>JAIUSX010000039.1:16680000-17880000 GCA_026573805.1 Hesperophylax magnus
AGTGTCACTGCATTTTAAAACTGTATTTTTCATTCAACGAACATTACTTTGGTTCATCAATTTCTTCCGATTGTTATCCCACATAAATTTAAATAAACGCATTTAACTTGTAACATCTAGATAATTAATTTAAACATGTATTGATACTGTGCTGAAAGGATTTGATTGTGGAGATCAATGAGGAGAGCCTCGAAAGTATTGAAATATTTTCGGGATTAATTTCGGCTTGGTCAGAACATTCAACATTCAAATTTAATGGGATGGTCCGATGCTCTGTAGGGAACCCGCTTGCACAGCGCGGGTGTAAACTGTGCACCCTAAAGTTTAAGTTTAGACTTACGGAATTCAATACTTCGTTTGTGTGAAAGCACTATGAAACAATACATGATTATAGGTACCTACCTACGATGAACTAGGGGCTTCTTAAACACGTGGTAACGATGCGATGTCATGTTATGATTAGGAGCTATGGCATTAAAATAATAATATTTTTTTACCTTAATTTATCTGTTGGATTTTGCGTAAGCCTTACCTCTTAATTTACAATTTAGGTCGCGACGAAAAATATATCTAAAAAAAGTTTTATTATTAAAAAAAGTATAGTAGCTGTATTTTTGTTTCGTATCTATTTGAACAATTATCATGGTAATATAACAAATAATTAAATAAATGTAGGAATAAGATATATTTTAGAATGCTGTCATGTTTTTATTTGCTTTATCGAGAGATAAATGATTTCCACTTGATTAATGGTTTAATTAATCAGGTCAAAACACCATTTTATTAGATTTTATAGTTACGGTGGTCGAGATTCGACACAGATTCTTAAAAAAGTCTAACTTGTTTATTTTATTTAATTGCGACAAGTAAAACTATCAAATTATTTATAAGTTCGTCATGCAATATAATTTACATTGTAAGATTCAACAGGATTAAAATGTAATTAATTCACAGTTATGGAATTAAAAAGATATAAAATTATTTGCAATAAAATATATCAAAACACCATTTTAAAGCCAGGCTTTGAATTTATACCAAATAAAGTATAGACAGTGCTACCACGAGCAACCTGGAATCTAACAGATCACCATCTTTACTTGATATTTGTTTATACCAACATAGTGTGCTTGGTGGTTAAGCTTTAAATTTAGTATCAACATTGAAACTCGCGATTAAAATAAGAGCATTTACGAATGGCGAATCAAGTTTGTTAATCGGTGTAATGGAGGTTGATATTGACGCTAAGTTTATAGCGATGGGAACATTAGCATTCAACTCCAACGCGGATACGTTTTGATGCTAATTTCGCTTGGCACAATGCTCGAAACTTAAACCCTTATATTTTTAAAAACCGGTTTAATAGTTTATTTTTATTGTCTTCTCTTTGAATCTAGTTCACCTGCCCATTATTTGAGCAGGTTTTTGTATTTGTTTCTTCACTGGTCAAGGGATGAATGCCTCCAGACAATAATGTGGTGCTCAAAAAAGCGACCTCATTAATTTACTATGGGCTAGACCGAAATCTAACAAATTTTGGTTTCCAGAGTTAAATTGTTTTTATTTTAATGAAAAACTAATGATAGCGATTCCGCAGCCTTATGATAGCCAGTCAGCTGCTCTATCAATGCGCTACGTGAATGTATTCTAAACCCGCCAAATAATTATATATGTACTAGTATTTTTCTAATAGACGGCAGCGGGTTCAATTCCCGTCGGCGCATTTTTTTTTCGGAAGAAATTTTCAATTTGTTTTAGTGTTTCAGGCCAGTAATAATTGCTTGTAATAATTTGTTATCCTTAAAGTTAAATTATTGTACCTTAAGATGTGTGAGATATTAATCGGTTTGTCACTATCGTTGTTGACTGATCTTCGAGTGCCGGAAAATCAGTGTAGTGTTTGTTTCCTCCTACCATAAACAGATTGGGATTA
Source organism: Hesperophylax magnus (assembly GCA_026573805.1). Lineage (NCBI taxonomy): Eukaryota > Metazoa > Arthropoda > Insecta > Trichoptera > Limnephilidae > Hesperophylax > Hesperophylax magnus. Next base: position 16,681,931 of record JAIUSX010000039.1, read on the forward strand.
TCAAACAAATTTTACCCCTATTTTTCAATGTGATATTATATGTGCAATTATATTTAAATATCTTAATTACACTTTCGCAGAAGAGCTATCCTAGCAGTGATACGTGAACTCGTAATGTTACAAAATCAAGTAGTATATATTTGTTCTTGGTTAATACTGCAATATTTAATAATTTATTGATATCGCCCATCCAGGAATCTTGTTTGATGCCTTTATTAAGAATTATCAATTCTTTAATATATTTTAAAGTCTTCTCAATCCTAGAAAATAAAAACTCTTGTAATTATTTCTTCAGTAATTGCAAATCACTTTGTGGCGTCATTTTTATTTGATGAAAATAAATCACTTTTCTCACACCGTTTTAAAATTAAAATAATCGACGTGTTTCAAAATGTTTGTTTGTCTATTTTTTAATTTATTAATTTTATTATACGTTTATCCTGACAAGAAACCATCGGTCGATTATTTCGATAGAGAGGTACAAATAAAGTGATTTATTTTCATTAAATTTTGTCGTTATCTTTAATGATGAATAAAATTAATGTATGAAGTAACCTGATGTTAATGATAATATTAATTTAACCATATATAAAATTACCATTTTGGCATTCAAATCCATTAGATGTTAATAAACCATTCATAGTTTTTTGTTTGTTTCAACAGATAAGAATTGAATTCAAGCAATTGTAAAATGAAATTAACTACGTACTAAATATTATTCAACATTAGCGTTATGAGTATTTGACGACCAAACTGATTTATTTCAGTAAATATATGGCAGGAAGTATTTAAGAAACAGATATTAAAATAATTTACAGATGGTGAATACGAGTATATAATACGTTACATCTTATTTTGGCGGTGTGTTAGTGTGGGAGTATTATTCCTAATCTACTTAAATTTGATTATTACACATAAGCAAATCCAACATTCTCGCGCAATGTTGAAACCCACTAATATCAACCTAAAATATCAACTTCTATAATTATTGCTGAATTACGTTGTGGCGTCATTTTAATTATATGAAAATAAAATTCTTTGTGTACACCAATAATTAATTAAAATGATCGGCATTTTTTGAAACCAATGGTTTTTAATACAATGAAAATTAACAAATTCAAAAATAGACAAGTATAGACAATTAAGTACCTGCCGACAAAAATGTTAAAATAAGAGGTATCACCTACAAATAATTAGTTTAAAAAAATATATTAAATAAGCATAAAATTTTTAATTATTGCATTTATGTATATGGCAAGAACTTTTATAAATTAAAACATTTATGTATAGGTAAAAACTTTTATTAACTAACACATTTATGTATACATTAAAAGCTTTTGTAAAATAACACATTTATGTGTACATCAAAAACGTTTGTAAACTAACACATTTATGTATACATTAAAAGCTTTTGTAAACTAACACATTTATGTATACATCAAAAACTTTTATAAACTAAGGACGGGTTGCTTCGGAGAATTTGAACATTTCATCAAATTTCAACGTTCATTTTCGGGTTCTGTGAAAGTTCTATTCAAGTTCTGTTATTATATCATTATAGGCTAGTTGCTTTACAGAACTGAAATAAAAACAGAACTTGAAAAAATCTTTCACAGAACTTGAAAATGAACGTTGAAATTTGATGAATTGTTAAAATTCTCCGAAACAACCTGTCCTAACACATTTATGTATTAATCAAAAGCTTTTGTAAAAAACACAATTATGTATACATCAAAAACTTATATAAATGAACACATTTATGTATACATCAATTTTTTGTACAAACTCACACATTTACGTGTACATCAAAAACTTTTACAAACCAACACATTTGTGTATACATCAACAACTTTTACAAACTATCACATTTAAGGTGTTTAAATAACAAAAATTTCTTTAACATAGGTATCAATATTAAAATAAATTTAAGAAATGGGTGTTTTAAAAAATATTTGGTTTTTGATAATATTTAATTAACAATTTATTAACACTTTCTATTTTTCTGAAATCTTAAGTTATCTAATTGTTTAACCCAGTGTATTTGTATGAAAGATTTTTAACCCTAATAATAATCTGATAATCGATGAATAACCATCTATGTTTATCCTTTCGAGAAAACCATTAATATAGATTGATGTCGATCCTTTTGATTAAATAGTGATGTACTCAAAGTATTTTATTTTAACATTTTAAAAATATTAACCTTCAAATATAAACCCGAAGGAAACCTAATCAAATGCCATCTTTGGAGTTACTGGAAAGAAAGACTGTAGACCCAAGTCTTCAATAAACCCATGTTTTAGACTAGGGGGGTCATAAAGTTATAAAAATAATCCGAGCTTAGTAATTAAGATATAAAAATTTACTCGTTTTCGTGAATAGGAGGTGTAATTTTCGTATGGGCTCTGAGCACGAGTTTACTGTCTATTCTATGGGCACTAGTACCAAAGGGGTTAAAGAAACTTGTTCCACGGGCACCTTCCACGGAAATACCAGAAAAACAAACACGGCATTCCCGCCTGCCGTTTGAATAACGTTTGCGAACCATGATAGGGGAATCCTTCAAACGGGTTGTGCATCTTTACACGCGTCGAGGGTTTTTGCAGTGATTTATGGTATCCACACCAGACGTGGCTACGGAACACAACAGTAGAAGACATGCCGCTGAGAGGTCCATTGAAATCTATCCATCATTCTTACAAACAACATATATAAATATAAGTAACAGAAAACAAATTACATAGAAGCTCAGTGGAAGGATCATACACTACTCGATAGACAACATTTCGAACTAAACACGCATTTTTTAATAATTCGACGGCCTTCGTGGTCAACGGGTGAGGATCTCGACTAGCAGTTCGGAGTTCACGGGTTCTAGTCCCGGCGTGCGCAAGTAAATTTTATTTGATTAATTTTTGTTATTTCATAATTAATCATAATCCAGGATTCACCAATTAGAATTTCAAAAATTCAGAAAACGTTGCTTAAATTGGCTTTAGACATATTTGTTGACAAGATTTGAATTGCCAGAAACGATCTTCTTCCCCTCCTCCCTACCTTCAGCCTCACAACATACACACATTGGAGATTACATTGTCTTATTGGCTCCAGACGCAGAGCAGTTGAGACTCTTATTCGGTTTTCACATACAAAAATATTGTAACCCCACTTAATAGCAATAAAATATTTTCAATCATAATACATTTATAATGAAAAATTGTACATAATTTCATTTGTTTTGTTTAGTTTGAGATTTATATATTTTATATCTGATGTTTTATATAATATATAGGTATCCTAATAGAATAATTTCCTGATAAGAATTATCTATCTTGGAATTGTTGGAATGTATCTAGCTCGATTCGTAGGTGAATATAATCATGATATTCATATAAACTTCATTATAGGCAAAATGTACTCTATTCCAACAAGATTCCACTAAATCACGATTGCTGGCTGAAACAATAAATTTTCCAGATACTAAGTAAATGAATTTATTACTAGGCATCCCGATGTCAAATGGCGTCACGACGTTGGAAAGATCTTATAACGTCGTAAACTAAAAATTAATGCCAAAAATCAATTCAGGCAAAGAAGTCGGTTCTATTATGAACCCAGTTTCTCATGAAGATAATATGAACATAAGTACCTGTTGTTTAGTGTTGTCACGATGTACCGATGTTCAGATGTACGAGGTCGCTGGTTTGAAATCCCGAGTAGTTAACAATCATGCAGGGCCCCAGCAGAAAAGCTAAAACTAAATAGGTAATTACTTCATCAACGTCAATAAAGCTTAGTTTAAAATATTGTTTTTTTTTTACATTAGATCAATACATAAAGCCCCGAGGACAAAAAATCCATCAGGGCCAATTTCAATTTTGCGGATGCTCTGTGGTGGGTCTTTTTAGGGAAAGGAAAGTGAGGAAGTTCAGAGAAGGCAAAATGTTTGCTTGCTAATTCACCAGTATTGATTTTTCATTAAAAATTTCAGTTGCAAATGTGTGTCATAGTTTAAAAAACTTTGTTTTAGCACGTCTATTTTTCAGGTTTTTCCCAAAAATGAGTGTTACTACAATCTAGTTGTTCCTTACTTGATTTCTTTATTGATGTTGATAACATTCATTTAATTATGTTTTATACCATTTCTATTATTAATTTGAAATACATAAGCTTCACACAAGAAATGTAACGCCTAACAACAACCACTGTAATTGAATATTGTTCAAACCAGCATTGTTAAATATGCCTGTTTAATACGGTCTCCTCATAAAAAAACACGCATGGCAACATCCATTTTTCTGTAAAAATTATGAAAAAAGAAGAAGATTTACCTTTTTTAAACAATCGAACACTATACACATAAATATGTGTAAATAATCGAACACTACATGCATAGGTATTAGTAAATAATAGAACACCACATAGATAAATATGCGTAAATCGTTTACTTAATTTTTTTAAGAACATTTTTACCTTGTCTTCGATTCCACGAATTAAATATAAACAAGATTTTGTTAATATGAAATAATTCCTCCATTTGAAATGTTTTTTTTTCATTAATCGAGAGCACGTTTCTAATTAACAGTTTCCAGTTGGTTTCGTAGTAGAAATTATTTCCTTTACTACGAAACCTAATTCTTACCTGTTGTGTTAACCCGTAGTTGAGTTGCAAGAGTGAATTACAGTGGAAAGCACCGCACTGCATTAAATGAATTGGCATTCAAAATCGCATATGTCAATTGAATCTTACTTGCTAAGTGTGCATGTCAAATTATAGGGGAGAATTGGACATAGTTAGAGAATCGAAGGTTTCGTATTCACCGCGAGGCGTTTCATAGTGGCATAGGTACTGTTTCTTTATTTGCGAGAGCTTTCGCACATTAGTGCTATTCTGGAATGCATCAACAAACACAATAAGATTTTCCAATCCAATTTTAACATTTTTTTATGTTCTTCTTAATAATTTTATTTTATAATATATTCGCTGAAGCCGGGTGTAGTAACCGATAGTTTCACAATATACATGTATATTTAATAGAATTCTAGTAAAATTATTCTTCTCAAGTTGTCACAGTATCTCATAGATATCTTGCGACAGTATCGATTCAGTCATAAATCAAATATCAAAGTAATCGAATCGACGGCAGGTCAGCGGAATATAATATAAGCTCTTTACGTGGAAAAGCTCTACCGGTACGGCACGTACTCTGAGCTCAGTGCCGCCGGTATGGAGAAGGATATCTAGTATGAACATGAAACACGGGCAGTACACTCTACCCAGCGGTGGTACTGCACAGTACACACCTACCAACTTACATGCTATTCTAGGTACATTTGTTACCGTTCACTGTTCCTGTGTTCACTATCTTATCTGCCTATAGAAGAGTTACGATCCTATGTCGTACACGAGGTACCTACGCGGGCAGGAACCCGGACAAGAGAACTGTAGAGATTATAACAAAAATTAAATTGTGGCTTTATTTCCAACAAGAAAAATAAGCTCTTAAAAAATAGCCTTAAGCCTCTGATGGACACACAATGTCACATTCTTTGTGTGGCAGTGTAAGTTCAAAGGTAAACTGAGTACTGTAGAATAAATGAAACACCAATGCAAATGTATGGTAAAACCACGTACTACGTTATACGTCATACGTTTGATTAATGATATCCAAATATTCGTAGTGTTTAAGGCCAAGGTAAGCGTTATGAGTAAGTAGGATTCACAAATTGACGTTTTTAAGGTTTTGGGTAATATGAAGAACGGTTGAAAGGAGAAATTACTAAGTATCAGGAGAATATAGGACAAGCCAGTCGGGAATAAATATAAGAGTAAGTCAACCAAGAGGATATTTTTAGCAATCCCACACGAATCATGACAGTCGGTATAATATGATTTTTTGTGGAATCCAAAGATTTTAATAAAACGTGTCCATATTATATCATCATTACACTATATAATGTAAGCTTGAATTGAGAGTTTCCTTTGTAAAATTTCCCACACTGCTTTTAGAAGCGTGGTTGGAAATTTCAAATAGAAACCAACTAGCTCATTTTTCTACTATCTGTAGGCCATGTGAAAATATTTCCCCTCAAGTCTATTTTTGGGGACGCTGTATGGAAGGTGTTTTGAGGAAAGGAAGGACAGGAAGTTCTAGGAGGTAAAAAATATGAGGGGTGGGTAGGAATCTAGAGGTCAGTGTGTCCAGGAGTGTTGTATGAATTCACACCACTCACTGCAGTGCCAGACGATGTTGATAGAGTAGATAGACTTATCCGCCGCCAAGACCCGGCCCAGCTTCATCCCATGAACCCAAACGTAGCGAACCACTTGAGGTGACGTATGGCAGAGGTTTTAGTTTTCCAATTAATGGATCCCGGGATGAACACATACCCGCCTCCTAAATTGAGTCTCCCCAATCTCATTTTAATAATAGGTAAGATCCCTAAACTTGCTTCCTCTATACAACGTATGTATTTGTCCGCAATAATAATATGTTAGTGTAGTAGATAGGTACCATAATTGCACATATTTTTGGCAATTTTTGTATTACTTACCTCGATTAGTTTTTTCATCACAAGATCGGAAAAAAACGGAACAGAGGTAAGACGCTGAGAGGCGTGCTCTATTAATTTGAACGTGGTGAACGAGATAAGAGGAGCCGTTTGCAATACTTAGTGTACGTAACTACCTCCATAGGTAGGTACCTACTGTGTGTAGTTTGATCGAATCTTTACCAGGATTGTAAGCACTTTTTTCAAGTCGGTACTTTCAGAAAAGAGTTCATGTTTCAATTTTTTTCCTAAGTATATTTTTGTAGTAAAAAAATATGTTTTTAATGATTTATCGACGCCAACATGTTACTACGAATGATGAGTTTTTTTTATTTAACTTTTCTATTAGATACTCATTCCATTTAAAAATAACTAGCAAGAATAACTCGCATCACAGACAACTGAAATTAGTACATCTGTCTGATAATTTAAAATTTGTTTTCAGGTTTCAAATTCAGAACCGATAAGAGATTATCAAAGTTGATAACTCCAGTGATGCAAATTTTTTATTAATTTTTTGCATTTAGAATGTTTTGAGTAAAAGTTTTTCTTACAATTATTTATTTACATTTTCATCCTTTAAGGGTGATCTTGGTCATATAACGTTCAGATTTTCTCTTAAATCATATTTTTTTTACTTAATTTTTTTGGTAAAATTTCCCGTTCTAGAATCAATGATGGTCCTTGCAAACAAACAGATTGGATCCCGTCAACCTTAGATATTCAGAGATTAAAATATTCAAGCAGGATTTAGGGGTTGTATTATTTTATGATTAAAGTTGGTAATTATATTGACTTATTGTTGACTATTAACAATGAAAAAACAGGTCAATCCAAAGTTAATAATACCTAATTAGATTGTTTAATTTGATCATAACATCAAAATACACATATTGCCAATACTATAGACTACAAACCCTTTGATTTCGTTAAAACACTAACAATTCTCTGTAAACAAAGTATTCCCGCGTTTCGCACACATCTGGTTCTAAATCATCTGGGATATCAATTTGTCTTCCGTTGAACGTTGCCACCTTTTCCAGTTGAAATGATAAAGGTCGTCCGGCGCGATGGCCGGGATTATTTACGCGATGAGAACACCGCCCTAATCGGAAGTACACGGTTATACACTCAGCTAGAACCCAATCAGATCATCACGGTGAGGGAGGAAAGAATCACGGAGGAACGAATCTGCGGTTACAATTTGATAAATGCAAAAATTAATTTCTATTTTTAAACTTTCTATCGTGAATGAAAATAGAAAAACGATCATTTTCACCGAAACTTATATAACTTAAATATTTATCGTGTATGTACCTACCTACCTATTTGGAAGGCGATACAGCTGTCAAGCATAGTCATAATTACACAGCGGAACTTGTTTATAAATTTACACTTTTTTTATGAAATATTATTTAACATAAACTTTAAAAAAATATGTAATATAAATAATGTATTACACTTATTGTCTAATGTCGTGGATCATTTGTGTGCAAAGATATAAATATAATTGAAAAAGGCACTTTACAGAAAAGTATATACTTTAATTTTCAGGCTATATGATTTGAAAACAAAATTAGAGCAAATATACGAACAAATGCATTTCTGATGTAAGAGTCTACTTAGACGTTCAACCACCAGCGATTTTTAATTTGTGTCTTGTCCAGGGTCGAAATCATTGAACATGTTAAAGCAGGTCATTGAGGAGAAATTAAAAAAAATATCGATTATTGTGACCGGTATATGTGGGGTTTTATGTCAGTCTTGTATCCTCTGTCGTTTTATAATCTAAGAACAGATCCATTTGTTTTGCCTTTCTAGAATCCTATTCACAGGAACGTGTATATCTTAACCCATATACCGAGCGGACTTAATGGGTGATTCTCATCGGCTCACCGCACCAGGCCTTTCAAGCAGCCTGAGCACTCACACTCCACACTCTACACTCCACACTCCACACTCACACACCACACTCAACACCCCACACTCCACACTCCACACTCCACACTCCACACTCAACACTCCACACTCCACACTCCACACTCCACACTCCACACTCCACACTCCACACTCAACACTCCACACTCCACACTCCACACTCCACACTCCACACTCCACACTCCACACTCCACACTCAACACTCCACACTCCACACTCCACACTCCACACTCCACACTCCACACTCCACACTCCACACTCCACACTCCACACTCCACACTCCACACTCCACATTCCACAGTGCACAGAAAGTTCGTGGGGCCATACGTTCACTGTTATATCATAATAGTTCAAATTAAAAATAAATAAATACATATTTCCATTGATTTTAATTTAATTTTTTTTTAACTCACTTAGGTGCCCATCTACTTACATCTCAACTTCAATCAAATAACTGTATATTTCTGATATCTGTTTTATTTAGTGTAGCTATATATAATGTTTAGTGTAATTCATTATTCTACAGGTCATGAAGGTTGAAAACTGTAATTCATTTAATAAATATTATGATTTAATACCTACTCGAATCACAACGTAAATGGTGGGAAACAAGTGAAAAATAAATTACTACAATATTTTACCAACCACGAGCGTGCTACAATTGTTAAGTACAAAATATATGTTTGCGCTCCCTCGCTATTGCAGTGTTTTGATAATTTAATCAATGATCGCATCCATAGCTTTGCCTTCTTTCTGAGGTCGCTGAAATCAATGAAAAGGTAAAGGAAAATCAAATTTAAAAATAACGAAGCGCTTTAATAAAGGATGTTGACTTTATCGAGAAATTCGAAAATAATACTTTTTAAGCCCATAACCAATCAGGTAATAAAAAGTATTATATAATGACATATTATATCATGATTTTATTCCTACCGGTAGGTACCTACTTCGTGCCATCAGAGTAGTACACAAAACACAGTACGTTAGTACCTACTCAGACTGGTACAAACGGTGCCCAGGTATCAGGCTCGGGGTACAATACAGGTAGTGGGTACGGTAGACTGGGGCATGACGATGTAAAGTGGATCTGCTCGCCATGACATTTAACTGACACTCGTTTCTGCAATTTTCCCATACATTTACCACTGCGATGCGCACAAGCTCGCGAGATCTGTTTAGACACCGGATTGAATAGATCGTCTGTGTTTCTATCTTAACTGGATTTACTATCTCGAGGATTAAATGGCATGTATATATTAAACTTTACTCGTGGCGTAATCATATAATTCTTGGTGTGGCCAGTCTTTGGATGGGTGAGTGAATTGTGATAATGCAGTAGTTGTAAGTACTTATATATCCGAAAAAAAAAACATTCATGAACTTTGGGAGAGTTTTGTAAAGCAAAATCAAAACCACCTTGCCAGATACGAGTATATTTATTATTGTAAAGCTTTTATTAAATTTGAAACAGTTGTCTGTTTTCTGAAATCCGTGAAATTTTCAGTCCTTTTCTGGACAGAATTGTAATATCATGTCCACCACGATCTTTTTAGATGTGAAATGTCCATTGAACTCTGAAAAATATGACAACATACAATGGCATTGTGGTTAAAAAATATTAAGAAAATACCAAATTAATAACTCATTTTAATGAAGTGATTAAAAACAAATGTTGGTCTCCGTGTTCAATGGGTGAGACTCTCGACTAGCAAATCGGAGGTCACTGGCTCAAATATTTGCGCAAGTAAATTTTGTTTGATTAATTTATGTTTGTTTACAATATTTTCGCATATTTTAAGAACGTTACAGAGAAGATCATCCTCTCAGGTAGATAAATCACTTTGGTGTAAGACTGCCATTCAGAATTGAAATGTTGCTTAAAATGGCTTTATCCGTGTTCGGTGACCAGATCTGAATGGCCAGTTACTTCCCCACATTCATCTTTCCCCCTTCCCAATAAGCCTCACAACATACCCCAATTGGGGATGCAATAGTCTCACTGGCTCGATTAAAGATTGGGAGAAGTTGGGACTCCTAACGGTATTCTCAAGAAAACCCACAGAGTAAAAGTTTATATAAATAGCTTTTATTTACGTTTCCTTCAGAATTTATTAAAGCTTAGGAACACAACAAATAACGTCATATCATAATAATTAATAATTATGTGTTTTTTTTTTTTTTTGAAAAGTTGACAGTTTGATAATGCCTTCAGAGGGCGAAGCAGCTGTCACGCGTAATAATAATTACACAGCAGAACATGTTTAAAAATAAACTGTTTTTATAAACCCAATAACAATATTATTGAATATATAATAAATTAAAAATTAAAATGGAGTTCTACTAATTAAACTTGAAAACAATAAATATGTAAATGCTATTTATATACGAGTAGTAACTAGTTCTTCTCCATAAGTTTAGTGAATATTTAAGCTAAGGGAGTAAAGTGGGGTCTCACGTGATGATTCTCCGATGTTCTCCAATAATATGGCTAGTATAATAAAACAATAAACCTTGGTGGACCGTCACGACCCACTGAGAATGGATCCATACACTGCCATAACACAGATACGAAACTCCCGCTGCATTGTTGTCAGGACTCCGAGCGCGTGTCTCTCCGAAGATCCGTTATTTATTGTAGTATTGCAACAGTTGAACGAGGATTATTGTAGTTGAATGGTAATACGCCACATTAGAGCATACTTTATTCACCTTTTATGGTTATTATTGTTTATTGTCATTCGATAATATGACTTCTTCGTAATTTCGTTGAAAACCATCCATGGTGGGAAATCATAAATAAAATACAGTAGCTAAATATCTTTATTTACTGACATATTCGGGCAAACAGATTTTAATGTAAGCCTAATATAATTAGACACTCACGAACATGTATTATTATCTAATCATATAGCATATTATGAAGTGCTGATACAGCTTTAGTTTTAGCAAATTTCAAACGGAATCAAAACGTTAATTTACTCACTAACTAACTGTAATGAACGTGGGTCAGAGACTATGGAATAATAGTGAAGGCATGTCTCTGATGAATGTACGATGCGAACGGTGCTTTAAAAGACCGGTACGTATATTAGACTCTCTCTTTCCATTTTGACAGTCTTACCAGTTGTAATTTAAATATAATATAGTATTTAATTTATTGAAAATTCCATCTAACAAAATACAGATCTTTTAATAACTAACTAACCACGCTGGGGTACGCAGAGAGGATAGACTGCCAAAAAACACGACCTTGGCACTCACTCTTTGTTTTATTCGCAGTTATATACAGTCTCGTGCACGTTTCTATTATTCTGAATTTTTACATGGCGCGACTCAAGTATTTGATTCACCATGTCTTCCTCGGGGGTCCCCAACTTCTTCTACTATTCACACTCGCGTCATATATTATTCTTACGCGCCTTTCTTCGTTCAATTAAAAGTGGCGCAATTAAAAGCTTTTTTTTTAATTTCGCGTTTCATTATTATTATTGTTTACGGTAATTTCACTAATAATTATTATGCTACGAAATGTGGGCATACCGAAAATTTCCTAATTTTAAAAATACATATATATATATATATGCAAAGAGAAATATAATTTTCTTTAATTCAAGGCAATGCCGAGCTTGTCTCGTCATTGTGGCTGTGTGTGTCGTGGACTGTCACTGGCTGGATGTGCGCCACAGTACCTACACAGTCGACTCGATATTTCGTAATCTATGGTTTAAGACATAGTAAAAATAATCTATGGGTTGTGACAAGGCGGGTTGATGGGAATAATTTCAATAATTGGTAATTGCTATCGTGATTGTGATTAAGGAATTGACATAACAATTAATAACATTAAATGTCGTTTCTTTCCTTACAGGTAATGTTTTGTTACTGAATGCTTTTATGTAAATTTTGTGAGATTAACAAAATAAACCTCTTCTTTCCTTACAGAGAAACTCAATTGTGTTTTAATTGACTGTGTTCAAATCACAAGGAAAATATCATTATATATATATTTGAATGCGGTACAAAAATCAAACTGCTCTCAACTATCTGGAGCCAGTGAGACTATTAAGTATTTTCTCTAAGATGCCAAGGAAATATTAAACTTTCTTAAATTTTTCCCTCCTCGTCGAGGGGTAAGGCTCTCGACAAGCAATCTGAAAGTCGCTGGTTCTAATCAAATTTATGTTATTTCAAAATTATATATGGTACACTTGCAGCATTACACTTGAGCGGAAGATACTCTCATTATCGCCATAGTGTAAGATCACTATTCAGAATTGAAACGTCACTTGATATTGCTTTGGCCGTGCTTGGTGATCAGATTTGAATATACAGGTTCTACCATACCTTCCACTTCTCCATTTCCTTCCTCAATCCACTACCTTCATCCGCACAACATACCCCAATTGGGGATGCTACAGTTTCACTGGCTACAAACGGTTCGTACTCGTGTGCGGTATTCACATAAAAAGTACAACTTGTTATGATAAGTATATTTAGTGTATAATATTTAAATTTTATTTAGACGTTGATGTTTATTTTAATTAGGTTAGTTTTGCCCAGATCTTATCATTTCTTAACGACTATCACTAAAACTTTATAATACACCGGTTTTTTGTTTCTATCTTTAAAAATAATTAATTGCAAAACGTCTGCATTTCTCTGATAAAAGAGCGGGTATTCCAGTTTAAATTCTATCAATTAATATTATGAGGTTTTGAGGTCCAATTAAGTGGTAATAAAACCTGGATACTAACATAAAAATGGAGTGTCCAGCTTATTATATTAGTAATTATTGTTAATTTATTGGCATCCAAACAGGATCACGTTGAATAAGAAATTTTAATGGTGAATACTTAGATATTTACACATTTCGACGCCCAATGGGCTTTTATATACATACACATATATTAAATTATAAAAAAGTATGTAAATAAGTACTAATTTCGATTGTGATTCTGTCTGTTACTCTGGTCCAATAAACTCTAGAGCTTCGATTTGTTAAGTGTCGTTTTCAAAATTGGATCTGATTGAGGGAACAATTCAGACAAGACATAAAGTACGTACCAAAATTTATTCAATTAATTATTAAATCAATTAATTAATTAATCAATATGTCTTGAAATAGGTATTGCTTTTATTTAAATTTTTAGAAGATGTCCTAATTTTTCATTTTTACTAACGGTTTTCTTTCGAAAAATATATTTCTAAACAGTATATGTGAAAAAATATTTCAAAAATAAACATGGAAACGATCAAAATCATCTGTTTTGAAATACGTATTTCTTTTATTAAATTTTTTTACAAGATGTTCTAATTTTTCATTCTTGCTAACGGTTTTCTTTCGAAAAGTAAATTTCTGCATAATAGTATTATTATAACTTACTAGAGCAGACCCGTGAAAAAACACGAGATATTATGATTGTAGGATTTTTGAAGCTGAAAGTATATATGAAAAAATATTTAAAAAATAAACATTGTAAATTTTAGAGACCATCAAAATCATCTATCAAAACACATGTTTCATTTACCATTCATAAATAATGAAACATTTCTAGGCGACCAAATTTTCAAACCAAAAACACATGATTTTGCATCGCTACGTAGTGCATCGCCTTAATTAATATTTATGTAGGTACGTCTATTGAACTACAAGGTTGGTACAAGCAGCGGCAAATTATACCTACTAACAATATATCAAATAACCATAATCTTAATTCAAACAAAAATATCATTGTAGTTCGCCAACCACGAAAATACAATCAGGTCGTTATCGAAAAACAATAAACGAACGGATAATCTCAGCCGTTCCAGTGCTCTCGTTACAACATCTTCAGTTAAATGTCACGAATAATAAATAATTCACAACCAAAGGTTAGGGTTAATTCTCTCATCTAACTGAACTAAAACTAGTACATCAATGTACTTCGCATTGCTGTATCTAGATATAAACCGATTTGTTTGCGGCTTAATGATCAATTTTATATTCAAAAACTGTGTCAAGTGTATGTGCGTTTGGCGTCGTGCCCATCTATATTATTGTACGAAGGTTCACTAGTTTATTATTCGATATTATTTCATAACTAAACTAATCAACATTACGTGAACGAATCATAAAATACGTTTGCGAGGTATCTTACAAGTATCTGACGAGTGCATTATGAACTTGAAAGATTATGTTGTGAAATCAGGTAATAATTTTATGTGTAGGTGTTACTAACAAAAAGATTATATTTAAAGTAGAAATAATGTTGAATCAATATTTGTAATCATAAAATCACGCGAGACGTTCTGTCTCTACCGGGATTTGAACGAAGGGATCTGCAGTTACTCTGGAGAATAACTACAAAATTTTCAAAATAAAATTATTTTTCAATAAGCAATAAAAAAAATAAAAAAAACATTAATAATCAGAAACAGAACTTTATATAAACTCTTCGACAAGAAAACAACTAAACCGGGCTAAACAAATATTTATTATTAAAATACTCATCAGTGGCTGGGTTAGAAACGCGTTTGGATACCACCCAGGCGTCGTGAATTCAATTCATCGGCTGGCTAAGTCCTCCATCACAGTAAAAGCAACGTTTTTCGCTTACACTTAAAAAAGTAGAAAAATTTATCTTCTGATTTTTTTCTCTCCCCCTCTCCCATCGGAGGATGGTTATCATTGGGGCAATGTCAACACCCGTAGTTAAAATTACAATAATTCTAATAAGTATCCAAATTTTGCTATAAATCTACAAGATAATTAAAAATCTTTCAATAAACCTCTTAACAAAATATAATATTACCCATAATAGGTCAACCATTCTCCTTAGCGAGCCGGTTGCAGGTAACACTGAGATTCGCCACGATAATTAATTTGGCCGGAAAGAAATCAAGGTACTCTGACTCTCAACACCGAACACCGGCACATCTGTACCGGCAGCGCTGAACACGAGATGTGTTCAACCTTTGCAGAAACACACTTCCACCTGTCAGTGGGTGCTGGGTACAGACTGGGTACTGCACAGACATAGGAATTAATAGACGAGAAGATAAGGGCGAGGGGTAAAATCAACTGTTGAAGAACGAGGGGAGTAAGGCTGACTGTGATTCGTCAATAAATCAATCTGACAGTAAATAGGCATCTCGCATTATAATATCACCATTTACTTCTTAAAAGTAAAATCTGCGTTTGAATGAATAGACATTTTTACATGGGAGCGCAAATTACTCGCCACGTTATGAACTAATTTGCGAAGTCCAAATTCGGCAAAGTAAGGCAGCTTCTATTTCAGAGTCGTAGTTAGTTTCAGAGTATTTAGTTAAGACACTTTTACAAATGTCTCATAATTTACTTACCCCAGTAAACAACGATGAGCACACTTGAGAATCGCTACATTGTGATGTGATAGTATATGTTTCTAAAACTGATCCATATAATACGGTGTGAATAAGCTTAAAATAAAGTAAAATAATGCTTACTTATGGAATGTAATACGACAATTGGGTTTATTCTCTTTTTCACATCTATTTTTACAAGTTTTCATAGTACAAGTCAACATTTTGCCGTGTTATTTCGTAAAATGAACCGATGATGCCTCGACCATAGTTCGCACAAGAATGATGACGTCACGTTTTCAAATTTCACTTGAAGCCATATGCGAGCCCAGCCGGCTCAATGGAACCGGTATGGGGAGTGGGGATAATACGCTTTTAATCACTTAGGGCAGGTCTACTAATATTCATATGTCTATGGGGTACTGGTACTAGAGGTACCGGCGCATTAGCGCTGTAAACGACGAATCATGTTCTCTCCTGCGGAATAGGCACTCTTGCTGAGCATTATCCACTGCTGCTCACCTAGTGACATCTGGTGACCGAGTCTATGACTATTAACTATAGGAACACTCGAATTATACTGTCCGATCTATTTTAAATTACAAAAATAATGTTATAAAATGATTTTAGGCCAAAACTGATATAGATGATACCGAAGCGATTTTTTATAAAAATAATGTGTATTGGATAAAATAGAATTGAAGTAAAAAAAAAATCACTATGTATTTTGTTTTATTTGTATAAATTATTAATTTTCAATACTAAAAAAATTGATTTTTTACGAATCAAAAGTGCATTGATTTAACGAAATAATTATGTTTCTGTGCAAATTAAAAATGTCCGTATTTATTCTTTTAGAAAAAGACTAAAGATATTTTTCTGTGATTGAGGATTAATGGACAGTTCTGATACCTAGTAATTTGCACTGCGGTGAAAATAGAAAGGGAGGACTATTAAACTTTTTTCTGTAATACATATACTGTATTAATATTTTGTTTTCTAATATTCAGATAATTTTTTTTCTAAATATTACTTAAGGACCTATGAAAAACGGCCTTGCAATGCCGTTAGATTTTATTCAGCCAACACAGATCTCGAATAACAACGGTTCAAAAAATTCAAGAGAATACGCGGGATTTTGAATCTGAAAGTTTCGAGTTATTTTTCAAACAGCTTTTCAGTAATTTTTTTTTCAATACTTTGTTTTTACCTTACTCTAAATTCACTCGCACCTTTGTTGATTGTTAAAAAAATTCTTGTAGGTTTTTAAACACAAATTTTGACTGTCTTTTCCTAGAAAATCTCACACCTCCGTACTTAAGAAATGCATCAATCATCATGCTTTAGAAGGCAATGGGGTAGCAATTTATAGAAAAGACTTATTGTATTCATCTTTTTATGTTCAGCGTCTTTCTATTTAACCTGTGCTTACAACCACTTCCGCTACTCACGATCCCGCGTCACGACAAATAAACGATTGTGGACTCCCATATCATAACAAACATGGCGCATCGTGAACAGTTTCAGCAGCATCCCGGTCCGGAGCCGCATCTGAAATCTCCAGTCCGATAGAGCCATGTAACCAGATCGCTGCCATCTCTCAAGGGGACATTCCACCCAACACTGCTATTTACTGCGACCCTGAAATCATATTGAGAAGTTATTTAATTGATATTAATGATATTTTTTCAAATGAAAAATACTGCTTTTTCTGGGGTCCCTGGCAGTTACGTTACTGATGCCTATGTCTACGTCTCTCTCATTTACCTCTTATTTCTCTCAAAATTTAGACAACGTGATTTTAAACCATGATTTATGTAGAATGCCTGACAAGTGAAAAATGTTTAAGAAGAATTCGTAACAGTTTTTTTTGTTGGGTTAGGTACATACAAAAAAATTGGACTTTAAATTTGTTAGAATAAATTTGGAAGGTATTTATACTCATCAGTGTAATGTTGACCAATAAGATAATATTAATAAATCTGAACGAAATATAAAACAAACAAAAATAACGTAACATAATCAAGGCTCAATAGCCGATTGGTTAAAGGCGTTGTCCCGGAAATCAGAGATCTTGTGTTCGATTCCTAGTTGCGACTCTAACCTTATTATTTATTTTCTGAATTTTGGTTTGTTTCCTATTTCGTTAGATTTTTTAATACTATCTTCTTCAATGAGCTCATTTGATGTTTTAAGGTCTATTTTGTTCCACAGAGTTGCGAAATGTGACGCAGTGCGAATAAAAACTCACACTAAAAAAATTATATTTTAAGTTAAATAAAAAATCCAATTAAGACTTAATAAGATATCTAAAGAATAATGTAAATATTTAGAAATTTGTTCAACATCTCCTCTTTGGATATCTAGATCAACGCAACTTAAAGCTTGCAATTTTGTTTCTATTATGAACTTTAGAATTTAGAATTATCTATTTTACTGTAAAAATACACCGCATATCCCCGTTCTGTTCATTACAGCATTTTCATTTTTTCCAATACGACTGAAACTAGGGCTAAACCGGGTAGTAACTACTAGTTTCCAAAAAAATAAAACATTCTCCATTTAGAGTTCATTAGCTATCCACTTTTAAAGTGGAAAATATAAATATAGGCGTTAAATTAATATTGTTGCATGTTATTTGAACCGCTATTTCGTAAAGCAAGAAAAAATGATAAATTAAACATAATAAAATTAACCGGATCGGGCAATCAACATTAATATCTTAAATTAATTTTGATGAAAATCGGAGGCACCACACGTTTTTAATTTCGTTAACAATTTTAATCAACGCTTCACCTTAGCTCTTCCTTTTCTCCGAAACTCGAAACTTAATATGGCGTATCAATTGCTTTTTAATTGTAAAAATAAGCTATATTTTCTTATTATTTTGTAATAACACAATCTTAAAAAACCCTTTTCACGACCGGACTATTTTTATTTTCAGCATTGATTTGCTGTAATTACTAAATTTTAACCCTAGAAGCCTTATCTATTTTATAGGTACATAAAGCCTTAACATGCGTCTCAGAGGCATACACATGTAAATGACAGCTAGTAGGCCAAAAGATACCTACTTGTGCCCTATTTTTCGATGGAAAGTTAAGGTTGGTATGTAGATTAATTAATAATAAAACACAGTTTTATCAATGAAGACTACTATCACAGGTATTTATTACAACGAATCAAAAGATTATGCTTATATTCAAACAAAAAAATCATCTTCATAAAAATCAACTTGAACATATTTTTTTTTTAAATAATCATATAGTTTTTTACGTTAATATCTTATTCTTAGGGCAAAATACATATTATATTCAAATTTCACTTTCGTTTAAATGAATGCAAAGGAGGAAACTAATCCACTTCCTCGAAACACGGCAGATAGACTCGTTGTTGATGATGTCAACTCGACAATTCATGTTGTCAACTACATATCCTGACATACGGATATTTCTCTGTAAATGGATGACATTGCAGCAATCAATGTCAAAACATTTTCTACCCGCTCGTACCCAATCGGAATTTGGCTCGTTGTTAGAGCGAGACTTCAGTCTCTGGGGAGGAAGTTTCAATCGTCAGCAGTTAAAGAGGTGGCGCAACTAGGTCGAAAATTGAACAAACATGTATAATTTAAAAATAAAAAAATGTTTTTTACGGGGTTTATCATCGTCTAATATTTTTCTCATGACTTAGTTCTTCATTTGCATTCTAGTGTCACTTTTAAATAAAACCTTTAAAAAAAATTCGGATTATTCTTTTTTGTGGTTATCGTAATCCGAAGCAGTCAGTTCTATAGTTTTTGTAGTATCTTTAGGTTTTCGGTTTATCACCTCATATCAGCTCTTTTTTTACATCCTTTTCAAAATCATTACTTACAAGAAACAATCCTCTTTTTTTGTAATTTAATGAAACCATTATATTGTACCATCATATTGGTGTGCAAATGAATGTTATAAATATATTAAAACTATCCATTTTAACCATCAATCAGTCGTTATCAGATGGGTATATATTTATTATATACCTATCTGGTATTTATGTTTCATTTTCTATACTTCATCGGTCAAACATCTCTTTTCGGGTATTTATTATTTACATTTTCGTTAGGATAACATTCAAACGAGAAGAAATACAAGAACATCTCTAAATAAAGTTATTTACCTGAGAAAATAGAGTGATATTAAGGTAAAAAGCTATATAATGCAAATAAAAATTAAAACATGAACAACTTTTAAATGTTATTTTTCAGGCTTTCTACATTTTTGTTTTCAACCAATCGCCCGCTTTGCAAAGAAATGCATCCCGAATGCACCGTTCCAAAATGACTTTATAACCTACTAATACATTGCAATCTCTTTCACTCAAAGAGTAAATGATTGCACATATCAGCATGATTGGGAAGCATGCTCGTTATCTGGAGAAGATATCGACGGAGCTATACAATTGCACGAGATACGGGCACTTAAAATTGTAATTTGTTAATATTATACACCCATATCTTAAGGCAGATCGCTATCGTGGACCCATCGCGGTAGGGTATTTCTTTCATGTTAAAAAAATCAGCATTTTACGTATAACTTGTAATTTTAAATCAATCTTCAAATTACTAAAGAACTCGGTCAAAGAAGAAACATTTTGAATTAAAAAAAATCAACCCATAAAAACAATTTTATAACAGGATTATTTACAATTTTTTTTCCTATCCATTTAAACATGTCTTATAAAACTCTAAAAAAAATTGTCTGATGATTGAAAATTCTTCCCCGGGAATTGGAGTCAACAACTCTACAAACCTCGCCAAATGACGATCGGGTAGGATACCGATAAATATAAAAATATCGATATTTATTTCGTATATTAACTGCTGTAATATCATCTGATTTCAAACAAATGCGTATACATACGTGATTGAAAGAATGCATTGTCATTGACATCGAGTCTAACTGCTGAGTTTCAGCACAATCGCATATCGGAAAGAAGATTGATTACCGCTTCCAAGATTGAAAAATTCAAATAGATGTTTGAAAATAAGATTATTTTTTATGAGAATGTCCTTTTATTCCAGTTTAACATTAAAAAACTTTTATGGAGAATTCTGGAACACGTAGAATGAAGTAAGAATTCAACTTTAAAGATAAAGTAGTTTATAAAGTATTATTTAAGGTTCTGACAATATCTTTGGAAGGGTTAAATTTTACCAAGTCCACGATTAATTTCAGGCGATATTCCCACAAAACGTCGTTAGAAATTATCGGTAAATTAATATTACTATTTACATGTACTAGGCGCATAAATTATACGACGTAACTAATGTAACGATCAATGAGTTTAAAGGTTTCCATCAAAACACGTATTTAAATTTCATGCTAAACGCAAGTATCTTTCCGCACCCACCTTACAAGATGCTAATATCGGTTCATTGGTACAAGGTTTATAATGTAAAAATAGAAGCCACAATAACATATAAATCATTTATCATCATAATAAAGTACCTGGTTGAAATAAGAAGACCCGGATTGTGGTGTATTTTCAAACATGCCATGAGATAAAGGTCTAATTCAAACACTGACCTATTAAATATCAACGGCATCCTTTACGAGTTTTGCTCGTTTTTTTAACATAAATACGATAATGTGAACAGCGCATGTTGAGTCAGGTATCACATTGATTATACCTTGTTGTTGTCACTGTAAAATGAACTGGATCCATTCCCGGATGAGATTTAACTCGACCAATTCATGCAATGCGGCCGGGACGATTAAAGGCTGCCGCTATGAACTCCTTATGTCGAATAAATTCACCTTGCTTCCTTGCACCGACCAAACTCATACTTTTTAATCACGCTGGACATGTATACGAGCATTAACTGAGCCACCCCAAATCGAGCACTTCAATATTTTTTATTGAACCAAGGTTGAATTATATGACACAAAGTATATATCGCATATAGTCCAGATCAAAAAACACACACACACGCTAATTTAAATAATTTCGATCAAAGGTCAAAATCATCAACAAAAAGATTTTTATCTTAGCATGAAGAAGACGCAACTTTTTTATGCGGTGTTTTTACTCATCCAGATCAAAATTGAAATTGAATAAATAGGTTGTGATAAACGCCATGTTGCTTTGAGCGTGATGAAAAACTGAATGATTCACATCCTTGTAAAACATGTTTTTGCTTAATGGGCTTGGAATTGATTGGGATGTGTTGCGAACCATTTTGAAGAAACAAATAAAAAAGATTAAAGTTGAATAAATGCGGATCCACCGTAATCGGGAAACGTGACTTACGATTAACAACAAAACAGGTATCTCCAAACAGGTAACTATCCACTCTATTAAAATGCTATTTTTAGTTGTAATAAAAAAGAATTATAGATAAAGAAGATAATTTATCTAAACTACAAAACTGACCTGGTGATGTCGAATTCACGGTGACTTATCCTGACTTTTGTCTGTTTTTCCCGATTTCGAGAATTAAAAGCACAAAAATAAGGCATACTCTAGCGTCGTAGAACAGATCAATTATAATGTTGGCTGATGGAATTGACAAATACGTGCTAAAATATATTACGAAAATTGTTTTAACAAAATGTAGTAACACATTAGAACTTTGCTAAACGTAGCCCACGGATATAATATGGTCTGAGGTAAAGGATTTACAACAAGATAGGTAAACTTATTATAAAAAAAGAAATCTCTATTTGTGAATTTACTCAGAAGTCACCTGTATTTATTTGACAAAAAACCGTACAACACTAAGTAAAATTCAATGGATACTTATGTCCAAAAGAATTGTTGTTATATGTCCGGGAGGTATGCAAATGCTGGAAAGCTTAAATTGGATGCAAGAAATGCAGAACTTTTGTCGAAGTACATAATTAAATCCGTCAGTCTCATTTATTTAGTACAAACATTCCGAAATGGGCCACTGGCACTTGTGACACGAATTATGCGCCATATAAAAGATTTACATTAAAAAAATACAGGTAGATACGAGTTTGATGAGTAGTACACAGAGAAAACTTACTGATATTAAATGTTGCTAGTTTATTGAAAATATGGTCGAACTTTTCGTATTCTTGTTAGAAACGGGATTGCGGGCTTTTAACGAATGTATTGACAAATTTCCTAAAAAACTTTCAGTGAAACACGAATGTGTTATGAGGATGTCGGAAGACGTGTTCATAAAAATTATAATATTTTTACTCAATATTTTATATTTATTAGGATAAGCGCAGCTGCAAGAACACTAGCTCCGATATATTCTGAATTTACTGATATTTTGTTGGGAAATGGCATGCCATTACGTTCTTAACAGGATTTTAATAAATCAGCAGTACTCATTTTCCTACTTGCATAACGGTATTAGTTTACCTATGTTAAGTGGTTTAGGACAACGTAATATTAATTTTATTTTTTTTATTCTTTTTTTTTAAAGAAAGACAAACATTCCCGGGTTACGAATAACCTGACAATATTTGAAAATTTCTTACTACCACCACAGAAAGCTGAAAATTTTGATTGTGTTGTGATGAAGGACTTAGCCAGCCGAGGAATTGAACACACTACGCCTAGGTGGGACCCAAAACGCGATGCCAACTCGGCCACCGACCGGTCTGTAATATTAATAATACAAATAATTTCTAATGTCCCACTTATATTTTATCTATATATATTTTAAGATTTTAAGAATTTCTTAGTACTAGAACATAACTGGTAGATTTGAAAAACAACGATAATTTAGAAATGTTTAGATAAGTACGTTAGAAGGTAGTAAGAAAAATCTTTCAAAATTATAATCAATTTAACATTTTTAGTGAGCTTTACAAAACATGTTCACATCAATCAATCCCACTATTATGAGACTCATTAAAATGATGACAAATTATCGATGTTTAGTCCATTTCCTGGTAAATATTTGAGTCGTGCGTACGTTCACGAAGACGACATATGAAACTTTCAAAATGGACGTAAAAAACACATCATATTCGTTAAATTAATGATTTGTTTTAAAGCCAAACGAATTCATTTCACGAGCAATTAAGTCAAAGTTTAGAAAAATCTGTGATGAACTGCTTACATGACTTTCTACGTAATTATTATAAGCTGCAAACAGTGTGACTTTCATATTTCATTAAAATCTGTAGATATCATAAATATTAATATTTGTGGTCAGGGTTCGGGATGCACTATAAAGTAACTTAATGAAATCAACGCAGAAGTAGAGTGATACCCGAAAATTTATCGATCGATTGGTTTTATATATTTATGTATTTACCATATCATTTATTTAATACCATTCCTTAAACTAATATGTACTACTCTGCTTACTGCGGTTTTAATCCAATGAATCCAGCTAGATTTCGCCGTTTATCACATATTTTTAGGTTCTATAAATCTAGCATATTTTATAACGTTTTTGCAAGTTAATACCAAAAATCGGTCGAGTAGATAAACATCGCATAAAATGCTAATGTAATGAAATTGAGAAGGAAATTAATATCATCAGTTATAACTTATTGTAACCCGGCTTCTTTCAATATTTCAGTGTTTTTCTTCAGTTATTTAAAAAAATGTTTTCAGTAAAAGTAATATTGTAGGTACCTAGAAGAAATATGCCATCTTTCATTATTTGTTGACACTTAAAATGATGTTTCAGAGAACTATACGACACAGCGAGCTGAAAAGTTTAATTTATCTAGAATTCATGAAAATTTAATTTATTATCTATCTTATTATAATTAATTTTCTCATTAATCTCTACTACTATTATAAATGATGGTTGCTGTGAAACTGGTAAAATTGCTAGAATGTAAATATATGCAAGTAATTTAGTTTAATTCCCATTTATCTGCAGTACTTTCCTTAATGGTGGGTATTACAAGGAAAGCACGAATGATGAATGTTCCAGAGCGGACCTATTGACGGCAGGTTCAGCGTTTATTGAATATTACCCATAGTGAGAGTCTTGACAAATGCTGAAGTCGTGTTGCATGGATGCCGAATAATCAGTAATAACCCACGGACGAGTCAACAATTTATCTAATTTCGGTGGCGAAGACGATGATCGTTAAAGGTGCCTCAGCTTCGTGACGAAACACTTACGGTGCTCGTCGTTTCTCGCTCGGCCAGCGCGCGAACACCGGACACCGGACCCCAGACGCCATGTGAACCAAGCTTTATTTTTGTGCTTTGGGGCGGTTTTTAAAATACATTTAATAAAACATCAATTTATTCGAGATTAAGATTCATAACGAGAATAAAAAAAAATAGCTTTATTGTTCGTTGGTTTGTGTTTAAGTTAGCGTGGAAAAAATACGTTTTAAATGAAACCCATCTCGATCTCTTTTTGATCAATATTGATAAATGATTATTTTATATCAGTGGGTAGTGAATAATTTTCTGCCAACTTGAAGTATGGAGTACTTTTAAATTTCAGAGGGGAAATTTTTTTTTTTCTGAAGCAATACATATATGAAACGTCTATCACGTATCTACGAAAATAATGAGATTTATGTCTGGTCAGTGTAATTTTTTTTAGCTTGAAATGGCATTAACTTCAAGTTTTTAATTGTTCTTTTTAAATTTACACACGAATCGGAATATAATATTTTTATTTTTTGTAACTTGTTAAATTATCGGTAAGGTGTGTGTTCGCTTTTTGTAATCTTATTTAGGTATCTTTTCTGTCAATGGAATAAAATTACGAAATTCGAAAGTGCCAGTTTGAAAAACTAGCCTTCGAGAAGGCATTTAAAAAGGACAGAAATTTGAATTTTTTAATGAGATGTTTTGATTTTTAATATCGTGTGATTAATATTTAATGTCTTAATTATTTTGAAGAATATCTTCATTAAATTTTTAATTATTTCTAATAGACCATCAACAGTAACAACTCATTCACATAATATATCTCTTATCTTACTAGGTCCCGACATACGTGATTAATTTCGTGTATGCCTAAGTCAGTCTTAAATTATTCCTTTACTCATGTAATTTATGTTTAAATATGTATGTATGTATAAGGTACTTTTCATTTCAGCTAACAGTTTTTTTTTAAAAAGGTAGGTAGGTGTTGACACAATAATCTACTTCTTGATAGAGAAGTTCATTTTGAGAAAAGTATTAAACCATTATGAAAACAAAAGAACAATGTACAAGACGATTATGTTCAAGAATTCACGTCATTTCAAGATCCATAATATTATCTGACAGGTCTGTTAATACCAAATGTGACACGGTTTCATACTTTGAGGGATGTTTACATTATAACCAGACCAATAATATCAGATAAAACTAGCGGATGTAACTTTTTCAAATAACTTCATCAATTTGAAAATGATAAAAAAGTCCCAAAATACATGTTCATACAAACCTATAATTGAATATAAATTGTCCTTAGATACATCAGAACATTAACCTGTAAATTGATTTTATTTTTTGATATTTGACTTTTATACCTATTTGTCTTTTTTCAGAATTGAAAATATATAGTTTACAAAGTTCCAATAATTGACTCCTCACAATATGTGCTCAAAAGATGACAGTTTTTAAATGACGTCAGGCTACATTCGAATTTGCATTTTTTTAAATAAAATCATTGAAAAATCTATTGATTACTCATCATGTATTCAATGGAAAAAAAGTGTAAAAAATAAAATCAAATATTTATGTAGCGGTGAGCATTAGCATGATTTTAGATCAATAGAAATCGGATCAATATTTGAGGAAAAAGCAATGGGTGGTCTGCCACTTCATATCAGCAAAGTATAATAAATCAAACGAAAACGCATTAAAGCACCATCAATAAACAGGTGTGAAATCCTGCTAAATGTTAATTTCAATATTTGCGTAACATTTTTGAATTATAATCTAATGGAAAAAATTATTAATTCAATTGGAATATATAAATTACTTTTAAACTTTAAAAATGGTGTTTTAAGTACAAGAGTTCATCACAAAGTACCTATTTGCCCACAAGTAAAAAAGCTATCTCAACTGTGCGTAAATACATACACTTTAATGAATATTTTGTTGCCTCTGACGGAATCTTAATAATTACAGATTTACTTAGAAATCGTAAAAATTCAAACGATTCTGGAAGATTTTCTATCTAGTAAATTGAGTAGGTATATAACCATCAAGCTGTTTTAATATTGTAAGGGCAGATACAAAAATATAATCAGATATAAACATCTATGTTTGTATATATAAGACAAGAAAATATTTATAATATGGAAATATATGGTAGTTTTAGTAAACATCTTACAAAGACAGACAGATCTTAGAATGCTCAACGTTTGACTTCTGTATGCCCAGAAGTACACCGGTTTTTTTTCTCGTTTATATCTTTTAAAGTAGTCTAGAATCGCTATCGCGGGGTATCACAATCGCGACCATCAATCGCCCATTCTTGTCACCGCTATCTACATTCGTCCGTACAAGTCGCGCATTTCTAAGGCTTTAGAGACGCCCAATGGGTTGATAGACGCCACACGTCATGGCGACGCCGTGTATGGCAAGACGCCGGTTGTTGAATACCTGAGCAGAGTGCTTTTCAGGAACGAACTGGCTCAGTGGGCAATAATACGTACATATGTATCTCCGGGAAAAGTTAGGTCAACCGCAGAAATCAAAGCTTAAAAAGCTTTTTGAATTATTTAAAATACAGTTAACTCTATGGACCCAAATTTTTTTTTAAACATACCGGAAACATGAATAAATTTAAAACATTTACAAATAACTGATAAATGAAAAGTGTTATCTGTGCCCCCACGGAAAAAAACTCACTGATATAAAATATTGTTAATTTATTAAAAATCTGGTCAATTTATTCGTTTTTCTGCTAATAACGGGACTGCAGTTCTTTAACGAATGAATTAATAGATGTCATAAAAAAAACTATCGGTAAAGCGTTTATTATGGAGTCGGAACATATGTGTTCTTATAAATTATAATGATTTCGCATCTCGTCCATTACCTTTATGAGAACAAGGCCACCTGCGTGATCACGTATTCAGATATATTCTGAATAACTAATATTTTATTAGGAAATGGACATGCACTTACATTTTTATAAAACATCCGTACTCATTTTTCTCCGTGCTGTATCTATGGCATGGAGGATCGTGTGTAACAAAAAATGATAAACTGATACATTTTCTTGATTCTTGTAGCATACTGCTTTTACAATACCCTCACCAGGAACGCTCCCAGTATTGATTTTGAACCGATGTAGAAAACTAGTTCTTAGAATTCCAAATTATGCCGACGCTCTTCTCAAAACAGATATTAAATTATTTTGCAACCATATTACTGACCCAAAATAAAGATGTTTTTGAATTTCACATTTAGAAACTTACCAAAAACTACTTTCCCCTACTCTCTTAAAACGATACATTAAAGTAAAATTAATCGTTAAAAGAATACATGAATTTACCCCGATTTGAGATGTGCATTATCGATTAAAGGCCCACTAAGATAGCGGAAACCATAATCAAAAGAGAAGGAGTAAATATTGAATAAATAAAAGTGAGTTTACCCCTGGTGCATACTTGTGGCCCATCACATCTAGGTGAGGCATCTCTCTTCGGCGATCACCGCTTGAAGGACAATAGTATAATGCCCGACGTTTTGCCTGGAATGCAAGATGTTTAAGGTGTTTGTGAGACAATATTTAAATAACAGACTCCTTAGGACATTGAATAAAATTCCTTGCCAACATAAACCAAACTGCTATGTAGGTACAATACAGTATAGGTAAACTGCGTGTGATGTGTCCTTAGACACATTAACTACTTTCATTATCGATATAAATCATGATTTTTTAATAATATACCTATCTACAAAGCCTTTGTCAGATTACAGAAATAATGTAACTAAATTGGAAATTGTTTTATTACATGGTAATATGGAACGATTTAATGATACCCTAAAAAAATCTAAAATAAAAATAATTTGCGAAGCGTACCGAAATCCTGCATTAACTTGACTGTTTTTAAATTTCGTCTGACCAAAAATTTGTTTTGTACGTTCCGTTTCAGTTTCGAGATGGTTGCCGTTTTGATAGTTCAGTAAAAATTCAAATGTGATTTCGTCGTGTTTATTTAGACTTTAGTTTTAAAAAAGAATTGTCACTGACGTTTTTTGGACAAATTGTATAATTCCTTATTTGAATATAAAAAAAACGTATCATATCATATATGGTTTAAGGGGGGTATTTAAGTACCTTCTTAAAAAAATTATGATTTCAGAGGAAATTCTTTGATATTGATTTAATAAATTAGAAACATACCTACCTATTTTTTTGATCTGACGTCTGAGGTCTACCGTTCACAGAACTAGGTACTAGTATTTAATATTGTGTCTACTATAATTAAATTACTTCTTCAACCCAAAAAATGCTCTAATCAATGATAAATCTCCAGAACACAAGAAGACGTGGTGACGTATATAGGTATTAGGTAAACAAATTTATTATATTCACTTGGCTTTCATAAAACGACCACACTATGCATTAAAACGCACCACAAAATTCGTAAATGCTTTAAAACACATTTTAAAAAGTAATTAGATACTGCATTGATTTTGGTAAATATGTATGTATGTTATTTATACTAATATTTATATATCACCTCTGCTCAAATAATGAAATGGACGTTTCGAATAATAACTATTTATGTTATTATTACATAATCATTTGTTTTACTATGTTTTTGTATTATTGTTATTATCACCACATCCAACCACCATAATTTAGCAATTTTTCGTTTGGGGTGTTCTAAATTATAATAAATAGTCAAATATATATCCATATTCATGAAGGATTTTTCATGCATAGCACAAAGGATAAAATATTACTTTTTAAGCAATAATATTAGCCTGAAATAGCTATACAATTGAAAAAATCTTCCGAGAAATATACATGCCGCCGACGGGAATTGAATTGCAGCCTTCTGATTGCCGGTCAGGGGATCTACCAATCCGATCCGCGTTTCAGGCAAATAATTATTGTTTTAAAATAATATCTTATGTATATCCATTAATGTGCCTTATTATGTTTCGCTTACCGTCGCATTTTTAATTATTAAAATTCAATATTCAAAGTAGTACTACTAATGTAAGTTTTATTATAATATGTGCTGTTTAATGTTTTAAAAATCAGATTTATTTTTATTACGTACTTATCGTTGCAACATTTGGAGGTTCTTAGGTAACTTGTTTGTTCCATACTTTGCAATAAACCACGATAATATATAATAATATTTATGTACTTATGATACTATTGCTAGATATGCCTACTTACCCTATTTAAACTTACTTTTATGCATACATAATAAATGTTCACATAATAAAAGTCCAACGGGGCATTAATAATATAATAATTGAATGTAAAAGTATTAACGAACACCATAAAGTCTGCCAAAGTTAACTTAAAAATATCTTTGACGGGCAATTTTGATAGCGTTGTTAATATTATGTTTGTTTTATCTTGAGAGCGCGGAATTCGGGCTGTGAAATTCAACTGGGCGGGACCCATTGACCAAGGATGCACGCAGATGCATTAAATAAATTACCTTCCTTAAACAAATAAGCATTTTTAATATTACGAGTATTTCCTGATGCGTAAAACATAGGTAGCACCAATTAGCACACACTTTATTCCCAGTAATTTAGACATTATGGCACCCATGTTTGAGTTGCAAACATGCAACAGCCTTAAATCTGGGCAGTGTGAAACCTAAATTATATGTGTATATAAAGTGCACACAATTATGGCAATGCACATTGGGTGCAACAATTCTGAGCATCCATGATTAAATAATCATCTTGATTACAACGCAACCGGCAACATTTTTATAATTTCGTCGAAATTTGTTACGGTTTGCTGTTATGAATATGTAGTTACTTTTGTGAAGAATGTGAACCAGTGCTTTCAAGTAAGTTTAAGTGCTTTCAACTGATATCAATCATTATTGAACATTAGTTTCGTTGTATTTAGAGAAACAAATTATAGAGTTCACCCAACTAATTCCACTTGGATAAGTAACAGGAGAACCCTTATTGTATATCTTTTAATATATATTTCAAAAGCTTCACGATAGAAATGAAATCGCACACCTGTGATATTGTCACCTCCATGATAAATTTGCGAATCTATCATTTACGTGAAAATAACTTTTTGATGATAAATAAATCTTTATTTGATGATACGCACTGAGGCAAATTAACAAAATTCTGTCTCCAGCGTATACTGAGTTAACAAACTTGTCTAATTTGCGAACATTGATTATATACGTGTCATTCGAATCAATGGTAAATTCAAAAAAAATTAGATAGAAACTTTTACCATGGTGTAAAATGTGAATCATTAATAAAAATACCACAAACGACTTGCGAATCTGACATAAAATAAATAAAAATATTAAAAAGACGTTTTTTTTGCTCTCCTGAAAAATAGATTTTTTGTAGATTGGTAACTTAACCATGAATGTGACGATTTGTGATCGTAAAATTTCAGGGGTAGGTTCCAATGAATGACTGCGAATGATTCTACATCAGGCTTTGAGGAACTGAGAAATTACCTATATTAAATACCTATTACCTTTACTAATGCAATTGATATGTATAAATGTCTGGATCAAGAATTTTACGTCTTTATAATAAAATGAACATTCAATGAGAAATTTTAATTCTTCTTCTAACAAATAATGTACAAGCTATTGCTATTAGCAATGTACCCATCTATACTACGTTCCATTTTTAGTTTACCATCGAAAAGAGAAAACTTCTTTCCTTTTAAGGTAATACCATGTAATAAGGAAAATTACCATAAATTGTATGACTTTCTTTACGGATTATCAAGAACCTCTGACTATCGTAAAGTTTAATTTTTATTCCTTATGAGAGCAAATATAATGGTAGCTTTAAAAGATTAAGGAGGATTTATGTTCCATTTTTCAATAATTTTAAAGGGTTATTTCTTCGTCGACTCTGTTTGGGCCATTCTCATTAAATTAATACATTTAATAAACCACCGAAAAAAGTTTTCGTTAAAAGAGTCATCAGCTTGTGCTCTCATTTTTTCAGAAAAATACAAATCTTCATTGATTTTAAATTATTTCATTTTTAAAAAATATCAAGCAATTCTGGTTTCAAATTCTTCGAGAAAAAATCATACCAGAGAATAAGTACCAATGTTTATTTTTATTTTTTTAAATGACTTCACCATACGAGTGTTCTAGCCAGTGTCATTTAGTGGGTGGTAGTGGAATGATTGCAAGTACCTACCCAATGTCATCACCACATTGAGAAGTAGAAGAAGAAGTCGAAGACATAAAATGCAATTTTTATTTATGGAATAACTTTATTAGTAAATCTTTAAATTGTAATATTTAATTATTGAAGTGAATATAAGGTTTTTTCAAACGAACAATTGAAAATAGACAATTCAATTATCATAGTTTGATATAATAGTATAGTTAGGTCCCATACCCTATTTTATGCTCCAAAAGCGAGGACTTCTGCCTATCAGAACGCCCCAGTCAACAGAGCGACTGAACTGCTCAACGAGTCTGCATTGACCATCGACATTTTTAACGTAACCTACAGGCAGTTTAACAATTATCTTTTGACGTATGTCACAAAGTAGTGAAACTGACCTTTTTATGTGTTTTGCTATACTTTTTGTCTAATTTGTAATCTTCTCCATAATGTATTGGTGAATAACCGTTTTACGGAGAACATGAAAAAATAAATAAATAAATAAATAAGTAGTGGTTTTAAATCCATCGAAGTTTATGATAAAAGTGATGTTTTGAGATTTCATACACAATTATTATTAAACACTGATACAATTAGTTAAAGATTCTACGTAAATATTTAAAATACTGGTTTCTGATTTGAAATACTAATGCGTAACATTGGCATGTAACAAATGTAATGGATTTCGAACACCTCTTATCGTGTATTCGGTTAAATTCAATTTCCGGATCTCCATGTTTACGACTTTATCAGCAAAACAACTTGTATAATTTCTTCTTAAAATAAGTGAATGGTCAATTATAAGCTGAGGGATTCGATCGATGCATGCGCTAAATGGACCAAGACGTAATAAATTGTTATGTTTATGAGTCCGAAACATGCCAAGCAGTATATTTAGGTTCTGAAAATGAGATTACCTGTGCCCATTCATTTTTGTTAAGAAAAACGCTTAACGTTATGAATTGATTGTTTAATCAATTTAAATCTTTTCATAAACATTATTAAATCTTCAGTAGGTACTTAATAAGTAATAATTAAAAAGACTAATAATTTTAAAAAGGTTATTTAATTCAGCAGAATATACCTACTAAAAGATGTAATTAACAATTCGCCATCATAAACTACCACTCTGAATATAAATGCAATGTTGCATTCACAATAATTATTTATCCAGATGAAATCCAGGATATTGCTTAAATTTTCAACACGAATTAATTCTATTGCTCGACGTTAATATGTCTAAATTCTATTAAAACTAGTAATTACAAATAAAATTTCGGTTATTACGTGTTTAGAATAATCATTGGTATTATTTCATAAAATGGCATATGATGGCATGCGATCAGTCAAGAGGTTTTGCAAACTCGGCATAATATGCCAAGAATCACTCGAGTTGATAATAACATTTTTAATTACTATAATGACATTTGTTATTAAACGGATGTAATAAATTGATTAGCGGTGTCGAAATAACTAACTAACTCCATACAGTAATAACGGAAAAATTGATTACCTGTGTAAATTTAAAAGTGATTACTGACTTACCCTTAATTGTTTCAGATGAATCAGCAGTGCAAGGTGTGCGGGGAGCCTGCAGCAGGCTTTCATTTTGGAGCCTTTACGTGCGAAGGATGCAAGGTACTGTGCCTTTTAATTGCTTTACCCGCTAAGTATCTTGTATGAAATATGGTTACACTTTAAAAAACACATTACATTTTATGCGATGTAAATTTATCAATTCAAAAGTGTTTGTTATAACTTATCATGTATTTTACTTTCTTGATCTGTGTATTTCTGGGTGAAACGTATGAAATTTTCAATCTACGTGTAAATCTAATAATAATGTATTTATTTGTCATACGCCGTGTGTTTGGTTTGGTCTTCCATTTATGTAAAATGTACAATTATCATAGTTATACCAATCAAAATGATGATACCATGATCGGTTAGTTGATTTGCTGGTAGGAAATTCAATTATCTATGTCCATCATTTCACAAGCAAGATCTTAGGCTTACTATAATGGTAATGGGAGGATTTTAAATATTTTCAGGTTATTCTAAATCTGGAAATTTTTGTATTCTTTTTGGAAATAATATAAAATTGATCTCGATACATTAGCCAAATTATATATATATATTACAAAAATTATGAGATAACAGCCAAAAAAATATAGAAGTCAGTAGAGAATTATAATAATCTATATAAATAAAAATCTTAATGTTCCTTTGTTCAAAATCTTTAATCTCCGAAATTTCTTCACCGATTACTTCGAAATTTCGACACAACGTTGCATTCGAATACGCGTGTGTTTTTAGAAACAGCGTCATCTGTTGGACACAAATCCTTTTTTTAACGATAGCGCCATCTGTTGGACGTAAAAGCAATACGCGCTACAGTTTCTCTATCTGCATAGACAGACTGAGAAACAGCAAAGCATGGTGGGGTACAGCTAGTTTATAAATAATTAAAATATGTGCGTTCGATAGTAAATAATCGGGTCTCAATAGCTCAGTGGTTAGAGACGTTGTAGTGTTGTCCCGGTAAGACAGGTCCTGGGTACGATCCCCAGTTGCGACCGTTACCTTTTAAATGTTTTATGTATCTTTGCTCTGTTTTTTAGACTTATTAATATTATCTTCTTTGGTGGTTAAATATTACATTGATTAACTAAATAATACACATATATACAGCCTCAAAGAAAGGTTGCATTCAAATGAAATAATTATTTACGTACCACCCAACGTAATGCAATACGTCATTGAGGGCGGTTTGCGCAGGATTAACGCTTTCCTGTATTAATTCACTGTAATTAGATAAACCTTAAAGACTTGCCACCAGCAGCATTACTATTATTATAAGGGCAATCATCCGCAAGCCGCCAAAGGGAAATAATACGAAGAATTTTCTAAGTTCAGGTCGCTGGAGCAATAAAACACGAGAAGGCATCCTATGGACACTGCGTTAATTATCACAATCGATTAAAAATATTTTTTATTTGATAATTAACAAGAATAAGGACACGTTTATATCTGCGAACAAAACACTCGTAATATAACACATAATGCACTTATACTTATTATTATTACATAATGATTCGAGCAAGATAATTAATTGAGTGCTATTAGAGGCTAACGCCATTTAAAATGTTATTTATCGGTAGATACCTATTTTGGTAATAAAATATCATGCATCTACTTATATGATAAGTTTGTGGCGGTTCCATGCTAACTCAACACAGTGAGTATTCAACACACTTTTAAAAGTGATATAAAGTCATTAAAAACGATGAAAAAATTATTTTTTTTACCTAACCTAACCTAACCTACTTAACCCAGTTAATAAAGTTTTTGTTTCATCACTTTCCATGACTTTATATAACTTTTTAAAGATGTGATGAATTATCAGTTTGATGATGTATTCGGTCACCGTTTGTGGCATAGTTGTAGGTTATGGTATTCCATCGTTTTGCGTGTTGAAATTAGACGAAGTGCACTGAGAAAAATGAGAATTGCTATTTTATTAAAAATCTCTCCATACTATTATAAATCCGTTAAAAGTGGTACTGCAGGCCGCTTTCTGATATTTTTAGTGGATTCCTAATAAGTTCATCTACCTGCGTTTTTCTTAATAATGTGTAATGACGAAATGCAAAAATTGTTATATTTTTTTTAACGTGTTCCGACATCCTGACTATTTATTTGTATTTCACCAATGGTTTATCGGGAAACTTATTAATTCATTCGTTAACTGCCTGCTATCCCGTTTTTAACTGAATCACGTATAATTTAAAGAGATTCTTAATTAATTCGCAATATTTTTTAACAGTACCTACTTTTCTCCGTTTGTTAAAATTAAAATCCATCAGTAGGTAAAAAAAAACATAAAAAACAATGTAAGCCTACCAAAGTGCATGTCGGAACAAGCGTAATTTATATGAGTAAACTTAATTCCTAAAATAAAAATGTTTCTAAAATATATTGTAATGGGTTAGTAATGAAACGATGTAAATTACCGAGAGGCATATACATAATAAGGATCTTCACACCATTGGCGTAAAAGAATAATCAAAATGACCTTATTTAATTTATTTTTAATAAACTATGTAAGTAAATTAACGTAGATTAATATCTGCGTGAGTTCCAGTCAAGCAGTTTTAATTTAGCCGTGTACGCAAAACAACAGCCCCGCTTGTAAACAAATGTAGCTTTTGGCACACTGATATTATTTTCTTTAAGTCTGGTGATATCATTTCACGTTCACATTTAAAAGCGCAAGAGTCTCAACTGCTCGCCACCAACCGGAGAAATTGAGAACATGGTATCCCCCAATTGAAGTATGTTGTGAGGCTGAACGTCTTGGGGAGAGGAAGAAGATGGGAAAGCGAAAGGTAGGGTAGTACCTGGCCATTCAAATCTAGTCATTAAACACGGCTAAAGCCATTTCAAGCAACTATCGAATCTGAATGGTGGTCTTTCACAAATGTAAAATAAACTAAAATTTACTTGCGCATGCCGGGATCAGAACCCGCGACCTCCGTATTCTCACCTTAGGATAGTAACCACTCATTCATTGAGGCCGTCAAGGCTTTTCTAAAAAAAACTTAAATATTTTCTTGAGAAGACGTCACCCAATCCTATGAAGTTATATAATACTATATATAATAAAAACACATAAATTTGTTTTTGACCACTATAGTGGTCTATAACTATAATGGTCAAAAACAAATTTATGTGTTTTTATTATAAATTATGATGAGCCACAAAGTGAATGCTTTTTACAATTACGTTATATAATACTGTTTATAGAAACGTTTCAATGTAAAAAAATTCCCTCAATAGAAACTGTGGCTATGTTTGAATATCTTAAATAAAAAGATATTTATGAAATATTGTACCAACGCCATATATTTTTACTTTCAGCACGTCGCTGAACACTGCAAGTAGATACCAGTCTCGTGAGCAAAATCTCGACACCCTAAGGGTGCGACTTCAAGATTCATATGATAAATTATTTATTTTCATCATCATGCTTTATCTGATCTGATCTAGATGCAATCAGCAACATGATGGCCATGTTAATGTATGTTAATATCAAAATAAAATCTTTAATGTATTTCAAAATACTTAGGACCTGTTCTTTAAAACATCTCAATATCGACAATATCATAAAAGGGTTCTCCAAAAGTTCATAATTTTCGTCGTTGCATTTTATTCTATTGAATATAAAAAAAGAAGTGTTTAAATGGCGAGAACTTGCATTGAATCATATGAGTATATTATGTGATTTCCAATTGAACTCACAATGCTTATTGTTTAATCATTCCCTTGATACAGGTTGCTTCCCTAACATTTGGAAACGTTGTTATTTGACACCTATATTCAAAAAGGGCAATAAATGTTTTATAACCAACTATAGACCAAAATGTAAGCTATCCATAATACGGAAACTTTTTGAAAAACTATTACTCGATAAAATTTCACCCTATATTAAACACCTCATTGTTCCAAATCAACATGGATTTTTGTCGGGCAGATCAACTTTGACAAATCTCTCAGTATGTGAAAAATATATATCGAACGCATTAGCTAATAAAACTCAAGTCGATTCCATATATACGGACTATATTAAGGCATTTGACAAAGTTTGCCATAAAATTCTCCTCGCTAAACTACGAGTATGTAAGCTCGGTATCGATGGAAAACTTTTAGACTCTCATCTAACTATTAGTAAAAATCAGTTCGTTCCTTTCCAACCAATTTAAAGCTACAAGTGGTATACCACAGGTGTCTCATTTAGGCCAAATATTGTTTTTACTGTTTGTTAACGATATTGTTAATATATTTGAAAACGATGTAAATGTTATTACTTTTTGCAGACGATTTAAAAATATTTATAAAAGTAAAAACCGTTGAAGATTGTATCCGTCTACAAAATAACTTAAACAAGATAATTAATTGGTGCACTCTTAATAAACTTTATCTAAATATAAATAAGTATCATTCAATAAAATTTTACAAAATAAGTCAACCAATTATTAATTCATATGAATTTAATAACTCAACCCTTACCTGGGTCGAAGAAATTAATGACCAGGGCATCATTTTCGACTCTAAATTAAACTTTATATCTCACATAAACGCAATTCACAACAATAAGGGAATGAAAATGCTCGGATTCGTTCTTCGAAACTCCAGAGGCTTCAGAAATATTTCTACCTTGAAAATTTTGTATACATCTTTAGTTCGAAGTCAAGTTGAATATAACTCCTCGATCCCCCATTATAAAATAAATTGAGATTCAATAGAAAAAAATCCTAAGACATATTAATTTTAAACTCGATATTCCCATTGAAAGTATGAACTATAATTACTTAATGAAAAAAATTAATTTATTAAAACTCTCAGATCGAAGAATTATATCCGACTTAATATTTATGTTCAAAATTGTAAATGGTAGAGTAGACAGCCTTGATTTAATCATCCAATTTCATGTACCCATAAGAGCTACTCGTTCTAAAACCCTCTTTAATTGTAACAATTCTAAGACTGAACATTTCAAACACTCGTTTGTACCTAGATTACACGAAATTAGTAATAGTTACGCAGATGTAGCGGATCTGTTTAACTGCACAGAAGCTAGGTACAAAACGGCTTTAATATCATATCTTTTAAATCATGACCAATTAAATGTAAGTCTACTCATACTTACGTAAAATGTCAAATAAATATGTAAATAAAATGAACTGCCTGGGGCAACTGAGGAAACTTGGGTCAATAATAATAGTCAATACGGTGAACCAACAGCTCGATTGGCACTTACCTACTTTCATCCAAAACCTAATAATAAATGCATACATTTTAGCTATTGTAATATATCATGTATCTATACTATCATATATTTCAATCAATACTAATCTAACCTAGTCTACCTATAAGTTTTGCATGTACTTGTATCTCTAACTTTTTATATTCATCTAGAGTTTCTGTTAATTGTATATATTCTGATGTCACTGTTTATAAATTACTGTATATGGTATATTTTATACCGTTGATATTAAAATAAATAATCTCCCAATTTTAATATTGTTAAAATTATTCAAAATTGCTTTTTGACAACTTGAAACGGTAAAAAATCTATTGTTTGTCAAAAATATATTGTGAAAGTATTGCCTGGTTAGTTTTACATCGTAAAATATAAAAAAGCTTTTCTCAAGGTGAGCTTTTGTCTTTAATAAATCGCATATATGCTACATTGAGACCGTTGTATTTAAAACGAGCTGGGATGTTGACAGCACGTTCTCAATTAATGTATTTCTTCGTGTTCTCCATAAAACTGTTGTACACCAATATTTTATGTAGAAGATTACAAACCTGAAGTATAAATATGTATAAAAAGACATGTAGGCAGTTTTAATATTTCATGACATGCGTCAAAAGATAGGTGCTCAACTGTCTGTAAGTGACGATGAAAATATCGATGGTCAATGCAAAATCGTTCAGCAGTTGAGTCGCTCTGTTGATAGGCGCAGTCCAATGGGCAGAAGTCCTAGTTTTCGGAGCATAAACACGAGCATAGGATCTTCTACGAGTACACTTGTAAACCTTTCCTTATCTGTGGTGTGTATTTACTACACATTGCTTCTAATAACTTTAATAACTCTATAAATATAATAAATTCTGGGTTCTGATTTTAGGTAGGTATTCCTACGTTATACATTTATGCACTGAATTAAAAAATAGTGAGAAATCCACACGTCAGCAGTTGTATTTTGATTTAGACCATCGATACTTGCGACCGCACAGCTGTGTGTGTGCCAGTCGCAAGCCGCCAGCCAGTCGAATGCGGAACGTCGTTAGATTTGGACCCCTCACACGTTTTTTTAGCATCTGCCGATGGTTTTTTTATGTTTTCAGCAATTAAATTACAATTATTATCACTTTTGATATAAAATATAATAAACATAAGCTATTAGCTATGAATATTCATATTTTTCCGATATAAAATCGCTTATTTTGAGATGTGTATTGATTACACAGTACAGAAAAGCGTGGATTTTTTTAGCACAGTAAGTGAAAGGTTAAGCGGATATAGGCTAACCTCTTTCAACATGGGTGGGTTATATATAGTTGATTAACTTTAAAAAAATGTTTATCTGAAAAATTTTTGCTTCTAAGTTGTTGGAATGCATACTGTGTATATTTCCTAATAGTACGCGTATACCTCTTTTGTACTCCTTCTATTTATAGGATATGGTTTTGTTCAGAAAGGGCCCAAATAATCGAGCTATATTTCATGATACTGCGAACAAGTGCTTCATGTAATATGTTAGGAGGGCAAATCCAGACATTTTTATGGCGCGGGAGACAATCTGATAAGTGGGATTTGAAAGAGAGATTTACTTCAAAATTCATACCAAGGTCTCATTTTTACATGTACATTTATTTTTATTAACGTAATAGGGGAACAATAATGTTTGGATCTTGTTAATGTGATGTCACAGCATTTAAAAATGCTGAAGGGTAAATTGTTCAGTTCCAATCCAATTCCAATTCCAATCAAGATCATTCTGCAGAAGATTGAAATCGACATGACTTTTTTTTTTTTTTTTTTAAACTCGTAGGCGGTTTACTTACGTTCCCCGCAAGCACTTAGGCCATAGGCCCATTGTACTATCTCCCATTTTACCTCATTCCCTTGCCAGTAACCCGGTCCCTTTTATGAAGTTCACCAGGGCTGTCATTGGATATGTGGCGATGTCTTCTGGTTCCACACTGTGTCTTCCCAGGTATCTGAGCCTTATTCCCAGCAGAGCGGGACATTGGCATCATAGGTGAATTGGAGTCTCTTCCTCCTCTTCACATTTCCTACAGATGTTGGTGTTTTCCACTCCCAACAGTTGCATGTGTTTCCTGAGATGGCAGTGTCCCGTTAATAGTCCTACCAGTTCCCTCAGTGAGTTTCTGTCCATATAGAGTAGTTGCCTGGTTCGGTTAGGGTCCGGTCCGTTTATGAGTACTTTAGATTGCCTCATTCCGGGTGCCTTCTTCCATTCCTTCCAGTGTTGGGATTTGACCCACCTCTTGATATGTAGTTTGGTGTGGCAAGCTGCTACTCCTACGGCCGGCTCGGACCCCGCAAGTGGTGCTTTCGCCCCTTTCCTTGCTAGTTCGTCAGCCCGCTCGTTGCCCTCAATACCTTTATGTCCTTTTTTTTTTTTTTTTTTATAGTGTATACCTCACAAGAGTCCCAACTGCTCCCGTCTGGAGCCAGTGGGACTATGGCATCCCCAATTGGGGGATGTTGTGAGGCTGAAGGTAAGTGGGGAAGGGAAAGAGGAAGGTGGGGAAGTACCTGGCTATTCAGATCTAGTCACTAAACACGGCTAAAGCCATTTGGAGCAACGTTTCAATTCTGAATGGTGGTCTTACACCAGGGCGATACTGGTAGTATCTTCCACTCTGGAACGTGCCGCAAATATACTATATATTATTTTAATTAATTAACTGTGAAATAACACAAATTAATCAAATAAAATTTATTCGCGCACGCCGGGTTCGAACCCGCGACCTTCGGAATGGCAGTCCAATGCGTTACCACTGGACTATGCCGGCCGTCCTGGTACCCAGAGCAGGGTTACTTTATTGATGGTCGCCAGTTCTATTAGGATAGTCCTGCATTCCATCACCAGTCTGGAGTCGCATCGGTTACTTTCCAGTGCATTAAGGCCGCCTGGCTATCCGAACATATGTTTAGGTTCTTATTTCTGTTCCCGACTTTTAATAGCTTCATGACT
Organism: Hesperophylax magnus; assembly: GCA_026573805.1. NCBI lineage: Eukaryota > Metazoa > Arthropoda > Insecta > Trichoptera > Limnephilidae > Hesperophylax > Hesperophylax magnus. The sequence goes on from JAIUSX010000039.1 coordinate 16,723,807, forward strand.
TTTAATAGCTTCAAAAAATATGGTATCATCGGAGAAGAGAGATATTTTGAGCGATTAATGGTCTCGACAACGTTGTTGATAAAAGAAAGAGGAGGGGTGCTCGGTTCGATTCCTGAGTTTGTTTTGTATTTGTAAGAACGATGGTGTCAAAAATTAACATACTGACGATAATTGCATAAGTAGCTAGCCATAAAAGAAACCGATGTCACCGATTTTTTTTAAATAAAATATCACTGTCGACCTTCTCAAATGCTTTTCTGACGTCTATAATCATCCACTTTGGACAGTTAGTAGTTCGCTTAATACTATAACCAGGAGTACAGGAGTGCGAGAAAGTAAATGGATACCAAGTAGTCCGGGTCGAACGTAAGATCGCTGTCACGACTGCTGGAAATATGCGTCGGTCATTTCTGCAACCCTGGGGCCTTGGCAAGGAAATCACCTCCTCCTCAATGCCTTTGTGGGAGGTTAATGTCTTAATAGAACAAAATGAAACCAAATGTTAATGTTCCCTCGTGGAAATGGATCAACAACGTTCTCCCTAAACGTTAAATCATTATTACCGTAATTTTTTTAAGTAGATGGAAAGTAATGGTTCTCCGGATGGATTTTGTAATATATGATCTCTGATTATAATCCAATGAAAACTTTAAATCTGAAGGATATGAAAGAGTAATTGTGTTGATTGCCATCTTTAAAATACGATCGATATAAAAATAAATAGAGGGTCATCAAAATTCTGATCTTAGCTTCGGGGGTTCGCATAACCGATTAGAGCGTATAATACACGTATTGACTTATGTTATGAGTTTGTTAGTTTTTACAGCATAAAGATAAGATATTTGTTTATGAATAGTTGCACACTTAGCAAATAGACAGATATGGATTAATAATATCATCAGTAGTGAGTGATCAATGAAAATTGGTAAAACGTTGTTGCAAAATACTATCGCATTTAAATAATTCCATCAATAGCTTGAGACTTTGATGATGGTACAGATAAAACTATTTTATATAATGAAGTCGAATCTCACAGCATCATTTTCATTGTTTATACCAGCTTAACACCTTAACGTCACAAATTGTGCTTTTGTTGGATGAAACTCAAATCTAGGTTGAGTATATTTTTTATATCATATTTGTGGTATTATCACATTTTATTAGAGAGTATTTAGCTTATGAAAATATGTTTTAAGTCGAATACACTTATTTTATATATGGAATTTTATTTATTAGTGATAAACACTGTAGTAAAAGAGTAACTGTCTACTGTCTATCCTATAGAAGCAGCAAAACCGTATGAATCCACCATTATTTAAAGCGAGCATAAAAAGTTAATATTTGAATCTAACGCTATTATTTCGAACACCATCCAGATACAAAAAAAATTCCGCTTTTATTACTTTTAACGACTACGATTTTATAGCCAAAAATACAGTTTTTGATGCATTTTGTGCACGTGGTGATATATTAGTTGGATTTATTTCAAAGTATAAATCACGAAGCGAATAGTTTAAATAAGCCATGCGTCTTCTTTCGCGACATTTCTCGACGTTTTTAATGATCAGTTTTTTCAACAACTTTTATATTTTTTTTTATTTCATTGAATGAATGGTTTGCCAAGTTATATCCGTGGAATCAATAATATATACATATATATTTTTTTTCATCTGGTTTTAAATGTTCATAATACATTGTTGGAAAAGTTAAATAGGACACTTTCCTTTTAAAAGGCTTTACTATAGTTTTCAATTTGCGAGTTTCATAAGGACAAGGAGATAATGCATGCAACGATTAGCGGGGCTGAGAGATAAAAATTGCTACATTTAATTCGTTCCTGAGAGTTTATAAATAAACTTCGTGTAGGCCAAAGGCGTTAATCTACACTCTCTGGCAAGGAATATTAGTCCTCAGTGTAAGCAACTGTTGAACAAAATTTGATTAAACGGCTATTAATGATGTAAAAAGTAATGCCCTGAAATGTGGCGGGTGGGGAAATGAGAATGTTCAAACAGTATGGAATAAAAAAAAATTATAAAATATGACAAACGACAAACGACTTTGTGTTTGGTAACCAGATTTGAATAGCCAAGTACTCCCCACCTTCCTCTTACCCATCTTTTTCACCTCCCCATCACCTTCAGCCTCACAACATACCACAATTGGGGTATGCCAGACATAGTCTCACTCGCACCAGACGTTTAGGAGCAGTTGGGACTCTTGTGCGGTTTCACATAAAAATTTAAAAGGTTGGTTACTTTACTTATAGTAATATGAAAAAAAATGGCTTTTTTTTCTATAACTCTTTTTTTTAATCTCGTATTGAAAATATTTTCAAAGTAGTGCGTATTGAGACGTCATGGCCGGCAATTTGTTTCTTTGTCGATCGCCTTAGGAACAACAAAACACCACTTGTTGGTGTCGGAAGACAAATTAGTCTTCCATTACTCAAGATGCTCTGATTAAAGCTATTATTTATGCCGCCGCCAGCCAATATGGTCATCTGAATCAATAATCATAAATTATCTACTGACAGGGAGATACTTAGTTACTTTCGTATTATTTTTATGGAACTGTAAATATTTTACGGATGAAACTAATTCGTAATAACGCGGTTGGATTTTGTTTTCGTTTACACGGGATATGGTCGCTTATAATTTGAAAGGTAATACAGAGATCGTAAGCCTGACTATGTGGGTAGGTTCATGGTAATAGTGCGTAGGTGATGACCGATAATTATTATAACAATATCATTGTTAACCTTTTATCAAGTGTATTTTACCGTGCACACTCCAATTTAACAATGTATTAGAAACATTTAGCTTCGATAGTAAAATTAATGCACGACCTTTCAAAGCTTACAACTTTTCACTTTACTTGTCTTAAAAAGGTCTTACTTAAGCAAATTATTATTCTTCAATTAAGTGAAATATCCTGAAGCCCAGTTTCACTACGGGGCGTAGAAAATACAAGGGACTGTCTCCTTCGAATCCTGATACGTAATTTGTACTATTGTAAATTACCTATATTTTGTCACATACCTACCAATATTATTCATACCTGTGATTTTTTACTAATAAACAATTGTCCATACTTACATTGATTCCATCCTTGGATTCGATACATATAGGTGCAAACCAATAATTATTGTGAGAACTTATAAAAATAATATTTACATACCTACACTTTATTCGATATTGGTGTTGAAATGGTTTTTATTTATGTATTTTATATTTGTATTGTTAAATTTAAATTATTTTCATATTTCTGCATTAAAATATTCCACTTATCTTCTTCAAAAATCCAGAAAGAATTGATATTATATTTTATTGTGGTTAACTTACTGACATTCATAGACGATTGTAATTCTTATTTTAGTTGAGAATTCAATATTAAATTTGTTTATTATTAAATACTTGCTATACCCCGCCACGTGTTGCTATGGTCATGTGCAAATAGAGAAAAAATAGCGCGTTTTCCTTTGACGTCCAACAGATGGCGCTGTTTTTTTAAAGCATGTTTTTACCTGTTTCAGGTGACATCTATATAATATATCTAGATAAATAAAATACACGCGTATTCGAATGCAACGTTGTGTCAAAATTTCAAAGCAATCGGTGAAGAACTTTCGGAGATTTATCATTTTGAATAATCGCAGATTTACATTTTTATTTATTTATATAGATTACCAAGAGGTTTATATAGTACTCTAATAACATTGGATATTCATCACTTGCTTATTTTTAAACGAATGCTCACCGTAATGAGTACGATTTAGATTCAATCCTCATTCACCTGCTGAATAGTCGTCGATAGGTCATACCAAATTTTCGGTATAAACATAACCAATAATAAGGAAGTTACCGTGGGATAAAATATCATCTACCACCGACAAGTAATAGTAAAAAAAAAACACCCGTGGGTGGGTCCCAAGATTTTTTCTTAGCACTGCTCCACATTATTGGAGGTAAGGCTTTTTTAATGTAGGCATCTACATATCTGTTCGATTTTTTTAAGCTCACGAATAAACCGGCGCAAGTCACAGAAACATTTCTCGCATTGACTACAGTGGAGATGCTTATTTCTAATTATTGAAGTAGCGTGTTAAAATATTCAAATTTATTACATAGATAATACGTACATTACTATTTTACCATTTTTGTGTACACGGTGTTCGGAAACATGTAGTACAAGCGGGAAACTGGTAAATCTATATCACATAGAGAACATAAAAAACTTGTTTACGTTGTTCCTTTTTTTTCGGCAAATAAGTATTTTAAAATTTTAGCCGGATTTACGCTTCGGCGCATTTTGAAAGATATAAAGGTAATATTAATATTCTAGCAACCGATTTTTTTCAAATTTGTCCTCAAAATTCATAGTTCGAACCCGATTCACTCCTCAAATGAAAGTTCATATTATAAAAAAAAGTTAAAGCACAAAATCGACTCCGAATGTGATGTAGATTCGCCTGTTTCCCGCTTGTACTGCGAGTTTCCACACACCTTGTATACATAATAAATTTGCATTTATTCAATAAAGTTATACTAATATTATTTAAATATTGAAGACAATATTAGTGATTTTTTAAACGAAAATCTGAAACAGAAAAATCAGAAAATCAGAAAAGGAAACGGTCACTTTTCTGATTTTTCTGTTTCAGATTTTCGTTTAAAAAATCACTAATATTGTCTTCAATATTTAAATATTACAATTTGAGGTTTTACTCAATAAAGTTATTCCGAAAAATAAAATACTAATATTATTTGTTAGTTAATGTTTTTGGTCTCCTTATACCTACTAGATACTCGTATTGCCAAAAACAAATGAACTTCTTATATTCTAAAAATATGGTGGTTAAAGCGATGCACCACATTATGTAACATTTATCGGGCTGCTTACTGTAACACTCCTTGTGTAGATGGCGATAAAGTTTAAATTCCCGCTTAACACCAGTTTTTGATTTATGCAAGAAAAAACATCGTCAAAGAGTGTGTTTTATTTTATTTTGCGAAGTTCAGGAACAAATATTTAAATGTTTTATGATCATTTTCTAATAAGCTTAATTTGTCACATTATGCTATAAAACTATAACCGAAAACAAGTTTTGAAGTAGAAGATTTTGAACATTAAAGCAATGTTTATAGGCCTGATATATTTTTTGGGCTTCTAAAAAGACTGCTCGATTATTTTTAATGCCAAGATGTGATCTACCAGCAGTATTTAATTAAAACATCAAAATATTTCCAAGCAATCAAATTTTCAAACAAAAACACATGGTTTTGATTTACTTCGCAGTGTTTTGCCTTAAGGCGAAGTTTAATGCCAAATCAACATTTTGATTAATCTTTATAATAAATTGGTGTACATTATGAATACCAAAAAATATGCTTTAGATAAATTGAAAGTTTTCCTATCGCTTCGCTTGAGTAGAATACAAATACAAAATGAAATTACACAATAAAAAAATACGAATGCAAGCTACTAAAATTTTTTTTTTCAATAGAAATGTATGAAAGCAAAAAGAAATCAACTTTTAAAAATTTCAGTATTATAGCGAAGATTATCTGTGACAGTTTCACTTGATTAACTTTTTTGCTTTCTTATAAAATTATTTACAAAATAAATAAAAACCATTTGTTTGCTTGAAATAGAAAGTTTCTAGACTCCGTTTGTCAAGCGATTTTAATGCCTATTACCTACGATATAAGGTATACCAAGATTATACACATTTTTGGCTTGTAAGGCAGCCATTTTTGTTATATCAATTCTAAGAGGTGTTCATTATATTCAAAGGTATCCCGAAAAAGTATTATTAAATATCAATCCGAGATACTTTATTAGGTGCTGTTACACTTTTGAAAAAAAAAACGCTCATTTTCATTTAATTGGAACAATAAGGTTTAAAAATTATTTTTCCATCATCGTGTAAATATCACGTGTTCCGCTTGCATTCTGAACTTATTATTTCGTTTCAAATATGGTTTTATTGCTTTATAAGATTGGCTTTAAGCAAAGATTAGCATAAAATTCCGTGGGTAAAGGTCAGCCTATAGCTATGACGAAGCGTGTGCATAAGTTAGCGTCTACAACAATGTAAAGCGACAGATGGTCGATATGTTATATTTTAGTGATTCGTCTCTTCACGACTTTCGCATTCTCACCAGTCCCCAGTTTTAATCTAAATATAACATAATATATTCCTAAAGACGGTAGATAGATATACCATAATATCTATTTAGTTAAACTATTTTGATTCTTAAAATATACACTCCTCTTCCATCCACAAGCAAATGCTTTTAATGGAAGAGCAGTATCATTCAGAAGATACAAAATAACCCACTATAAAACCTGAGTTATTGTTAATATTGTGAACGAAAGTCTTACTAATAAAAAATAAAACATTGTATAGTGGGTCATTTATCTTGGTTTCAAATAGATTATTTTTTTATGGGAGAGACGGAAAATCCTGTAATATTATTTTATCATATCTAGAAATATGTAAAAACGTTTTATTGAAAATGGAAAAATTACAGACTTTTGTAAATTCGCCAAATCCTTGACATTTGTCTAGTAAACAGAAACAGAATAATCGTTGACAAACCATAGATCGCTATAATACAGGGTTTTCCAATAAGACGTGTTATTTTTAATAGCCCGCTATTTCGGTAGATGTTACTTTTGAAGCTGTCATTTTTTGACATTTGACAAGTAGAAACTACGCCATTAATAAAAATGGAACGATACACGCTTGGACAACGCATTGAAATTATTAAAATTCACTTGAGTGAATCAAATGCAAATCATCTTGAGTGATAAGGCTCATTTCCACCTCGGTGGCTTCGTCAACAAGCAAAATTGCATCTGGGGCTCGGAAAACCCAAGAGTTATTGTTGAAAAGCCTCTTTATCCTCAACGTGTGACTGTTTGGTGTAGTTTATGGTCCGGCGAAGTCATTAGACCTTACTTTTTTCGAAAATGAGGCTGGAGCAACAGTTACGGTGAATGGATTGCGCTATCGAGAGATGATTAATGATTGGATGTTATTGATCTGGAAAACGTTTACTTTCAACAAGACAGCGCTACGTGCCACACAAGCAACGAAACCATTGATTTTTTTACAATTGAATATCAAAATAACACCTCTTATTGGAAAACCCTGTACTTATTATGAAACTGAAATAATTGTGTATATAATTTTTTATTAATTTATTTACAACGTTGATGTATTAGAAAATTGAGTGAGGACTTTTGAGCCCTTTTGTACTAGTATATACGTAGGATGTAGTTACTTTGTTCCAGGCTTAGACAGGATAACACAATAATTAATATAATGGCGTTCAGTTATTTATGTTTCTTCGAGAACGATTACTCGGATGCCTAGTTTTCTCTGGGTTGTTTGTCTTGCTGCTAGGTTTATTAAATGGCGCCAGGCAGAATGGCAAGTCGTAGGAAAGGGTTTTAAAAAACTTGATGAGATAATGGACACTTAGCTGTGAATTGGCTCTAAAGGCTGTGAAGAATTTTATGGAGAGAGGATATCTTTTTTAAAAGAGTTTCCTTTTACTGGTTTGTAACGAATAAAATAACAATAATGTTTCTTTTAGCCGTTTTGTTTTGTATAATATCCTTTCCCTAGGCGTTCCATCTTACATAATTATGTATGATATTCAACGCCTGCTGCTTTTAATTTACGTAATACGTTTTAGCAAAGGAAGGGAATATATTAACATTTGCAATTGGCAAAGCTTCAACCATTATTTTCAAAATATGGTGTTCTCTTATAATTAAATAAATTACAAAACACATGTAAAACACAATAGTACAGCGTTAATTTTGCAAAGAGTGCTATTTTTCTTCAGTACTAAGGTAGGTATAGTTGATTCTAATCAATATTCATAAGTCTCAAGTGGACAAATAATTTCGTCATTAGCGTAGCAGTAAATACAACAATTTTGGTCTTTACTGAATGACAAAAATCAATAGCTTACTTTTAGACTATTCACGAGCGAAACTAGGATTTATTGAAGTTCTTAGGACTAATATGTCTTGTCGTAGAAAATACTTTAAATAATTAACAGTAACTCTGTTATCACGATTCAATAGTATTTTGTTTCCCACTAAGGTCATTTTCTGAATATAATTGATTTCCATGTTTGATTCATTAAAAAATATGTTTATGTGCAAACAAATAATTCAATGCTATTTTGTTTATAAATAAAATGTTTGAATCAGAAATAATCGATTAAAGGGGAACCCCAAATTATCACTAAAACCCTCAGTTAAAGTGTGTTAAAAGAATTATCTATAATTATAATTGAATTGCAGTAGCAGCAATTAGAAACAGATCAAAACTATTCATTATTAAAACATTGATTATGATTAATAGCAAAGAATCTCGGGGTATCATTCGACACATGAAGCATTTCCCACGGATTTCTAATCGCTCTGGCTCGTCAAACTGCATAGAGATTTGTTTAACTATCGACCTTAAACGATGCTAAATGTTAGTGCCTTTTACTGTATTTTATGAGGCGATAAATTTTGAGCGAGCTTTGAATTAAATAGTGAAGATCGATTAACGACGAAAGAACCATCGAAAATACGGTCGAGCCTGTCTCAATACATCAAAAGTACGGTCGACCTTGTCTCAATACATCGTCGAGCCCGTCTCAATAGAAAAATGACTCATTAGGTATAATTAAATGTGTTATTTAGACTAAATAATTTTTTTTTTTTTTCGGTTTCCCTTATTCGAAGCAGTAAAGACGGTAGATCCAACAATTAACCCCTGAAAAACGAAGTTGTTTTTACTATATAATTTTTATTTTATTTTATTAATAGAAGTATTTAAAAAATATAATTTTTTGGTTTAGCTGAGGATTAAACCTTCATCCCCAGAGATTGACTAAAATTAGTGAATAATATATAATATTTTTTTTAATCAATCTTTTAACCAACAACGGTAAGCGAGAAATCCTTTTACGTTTAACCTTATTTTACACGTTTTACTTATGCTGAAAAGCAAAAGGCATTGTTTATATTATTTTAATGGACTTAAGTAGTTATCACTTAGTTAGTTTATTGAAAAAAACAGCTTTGTAAAATTTCTCAACGAGAGTTTTAGTAATACTTGATTAGTATTATTTTGTTTTATTTTTGAATTTACTGAATGAATAAAAATCTCAAATTTAAATAATAAATATTCATCCCAAACTTGCAGAAAGTCAATGGAAAAAATATCTTATATTTATCCAAGAAACTGTCTAGATTGCATTTAGTTCGAGTTGAATCTTGCGATCATATATAAAAATAGCAGCTGATAAAAATATGCGGTGATAAAATGAAGATGATATTGGAAGCTCTTATTGAAAGTATGATACAGTTTAATATGACCGAAGGAAATAGGGTCCTATTAGCTCAATTAGTAGAGCAGCCCTCCGGCAAGGCATTTGAAAATCGATAAAATTGTCAACAATAATTACAAATTATTTAATCCTTTCTATAAGCATTAGGTATAAATATGTATTTCTTATTGATTTTTTAAAAAACTGTTTCAGTTTAATTAAACACCGAAGTTTAAACCATGTTCTTCAATCTCTTCAGTTCGATGATCACCGTTGGATATCTAAGCACTTTCTATGAATAACATTCGAATAATATAACATTACCGGAATAGTAATGTTTGCACATAAATCAAACAGTATTTCAAGAACAAGGTGGAGAAATTATATGGATCATTTTAAATAGATCAAGATAATATGTTATTATTTATTTATACCAACACGTAAATCACATCATATGTCAAACAACCCGATAATTAATCTCATTTAAAGTCTTTGGATTAAATTTAAATAACTTTCAAATATAAACTTTTCTTCATATGAATTAAGAAATAAGTAACCACATTTTTTTTTTGTAGTCCTAACTGCTACAAACCGTCTGGAGCCAGTGAGACTATGGCATCCCCAATCGGGGTATGTTGTGAGGCTGTATGTAGTGAAGAGTGGAAAGAAGAAGGTAGGGTAGTACCTGGCTATTCAGATCTGGTCATCAAACACGGATAAAACTATTTCAAGCCATGTTTCAATTGCGAATGGTGGTCTCTCCCCAGGGCGATACTGAGAGTATATTCCACACTAGAACGTGCCGCAAGTATACTAAATAATATTTTTTTATTAATAAATTGTGAAATAACGCCATTTCATCAAATAACATTTTATTTAAGCACGTCGAGATTTGAACCCGCCACCTTCGAATTGCTAGTCGAGAGCGTTTCCCCTCGCCACATAGACTGTCATCCATCTGCACATTAATTTTTAAGTATTAAAATATGTCCTGTAAAATATAGTTATCTACTTATGATTTAATAAATAATGAACTAAGCAGAAACTCCGTATACCTGAAGCAGTAAAAATGATCGTGGTGTAATTCGTGCAAATTTTCTTCCTCCATTTTTAGGTAAACGCAATTCTTTTCAGATCGCAATATCATTTCCACCACGAACTTTGAATTTTTAAAATACCTAGGTACCTATAATACCGATTAGAGCCGTGTATGTTTTTTAAATATATAAAACAAACATTTTAAATCAATAAAACCTATTTGGACAGTTGGTCTAATAAATCACCATTTTTTGTACAAGAAGACTTTTTTTACATCAATCCCACACAGAAGCTCCTGAGGAAAATAATTTCCCTTTGGGGCTTTGTCGTCTTTTGGAATGCTGTGTGGGGGTTCATTTTAAGGAAAAGACTTATAAAGTTAGGAAGTTCTGGGAAGGTAAAAGGTATGAGGGTTTGGTAGGAATCTAGGGATCAGTGTGATGAGGAATGACGAACATATGAACATATCCCTCCTACTGCGGCACAAAGCGATTAGTCGAGAGACCAGTTGGAGAAACCAAAGGGTCTCTCCAAACCAGCCTCTCAGCTGCCACGCCAGCTGGTGGGTAGGCTCATCCTGAACACACCTCACCCGATGAACCCGGGCACCCCTGCTAATCACCAAACGTAGCGAACCACTTGAGGTGACCTATGACAGAGGTGTTGGTTATTCAATAAAGGGTTTCCGGGGCGACTGTACCCAAACCCGCATTCCAAATTTTCTGATAGAATTAAAAAGACTAATGATAAAAAAATGTATCACCCGTCAATAATTTCATTTCATGAAGATAAATAATAATTTATTGGGCCTAAATTGAATAATTTGTCAAACATTGTACCGGCGTTCAAATTAATACTCGGTAATTAACTTCGTCACGTTTGCGTTGGTCCAAGAAATATAAATACAGTAGCCCAAAGCATGAACCGAGAATGTTTTACGGCGGGAATAAAGTAATTTATATGTTTTTAAATATCTAACACTTGTTTTGAAGATTGCGTTCAGGTATTTAGAGAACGTTCGCTAATTTGGAGAGTTTTATTTATTTTATAATTGTGACTTCCGCCTTATGTTCGTAAGCGTGAGAGCAGTTGAAAAAATAATTGAAAGCATCTCAAAAAGCCGGTTTAATCATTTTGCAAGTGTTAATAAAAATACCACTCCGAGGCGTGTAATTTGTAACTTTTTTAGTAGAAAACGTTTGCTGTAAATAACGACCTTCAGTCAAATTACTTTGACGCTTATTACAACTAACAAATTACATACAAAAAGTGTGGGAGATGTTAGTTGCTTGTGGTAAGTAGAGACTTTTTGGTAAATGGAAACTTTTGTTACTGATGGTAAAGTGTTATGTAACGATTTTTTTTCAATTTTTTTTATAATAAAAACTTTGAATTAGCTATTCTTTCCAGTGGTCATTTTAAAGAGAAATACTTTTTTTCAATTTTAGCGTAACTTGTTGTGAAAACTGAGTCGGTAATGTCGGTATCAATTGCGAGTATCCAACTTATTCCGCCCGATATATAGCCGTGCACTACATCCATCAGGATATCGATCACTCGTAAAGTCGGTATCCATCGTGAGCATCGAACTAATTCCGTCCGATAGATAACCGAGCATCACATCCATCAGGATATAGATAACTCGAAAAGTCGGTATCCATCGTGAGCATCTAACTCATTCCGTCCGATAGATAGCCAAGCATCACATCCATCAGGATATAGATCACTCAAAAAGTCGGTATCCATCGTGAGCATCAAACTCATTCCGTCCGATAGATAACCAAGCATCACATCCATCAGGATATAGATCACTCGAAAAGTCGGTATCCATCGTGAGCATCGAACTCATTTCGTCCGATAGAAAGCCAAGCATCATATCCATCAGAATATAGATCACTCAAAAAGTCGGTATTCATCGTGAGCATCAAACTCATTCCGTCCGATAGATAACCAAGCATCACATCCATCAGGATATAGATCACTCGAAAAGTCGGTAACGAATCTATCGAACTCATTTCGCCCGATAGATTAGAGAAAACAGGTAAAATTTAAGAGTTCAAACCCTTCGAAAGCGTAAATATAATATCATACATGTTTGTACATCTTACCATGAAAATGAAAGGACAATTAGGTATTATTTATTTATCTATATGTTCTTCGTCTATCAGTTCTCCGTCTCCTCTCTGCTTCTCACAGTTTCAAAATACTCCGCAAATATGAATGCCGTAGTCCAACAGGTTCCGACAATTAAAACTCTTGCATCATTACTATTTTCAAATATATTAAATTACTATTTTTAAATATTTGACAATTTTCCTACACTTTCTTTATACCTGCCTATGGAGATAAGAAATTACTCGAATTCGTAAGTGTGTAAAGAGACGTTTACTCTTGTGTTTCAATAGTCTATCACTATTCTGCCATGTTCTCTTGATATATAGCATATCAATTAGATATTCAAATAAACAAAGTAACTAGCAACCTATGGTTAAGAATGTATTAGATGAACCCACCACTAGAAGAATATTGAACCAACTGATTGAAAGCCGACAAACCTCATGTTATGTATGCTGGTAGCTAGGTAAATGATTTTACTTACAGAGTGGTTATAGTAGGTACCTATATTATTGACTAGCCATTAAAATAAAGATTTTCTGGAAAAATATGTTTTAGTGGTATTTTAATTAGCAGTTAATATGTTATTTTAGTGATTTTATTATAACACTATTTTGGTTTTTGAAATATTTTTTTAAGGCAGGAAATTCGGAGTTATACACTCGAAATACACAGTTTTATAAACAACAACATACTGTATATTGTAAATAATATAAAGTACAAAACATGTACTTATCATACAAAGTATAACCTGTTTATTTCTGGAATAGAGTGAGGAGCAGTACATATCTTTAATCGATTCACGAGCATAAAACCATCAGCACAGACCACTATCATTTGTATTGAAAGAGTTAAAAAAACATTAGTATCGATACGTTTTAAATTGTATAATTAATGTCATTTCTTTAACCTGTAAAGCCAATCCTGTCAGCCTTTAATCAATGTCATCAAGATACTAACAAGCGTGTAACAAGATTCCCATAAATTTCGGAGAAACGGAAAAAAAACTTTATTTGTAGATTGAGTTGCCACAGTGATATGTTTGTTTCTGTCACAGTGACAGATTGGCTTTAAAAAATATTTACCTCCGCGTGTGGTCCATCGGGCCGGATCAGTCGGACCACGGAGTGTAAGTTTGCCGTCACGAAAAGATTAAGCCTGCGAGACAAATTAATTAATTGTCACTTACTGTGTCGATGAAGGCACGAATTAAATACTCACACCCACAAATACCTACATAGGTAAATTTGATGGAGGAATAATTATTGGTTGGTGGATTAATGATCCGGTGTTGGAGAGTTTGTTTTTAACAGCTAACAGTTAGCACCCGAATTTGTTATCACATAACCTATTTATAAGTTATTATAAAGGGTCATAAATAACAAGTTGGTTTTTAATAAATATATTATTTTACTATTGGTTTGTATGTGTTTCTTTGCAGTTTATCAAATTGTAAATAATTTATAAAAAGGTGTCTTCCGATGATAAAACGATTTATATTGTTGGTATTTGAAAATTTAAAAGGTTTAAGCTATTAAAAACTTCTTTCATGACTTTCAATCGTTGGAATTGACCCCTGACCTCAGAAAATAATATAATTTAATGGATCCCAAGCATTTTTTTTTCAACATTACAAATACCCGCTAAACTGCCAAAGCAATCTGTTATCAGGTCATTTTCACAATAATAATTATGTACAACACTAAAGCACAAATATAACGGGAAACTACAATAAAGAAAATAGAGATAGAATAATATAATTACAAATGATAATACAAAGACATAAAATACACAGACAGATGGATGTAATACGGGCAACATATTCATGGACATACACACACTCAAAGGTACAGGACATACTCAAGCATATTTATACATAAGATTACATGCATAAAATCAAAGGAACGTAATGTACAGGTGCTTATAGACAATATCAATTTTAAATATCTTTATCTACTAATCATTTTTTCCGATGTTTAAAAATTCAGTTGTGCAATTCAATTCACTTTTTAAATCCATTGGCATCGTATTAATTAAAGAGATAAGAGATGACAGTTGACAGTATTTATTCGTACTTTCAGGAATGACCATGTCTTCATTTTGACTAAATCATATGTTGTATGTATGATCTACTTTTTCTTTATATATGAAACAGGCAATAGGTTATAAAAAAACAAAAAATGCAAAAATCGTAATCAAGGAAGCTCTTACCTAACTTTCCACTGAAAATTTAAATTGTTTCCGTTTTGTTGACAAAATATTTTTTTTTGCCACCAATTTATTTTTTTTTAGTTGTTGCATGTTGGTTTGTTTTGCAAGTGCTATGGTTGTGTTATCAGTTGGATATGTGCACGTCCAACGTTTAAAGGAAGCGATGCGAGATGGCGGTGCACGCAAGCCTTGAGTAAATCGAACAATTTAAACCCTTCAACACGTTCCGCATAGACATCTCTCCGAGTCAACTGTGATTTAAATGTTCTCTGTGCTCGCTGCCTTCGCGGCAAACGCTTGCGATGGAAATAATATCTGAAGCAATTGAAATTATACTTGAATGATTATTAATACTTAGACGAAAATAATATGTTTTAGAATACATGATATATAAATATATTACCGTTCGTGCCACCGAACTACCTACGCACACGGTCGTTTTTTTAATTTTTCAACCACATAACATAAATTAATGATGTTTAAGAAATGTGTTGTTAATTATAAATGTCAATTTGAGAAGATAAGATGGAATTTTTTTTTTCTATTGTCATATATTTGATGTTTTTTGGATTTAACAAAATACGCATAATTTTTATTCTTTATTCCAGATCTACATATCTAGACTGTTTAATACGAATTTTGTCGTATTCCTAAATTTTTTTGCAATATTTTAACAATTCAATGTATTTTAGTTAAGTACCTATATTAAAAAATATATATATTGTTAGATACTATCACTAATTCTTAAAATGTATCACCTCCTTCATACAACATGTGGAACATAGTATGTTCATATTATTCGTATTCGCACAGAACCGTTTAGTCGCAGAAAGCGCACCCGTGCACCGCACTATACATGCCATACAAACGGTATTACGTTTATTATATTTATATATATTAATATATGTTGAGAGATATGCTGAAATATGCCAAACCACGAGAATATAGAATGATTATAGCTTGGTCTGACCCTGGCTTTATAAAGTATAGGGGAAGTCCCCTAACGCCGAACAGCAGGTAGTACCGAACGAATACGAAAACTATAACAAATAAGCAAACGAAAACGGTCGTTTGTCGTGGTAAAGAAAGAGACAGATCTAGTTAGATCGCGAGAAGCGCGGCAGCAGTTAGTCGTGCTTGTAGTTCCCGTGAGAGCCGATGCTGTCATTTTCCGCGGGATCGTGGCGTATCGTGCATACAAGAAAATACTGGTTGTTGGAAGATTTACGTGTGGTGACATTCCTATTAGAGTTTAATTTGTCTTTGGTAAGTATTTTTACAATTTAAGTGCTTAAAACTTGTATTATATTAGTATGTTTAAGATAATTCTTATTTTAATTTTGTTATATGAGTCCCTACGACCGAACAGTGTTTTTTCCCCTATGACCGAACAATTATTTTTCCGCAATTATTTTATTTTAAATAATATTATTGACTCCATTTTATTATTTCAGATAATCTAATACTTAAAATAATGAAGAGTGAGAAAAAAGGTCGCTGGCAACCCGAAAATTTAAAAGCTGCAATTGAAAGAGTAACCATGAAAAATATTTCCTTAAGAGAAGCTGCTTCAAGATACGGTATTCCCACTACTACTTTATATGATAAACTGAAACTTGTTAGAGACGGAAATGAAGTAGAATTAAAACCTACCATAGGGAGGTTCACGAAAACCTTTTCGTCGGAATATGAGAATGTCTTAGAAACACGTATCAAAGACTTAGCTGATAGATGCATGCCATTGACAAGAAATAAATTTTTACTTGAGGAATATACTTTTAATTAAGGAATTTACTTTAAAAAAAGCACATTTATGAAGACAGATAAAAAAGACTAAAACTTTGCCATTACAAGAAAACCGTCAAAAGCGTAACCAATCGGCGCATGCAACCCAAGAAACGTATTGTGTTGTTTGTTTAGAAAGTCATGATGAAGACTGGATTCAGTGCAACTCGTGTAAGAAATGAGCTCACGAGGCATGCATATTTCAGAGTGCTCTGATAAGTATATTTGTGATAGATGTTACCTTTATTAGGATTTTTCAGTCATAAGTGCCATTTTATAAGTGTGTTCGGTACTAGGTGCCACAGAATGGTAAACCAAAAATTGATGCCAATGATTAGCTTTTGTTTTCACTTTTAGTTTGTATTCTGTTCATTTTTTGTTGATTTATTTACATGTCTATTATTGTTGTGTACCCAATAATGTGTAATAAATAAATACAAATCCATTAATTTTTTTAAATATCTCCCAAGCTTAGGTGTTCGGCACTGCGGGACTTCCCCCTACTTGAGAACGGCAAATCTTAGGCTTAGCTCACACTGCGATTAAACGCAGCGGTTTTGGAATACAAACACACTGCAGCTGGCGTTTTTACTTAATTCTATTTAATGGTCGTACCCAAATACAAAAAAACAATAGTATCTCTAATAATCACATTACTGACATCTGACTGTATTTATTCTCAATAATATTAACAGGGCTTATCAATTATTCGACTTAACACAGAATTCCATCCTAGTTGGAGAGTAAAAGTCTCCCATGACAGTAAAAAAAATTTATAGTGAAAAAATAAACACATAAATATTTATCTACTTTTTCTGATCCAAAATCGCACGATTTCTATTTGTAGTTTAAATTTTGAAAAATGTCAATTTTTAAAATTAAAATGAATCGATTAAAAATTAACAACAGTGCTCTACTCATAAATAAGGCTTGTAAATATGCATATGTTGCGTATTAATACAAATTCACTTTGAAACCGCAAATTTATTTAAATATTCAATCGGTTTCCATTCGTAATACTAAAGCTAACAACTGGATTAACTAATCAACCATAAGAAATTCCTGTCGAGCCAGTTCTATCACTAAATATGTATTAGTTTTTAAATGATATGTCGGCAGACTTCTATGTTTCTCTACAATGTATCCGAGTCCCACATAAATATGAGCTTATCCAAGTCTAATGCACTATTTAACGTACTCTGTGACGTTTTGAATGCACATTTATTGTCTAATTAAGTTTAAGTGAGAAGTGAGGTAAACGGAAGAACAGCATTAGCTTTGTAGTTTGTAGAGTTATTTTTAGTCGTCATTAGAGGGGGCATTCGTATAAATGTGGTAGGTACCGACTGCATACGTAAACTGAAATACCTATCAACGTTTCTATTTAGAATCTACTATAGTGTTCAGTGGTAGATGACAACTCTATTATCAACTACGTACAAGGTATACATGGGTCTAATAAGACCCGAATTCAATTATGTAAACATTGTAATTGCGTTATTTTCTTGTTTTGTTTTTGTATTTGTTGTAATATTATTTTTTACACCATGTTATAAAATCATCCAATAATAAGGTTAATCACACTACAAATCATAAGTGTACAAGAAGACACGCCTTTATTGATATGAACTTTTCTAATTAAATCTTATAAAATCAAAATAACTGCTCCTCTCAACTGAAATTCATACAAGTAGAAGCAAAAATTAAAATAGCAATCATATTGTAGCAATTCTATGTCAACGTCCCAATATCATACTCCTATGCGACGGATTCAACAACTAGGAAACAAATACTCAGATGTTGTTGATATATTTAGTACATCAATTTCAATATATAAGCATACCCTATTGAAGTTTTTTTTTTCATCGAGTAGTGGAATATTTTAATAAAGGTATTTAATTTGATTTGACTAACATTTCATAATTTTGTCAACTGAAACAGAAAAAATATTTTGGATTTTTTATATGTTGTGCCTGCATTCTGTGTAGATCAAGTTGAGTGATATTTTGACTTTTTTTTTTTTTTTTTTTTTTTTTTTTTATTAATATCAATAGCAAAATTTGTACATTATGTAGGTTTAAAGTATAATATAAGTATATTTTTTGTATTTTTTTCACAGTCCTCCTCACTAGGGTTTCCTGTTCTGAGGCGGCCTGTAGTTTTTCTTAAATTTTTGTATTTAGTTTTGAATTGTCTTTACATTGTCTTCATAATGTTTGTAAGTTGATTATTACTTTGATCTCTAAGCCATGTTTTGACTTTTGTTTTAAATATACTCATTTCGTTTATTTTTTTGGTTTCATTTGGTAGAGCATTGAACAATTTTATAGCATGGAATTTATTATTTCTCTGTCCAAAGGATGTGTTCAAACTGGGAGTAATCAGGATATTTTCGCTTTTTGCCCTGGTTGTGTATTTATGTTGGGCAGTGGAGTATTCGGATATGTTTTTTTTCAGTTTAAATAAAATATTTTTTGAATATAGTTTCTGTACATTGTAAACATTGAAGTTTTTGAATATTTCTTCTGTCGGAGTTCTAAGCGGAACTTTCAGTATAGTCTTTAATACTCCTTTTTGTGCTATATTGAGCCGCTCTGTGTGAGTGCTCAAGGCAGACCCCCATCCAGTTATTCCGTACTCTATTTGTGATTGACACAAAGCATAGTATACTTTTTTAATATCGTTTATATTGAGGATATTGCGAATGTTTCTAAAGAAGTATATGTACCTGGTTAGTTTTTTTGTAATTACATCTATATGTGAGTTCCAACGGAGATTATCATCAATTTCAATTCCAAGATATTTGATGCTTTTGGAGTGTGCTATAGTGGGACAGAGGCATGATAAGCCTTGATTTTTTTGATAAATTCCTTGGCATGAATGTAATTTGAGATTAAGGTCCTCTGACGGCTGCCCTCTGGCTGTTTTAGAAAATGTCAGATATTTTGTTTTATTGACATTAAGCGTCAGGGAGTTTCTTTTAAGCCAGTTTTGCAGGAGACCAAGTCCGTGTTCAGCTTCTTAACTTTATATTTATTTTTCTGCAATTGTATTAATAGTCGTTTCCTGCACTATTTTCATGTATAATTTCGTAAATATTTTTTATATATATGTATGTAAAAGCCTTAAAAGGCGTGAAATAAATAAATAAATAAATCTTTTTTCGTGATTTTTTTATACTAGATATAAGAAATTTTTCCTTGAATTTAAGCCCAACTTTTAAAAAAATAGGAAGTTACAAACAATGTTTGCATGTTGCAAGCGTAAAGAAATAAACTTTACTAGAAAATTTTAGTTTTATTGTCCTTTTTTGTGGGAAAAAGTTACACTTATGGTAAACATGTGTCAAATCTAACCCAAGAGAGGACGCGACTCCGAAAATACAAGTTGACACTGGACACGCGTACACCTACATTTGCAGTGTTCTGTGGCATTACGTGCTACTATGAAATACTGGGCACAGGTTGTGCGAAATGTTGTATAATTCCTTATTTGAAAAAAATAATGTTGCACAAAACATTTATGGTTTATAATTTATTACGTAGGTATTTAAGTACCTAATTACAATTCTCATAATTTCAGAGACAAGTTTTTTTTTCATTTTTAAATAAGTTAAAATTAGAAACATTTTTTTTAGACTCCAAGTCTACATAACTGTTGAGCAAACTACTAGTTTCTAATATTTCTTATGTTTCAAAACTGTCATTTAATTTGTACCACCCACATGTAAAAGCCCTCTGGGCGTTAAATAAATAAATAAATAAATAAATAAAATAAATAAATATTCTAATAACTACAATGTTCTTAGCATTTTTGCCGTTCACCTGGGGAGGACAACTTATAATGACGCATCAATATTATTATTAAACCTACCATTAATATTGAAATAAACAAACATAATGATATAAAATAAATGGACATTTTGATATAATTAAATCAAAGACCGGCTGCGCATGCTCCATTGGTATAAAATATATAACACTTCATACCAAGCAGCAGACGCAGTGCGTTATAGTATTTTCCGTAAACCAGATCACACATTATTAGATCTCTTATTTGTTAGCAGTTTGTCTAGATTCTCGTCTAGTTTTTTCCCTTATAAATTGTCTGAAGTATTTATTAACACAGAGAAATAGACAAGCTTGTCTTAAGCCAATATTGTAAGGAACAAAGCGCTGAAGAACTGAAGTACTGCGGATTGTATTTAATATAATTCATTAAGTACCGCGTTCTCTGCGTTCTGTATTCATTATGATTCAATTTGCGTTCTCACCGTTAACGAATATATTAAACATCGATAGTAATTTTCATTTCGACTTATGAATGTTGTTTACAAATTTATTTGCCTTTAATAAGTCGAAGAATGGGAGAAATATTTTGAACAGTTGGTAATTAAAAAGTGTAATTTTTTTACACGTGGAATAAGTTTTTTGAAAAGAAAGCCACCCCCATCAACCCAAATAAGGTAACTATTGTATCTCCGGGGCTTTCTCAAAAACTTTCTTAATAAATAAGACTCTGGCTTCAACAAAACACTTGAACTTTTATTGTAATAATAGATATTTTAATTAACAGGCGGTTGCAATAATCTGAACCCCTACCTTCAGGATCTCACCTTATTTATTAACCTATTATTCTCTACAGCTAACGCCATCCATGCTGTGGCGGCTCGTGACTTTTGGGTGTACTAGAGTGCTAATGTTACAAAAATAGTATTATTGAAGTTGTTGTAGCTGAAAACGATTTTTTATTTTTTTTAAAAATTCGATTTTTTTGGATGAAGATTTTCAGGATTTTTCAGTTTGGCCGTGTAAAAATCGTTTTCAGCTACAACAACATCAATAATGCCATTTTTTGTAATATTTGCACTTTAGTACACCTAAAAGTCACGAGCCGCCACTTTATCTATGGGTTACGTAATAGACAAATCTAGTGCCATCTATGGGTGAGCTCATATACTAATATCTTGGATGAAGCGTTACACTTCTCAAAAAGTAAATAATCGTGTTTCAATATCGTGTTAATCAATCTATTGAATTCTAATATGAAAATGTATTGTCAATTTAAACACACTTTAGTGCAAATTACAACACATACTATAGGCGAAGTGAATCGAGATTTATGTTAGATTAGGTTAGAATAGGTTAGATTAGGTTAGTTTATATACTTAATCCATGGCCCGAACTGCAGTTGAATTTCCAGGAAGTTTGACGGTTATTGTGTTGCAGGTATTGGTTGGATAAATTAATAATCAAAATTTAATGGTTAATTTACTAACGTAATTATTAAATAAATGGTTGTCCACGACTTAAGCATTGCAAGTATAAGTTCCGAGGCGGTCGTAAATTAACCGTTTAAACGTAAAAGTGTTTTTTCTCAATCATTTCACATAACTCACCTGCGAAGGCAATCACTGCCTATATTTGGCTTAAGCGTCTGCCTGGCCGCTTTGAACCGCTCTAGTTCGGCGCATGCGCATCAAGAACGTATTCGACGTAATAAATTAAAGAATAATCACTTATGGAAAATATACGAAAATTTGTTGTACCATTATTTTTACAACGACGCGAGATAAATTCACATTATTTTTATTACGCCGCATTTTAAAAGCAAGATTTCTGTTTCTTAAGAGCAATTTATTATTACAACCTAAAAAAAAACAAAACATTTCACAGCCCTATTACAAATTATACACGAATCAAAAATGAAATGCAATTCTAAAATTGCTATTACTTTTTTGCATTCCACCCATTTTTTTTAATGTCTTTGCCGCACAAGATTCTCAAATGTTCGGAGCCAGCAGTAGGCATCACAATTAAAATATCTTATTATGCACCCAAGGAGCAGAGAGGGTAAGGTATCTAATTAGGCACAAGAGAAACCGGGAGGTTAAAATATCTTATTAGCTATGAAACAAGCTGGAAGGGTAGAATATCTTACTGTGCACATAAGAAGCAAGAAGGTATCGTATTAGGAATATAAGGAACAGGGAGGGTAAGGTATCTTTTTAGGCACAAGAGAATCGGGGAAGGTAAAATATCTGCTGTTATAGGAGCTGGAACGGTAAACTATCTTGAATTTTATTATGCACATAGAGATCGGGCAGGGTAAGGTATATTTTTAAGCACAAAAGAAATGTGGAGGGTACAATATCTTATGAGCTAAGAAAGGTGCGGGAAAGGTAAAATATCTTATTGTGCACACAAGGAGCGGGAAGGGAAAGGATATAAGGAAGAGGAGGGTTAGGAAGTACCTAGCTCCTTATCTGGTCATTAGACACGGTAATATTAGCGCTTACGCCCGGCTTAAACGATGACAATAATAAAGACAGTATTAATTGGTACTTAGCTAAACCAAAAATGACTAGGGGCGTGTTATCAGTGCGGTTAGTGTGTTTTTTATGACAATCTTTCAAATACCTCTTACCGGATTTGTTTTATCTCACGGGCCATTAGATTAATGTCGATCTTTCCCTAAGGTGATACTAAGAGTATCCACCACTCTGAAATATGCTTTATTACGATGTATGAAAATCATGGTTTTTTTAAACCTTTGTGAACATTTATAATTTTAAATTGATAATTCGAGCATTTTCTTCTAACAGTAAAAAATAATTAAATGCAAACAATCCCGTGTAGAATTCTAAGACAAGAGTGGGTATTGCTCTAACGACAGAAGTGGAGAATACTAAACGAGAAGCAGAATAATAAATCACGGTAATTAGATCCGCATATCTCAGGTGACATTCCGAGAAGAATGGTCGTCAGAAAAGTGCCCTATTTGCTCCATTGAAGCAACTTACTTGTTTTCTTCTGCCCGGTTTATTAATTTAAGTTTTATAATATTTTTCATTTTTAATTTTTTGGATTCAAAATAACAAAATTTTTGCTATGCTACTTTAAGTTTTGTGTACGATGCTGAAATTTTTTGTGAAAAATTGTTAAAATTAGTAGATTCGTACTTTTTGAGTAGTACAATTCTGTTACTGGAGAATCGAAATAATGCAGTTATTGTACATTGGGTAAATCAAGTGTAAAAAATTTCTTCTCTTTTACGAAAATAAACTATTTTTCTTTTAAAATTGTTTTTTTTTGTGAGAGAATTCAAGAGTGGTTGATACTATGCATCGCTCTGGTGAAAGACAACCACTGAGAATCGAAAAGTTTCTTGAAATTACTTTTGCAATGTTTATTGAAAAGGTCCGAGTAGCGATGTACGTTAAAACCTCTCCCCGCTCCCACTGGCTAAAGACAGCTGGGATCAGTTGAAAATCTTGTGCGGTTCAGCAAAAATAAATTATTAACTTGTAATACAAGTAGTGAAATTTTATCCGCATTCACCTTATAGTGATAAAGCCAGTATTCTGGGTTCTGAAGAATTCACCTCCACAAACTTCTTGAAGTCGAAGATGGTATAAATCTTCAACCCCTCCATAATCTGAATTTTTTTCTTCATACGGATCTTACAAGCCGCTTCTCGCAAAATTATTGAACAATGTACATGCTAAAGAAATGTAGAGTTCATGGTTCGCTCGCATAAATAAACAATTACCTACTTGGTTACCACCTATGACGCTCACTCTTATATTGTAATACATACTAGCACAGACCCGTCAAAATCACAGGAACATTTGAAAAATAAATATTGTAATACATTTTACAAATATTAATTATTTTCTTGTTATGTCATTTTTATCAACTACTGTCACTGGGTAATAATGTTTGTAACAATTACCAAATGGGAATACCCAATCATATTTTTGTGCTCCTGGTATTTTGTTCTTGTTCACTCTTGACGTTTATTATTTTGCGTATTGCCATTGCGGAAATGAACACAAATTTACCTATGATATTTATGTGCTCCTGGTATTTTGGTCCTGTCACCAGATTTACTTTTTGACGTTTATTTTATTTATAAAACACCTAGAACAGACCCGTGAAAAATCACAAGATATTATAATTCAATTTTTGAAAAAGGCAATAACAATAAAAAGGCAATATACAATAGTATAAAAGGCAATATACAATAGAATAAAAAGGCAATACACAATAGTTTTCTGTCAAATTATTATTAAAGGTTTGTAGGTACCAACTTTATAGCTTGTCTGAATTTTTCACGCAATCAGTTCCAGTTTTTCAAAATGACTAAAATTTAAAGTAAATCTGAGTTCTAGAGTTCATACTCATCCGGCAGCTCTAGTTTCTTCCAATAGGTAGGTATACTTCACCTAACCTAACATCACAAAATTTTCTCAAACACCAATAACTGTTGTCTAATTAATTGTTTTTATCAACGTTCCCAAACAAATCTTCCTCATAGAAACGTGGCGATGGTTTCGATTGAAAAAATTATCCCGTAGTACCGTAGACTGTAGAGCACCGCCGAATAACAATTTGGTCTTAGTTTACGATCAACACTACTCCGTCAATAATAATCTATTGGACCAGACCTCTCATTAGGCGGCACCTTTGTGTTGGGGATTTCGGGCCGTTTAGAAAAACACCACAGCCATTGGAGGCTTTGAAAGATCACGGAAGGAGTCGAGTACGGCCGATAGTAATAAGTTCAGATGATTTGTAGCGTTAATTGAAAAAAGGCAATAGTGTAAGTGATATTATTATTTTGTTGTTTTTGTTCCAAAATTCATAATAAATTGGTTTATCGCAATTGATTTAGACAAGACCTATTTGGCATTTTTTTGTAAACTTTTGGCTTTGCAAACTCACGAATTGGTGAAAATAGTTAAAAACGAAACATTTTTAAACAAACTTCACTTATTAGGTACAGAAGAGTGGTTAAAATTAACTGGTTAATGGCATAGTGGTCTCAAGCATAAGGTTCCCATCAAATCGTCGCACGATCAAACATAAATTCCTCCCCAATCCTCAATTTAAGAAGAATTATTCGTACACTGTCAGGTTATTATTTAGGATCCGTATTTTCCTTTTAATAATATAAATTCGTTGGTCGACGCCATGACTTGCTCTGTATTCCACACGGCAGAACGGGCGTTATGGCCCAGCATAGCATGACAAGAGGTATGATGCTGCTAAATGATACCTCTAGGTCTCTTGACATTTTCAACATTGGCCTTGAAGATTTAAAAAGTCATTTTAGGCACAAACTCTAAAATATCGGTTATTGTAAAATGATTCATTTTAGCTTTGTATATTTCATGTGTATTGTAAAAGAATTACATCAATCTGTAATGCACAAAAAAAAAAAAAAATAATAAAAAATTAAAAAATTAAATCTAGTATCTTGATATTATTGCTCTATATTGCAGTTTCAAAATATAATGATAAATGGAATCTTGCTTTTTCTTTATTTGAATACCTCACAAGAGTCCCAACTGCTCCTAACCGCCTGGAGCCAGTGAGATCAAGGCATTCCTAATAATTCCATAGGGTTTGTTGTGAGGCTGAATGTAGTGGGGAGGGGAAGGAAAAGAGGAAGAAGAAGGTGGAATGGTGGTCTTACACCAGGGCGATAATGGTAGTATTTTTCACTCTGGAACGTGCTGCAAATAAACTTTATATTATTTTAAATGATCAAATTGTAAAATAGCCTTACCCCTCGACCACGGAAAGTCTAAATTTGTGTCATTATTCGTGCTTAGTTTTTGATTAATTTGTAAAGATTATAATATGTATTGTAAAGGAACTTAAGTATTACAGTAACTTAACACTCTAAGCAAGTTAACTTTGTTGTTTAGAGATCTTTTTTAGATGCAATCATAGAAATATAAATTAGCTTCAAACAAAATAATTTGTGGAGCAAATACGTTTGATAGCAATTAAACATTATTTTTCATTTAAATCGTTAAGATCTTATAATTGTTTTTCTACGATAGTCTTTTGAATTAATTAAAAAAATGTATTTTCCACTATCACTGATACTGGTTTAAGAACTCTGCAGTCGATGAACTAGATACAGGCGGAAGAAATAATTTAGTTTGAAGAATTTCAACGATTCTGTTGAATTGACAAGTGATCATGGAAACGATAGTGTATGCTGTCAGTCGGAATTAAAAATAACTAATTGAACTCAATGTATTAAATGGAATACATCATTTTTGTGATTCCGATATAAGT
The DNA here is from genome assembly GCA_026573805.1 of Hesperophylax magnus. Lineage (NCBI taxonomy): Eukaryota > Metazoa > Arthropoda > Insecta > Trichoptera > Limnephilidae > Hesperophylax > Hesperophylax magnus. Next base: position 16,750,397 of record JAIUSX010000039.1, read on the forward strand.
GGTTAGATTATAAATTACGTTTGTTTAAGTATATAAAGATCAAATTAAGTTAATTTTGTGGATACACTTCAGCTTATGGGAGGATTTTTTTTATCAGTCTCCTTTTTTCGATTAAATTTATGGAATTGATATTTTTTTTAATATTCTCTTCGATGACGGTTCATCAATATAATTAAAAGGCAATGTTAATTTGTGTGTGCCTTATGTAGTCAAAAATTACTCGATTGATTTCACTGAAAATTTTAAAGTTTATTTTTATTAGTGCCAGGTGTAATTAGAGAGTAGTTTGAATGGTATAAGAAGTAAAGGGAGACCCGAGAAAGATATAAGAGAAGAGAAGATGAATCAAATACTTACATGTAGCATAATACTCTACTGCAACTCATTCCTTTCAATATCCCCTCGCACAGACTCATAAATAATGAACTGCTCTTCCTCAACCACCATTCGACAAATTATGGATATTATTCACCATTGTCCAGAATGTGTAGACTGGTCAACTCAAGTCAAAACCTTAATTTTTTTGGGATAAGTCTGAATGATTTTTTCCTGTCGCTAAATAAGTGACGGAAGATTATAAGTGTCCTGTGATCCTGACCCACGGCGTAGTCTTGACTTGATTTGACTTATCACTTTATTTTCTTATATTATATCTTGTGTCCTTTGTCTACTCCTGTATTTTTCATTTTACTGTATTCGTGTTATTATTTTGTAATTTGGACGATGTCCGTTAATAAATAAATAAACAAGGCGTATGTGATGGACGACGAAAGGGATATAAGGAGAATGCATGACGTGGACATGAATTGTAGAAGATGTCGGGGGCGCCCTGTTAAGACATGGCACGATCAAGTAAAACAAATAATTAAAACAAAATAAACGCTTTCAATTCTCCACATAAATAGTTTTTAGGTTCCTGAGGCGTATGTGTGGCAAAACCACGAATGATCGTGGGAGAAATGTGGAGATTCGCAAAGAATGCAAGTCTGATGTACGTAATGAATAAGATTAGGAAAGAAACGCTTAGATTGTTTGAGCATGTTGAGCGAATTAATGATGAAAGGATTGTAAAGAGAGTATATGATGCGAATGTGAATGGTAGACGAAGCTGGGGACGCCCAAAGAAGACATGGCATGATCAAGTGAACCAGATACTTCAGTCGGGCCAGGTCAAGAGTCGTAATAACATAAGAGTACGTGTGAGATGATGTATGAATGACCGATTTGTTCAACCCTGCGGAGACATGGCGTGTTGGTTAAACTATAGCCAGTATTCAGGTACATAAGAATTCATATCGTCAAAAACTAATTTACCCCAAGCTATTCATACGTAACATTTAGCAACGTACACCTCAACTAGTATTGTTTTCTAACGTAGATGACACAAATATAAATATGAATCTTGCATTAAAGTTACACCAGAATTACAATTAGTAATGTTATCTAGTATTTAGAGCTTTAAAAGACTGCGCAAGTGTATTACGATAGTTTAACAATAAAACAACGAAAACGTGCGTCTAAACAAACTTTCATATTTCATTTTCCTTGTTTGACATGCTTTCAATTTTGGCAGTGTAGTTGCAAAAGTGAGATATAGAGAATTGTTCAATTGGAGCAAATAACTAAAAATAAAATCGCAAAATTCAATTTCTTATAACGTAAATAATTTAACGCCATGTGATTGTGATGCCATATACTTTAAATCGCGGTTTATAACGTCACTGAGAGGCCGACACATAGAGCATTGAAAAGGCAATAAAAACATTCCTATCGTTTCCACCGAACAGAATCTATGCGTGGGCACGCTTGGAATAGGCACACGTTTTACTTTTATTGCATAACGAATTCGGTACGTGCACAGTTCACTTGTTCGACAATACCTCAATAGAAATCAAAAGCAAAGTTCATGTAACTTGCGTGGTTTAACGTTAGTGCATATCGAAAAGGAGTGTTTTATGATTTTTGCATTGTTGCACCGAAAGGCAAACGTGATGTGCCCTAATTGCATCGTTTAGTTCATTTGAGGCCTGGTTTCCACTGCAACGTAAAAACAAAGCACTTTGAATTTGCATTATTCCTTAAACGAACTAAATAATATTCCATATGACCAACTTTGCGATTAAGATGCCAACTCACTTAACATCACTTTTGGACTGTAATAAAAGCTTGATATTATTATTCAACTTGTCTCTCTCGACTCATCACCTTATGCGCAGCAGGTGGGATACTCCTGGAAACGCTGATCCTTGGATTTCTACCCGCCCATGGTACCTTTTTTCTTCCCGGTACCCAGAACTTTCTCTCCTTCCTTTTTTATAAATACCCCCACACAGCATCCCCAAAGATAATAAAAAATATTTCCTACCATATCTAATAATATGTAACAGTACTAACAATGTGAATTAGTTCAAACGTATTCAGAAATGGCCAATTTATATATTTTAAAAAGAGTAAACATTTTCAGCATTAGAAAATTACAACTTTTAGTAATATATTGATTGTTCTTATCCCAGATTGATCCAGATTTGGTTAATTTGATCCAGATCGATAAAAAATAGCCTTTTTTGTGGCTTATTTCCGCTTTGTTTGCAAGTAATGTACCTACATATTATAACAAAAAAGATGAACTTAGTAGGAAAGAAAAAATATTTTTATGGAATCTAAAGCCATAACATGGTTCAAAAATATGTTTTTTAACGGCTTTCGACCTATTTATTTTTATTTTTTATCAATCATTACAAGCACACGTTAAACTGACAAAGCCGTATGTCAACAGGTAAATTTGACAAACAATTTTACAAAGGCCCTGAGGAAAATAATTTCCCTCAGAGCTTTTGTCATCTTTGGGGATGCTGTGGTGAGTTTAATTTAAAATAAAGGAAGGAGAGTAAGTTCTGGGAGTAATTAAAGGTATAAGGGGTGGGCAGGAATCTAGGGATCAGTGTATCCAGGAGTGACGAACGAATCTTCTTCCGTCCCGCTGCGGTGCAAGGCGATGGGTCAAGAGATACCAGTTTGAGATTATGGTATAATTGTAAACAAATATATAATTTGATCACAGATAAAGACAAAAAAAAACATATTATATGCATACACATTTGAATAGAAGATTCCATAAAAAAATTTTCATTGGACTATGAAATAAATTTATTTGTGTTTTTTGTAATAGGATTGCATTTTTACCAATAATTTATTTTTTTCCTATAGCGTTTGTAGTGGGTGAATGTAGATATTTTAATATTAAATGTGCGTATTATTTTTATTTGAATACTGCACAACAGTCTCAACTCTCCGAAATAGTACTGTGGCATCAATAATATGGAAATTTCACTATTTTTATATTATTGTGAAAAAAATTACAGCATTTATTTATCGACACAGAATTATTAAGTAACTTCGTCAATAATTGCAAATTTACTTTGTGGCATTATTTTTAATTAAATAAAATTAATAAAATTTGTTTAAGGCAGTATTTAATAAACCTTATCAACATGTTACAAAACGGAAGGTTTCTTCATCGGGATACAAAGCACACAATACATATGTTATAAACTGAAAATTAAGATATACAAGAATCGACGAATAAGCGTAGACAAATAAGTAAATAAAGACAAAAATGAAGCAATAAGCGGGTGGAGATGCAAATTATTTAGTTATTTTGTAAAATATAAATAAAATTACGCTGAAAATATTATAAAATACTTATTGTATTTATATAACAAAATCTTTTATAAATAATAAATATAATTATAAATATAATGTAGGGCAACAAAGATGCCAAAATATTAACAATACAATAATTATGTATACATGTATTAATGTGAAAATAAATTATGAATACATGTATTAGTGTGAAAATAAATTATGAATATAGGTATTAATGTGAAAATAAATTATGAATACAGGTATTAGTGTGAAAATAAATTATGAGTATAGGTATTAATGTGAAAATAAATAATGAATATAAGTTACTGAGAAAATAAATTATTAATGTAGGTGTTAGTGTAAAAAAATAAATTATGAATATAGATATTAATGTGAAAATAAATTATGAATACAGGTATTAGTGTGAAAATAAATTATGAGTATAGGTATTAATGTGAAAATAAATAATGAATATAAGTTACTGAGAAAATAAATTATTAATGTATGTGTTAGTGTAAAAAAATAAATTATGAATATAGGTATTGATGTGAAAATAAATTTAGGAATATAGGTATTAGTGTGAAAATAAATTATGAATATAGGTATTGATGTGAAAATAAATTATGAATACAGGTATAAGTGTGAAAATAAATTATGAATATAGGTATTAATGTGAAGATAAATTATGAATGCAGGTATTAGTGTGAAAATAAATTATGAAAATATGTATTAATGTAAAAATAAATTTAGGAATTGGCTATTCTTGAAAAATATTTGGTTTTTAATATCATTTAATTGAGTATTGAAATTAACTTTATCTAATTTCAAAAATTACTCGTGAATGAAAAAATAGTAATCCTTTATTTTTATCAAAAGAAGTAATAAATATAATATTTTTATATAATACTTTTTCTAATTTCTAAAATTACCCGTGAATGAAAAAATAGTAATCCTTTATTTTTGTCAAAAGAAGTAATAAATATAATATCTTACTAAATATTTAACCAACTAAAAATCTAGGTACATTCAGAGTGTCTTTACTATGGGTACTGAGATAAAAATGAAGTCAAGTGTACCTATTAATACGTCACGGATAAGTTCGTTGACTGCCTTAATTTAAATCCCTGATAAATAACGTCATAAGTTGTCGGATAATAATTATTAACCTAAATATAAATCCGTAGCAATCATATTTGGTATTAAAAGTCATCAAATCTCAGATTACTGTACGGCATTAGTACTGCTACCGAATTTACCGGGCAACACCGCCCATAACTGGGTTGCGTTTTCCTCAAATAAAAGCCTTAATATCCCAATCTTCAAATAAAAAGAGCCTTAAAATCCGCTCGTCTGAGCCGTATTCCAATTTGCTTGATGCTTAATATGCATTGAGAAACACCTATTTATTTGCAATAAAGTGAAGAGATGTCGAGGCAATGACATTTGTATGCAAATGTTGTTGACAAATCAATATGGAACGGGTGTCTTGCATTGTTGTAATGAACCAGATCTGCTTTCTGTGCGCGGGGTTACACAGAATCGAAGCAGGTCCGCTTTTTATGGTTTTATGTATATTTTTTACTTACCGGTATTTAATATATATATATGATTTCTAACAAAGCGACAAAGCATTTTTTTTTAATAATTTAAAAAATATATACTTTTTTCTTGCCAAAATCAATGGTGTTTCAACTCAAATGTTTAAACTCGACCATTCGAAATTTATTTTTTCGTTCCGTTTCTAGATGGTAGTCGTTTAAATGGTTAAGTAAAGACTATTTTTTCAAATTGAAAATCGTATTGCTTAGTTGTACTTTGTTTTTCGCATTTTTTCAAAATGCCTACCTGCCTGAAACAAGTTTGAAAAAATAAGTTGTCATTGAGATATTGACGTTTCTTTGGACAAATTGTTTTATTTAATAAGTGCTATATAAAATACGTATTTATATGGTTTATAATTAAATGTTTATTATTTATATTGCGGGTGTTTAAGTACCTACTTACGAATTTTCTGATTTCCGATGCAATTTTGGTTTTGATTTATTAAATGAGAGAAAATTAGAAACATATTTTTCGTCGCAATTTTTACTGATTACAGAAAAAATAGTCTATATTTGTTTTTCTTGAGGGTATTTTTTTAGTTCCCTATGCATATATATTCTAAAAAAAGGACAAATCACTATTAAAAAAAATATTAAAATATACTAATTTAGGCATTATTTTTTTTGCTTGAGATAATTGTTTGTGGTTAAAAATGTTATAAACTGTTTTATGAATTAAGTTACTCAAATAATAGTTTTTCCTTTCATGTAGACACTTACTAAAGTATTTATTTGAGTTTCTATAATTTTTGTCAATTTTTAAAAAATACTCATATTAACACTTATCCCATTGGCAGAGCTTCTTCTTTATTACTGTAAGGCTTTGGGTTCGTGTCCCGAATTCAAACCAAGTCGATTCGTAAAGATTCACCTACCAATATACGGTATTATTTAAACACATAAAATTAAGAAAAAAAACAGAATGCCTTATATAACGGGTTTGAATGGAAACTAATGTCACCACTGAATTATTACACTACTACTGTCTAGCCTAATTAGCAAGGATTGTGTTTCTCTTACACTTGCCTTTCATTTCAGGCATCCTATATCGCCATCTCATTTGAATTTCATCACGATGCTGAAACAGTTCTGCCCTTGAAATTAAATCACATAATCATCATGAAACACGTCCACAAGGCCTTTTTGTAATACTTTTTAGTCAATGATTTAACCCTTTTTTCAATCTCTTCTTTCTTATTTTATCACTAATGAATCTCATCTATTTAATAGGTTAAGATATTGTTATTTCAAATGATAAAGCTTTACTGCAATAAATACATTGATTGAAAATACAACCCTGTAATGTGGATGGTGTAATCCGTGCAAATGGAACTAAACTAATATTGTACCTGAGATAGTAATCTTAAGTGGTTGAAATTATCATTGAACGATCATCTTAATATGTATTTGGATGATTTGTATAGCGCCTTTTTGCTGCATAATCACCTCAAAGGCGCCGTACAAATATCTTATTATTATTATTATATCGCGGATAAATTGGGTTCTTAAAAGAAATTGACAGTGTGAAGTTCATCAATGTGCCTACATCATTTCCACTGTTTTTTAATGAATTTTGAGTTACCGTTATTATTATTATTGTTTATAATGATGGAGTTTCTCAAAGAATGCTTATCGGTAACTAATTGCTAGTAAATTTTGCATTAACAGCGGAGCGTATGAGAAAAATTTAAATTTTTACAAGTCGTAATTCAAATCGCCCACATAAACCCGCATGACTAAGTGTCCCATTTACCTTTGATCATTGAAGCTACAGGTAGGTACATTGATAATAAGGTGGAGGTTTTTTTATATTAATAATTATATAGATACTTGTGCACTTGCTTCTTAGCAACAAGACATCTGAAGTTAATAAATCCAATTTATAAAAAAACCTTACATATTTTCAATATAATCAAAATGTGTAACTTCAGAACGTAATGCCTAATTAATAAGGTAATATGTTGATATTTAGATAAGCTTTGATAAGTCACATAGTCAAATACATATTTTTGTTATTCATTTTTATAAAACCAGATTAAATAAAAATAAAAATTTGTGCCTAAATAATCCTAAAATTTGTGAAACACAAAAAACTTACTAAACGCCCATAACTTACTAGGCACTAATTTTTTTGTGACATATATCTACTATCCATATTTTGACAGCCTCTATAGTCGAGGGGTTAGGCTCTCTATTAGCAAGCTGGAGGTTGCAGGTTCAAGTCCCGGTGTGCGCAAGTAAATTTTATTTAATTAATTTTTGTTATTTCGCAAATTATTCATTAAAAATAATGTGTAGTTTATTTGTGGCACGTTCCAGTATGGAAGATACTCTCAGTATCGCCCTAGTGTAAGAACACAATTCAGAATTGAAATGTTGCTTAAAATGATTTTGACCGCGTTTGGTGACCAGATCTGAATAGCCAGGTACTTCCCTACTTTCATCTTCCCTATCTCTTTCCCCTCACCAATATCTTCAGCCTCGCAACATACTCCAACTGGGGATGGCATAGTCTCACTGGATCCAGACGATTTGGAGCAGTTGGGTCTCTTGTGCGGTTTAAAATAAAAAAAATATATATACATATGAAAAGAGAGCAACACATCGAATAAATAACAACTTTATTATTATTTATAAGTCAACAGCGTTTCCTTTCATTGATAGTATTTTCGCGTGGATGTTTGCTGAATACATTTATAATAAATGTATGTTGTATAATTCAGAAACATGAATCTCTTCTTCTTATCACAATTCACCGCAATAAAAGCCAACCAATGAACCTTGATGTGGTTTTGAAAGCGACATAGGAAGTGCATCTTTTATCAGTTTTATTATGATATGAGAAAGTTAAGACTTGCACAAACAATTGACTTTATTGCTGCGTTCTAAGTGCATTCCGTGAAAGTGCAGTTTTTCAAAGGAAGTTTAAATTTTAATAACACTAAAGATTTATAATTATATTAAAATTATTGCAATGGAATACTAAACGAAAACACCCATTAAATTTCATTTGTAATTATGTTTCGGAAAAATAATTTTTCCTGATAATCCATTGCGATACAATCAAAATGCTTTTGTTTCAAAGTTCAAATCATTCAAAGTACCGAGAAGGGACAAACATTTTTCTCTCCCATACTGTTTTCTCCAGTGCTGATGATTTTTGTATTAACGTTAAAATAATCTCATCATTTTCACCCAATCTGTAAATTTACAAATAAACTATATATAGGTATAACTATGGCTAACAAGTTGCATACTCAATGGATAGTTCACTAAACAATGTGCTTTTTGTTGTTCTTGGTAATGTTTCTAGAAATAAAAATACACATTATAACTTTTGATGCAATAACCTCAGTAGCGCAATTTCATGTGTTCAATCCTGCTTTTCTGTGTAAAAAATATTTTTTTGTTTAGTATAAATTTTTTATTGATTCATTAATTTAGGTTTAAAATAAGTAGGTCGACTGAGAAATATAATTTTGTAAGAGTGTAGTTTGTGAGGTACCTTATGAAAATGCCTTTTACCTAAGGTAGAGTAAGTGGTCAGCACATGAACAAATTATCCCAAACAACCGCAGGGGTGGCCAAAAAAATTATTTCAGCACAATTCCTTTCCTTCACATTCATACAATTTCTTCTGTTGTAAATAACGACCCCTGGCGTGAATCAACTCAAGTAAATGAATTTTTAATGTGATGCATAAAATATAATGTACTTAAGTAGTAATGTAAATCCTAAAGCTCCAGTATTGTATATCACATAAGTTAAGCGTGTATTGAAAAACCAAATCTTTCATTTTACAAACTGTACCAATTCGTAAATAGTATTCAAGGTGTGGGGTCTGGTCGTTTCCAGATTAAATTGTCTTAAAAGGGACCCACGCTTTTCAACAAACACCTGCGAGCGCCCATAGGACCTGTAAGCACTCCGCAGCACCTTGTGACTAGCACCTACATCCTCAGCACGTACTTCAGCACCAGTGGGGCTATAGCACCTCTGCTACAACCATCCGCCGTACTAAGAACTTGTCGCTTGATACAGAACATCCGCTCAACACGAAAGGCAGGGTAGGATGATAGTTTTATATTGTAAGATAGCGTAATCAAATTAATCTTGTTGCAGTCATGTAAGTTTATAGTTAAATATCACACGAAAACAGTATACTATTTTTAATCGTACAAAGCTTTCCCATGTAACTGCTTTATTTTACTACTTTGAAACTAACTAAAAAAATTCATTATGATTTTATCTTGCAAAGTAGACATCATCTATCACCTGCATTTAACTCAATCTCCTTTATAGTAATATTTTGTGATGCAGCCTTAAAATGATAATTATCTTAAGACAAATAAATATTTAAAAAAAACACCACGAACCATTTTTTTCAATAAACCTTTTTGTTGATTTAGACAAAGTATGGCACGAGTAAATAAAATCAAAATGTCCCGTACACGGTAGGTATAAGGCCAAGTCCTTATATTAAATAATAATCTTGAAATACTATAAAATAATGCACTGATAACCAATTAAATTTAGTATTTTATTTTTTACGGTCGTATTGAATAAGATACGAAAAATTATTCCTGGTCTCGGCCCTGCCCAAGCACTTTGCATGGTAAGGGTTAAGCACTGCAAAGAATCTTGTAAACATATTGTTCTACGGTTATAAGTAACAAGAAAGTGTACTCTAATCAGTGATTATTCCGGACTTGTGTATTTGAATGCACTACTAATAGAATTGCGATGTAGGAACACTCATTTGAATAACAATTTAAATAGTACTTACAGAACCACAAAGGAAATAGATTAAGGAATTAACAACTAAAGGAAGGTGGAAAAATCAAAAAAAAAAAAAATTTCCTTCCATCAATGTATTTGTGAATAAATTAGTGCTCTAAATTTTCGCTCTCTTAGTCAAATATCTGGCCTATTAATTACTTTCGGAGTAAGATTTCAATCGAAATTTCGGAATAATTTGTGTTCTAGGTTTGTGAATGAAAAATACCTTTGTCGACACTAAATTCTACCACCCACACTTTATTATTTGATTCTTAATCCAGATTGCATAAATTCATGCCAAATGATACCGTAGTTATAACATTAGTACGAGAATAATATCAAATGGTTTCGTGTTTGTGTCAAGTAATTTATTAACAGATCAACAATCATTTGATCTGAAGAATTTCAAAAGTTTCATAGAGCATTTTATTGAATTGAATACCTTTTAAGCTTTTTTATAACGACGCTAATAATATGAAAATATTCATTGGAATCCTAATAAAACCCACGCATAAAGCAAGTTGCATGAAAAGCTCGTCGCTGTAAATTAGACCACGCCCGCCTACGCGATTCATCATATTATTTTTGTGTGGTTAATGTGCTCTGTCCTAGTAAAAAATACCTTTATTTTATCAACTTTTAAATTATATATATTTATATTTTTTTATTTATACGCCTCAAAAGGCTTTAATATTTTTTACGCCAATGGTAAAACCATTGTTAACTTAAAACGTTAACTGTATAAACTAGTTCGAAAAATAATATGCCTATTGCAGTAGATTATCTGGACAGTTAAATTACAAATGTCAGTAAATATCCAGACACATTAAAAGAAGGCAAAAGTCTCGTTACAATTCAGCAAAAATACCAAGCAAAATGCACAGTGATAGTACCCAGCGAAAAAAATCAAGGTTAGTTTGAGTTAGGTTCTTGCTTACTCAAATCATCAAAATACGATGACTAATTAATCTAGGGTTTGAATTTATCGACATGTCACCTTAATGTATTCGTAGTGAAGTAAGATGGAAATCATTTATGCTAACAACAACTTAAGTCTCATTTGTTCATGTTTTAAGGGAATATTATGTATCTTAAACTCGTCCGGTGTCGACTTAAGTTAATTGAAACAAAACGTTAAAATACTTTCTGTTTTCTTTACTAATGCTAAAGCAAAAAATTCATAGCAAATAACCGTAAATATTATCTATTTTACTTCAAAACCAAAATCAACACTTGTCATTAATACGGTCGTAAATTGTTTGATGAATGGTCCAGAGTTGAAATAGAGAAACTCTAATGATTCCGTCTACGAAACGTCATTATTGAAAGGGATAGTAAAATCATGAAATGCTTCATTACAGTGTTGTGAATTACAGTGTTTTTATTTAGATACAAGAAGGCTACGTTTTCTCATTATATAAAATCAAATTCCAGTAGTCAATTAATTTAATGTTTAATGGCTTAGTAGGTATTATAATCTACGATGGTGGATGAACTAGATTATTTTGAAATAAGGCAGTAAGAACTGTAAACTCTAAACTGGGTTTTTTAAAATACTTTATTGAAAAATTGTGTGATATCGCACGTGAGTCTCAGCGTTTCAAGTGGAAGATATTTGTTTCAAAGTAGGAGATACTCTCAGCATCGCTATCGTTAAATATCACCATTCAGAATCGAAAAGTTGCTTGAATTGGCCCCCTCCCCCACTACCGTTTTAGATGAACGTTGAATAAATATATTTAGTAACTAAAAGTATGATTTTCATTCGGAATTTTTGATTTGAAAAAACAGCACATTACGAAACTGTTCCAACTGGCTACAACGTTATTATGACACAGAAACCGCCACTGGTTGGTAAGACAGCTGACACGAACGTTGCCCGGTGTGACGTCGATGCCGCCGAATTCGCTAATAAAAACGGACAAAAATTGCAAGTTTGAAATCATTACAGGAAAGTTATTTGTCAAACCATAAATAAATTTTAAAAATAACGACAGTATATTAATTTTTTCGAGAATAATTCATAAAAAGTGTTTATTTTCTAGTTAGACAAATGTGCGACAAATTCGCAGATTTATCTTCTCACGTTACGTTTGAAAGCAGAGCATTGCGCCCCGACATTATGCAAGAAACGAACTAGACTATTTGCTGTTTATGCGTTACGTCTGTCAAGTGGGCAACGCACCCGTTTCTATATCTGTCCACCGCATACATTTGTCTACTACATGCATGAGGTACGCCGGCCGCAACGGGCTTGTCAAGTACATTGGCTTCCCCTTGCTTGTCAACTTCTAAGTATTCTCGCTTCACTAAGCTTGTCGACGTAAAGTACTTAGGTACTGGATTAAAAAGTTGCCCAGTATTTACATTATTGTTATTTTTCTCACGCAATTCGGTATTCTGATGGAAATTGAGCGACTATTCGCAGATTTACACTTTGCGCGAAGTGACTTAATAATATTAATAATAATTCTATATAATTTTCTAAGTACATGGTAGAGAATTTTATTCATTTTATAAAAGACGTCATTTTAATTGGTTTTATATGGAGCATTTATCCAGGTCATCATAATAGATCAAATATATTTACTATACATAGTTTTACAATGGAAATATTTTTTCAATAATTTGCCTCCGTTTCATTTCATTGAAAGAAAATCTAACGGGACAAATGTTTGACACCTGTGTGAATAAAGTCATGCGTCAAAAAAATCTCGATTGGTAGGGGTTAATTAAGCGTTTTTTAATATATTTTATCATTTTACCTATGTAATTAAACCCATCAGTACTTACTATTATTACGTTCGATTATTATGACTAAAGATACTGCCAAAACATAAATAGTGCTCGGAACACGTCGATTTGACATATTTATTCGATTGTCGAAAGCGCAAAACATTAATTTATTACTCCAGAATGCCCAGAATAGGTACAATAATCTAATTCAATTTCGAAGTTGAGGAATTCGTCTCCGGGTTAATCAATAATCAGTTCTTACGGCAATCTGAATCCAAGTCGTGTTCAAGAGAAGTTTAAGTCTCCTTTTGGTATGCGTGTTGAGATCAGATCTATTCCTATTGACCGGAATATTAAACAATGTATATTTTGCATTGAAGATTAATTATATTATATTATGACCTAATGAACAACGAGAAAATTATTACCAGTAGTACATTTTAAAAGTTGAAAACAATTGGTAGAGGTCATGGTAAGAATTGTTCAGTTACTAAACTGTTTGACTGGATTATTCTTCCATCGCATGAATTCGATCAAGCATTTAAATAAAACCCTGTAACCGAACATTCGACATCTTCTCAGAAAAAACTGATTTTAATATATTTTTATAAAAAGGGTATTCGAAAATGTTTTAATCGTTGAAAACATAAAAACTGAAACTTCATGACTACCATTTTATGCTGTAAATTGATCTTCGTGTAGACCCGGTACAATTAAAATTTAAAACTGTTTCTGCGATTTTCTCGGATTCGCGCGTTGATTGGATAATTATATATTTTTTTTGTATTTTAAATAACGCTTATTAAAATTGTCCATTTACAGAAATGTTTCATCAACGATAAAGCATGTGTTTAATCTTAGACCACGTTGACTTACAATTAAGGTGATGAACAAATTAAAATATTCCTTAAATTCCTCCTATTTCAATCATTATAAGCTGAAAAGGTTTCTTGTGCAATGATGGAGGTCTAAGCAAGCAGATGATTGAATCCGTGGCGCCTGGGCCTCGATTCTCGACGAAGTCATTCCACTTGAACAAAGAATGGTTTGACCCACTCGTCGTTCGAGTGGAATGAATTTTGACGTTTTTCGTGAAGTGTTTACCTTCGACAAGACTTAAGAATAAGAATGTCGACCAATGTATGTACTTGCGATGGCGATTGCGAGCGGCCAGGATTGGAGAATCGATACCATGGTCCCACCGACGCTCGGCTCCTATTCGGTAATTGCATCGATCATAGATGTATTTGTCTCTTAGACAGTATATTTAAGTAATTGAGAACTTGAATGTCGGTAAAAAGTGGTTCAAAACAAATGTGTGTGTTTAAAATGTAAAATATATGATTTGTTATAATTTGTCTTTATATTACAAAAACGCATGAAGTTGCATTTAAAGTAAAGATAAACCAATAAACATTGTGATTCTCATGGCTCTGTAGTTATAAAATCATAATTTGAGGAAATTAAATCAAGTTTATTGAAGATATGAGGCCTTCATCCGGCGGTATAAAATGAAGTCATCAAAAGGCTAATAATAATTAATGCCACAATCGAAGCACACTTCTCCGCTCGTGTAGTTCTGTACAAAGGTGGAAATTAAAAATAACTTGTATGAATACATTTCTTAGTAAATTGATTTCGTATGTGGTCATTGCAGGTATATTTAAATAAGGGTCCTAAACCAAAAAGCATTATTGAATATTTTTTTGTATTATTATTATTTTAAGTTCTATAAAGTTTACATTACGCTCCTATGTATTTTTGTTTGTTGTAGTTTATCGTATAAATACATATACTAGATCTGCTGAATAATCTACTTTTTTTCTGATTCATCAATTTTGGTTGCCTGTGGCGGGTTCTAAGTTATAAGGTTCCTGGTTTAAAATGTTCCCTGTCAAAATGTTCCTAGCAAAGATGTCTCCAGTTAAAATTTTCCCAATTAAAAACAGGTAAAATGTCACTACATTGACATAATCAGCCAGCAGACTCATCAGACTCATCATGTCCTAACCTCACCTAAACTAACCGACTGTGCAACTATTAGCTGCGAACATTTTGTTCTGAGACGTTTTTAATGGGGACATTTTAACTGAGTCCATTTATAGTGCAATAATTTTGACAGGGAACATTATGACCAGGAACGTTATAACCGGCCAAGCCTGTGACGATTCCCATAAGTTTATTTTATGAATTCGAACCGAGAACCTAAATTAGGTAAGTTAAGTTAATTTGAAGTTTAATTTGAAAAATGTTACGCTTAAAATAAAAAGATTAGGTAAGTTTTCTGAATGTGTATCAAATTACCCAAAATGTGTTACTATGAAAACGAATGGTTTTGTTGTTGATGAATTCTTGTATTTTGTATATTGTAAGGCCTAAAGAATCTAAATTAATTACCGAACTTTTTTTTGAGATGAAACGTAGGTATGTTTGAAAAGTTTATACAAATGGTAAAAAGTTTATTAGTCCTGCAATTCAATACCGTAGGCGTTACATAAAGACGTGAGAATCAGAACGTCTATCCAAATTGTACTTAATTATATTTTATTGATATTTTTTATATCACTAGAACATTTATAATTGAATCATTGCGTGCGTCTAGCTTTAGGCATTAACCATCTATCGATTAATCAAATTTATTCCTTACGTAACAATCCCATAAAGTGGATTAGCACGAAAGCAAGATGAGGAAGTCATTCGGAGAAAATTTCATTACATCCACTCTGAAGCTTTTTTATGGAAATGAATTAATTCATTCAAAGATATCTGCCGAGATGAGCAATTATTTTTAAAATCTAACAGTTATCTATATACCTACCTGTATATTAATTGTCCACCTTTGTTCCGAAACCAATTATTAATAGTGAAAGATAAAATTTGAAATTTTGAACCTAGGACAGGTTTTTGTAATTTCTTTCTGTATGTGCGGTTGATTGCTTTAAACAAACATTGCGTAAGTCAAATATATTTATTCTATAAGTTAAATTTTTTTAAATTAGTGGGAACCTTACACATATTTTATACCGATGTTATAAATATTAAATTTATTTATTCATATAAAAATGACTATTTTTATGCGATATTTTCGCTCTTCTGTATATACTAAAACCTTTTTTTAACATTATCTCCACACAAGAGTGTCTGTGTCATCTTTGGGGATGCAGTGAGTGGAGAGAGGGAACTATTTTAGATGCCTGCAAATCGTTTCACAGCCGAACTGTTGAATTCTACAACGAGTGTGACCAAAAATATCAAACGTATACAAACGCTGAATTAATTAATACCTACTCCTTGTGATCAAATCCTGGTAATGGTTTTTTGGTTCTGAGAACAATTTTCTGGATTGGGTTTAGTTCACTATCTAAATTTCGTCGATAAATACTCCCTTTTCCGACGGCTACCCATCTTCTGCAAAGTTTTCATATCTTCACCCGGTGGGGCATTTATTTGAGTCTCATCTAGTCGTTGAGAACACGTCTGTTTTTCAAAATACCAGTAAAGGCTATTGAGTTCATCAGCACAATTTTGTTTGTCGATGTCTCGCATTTGTGTAGATAATAAGATGTTAAGTTAAGTGCTTCATCTTAGCATTATAAAACCTAAATTATACCACTAAAAACCGCACTACAGGAAGTGATAGCTAAAACAAAAGATCTTCCATAAAATAAGAATAAAAAAAGTCGATCAATTTAAATTAGGAATTATTTTTTTACGAACCATTTTAACGCTAATAAATTTTAAACTTAAATCGATCAGAATAACGGCCAAATTTATTTCCCAGCGTGATAGTCTTCTGCAACGAAGATCCTGTTTAAATTGCTAGTCAAAGCGTGATATTTTATGTTATGTACATCAAAACCTTTAAAACACATCATTAACTTTTAATAAGTTATTAATCAACACGAAAATCGTGTAATTATGCAATATTGGCTCACGAACTAGATTGAATTAAAGATATTCATTCGTTTATTGCTAAAAGTTCATGTAATTATATTCAACAAATTTGTTCACATTAATGAGTTTGTCTCTTAAATAAGATAATCTGCAACCAGTTATATGGAAAAGTCATCGTCTGGGTTATCATGAAGGTTTTTTTCTGATGTTAAATTACTAAAGATCTTTTGTTTGTTATGGACATAATTTATTAGTTTTTGTTTGATCAACCTTGAGAGATTTAAAATAAGTTTACTGAAAGCAAATCAACAAGTAGCTAGAAATGAAATGCAATGTTAATGTCGATGTTAGGTGTATATAGTAATTATATTGGCATATTTCAATGCAGTTATCATGTCAAGACAAAAAAATATTAGAAAGACGAGAATTTGGAAAAAAGTGGTTGTGACTGGTGAACAAACAATTCTTTTTTGCATTTTTACAATTTATATTATTTACTTATTTTTAATTATTTCAGCACAGAAGTTGCATACCCAAACTGTTATAACTTCACAGAATTGTTTAGCACTTTATTGGATTACCTACTACTATTAGAATTAAAAGGAACATTTTAACCACCTTAACAGGGCAAAAACCGTAACACTGATCGAACTGGCGGCAAAAAAGTGTCTTAATTTTTTTTTAATAGTCTCTGAAAAAATGCCTGAGTATGGGCACCAATCATGGAGCGAGGATACTGACTATCCAGAAGTAATCAGTCCGTCAGTAGTAATTGATATATTAAATTTGTCACAGCGGACGCGTACCAATTAATTTGGAAAAGTGGTCTCGCGTTCGACTCTATTTGTTTGTGCCCGGCTCGGCCGCCTGATAAAGACGACCCCTGATTAATATAGAAATTATCAAAATGCCAACGCGTTTTCTTCTATAGTTGGATGTGTCAAGCCCACCAGGGGTGGAGAAATATAATTCACTAAACGTAATTTGTCACCATGAATAACTTGCTACAACCTATGTAGCGGTTTATTTTTACATTATTTCTTCGATGGATACCTCGGAAAACTATTAAAATTTACATAAAAAGACACTGTTTTCGAACGTTAAATAAAATAAAAACTATATATTTGGATGTTTGTAACAGATTTAGAGAAGACAAAATGGCAAACTTTAAGCATAAACCCTAATTTAAGTACAAAAATTTCATACTTTTCTGTGTTGTGATATTGTAGTCAAATCAATATTAATTATAATAAATATAAATATCACTCCTTTCTCAGTCAACGATTGATAGTGGACACGAAATAAATAATGTGAATCTGCGATATGTCATTTAATCATTTTCTTTCTTTATCTATTCGTCGATTCTGAGGAAAGTGGCCAGGAATTGTTGTAGTCACTTTACCGATAAATTTTTTTTCACTTTCTAACATTTAAATCTTTTTACATATTATGTACCTGGCAACCCTCGAGCAATGCAGTGCATCAATCCTTGGTATTGACTACACGCATGCCATCCTGGGATCACTGCGCCGCTGAACACGAGCCCAGACATTTCCTCCTCGTCTCGTCCAATTCATCACTGCAATAGCGACACAACTCTACTAAATGCATTATTATTTAATATTATTTCTATTTCAATATTTAGTGGGCACACTGAAATTATAGCTGAAAAAATGTAAATCTTTTGCAGGCCTACCCTGAAAAGTCAATCTGAGAATAATCATAGACATTTTCTCTAATTAATACAACTCGTCTTTCAATCCTACAAATCAAAATATTATTTAAATTTGGACAAACATAAAACAAACGCAAAATTTCACAAATATATTAGCTACCGTATTGATTAACTACCTAAGCGTTTCATGTTTGCAACAGAGCCTTAATTGGAAGTATTAAAAGTATACCTGAGTGGAGGCGTGTTACTTGGGATAAATTATCAATTCCATATTAATAAACCTTTTAACCAGTTGAATTCTTACATTTATCGCAATGTCTGTCATCTCAGTGGGTACCTACTACCTACCATTACCGGCAGAAATGGAGAAAAAAACATTAAAAGAGCATATTTCAAGGCTCCGTTTGATTGATTGAATCAACATGGCTATTTTCCTACACCAGAGAATGCCACTGAGCGCGATACGTGATAGCGTCTCGAAAATTCAACTGCTCGTTCGGATCTTTGCTCCCACATAAATTATTGATAAAACGGAGAACATTTCTAATAAAGGGCTTGAACAAGAACGCTGCGGAAACTTGCCGACTCGAACAATCCTGCGCCATATCATCTGCATACCTCTCGAAGGAACGGAATGCGCATTGCGCATGTCTCGATACCTAATACTTGCTATAATTTAGTATTGTAGCTTTGTCATGCATTATTATAACGATGGGGCACTATTTGCTTTGCGTTCTTGATCCTTTACCGCAAAATGCAACTAACTTGACCTCATCAATTTTATAAAAATCCCCATACCGTCAAGACCAACCTGACGAACCGATTTCTATCATTTGCCCGCACCAAAATCCCTTTCAAAAGCAGGCCTAACTTCAAATTTATTTCCAAGTTATCTGTTTAAGTATCTTGATTACTGTTGTTAGTAATTAGAATTGTCTGTTTTAATTCTAGTTTTATTATACGATTGCAAACTAACAGTGTAATGGTGGTCTAAAGAACTGTAAAATTGTTACGAGCGATACGTCAAGCTCATCTTAAACATCTGACCATAAATATTACATTTTTATATACCATCTTATCGGAAACTAGGTGAATAGTTAAACAAACGATTCGTAATCCTTGGATAATGTCTTCGCTGTGCGTTGTGTATTATTTATTATCCACAAGGATTTCTCCAATGCTGTTATTTATAATGAAATGTTCGTTTATTTCACCGGATAAAGGAGAATGCGTATTAAAGATTTGAGGGGTTGAGTTTTAAGTAGAACTTCAGGTAGCTTTTCATTTCTGAATGGTTTCTTTAACTTTCTGGACAACGCAAATCTACGATTATATTTAAAAAAAATAAAATTGTGTTTATATTGCAAAGTACACTTAGGATTGTGTGTACACTTTCAATAGTGATATCCTTGAAAAACATCACTAAGAAACAGCCTTTTATTTTATTCATGCCTTCTTATTGTTCTTAGTGATAAAGGGAAAACAAGTACATCTGTTGTTCGAATATGCACATTTAACGAGTGTTACACTTATTTGATTTAAAAAATATTTTCATTTAATTATGATAAAAAATGTTTTTTTCTATTCCACTGTAATTCTAAAATATGTTTGAAACATTCCGAACGCAAGCAATGCGTCTTTGCAGGTACTGTGCCCGTATCAAGTGTGGGTTTTATTAAATTTATTCACACTCACCTTTCTTCTACTATCCACTCGAATCACGGAACATCAACGACCAAATCATGAAAGGGTCCCTTTCTTTATCTTGACCACTACGCTTACATCAGCTTTGCATTGTTTTCGGAAATACCCTCATTTATAACACGGTCAAGCAAAGTTTTACCACACATACGCCTCAGAGATCTTAATTTAATAGAGTGAAAATATTTATTTCTCAATATTAAGCTGTAAGTTTCTCACAAATAAAGTAGTGGTGGTAGATACTGTCAGTATACAGATGGTTCGGTAACTAATCGATTGTCCGGCTATGTTAGACGTAGGCAATCAACATGCCATTATAGCACAGAAGTTCGCATGGGAAAATTGGGAAGGCTGTATTCAAATATTATTACTGCAATGAGAGAATGCACCTTTTGGTAGAGATTGATGAAAAGTTAAAGAGAATATGTAACTAACCTACAATCAGGAAGCTATCACATGGCATCGACACTTTATACAAATATGCGAATTTATAAAGTGTCAGTTAATAAAATCATAACATTCATTTTTGTTTCAGCTCTTCTCAAAATTGTTTTATTTTTGAATCTTAGAGCACTTTACAAAAATAATCTATTTTAATCATATAATAATTTTTTTTTATAAATTCTATAAATGGGACATACTTCGTCTTACCAATATAATTACTGTAATGCGGGGTGACTTTACAAATTTTCTACTTTGAAGCCAAATAATATTTGTTATAAAATCGTTTGTTTTGGTAAATTTTATTTCGTATTTATGGCAAATATTTAAATGTATTATTATATATTTTTTTAATTTTATGTGTTAAGGAAGTTAAAAAAAAAACACATTGAATTGTCACTTTTCGGAGGGAGAAGACTTTAATAAGCCATTTTTAGAAGCTCATAACAATGATATTACAAACTCAAAAACTGTTATCTTGAATATTCAAGAAGTTATATTTATCGATATACGTCTATGATCTGAGATAAACACAGATATACTTAACAATGCGGGTAAATGACAAGAAACTACATCGTCGTTTAAATGACAAGAAACTAATCGTCTATGATTTTTTATCGAAAAACCTCTCGGTCTGATAATATCTAATAATAAAACTTAACAATTATAGCCACAATATATTAGAACATAATTAAAAACAATCAAATTTGACACTTTTTTCGAGAGGTATCCACGATGAGAGATATTTACGTTGCCAAAAAAAAATCGTAAAAGGGGACCAAGTAATTTCAATTAAATTATGCAGATATTCGCGATGATCAAAGTCATTAAAAAGTTACCCCGCATTAAGGTACATAATATTTTTTATGCAGATTTACTTAGTACATTGTATTAGATAGACGATTAATATTACAGATACTTGAAGGAACAATGTACGCACTATTTTCTGGAATCCAGATTACCACGATGCCTCCATCAGTTTAACCATCTTGATGCATCTTTTCTTGCGCGGAGATTTTGCCTATCTCTCCATATAATAGGAGTATCGACAAAGGAAAAGTATTGAAGCTGACCATGATGAATACGCCGATTGCTCCATGTTAATTCTGAAAGCGCGTAACGGCCGCCAGTGGCGTATTTTCGTTTTACACCAACGCACTTATGCCGTATTAAGACGCAAACGCGTCACGATATGCCATAATACATGTGCAGTTATTTTACGGGGGTGATTAAATTATAAAAATATGATAATAAAAGATAAAACACTAATTAATTACGTTGGGATCATTGATTTATTACACTACCTGTGTTCAAAAATATATGTTTAATAATCCTGGGTTACGAATAACCCACCAACGTGTAAATTACACCTACTTCAAAGTTAAAAAGGGAAAAGTTTATTATGCAATGATTGAACCCACTTAGCTAATTACTGGTCAATTCCGCAATAAGTAATATATAACAGTTAATTATTTTTTCTTAAAAAATTGCATAATTACTTTGTTGCCTGATTTAAAAAAAAAAAACAAAAAATAACTGTGTTTACATAGTGTGCTTTGAATGTTGTGAAGAAATATTTGATTTTGTAACAAGTTCATGTATATTTTTTCTTAATTACATGTGTGGTGTAAATAAATTCGGTTAATTTAATAAAATTTGGATGAACAAAATCACCTCACCTTTCTTTACAGGTTTTAGGAAAACGGTTTATGTTTTCATTGTCTAACTCTTGCCTTTTTGTGATAATCTGCAAACTTACCTAAATAAGGAAAAACATTTAAGGCGGAAGGAATGGAGAAACATTGGACAAAACCATTAAAAATACTTACGGTATCATACTTATCCAATCAGAATAATAAAATCAATATCAACTTTTTTATGTGGGTATGAAGAAGAATTCATTATATTTCTCTCTGATAAATCCGGGACACACTCTCGTAGATCATGGGCAACTAAATGTAATGAGGCGTTTTTATGAAGTGTATTATATTGTCTTGCCTTTAGGCGTCCTCAGATACCAGCAGGTTATTGTGTCGTGTGAAAATAGCTGGAGGCGAACATAGAGAAACAACCTATGTTAGTTTTGTGTCCGTTTTCTACCAGATGATAATTTTGAATGATATGTGAATTTATCTTGCATCTTCGAATTATGCACCTCGTTACGTTTTACATAATTGTGTTGAGTACTAACTCAGAGGACTTAGAGAATGTTCATTTCTTCCTTTCCGTCCACACAATATCTCAAAAGATGACGTCATACGACGCAACCTGTAGGGAACTATGGATGGTACCAGAAATGTTGGTTAATGTTATAACATTATATAATACAATATTACTGTAAATTTAAAGGAAAGGATTATTTGCAATGCAGAAAGAATTTTGCTAGTATTGCCTCCACCAGAGCGGAGGAAATAAACCTATAGCTTTTTATATAAAAGGAATTTTAGAAAAAAATGCATATCTATTATTTTATTTCAAGTTTAATAATAAACAAATAATAAGATTTAAGATTTTCACGGCCAAAAGTATTTTTGTTATTTGTTTTTGGGGTGTTATGCCGTGTTGCGCTAACTCCTTCTTTAGCCAACGTTTCGGACAGCATTGCAGTGTCCATCATCAGGGCAGATGTGTTATTTTGATGTGTTATTTATGTGGACACTGCAATGCTGTCCGAAACGTTGGCTAAAGAAGGAGTTAGCGCAACACGGCATAACACCCCAAAAACAAATAACAAAAACAAATAATAACGTTAAAACGGTATGTTTATAACAAATTAACCTTAGTAAAATAATTTTATAAATTTAGATAGGTGTTTTAAAAATCGTACAACATATTATAATATTACTTGTTATAATTTTTTTCCATGAATATTTTTGTTTGTTTTCTAAATTTTATTCCATATAAAAAGTTATAGGTATTTAACGGCACTGGGCGGGCGGATGACAGCCTTCACTGTCAAGTTTGTCGTCGCACTTGATATCATAGGCACTTTTACCAGATACCTGAACCTAAACAATAATTTTATTTCCGACGGGTCGGCAAAAGACGATGATAACTAAACCTTTTATAAAAGTTGAAAAATATTTGAGTTTATTATTCGGCGCATTATGAAAAAAGGACAAAAAGTCCTATTTTGGTTCAACTTAAAAACAGGTTAAAATTTTTAAAAAATAAAAAAATAAATCTTCCTATCAAAATCTAATTTTTGAGAAAACAAGATATTTCATTGCTGTAATGCTGAATGGTAAAACTAACAATAACTTACTGGTAAGGAATGATTAACTAAAAAAAAGTGTTAAGTGAAGCATTATTGGTGCAATATTGGTATAAAATTTGGTCGATGGAGAAAATGTATTTTTTCTGCCTCGGCAACAGTAAAAAACTGATTAAATTCTGCAACTCACTAATAATGTACCAATCACTTTGAATACTACCATCTCTCTTACTTTAAACCCCATAAACATATTTTCTCCCGTGACATCGATAGGTTTGAATCCTTTTGCGCTTACTCTCACTGCGCCACTGGCTACATGGTAGATCACGGAAGCCGTTTATTGTTTATGCGTGAATAGATGAATAATACACTTTGCGCTTTATGTATTCATCAATGTGCATTTGTTTTATACGCCTATAAATGCAGTATTTCACGCCAGCACGGTATCCGATTTGATTTACGTTCTCTGTTTTGATATCCTCCTATAATAATATTCTATATTCTCACTGGCAGTTATCTATAGTTAGTAAGAGCTATGAACGAGTGCCTACTCTGCCTTTCACTCATTGATTACATTAAATACCACGCTACCAAGATGTTAGTGACATCGCGATATCAGTTATTAAATCCATAAAAGAAATTCCCGTTATAATATATAATCAAAAATAATTAAACATATACATTCCTTTGTTCTCTCTGATTCTCTCCAAAAACTTAAGTCCCTTCCTCTTCTTCATCCTAACGATCACTTTGTTTACCTTATTCGAGTGCTGATAATAATGATATATTTTAATGATTTGCATAGCGCCGTTTTTTTTATAAAAAATCACCTCAAGGGCGCCGTACAAATATATAATATATTTCTACATTGACTAGACTAACTATTAGCTACTTATGGATAACAGATTTCATCCATCGGTTTGTCGATCACTAATAACCACATGTACAATGCATTTGATCAACGAACGTGATGCTGCTAATGGACATATATTTCAATTTATTTACATTCCGTACAGGGAGATAGTATAGATACTGGACCATACTTACCTGGGAGGTGACTTCAGATTATCACTGTTCATTCAAATCAAATCAAAAATTATTTATTGTAAAATAAAAATTACAAAAGGTGTAGCTTATGGGTAGACCCCATTTCTTCCAGCTAACCACATTTATTTAATTACAATGTTTATATAATATTATTTGTTTTATTATAATAATTACAATGTTTATACAGATAAAATAACAATATACCAATGAAAAAATAAATAAAAATACCAATAAAAATAGGCGTTTCATTTACGTGAGGTAGGTATTCACTCAACGTGTAGTGACATTAATTAACAAGGAAAGTGTCTAAAAGAGAAATTTATATGCAGTTTGCACGCAGAGGCCATAATTGGAACACGTGTAATTAGAAATGCCATTATTAATTCTGGTGTTTATTTTCTTAATTTATATTTTTGTTCTTTAATGAGCGTGTTTAGGAGAGGAAAAGCAACTCCTTTGTTGGGTGGTACAAAAATACTCCATTCAAAGCTCTGGTAAAACCGTAAATCTGATTTGGATTCCAGGACATGTTGGCATCATGGGTAATCATTTTGCGGATTCCTTGGCAAAACAAGGAGCATCCAATCCTATTGTTACCCTGGCTAACCATATTCTCCTATCTGACATTTTTTCTTTCGCCAAGATAGATAGTTTGGTCAGAGTATTGGAAACTTGCTAGCCAATCCAAGAGAGCAATGTCTCAATATAAAAAAACTATCTTATCAAAAACGTGGTTTCAACATTTCCCCTATTTGTCAAAAAAAAAATTGCCTCACCTATTCGAATGAGGATTGGACATTGTTCCGTTCGTTCGCACATTTTTTAAAATTCCCTTACTTGACTTTACAGATTGTACTTCTGTGGTATAGATATGGGAACTTTAATCTCCCCACCATTCAACATCTCATTTGTATGTCTGAATTCGACTCCTATTTTTTACAAATTAAACAAAATTAATATTTAAATTCATCTTTTTATAATTCGCATTGATGGCCTAGAACACCCTTGAAGGGTGAAAGCCAGAAACATTTGGAAAAAAAAGTTCTTCTTCTTTGATTTTTAAATAATATTATATTTTTGGTTTGACTGAGGATTGAACCTTCCTACCCAGGAACTGAAGTCGACAACTCTATAAATCTCGCCAAATGCCAATTGGGACCGAATTTTTTTTCGCACATTAAATGCTGTATTAACATTCGATTTCAGAGAATTGCGTATACGTTATGTACGTGATTGCAATCAAAAGTGAGAATGCATTGTCGTGGACAACGAGTATATCTGCTGAGTTTCAGCTCGATCGGAAAATTGAAAGTGGGTTAATTTCCGCTTTCAATATTTGAATTTATTAATTCCCGAAAACAAATAGATGTTTCACCGTTTTAGAAATCAGTATTGTTTATTTGGAGAATTCAGACAAGCGATAAAGTACCTACCTATTATTTAACGTTTTTAACAACAGCAAAAAAATTATTAAATTCCCAAAATTGCAACTGATTAGTCGGAAATTCAGACTATCCCTATTATTGTATATTTAGATTAGACACAAAGTGGACAAATTGTTTCTAATTTTTTACACCAATTAGTCCAATTTGACATCCAACGCTCTAACGCCGAACGACCGGAATCTACCAAATTCAGACCCCGCGCACTGCTACTCGCGTGATAATAGTTGCGACGAGATATTAGTGCGCAATACTGCATCTGTGATTTTTCACGGGCAATTTATTAATTTTAGATTTTAACAAGGTAAAATTCCAAGAAACATCTCATTCATAAAGCTATGACTCTTATTATAAATCAATAATGATCATTACTACCATAATTATATAACTGCTATAGAAAATTAAAATCAATTTAACCAACCGTTTAGTCATACATCAATAGGAAACAATCCAGTTTACATGTGAATAAAATTGATCATGAGAGCCTTCACTAATAGTAATAGACTTATTATTAATTTGTTATAAATAATAACAATTGGAAATCGATAGTTTTTAAATCAAGCATAACTATACATCTGAAGTTTGTATTTGTTTGTTTAAACTTTTGATCTCTTTCTTTTTTTAGTCATAAGAACTAGCTGAATCGTAATCTGTTTCACCGTCTTTGCAAAGAAGAGGCTACACAACTGTTTACCTATGGAGTGAAAATGCACATCATAAACTTTTAAATTGGGAATACCAAAAAAATATTGACACTCTTCCAAATTGAAGTGGTCGTAAATTTTAATTAGATATGTCTAGTCTCATAATAACATTTTATATGAGCACACTTTGAATATAATATAACGTTTTCCCAGAAACTCCAAACGAGAAAAGATTAAAGTTAGTGTCAGCAGAGTGGGGATATTTATATATTATTAGCTGATATAACCATCACACCGCACTAACAAGGCTAGCCACATCTTCAACAAACTAGTTTACATAAATCACCGAGACGATCTGCGGAATCTAGAATAGTAGACCATAGCTTTTTATTATAATTCTCTAAGGCATAAGGAAACATGGAAACACGTTATGTCCAATCTTTGGCATTTGAATAAACATGTCATCTTTTGGATTTAAAATATGTAGGAGGTTTTTTTCGTTAATTTGAACATTAAATGTTTCATTTCTGTTTCTTGAACCTCGTACAAGTGTATTATGTTTAAGCTTATAATGGAGATTAATGTTCATCTTGGATTGCGTTTTTGTTATAATTAATATTAATAGAAAAATTAATAAGTATTGATTTAGAAATGGAATTAATGTGAATTATAAATAATTGATGGATATAATTAATTTTACTAAAAATTTGACAAATCTTTAAAATGTTAATACCATTATTTAATCATGACGCTGGTCATTTCGCGCATGTAATGCAATATAAATGTATCCGCATTTATCATGTTTTAAAAAAAGAGTATGTGAAGAAAAATGTTGACGATTTTACAATATTTTAACACATGTTTCTTTCTGTAATCAGTATAAAAGAGTTTCTTGTTTTTTTTATATTTTTTTACATAAACATAGAAATTAAATTTGTTATAATTCCAAAGAAATATATTTAGCAACAACGGTAAAATTATAGATAAATAGCAGAGGTGATCTTTTACACAACAAAGTTGGTGAATTCGTGGTTTTTTCTGCATTTTTAAGTTAAAATCGCGACTTTCGCACATGTGGTTATTTTTGCATTATATGAGCGATTTTTTAAGCAAAATTATAACACTCATTAGTGTGATGTATGGTAATAAGGTTGAGTATTTAATCGATAGATGGCGCTAGTCATAAAGCTTACTCCAGAGTCCGTCAGATGTCGCTAGATTGTAACAAGTACTTGAGAGATGATATAGACAGGGAACAACCTTCTCGAACCAGAGAATTACCAACCCTCGGGTAATGAACAGTGTAGCTAAATCCAGACCTATTAATTGTAACGTAAATAAACACAATTATATTAAAGAACGTTTTATTTTTTACAAAGAGTTCCCAACACCAAAATCTGCAAAGTAAGGCAGATATAACAAGGCAGATTTTGTGAATATTTAAATGAAGATTAAAAATCACATAAAAATATGCTTTTCGAGTAAAAGAAATCATTGTGCTTTCAGAAGTTTATACAATATTGTCTGTAATATTGTGCGTAAATATAATCTTATAGTAATTGACATTCTGTATAACTATATTCAATTCATCATTAGACCATTCATAAAGAATGTAAATATCATTAGACACGAATTTTGAGTTCACTATTAATCATGCATTACCTATTTTGTTCTTGTCACTTTTATTTGATCTTAAATCTTGTATGTAAGTCGTAATGTAAAAAACATACAAATCAACGCCATGCAGTCCTACATATTCACAAGAAAATTAGATTCCCATTGCGTCAGCGCTCATGTCTGGTGTCAAATGAGTCAGATATAAAACGACAGTCATTCTCGGTTGGTATAAATCTCAGAACCGTGTTCCCAAGTGTCTAAAAGTCATCACATAAAAAGGTGATTTGTTTCTCAGTTAGAGTTCATGGAATCATGATCAACTCATTAATTAACCTAGTCAATGATCATATGAATATATTATTATAAAAAAATATTGTTTATGGGATATATAAGTAGGTAAATAGAGATGACGCCATCCTTTATCTAGTTATTAAACAAAGTAAGGATGATATCACGGTGAGCTACTGGTCCTTTGAGTCTTTATTCGCAATTATGATGATTTCATTGCAATTATATGGATTCATGATAAATTATTAACTCAGGAACTAGTTATCTATTCTATACAATGATGGTCGTTGTTAGATCGCCATATTATTACTTATTCAAAACAAATATATATTATATTACATAAGCATATAATTAAACCCACTTAGTTATTTTGCTTTTGGATGAATACTGAAAATTTTATTTCGCTTCTGAATGTTTTTGCATTGTAAAGCTATTTTTAAGAAAAATCTCCTTGAATTTGAAAAAGTCTTACTAAAGAAATCAATAATACTTACTTAAGACGAGACAATACCCTAAAATTAAGCCAGAATCTTTACGAAGTAAGAGAAGCAGCCGTGTAGTGGAGAGACCTGCGGTTGAATATGCAATATCAAATCTTTAAAATAAAGTGGGAATCTTAACGACATAAGAGATCAAGTCGTGTAAAAACAATATTGGCGCGCGGCCCGGCCTAATGCACGGACCTAAGGCCGACTTTGGCCTAGCAGGCCTATAAAATCGATTTTTCTGTGGGGTTTATTTAAATTATTTCTCACGAACGTAATACTAAAATCTCCAATTTTTCTAGAGTGAACTCTCAGTAAGTTACTTATTCATCGTCTAGATAAATAAAATCCTGTACTTACCACTAATTTTATTGTTGGAAAATGCTTTATAAAATTACCAGACCTTTTTACATAAAATATTTTAAATTTAAGGTCCTATTCTTATTAATATTACATATAAATAACAAACATCCGTAGGGATACCTCTAGAAACATTTGAGATTTTAGTAATACGTTCATTAGAAATAATTAAAATGTGAGCTCGAGCAAAACCCCCAACATTGAGTCTTAAGTCGCCTTAATAATAAGTGTTTTCTAGCCGAGAGGACAAATGCGTCGGCTTCCTACATATTTGACGAGAGTTACATCCTCTGCTAGCTACTTCCTCCATCTGTAAATCAATTGATGGAAAAAGCAAGTATCATTAATATAGTCAGGTCCTTCGTATACTTTCTTCGTGATATTCCAAGGTGTTTGTGCAGTTTATTAACTAATTAAATGGTATTCTTCCATTGAATCATTTGAGAATATATTGGAATATTGTATTCTCAAATTTATGTTCAATTTATTTGCTTTTTGCACGGACATAATATGAACAACACCATTAAGCATTATGTTTTTCACACATAACTAGTTTGCTTCGACGAAATGGTATTTGGAAAGTCCAATAAGTGAAATTTATTGTTCATAATATACATAACAATCACTCAATTTTTTACCATCGTAAATATCTGTGATAATAATATATCGGCTAGAATGTATATTTTCAAAACCGTTGAACGAAATCCCACGTCCTTTTTTTTAAAACTAATAAATAATTATTGATGCCGTGTGAGTGATCATCGTGATATTTGTAATTTGTGATGATCTTGCACCATATCTTCGGATATAGTAAATCACATGCAAGTTTTTCAAGACTACACGTTGTTATACCTAATGATTTAATGTTTACATTTTTCTTAAGACATTATCCCGATACATTTATATTTTCATTATTTTAAGGAAAAATTTATATTATCAATACAACATTACACGAATGGAGAAAAAACAGAGTCTGCGAAAGGAGAGCACATCTTAAATGCATAAATATCAATGACAAAAAGTAAAACAAGATGTACAATGTACATACCTAAAGAAATTGCGTCAAGTCAAAACCTGAGGAGCGATTGCAGACCTACCTATAGATAAGGAACTGTCCTTAACCTTAAAATCAACGACTTTTTCGTTAACTAGGAGCAATTACGGTCTACTTAAAGACAAGGAATTGCAATAACCTTAAAATGAAGAACTTTTTCGTTTACTGGGATTTCAGTTCTCTTAGATGCCAGCGAATAAGTCGTTAAGATGAGATAATCTTAACGACTCGGCCCTGTGCATTGGACAGACTTACTATTGAACGTTCTATAGCTGATATCTATGATAAAGTGGTAATCTTAAATAAGTGATGAAGTCGTGTAAAGACAAAATTCGGCGCGCGGCCTGACGTAATGGAAGGACCGAAGGATGAATTTATCATAGCAAGCTTAGAAAAGTGATCTTTTCGTGGGGTTTATTTTAATTATTTCTATTAATCGTATTACTAAATTCTTAGACGTGTCTGAGGATTCCCTGTGGAAGTTATTAATGCAACGTCTAAAAAAATAATGTCTAGTGTTTACCGCTAATTTTAAAGTTGAACAATTTTCAAACCGTTTTATATAAAATATTTTTATGGTAATGTACTGTTTTTATTAATCTTAAATACAGATAACTTACATCCATAGGGATCGTTTAAAAAAAATATACAATATCGTTACGAATTCGCCGGAACCAACCCCTGTTGTTGTAGTCTTGTGTCGCCTAAATTTTAAGGTTAAGGACAGTTACTTATCATTACGTAGAACGGCAATCTGTCCTCTAATTAAGGATTTGATATAGTTCAATATGTGAGTCTTATAATTCAAAAAATATATAATTATTGGCGTAACGACTGATAAAAATCTTGTATTTTAGTTGATAAGTCACGATGTTCTGGACATTAATAAGTATGGTATCCATAGTAAATTAAAATTGTTGAAAGAACAGCAATCCATTATTTCGGAGTGTACGTTTTTCTAAAGAAGAAAGGTTTGAAGTTTGTTCAATTTCTGCATTAATGAATGGTTACCTTTTTCATTTATTAACACGATGCAAAATGATCCTGTTAAAAAAGTGAAAAATGCTAAATTCGTGATAAAATATGAATCATTCAGAATATATTAAGAACACATCTTCTTTTCCTAATAAATTGTATTCATTGTAATCGTCGGGGTGTCAACATAATGGTGGCACTGGTGTACTTTATGGTATTAATGCGAAAATTTGACAAAATCGCTTTATTTTCCCTTTCTTTTGGAATTACAAATAAACTTATATATTATATATAAAAAAATATATATTTCCAAAAAATATATCTATCGCTCTCTACGTTTCTTTGTTCAGGTTCATCGTCTACCAGCAAAACGTTTTTCATAAAAAGCATAGTGTTCTCTTTCGTCCGTGGTTTTATGAAATTTGTCACTATAATAATTTTTATTTTTGACTGTCTTTCCGCCTATGAGATTTAGATTTTCATGGTAAAACGCTATTTAAAAATCACCAAACTTTGTGATGATAACTTTTTCTGTACCTTACAGTAAAACTTCCATACAAAAGATACCACAATTTGTAAACCCAACCGCACTTAATCTGAAACCAAAAAAAAATTTTATATCTAAGATCTAGTGACAAGCAATTCGACTAGCAATGAAATATAAATTCATCAACTAAAATAGAGATATAAAATAGCACTTTGTTCTACATTCAGTAAAAAAAACAAAAATGCATAAATAAAACAAATTCGTATGTTTATATCGTAAAAAATTGTCTTGAATCTTTGGCGAAACCGGGTCATTACTATTAAAATTTAAAATGCACATAATGTATAGACCTACTAAAAGATTACATTACCATAAAGCAGAAAATCGCTTTTGTATCAAAATACAAAATATAATATTAATTTGCTTTCCCTTTCTACTTTGTCCCTCGTCGTACATCGTCGATAATAACACTATCGAGTCTGTAAGGTTATTGATAAATAATTAACGGTCGGCCGTACAGAGTAGAGTGTACAACTGTACAGTACTGGGCACCTCGAGCATATCACATCATATCACACACAGATTCGATACACATTATCATATGGCGGGTGAACGTGAAGGTGGATTTATATGGTCACGCCCACATTGGATAGGTACAATAGTGTACAGTGACGGGCACGTCGATACGGCATCGCTCAGTGGCCGATTAAGATTAATGATTTTCAAAAAATTATTAATAAAATTAGTCGTATGTTTTTCAAAGATTTGTCAACGCCTTTAGTTAAATACGTTATTTAAAAAGCTTGATTTGGTCAAAATGAGTTCGTCTCCGAAATTTCAGTTTTTTGAAGAATGTATCACATTAATTAGAGCACGTTGAAGACAGAACATATTGAATTTTTGGAATAAAGTGAATAGTAATGAAAATGCCATCAAAATTTTGGTTTTTCATTCGAATTATGAATATTGTACTGCTCTACTTCACAGGACATGCATATATTTGACCAATGTTCTCTTAATAATAATTTTTATTCCAGGATGTTGGGAGGTTAGTGCAATCCCACACGTCCCATAAAGATATACACATTTTTTGTATAATAGATATGTGAAAAATGAAAAATAGATGAAGAAGAATAAATTAACAATTAAGGACAAAACCTAACTTTACTGTCGTTAATAAAAAGAAAATATGTGCTTAAGTTGTAATATAAATTTAGTGATTTATTTTTATTTTATTTAAAATCATTAACGGATGTTTAGATAGATGACACTAGCCTCCAGGCTCCATTTAATGTAGTTCCTTTTCCCACTATTTTTATGTATGATTCTCGCTCTCAGATATTGCATCGTGTGTGTGTGATAATATTTGATTTATTTACATGTTTATAAACATTCATATTTTACAGTGTTAGGAATTTAATAAAATAAAGGCATTCAAATTTAAGACAGATAAAAAAATGCATCACAAAGTAATATAAGAAGACTTGGTAAATTTCAACTATAAATGGTACATAAAGTGTTTTTTGAAGTATCTTCTTGATTTACAAAAACATGAAATGGGTATCAAAAATAACAATAATGAGTAAATGATGCTATTCAATTTCAAAATCATGTTTCTCAGAATGCAGACGAAATGTTTGCTGACACTCACAATGTCAATATGGGATTTGAAGAAATTCATGACTTCCGATAACTTTGTTACTGAATCATCTTTAGACCATTTATTTTTGTAATAGGTAAGTTCATAACACTGTCTTTTACATTAAAAATATCATTTGATTCAG
This sequence comes from Hesperophylax magnus, assembly GCA_026573805.1. Taxonomy (NCBI): domain Eukaryota; kingdom Metazoa; phylum Arthropoda; class Insecta; order Trichoptera; family Limnephilidae; genus Hesperophylax; species Hesperophylax magnus. The sequence continues at coordinate 16,784,266 of JAIUSX010000039.1, forward strand.
TCCTGTAGAGCCGGAGAAATTAATATGTACAATCAATTTTCTATACCCCTAACAATGGTATTGCAATATATTGTGGTGGTGACATCTAATCTACCTACCTTTTGTTTTATTTATTTCATTAATATAAACGTGAATAGAGAATAATTCTATAAAAAGTGCTTTAAAAAACTAATCAGCACTATTTTTTATCTATTTATTGGCTGTTTTCAGAGAGTGAGTATTATTGCGCTTTAATTGGGGAAAAATAAAAACGGGGTGCAACCCACACACCAGTATTTTATACTGCATTTCGACAGTTGTCAAATTTCTCACCTCCCACGGATATGAACGAACTTTAGAACATGCTCTCGCAGGTGTCAAAGGAGAAAAAAATTATGAAATTAGTCCGTTTTCTAAAAAAACACGATATTGTAATATTATGAAAAGACATAATTCGAATTGATAAATTATCCATTCTCCATAAAATTTTAATACCTATATGGTTACTCGATGGAAACAGATACCAGGGCACCAGCAGATGACGGCAGGTCATTTTATCTCAACGACTGTCATAATTTATTTTATTGTAATAAAATATACTGTTATGGACCACCCACTTCAACGCACCTAGTTCTAACATTAGCACTCTTTGACTCTGATTCACACTAGACTCAGGTATCCAATCCAACAACTTTTTAGTCAAGTAATTGGCAAATTAGTAAAAAAATCACACAATAACTAGCGATGCTCTAGTAGGGTAATGTTTATTGTGATCCGTTTTTGCGCTACGCCTTTATTTTACTGTAATAAATTTGGTGTTTTCACAGTTGAGAACTGGGATTTACACATTAGTTCCCACGACCGAAACCTTCTAGTACAGAAGAGATCATCGTTGAACTTTCTGCTGGCCAGAAAGAGAAAAGATATCACAATACTATAAAAACTCGGTGTAAATTGGACATTGGAAATGAAAGGGATACTCCATATAGCTAGAAAAGCATATTGAATATTTCATATTTACGATACTTAGTTTGTACCAAATTATGTCTATCATGTGAAAACTTTCAGCCAATTGTTTTAATTGGGTGTGATACGAACGCTCTCGTATGCGTGATATTTATTCATTTGTTTCGATGGCGTTGCCAACTTAAGTGGAATGGAAACAACTTACATATGGAATAAACCACTCGGAGCTATTAAACCGTAAGTATATAAACGACTTTGATTCGTGTTAAATCAACTTAACATGCATCTTTTATAGCACAAAGCTAAACAAATAAAGATTTAAGTGCCATAAGCTTGACGTGAATACTTAAACGTGGAGTTTAAACATTAAAGAGAGTATTTTTGTTAAAGTATTACAAAAACACGCACACAGAACGAATAAAATAGATCGTTAGGTAATTACTGCAATTTGTTTTCTTGGTGAACCTGTTCAGGAAATAAAACCAAAATAAATACATGCCCTGGAAACAGTTTGCGATGAGTCATAGCTTAGTGGCTTAGTAAGCTTAAAATTATTCATAAGCTGCTCGTTCATAGATGGCGCTAATTTAATTATTCAAACAAAAAATTTTTTGCAAGTTATACTTCAAAATATTAAGATGAATTATTTGTTTGCGTCTGTACGCACAAAATATGAAAGCGAAAAAATAGTTTCGTGCTGAAAAAAACTCAATTCTCTCAAGAAAGGCATAAAAATACTTTTTTTTTCCTTAGGTAATTAAAGAGCGAATTAGGAATAATTTTAAAAATAAAGGTAGAAACCGGCGTTTAAGGTAAATTGCGATGCTCGTTTTAATCTACGTCTTCATAGATGGCGTTAATTAATTAATTTTATTAAAATACTCTTTTTGCAAGGCATTGCATTATAATATTAAGACAAATTATTTTTTTGTGCCCGTTCATACGCAATGTGAATATGAATAAACAGTTTTGCCCGTAGGTATAAATGCTCAATTCTTTCAAAAAAGGCATACAAATACAATATTGGATTAAATCTTCAGTACAATATTGTGTCTGTATGCCTTTCTTGAAAGAATTGAGATTTTAAACGAACAATTTTTTTATTTATATTCATATTGCATATGTACTGGTTTGTACAAATAGTTTGTCTTAATATTGTACAACATACCTTGCATAAAGCGTATTTTAAATTAATAATTAATTAACGCCATCTTTGAACATGTGTCGCGTTTAACCAACATTAGATAGTGGTAGTAAACTTTTATATCGGGTATTATTATTTTACCGATTCGTTGATAAATACATTTTTTAAGCATTTATTATCACCACTAGAACAAATATATTATTCGGCATATAATTTATTAATTTCTCAATCGTACGCAGCTTAAATATATTTTTAAACTGACAATACACATATATTTATAGTATTCGTACATATTTTTATTATTTTGAACAAATTAGAATGTTAACATTGTTAGAGCACCGACTCGATAAATGCATACATATACCTATGTTTAATGGCTTTTGACTGGATTATGAGTTATATAAAATATCTACATACAAAGTATCTAACTTTACACTCTGTTAATTAGATAATCCTTTCACATATTTAACATCAAACTCTTTAGTGTAATCTCTAAAAGATCGCCTAAATAATTAATACATTTTAAATACGCTCTCGATAATAACACGATGCGGAGTACAAAAAATTCTATGGCCATCAAATAGCGCACATCACTAGAGAGCCTGTTCGTCTTTTCACTGGGTGAATTCTTAGCCAAATATACGTGTACTAGTGTGTATTTAATAACACTGCAATTAAAGTCGTATAGCTGGCGCTCAGAAACATAATCATAGGAAAGCCCAGATAAATTATGCGCTGTCTCGCATGATTGATGCTTTATAAGGTGGAAAAAATTGGATGATTCTAACCCGTTACTTGTTGTTTTGATTGCGGGCGGAATGAATACTTAAAATTAAAATATATTTATTTATTTTTTTAAGAATAACATTCACGGGTTACGAATAACCTGAAAATATTTGTAAATCTTCTACTACCACCACAGTAAGCAGAAAATGTTGCTTGTGTTGTGATGGAGGACTAGGCCAGCCGGGGAATTGAACACACTACGCCTGGGTAGGACCCTCACGAGATGTCGACTCAGCCACCGACTGGTCTTATGTATTACATTAGTTTCTAAATTAATGTCAGCTGAACTTCATGAATGATGTTTTTTTCTTATTTTGTCTTGGCAACACTTTTGAGTTTCCGTATATGATAGGCATTTAAAATCTATTGACGTTCCAAAACAAACAATCGACATGTAAATATTTTAGTATTCTTATATTCTTAGAGTATTCTTCTCGAAACCATTTAATGAATAATTGTATTTAAAATGTTCGTATTAAACAGGAAATTAGTTCATCATTTTATTTTAATCTTGAAAAGATTGCGTAAAAATGATAAATACCTATGAGGAATATATGCGTTTAAAAACCCAAAATAAGCAAAAGCACATTAAATAGTCTCAGCTTGCAGAGCATCTCAAAAATCTTCACTGGCCCAAATGTCCTGAAAGACTACAGTTCATTATATGCTGGACTGTATTTAAGTCAATTAACGGAATCGTTACGGTTTACTTATCATAACTGTGCATTCCTGATATTTCCAATTCTCGACAGTCCACTCTTTGAAATCGGAAGTTTGAAGGAACCAAAGCATATACCAGATACTAAGTTCGGTGAACTATTTCAATAGTCTTTATCTGGTGTCATCTCTGATCGAGGGTTGAGTATGGTCAGAGCAAACTTCACCCTGCAATCTGCATTTGAATAGTACTGTGAATATTGTTGATTCTCTTCCAAAAACGTAACATAATATTAAATTATTGGATTGATTTAGTGAAATTATGGTACAGCAAGGGTTAAATCCATGCAGGTATCCGCTCTGTAACCCAAAATTGACCGTTAGCGATGGACAATGCTGAGTCTGCGCTCAAAGAAGCCCGAACAGTAGCCTCACTGTTACAGTTTTTGTAGGCGGTATTGTTTATTTTTTATGCCAACCTTACTGAGCTAGATCTTTCCAAATTATGGACAAAACTCTATTATCCGTATGCAATTATCGTCAATCAAAGTTAATTTTGATGTGAAAAAAATAAGCATGATATTTAATGTGTCTAAGTTGTATAGGAGCTACTGGATGGTTCATCGTAAGAACGATCTGTATATTATAAATTATAACCCATCATAAACATAATTTTTATTTTATAAATTGAAATCTGATGAGTAGTATGTGATCCTGCACAGAAGTCTCACTTTACTGAACAGGTGGAGGTGGGTATATAGAATTCTCAACTTTTAACAGGGAGATCTTTGGGAATGTTATTAAGTGGAATTTATAAGTTACTAAAGAAAGATAAAAGAAGACCTATATGTAGCTAAGGATAATTCAAATAAATATATTTCGAATAATGATCACTGACCAGTAAATTTATTGGATCATCTTCTAATATCGAATGAGGTATAAAAATAGAACATTATCAGCCAGGAATCACCCAGGATCCTACCACTGTATTTTGAATTCATCTGGAGGACTTAAAATATAATCATAATTGTTAAATTTGGACGATTTTTATAGCACCGTTTTTGTGAAAAATCTAGTCTAATCGAATATTTCTACAATGATCTATGTTATTGCTTATTATGGACCAGACTTTTTCAGAACCCGTCCTTAATGCTATTTTTTCACTGGAAGTTTAATCTTGACTTAAAAAATAAATAAACAAAAATTATTTTTTTAGACTACGTTAGAAATCTTTTAGTACGTCTTTCGTACTTACTGGTAGGTCGATCGTTTATTGATTTCATAATTGAACATGTAAATAAATGGGTGTTCAGTGAAGATTTGTTTAAACCAATGCGTATTAGATGGTCAAGTAAATATAGAAATTCGTTTTTAATTACAGCCCGCGTACATCGCGCTGATAGCACTAAATTGTGTCTTGATTTTAGTTTAATTTATTCGGACAAACAAGCTCAGAGGTATGACAAACTAATAATATTACTCTCGTAATATTGTAATTGAATTAGGTACAGACTTTCATTTGCAGATTGCAGAATTATCTTAGCTATACGGAAATGACATGTCAGAAAAGAAATTATTACCGTGTATGTATATAAATCAATAACTTTATAGGAAATCAATAAAACCATAAGCAAATTAACTTAAACTATCTAAATACTGTTTTCAGATATATTGCTTGTCCGCCTAATGGAGTTTTTTTGAACAAATTAGATTTTGTGTTACATTTAGCCCCTCAAGCCTCGGTAGAGTATTACTATCCACAAACATCGTATTCCATTAGAGCCTCTGAAGGAACAGATCTGTCCAGGGCGTCCATACATTATACAAGTTTTAGAGCCTCTGAAAGGACAGATCTGACCAGGGCGTACAAAAATTATTAAAAAAAAATTCTACAATGCGGAGGTACATGATTTGTTCGTAGTTGGAATGATAAATAATTATTATACCCAGTTTTTCTCAAATATTTGTAATGATAAACTAATGTTTTAAGAGTCAAGGTTTTTTATGCAAAGCACAAAAGATAACATATTATTTTTAAGCAATAATTATTAGCCTGAAAAACTTTTAATAACTGAAATTATCTTCAGAGAAAAAATACATGCCACCGGCGGGGATTGAACCTGCAGCCTTCTGATTGCCAATTGCCAGTCAGGTACCAATTGCACTACATCAGCTTATGCAGAACCCGCCAAATTTTTTTTTATTTTCTGCTATTTTTCATTAAAAAAATCATGATTCAAAAATGCCTGATCACAAATTGGCCGGATTTTTTCATTGGCATATGAAAGTCAGAAAATGACTCATATTTATGTAGTATAAACGGCATTAAAAGTGACATAACATTTTTCTTACTAATTCCCTACAGAAAATAACAAAATATCGAATTTTTTCAAAATTGTAGATATTTTTAGTCAAAATGTTTTTTTTTAACATTTCGTGTTTTTTTTATTATTCAGAAATATCAGTGAGGATCAAATATTTTCTCCAAATAGTGTTTATTTCAAATACACGCATCTAAAAGATAATTTTATCTTGTTTCTAAAATGGTCCTTCATTATGACTACTTCAAAAAATGGTATATAGTATAAAATAACTCGGAAAAACTCGTTATCTCATATCGTTGGGACTTGTAAGTAAGATATTTGAAAGCCTGAAGGGTTAAGACAGAAAGTTGGTTTTATTCAAATTAATTTAACTAATTAGCGCTTCGTTAAGAAATTAAATTAATAAATTATAAACAAATTTTGTTTTGACCACTTGCATTGGTCGGTAAATTTCATTTCGATTATTAAAAAGGTATTTCGCCACGTTATTTACACAACGCAATTATACCTTTAATATCATTAAAAATGTAATTCAATATCAATCTATTCGTCTTAGTTTCGCTTTATGTTTCCCAGGCATAATTTCACAAGTTGCTTCATTAGCCTCCATTACACTCACGGCCAACAGAGCAGAGCTAATTCTAAATAGTTTAAATGTACGAATTTCAATTATTTCACCTGAATTACTATTGAAGAAGCGGTAGGCTTTATACAAACTCGTCCATGCGTTAAATCTCAACTATTCTCACTCAATTCAAACAGTCTCTGTTTTATCAGCAAACATGGAAAATTAAATAAATTACTTAGGAATTACGATGTTAAATCATTCCTTGCTCTGATTGGGTGGAATCTGCTTGAAATGTAACATTATTATTTAAACACAACAATCAAGGGACTTGAGTCCACAGTTATTCTTTCACGATGTCCTTGTTAGTATAATCAAAGTAACTTTTATTTCAGTATCAACGTAAAACTCATTTTTGCACATTACCTCTAAGCCTCGAGCGATAGCCCATTATTAAACATACAATATTATTATATTAATCCTAATGGGGATACCAAGTTGAAAAGTGTTGGGTTATTGATAAGCACAAGCGATCCATTATGATCCCTGTGATGACCGGATTCCGAATGCTCTGGAGTATCAAGGATTCGGGGAATTAAAATAAAGTAATTGAGAAAGCCGTTAAACTCATGGAGAACAATTAATTTGATTACTATAGGATAGAAATATAATTGATTTACCTAAGGTTTTTGTTTAATTTAGTAAACGCACTAGAAGGTTCAAAAATTCGAGTAAGTGGAACAATACCTAAAAAGAGAGGAAGGAATTTTTGAAAAATTGAAAACATGCGATGCAAATTAACTGTGCAATATCCATCAATTTGTATCCAGTATCGTGTGGTTACGGAATAGTCGACGGTGGGTATTTGAGTTATTTTGGAATAAATTAATGACGAAAACCTCAAATTATAATATTTTTGTTTCAAATTTTCATTTGAGAATAGCTAATATTGACTTTATTTATTTATTAAAAAAAATAGTTTTTAACATAAAAAAAAATAATCTGCACATCTCACTAGGGCATTCCTTTGCTAAGATGTGCAGCTTTTCAATTACATCATTTAAAAAAATACATATAAGTTAACTTAATATAATAATAAAATTAAATTTAAACCCACAAAAGAAAAGTTAATAACACGGTTGTGTCGAGACCGGTAGCAAAAATAAACAAATTTTTAGTAACAAATGTACGAAAAATAAAACAAAAATGTGTACAAAAGAAACATTGGGCGGTTCGTATATGTCAGTTGGCAACAATAATATTCTTCTGTAAACTAAAGTACAAGGTACCTGTGCTGGCTTATTAGACTCCCGCATAAGGTAACCATACTAACAATAAGAATATGGATAGTAGGAATAATAAATTATTAGAAAAATATAAGATAACTAAATAAAAATAGTTAAATAATAACAGATAGGTAGTAATAATCAATGTAGATAATAATACGAAAATGAAGTAATAAGAAGTAAATAATAATTACAATAAGTAAATAATAATAACAATAAGAAAATAATAATAATCAGTATATAAGTACATAATATGAAGTAAGTAAATATGGATTGTATCGAAACAGAGCTTCACACGGATTTATGAAAAAAAGCGACAACATGGGTGATCCAAAATGATTAAAAAAAAAGATTTAATTTAACCTGTGGTGTCCCAGGAAATTCCAAGCTCAATTTCCAAAGGCTCAAATTCCAAAATCAAACGTCAAGTGTCCACTTAATTTTTTTTTGTGTCGCATTATAAAAGTATATGATAACAATTCTTCCAGATTTCGGTAGTTTATACAACTGTTGTTACTAATAATATTATTTTGTACAAGAAACCTGTAAATAAATAATGCTAAAAATATAATTATTCATTATGACGTAAAAATTTTGACATTTCTTACGAAGTTAATTTTCATCACTTTTCTTGGGTGAAATATTATAAAAACTACATCAAAACAATGTCGATAAAACTATCTTTCTGATGATACCTCAAATCTATTATTTCCACAATCAATTTATATCAAAAATAATGAAAGAAGACGCTTTGACACTAAAAACGCGGCAAATATTTCGTTGGCATTCCACAGAAAGATTCTTTGTAAAAAATCTGAAAAGCTAGAAGTCATTCCGGTATTTGCTGCGTAAAGAACGAGAATAGCCCAAGCGATTGTGACCTTGTTCTTCATACAAATTCCTTATACATAAGGGTCAAAATCGCACATAATTTTTTTTTTTTTTTAAATTTGTAGATAATGTGCCGCACTCACATATGCGGTCCCGGGATATAACGGGTTCAAGAGGTAAAACCTTTTTAAAAAGTTAAACAATCCATTCATACACAGATAGTCGATTGACGATTTCTAAGCACATACATTTTTAAGAATAGTGATCATTTTCTTTATCTACAGGCTAAAATAAAGTTAACATAAAACTGATTAGTAAAATCATAAATACCCATGCAGTGTTTATAGGAGAATATCTCTAATACATAATTATAATATAGTATGCTTATAGGTTGATGTAATTATAAATTAGAAACAAAATCAGCATACTAGTATGCAAATAATAAAGCTGAAAGTACATGTCTCGTAAGTAAAAATACCAATATAATACTAAAATATTTCAATATGGTTATAGTAGATTACATTAATTTCAGCTTTGTGTTTCGTAAATTTATATAAGTTTATTTTTGTACCATTATTAGGTTTCTTGTCAAAAATAACAACAAAGTTCCACCTCAAACTATGTTACAGACGCCGAAGTACCCACCTCCGAGTAATAACAATTTGATTGATCCATAAAGGTGTCATTACCTCGGGCAGTACGAGCATTTCAAGAGAAGTAATTGTTTCATTGTAAACTGCTTTTAACATCTTGGAATGAATAGCTCAATAACGTTTTAAGTTTACAATCGCATCTAGAGCAATAGTTCTTCCAATTAAGTTGTTAAAATCTTCTTACATTTTCACACAATTATTTAAGTATAACGCTGATTTCGTGATGGATTTGTAGCATTTTTCTATTGAAATATTTCATATTGGTGTGAAGTATTTAAAGTCAGAGGTGCTTTGTGGGTCGATCGTATTATATCTACAATACGTCATAATAACAATTGAACAATATAATATTTACTGCATTCTTCCCATTCCCTATCTGATCATAGACGAAAAATGCTGATGTTATAATATCTTATTAAAATATTATTTCTTTAATAATTGCAAATTACATTTAAATTTATTTTAGATGAATAACTTTGTACACCACTATTTAATCAAAAAGGATCGACGTGATTCAAAACCAATCGTTTCATCGTCAGGATAAACGTTTTGAAATTTATTATTTTTGATTAACCCTTCAGGCCTCGGAAGGACATTACTAGCCACAAACATCATATTCCATTTTAGTGTCTGAAGGACAGATCTGACCGGTGTTTCAATACGTTATAAAAGTATTTCATTTTTTTTTAACGCGTATATATATGATTTGTTCTTCACTGGAAAGAAAAATAACTATTTTTCGCAGTTTGTAACAAAAATTTATACATTATTACATGGATAAAAATTAAAAAAAAAGGTCAAAGTGCATCATTACGAATTATCGGCATTTTTTCATTGACAGTTGAAAAATTTATTTATATTTGTTTATTGTATAAGCGACATAAAAATGAAGTGACAGTTTTATTACTAATTACCTACACAAAAGGAATATGTTTTATTAATATCGAATTCTTTCAAAATTCAAATTCAAAAATTCAGAGTCAAAATGTCCTGGTGAGTTTTTTGTTAACATTTTCATGTTTGACATTGAAAAATTAATTTTAGTAAGATCAATGTTTTTTTTAAATGCAAATAATTCAAAGACAATTTTATCAAGTTTCTGAAGTAGTATTTATTTTAACGACAACTTCAAAAATAAGTAATATGTATCACATTTTAGATACCTCGGAAGCGTTCCGAAATTCCAAGAAAATTCACCATGGCCTTGGGACTTGTTCGTAATAATATTTAAAAACCTGAAGGGTTAAATAGTGGAATTTACAAAGTAAGTTATTGCATGTTACACAAAAATGTCTTATTCGTCAGTATAAATGTATATAAATATATATTTATTATTATTACATTATTATAGATTTATCCTGATGAAGGAGCCACTGGATTTGAAACAACTTTTTGATTAAGTAGTGGTGTACACAAAGTTTTGTTTTATTTTATTACAAATTAAAAAATATTAAATTAATAAAAAAACAAGTGTGCATAATTTTCTTTAATTGCAGTCAAGTAATTAATGACTTATTAATTTACTGTCCCTGTGAAATAAAACATATTATCTATGTTTAATATTTATGTCCTGTATCGAACATCTTTGAATATCTTTTCCAAGATAGTGCACCTTCCACGTTTACTTTTAATCGATATAACTTTACGACTAAAGCATTAAAATAAATCTTGGTTTATTCCCAGCCATACCCACACTTTCAGTGCGTGGTCGCAGATAAGTGTTAGACTTTATGCGATGTGGACTCTAACGAATGTGGCGGGGTCAAGAGGGTAGGCCGGTCCACACGTACCAATACCTAGACCGAGTTAGGGTCTTGAACCCTGGTTATCTCCATCTCGAATCGGCTGCTTATCTCCCGCATCGCTTCATTAGACGATAAAGATTGTGTCGAAAGATTTTGAGTTGGATTAGCGACGTCTCCTGAGATAACAATGCACATTAAATGCAATGGTGAAATATCTCTAATAGGTACAGTGCAGTATTTAAACTAAAAACTGTGTGTAATTTATTTAAAATCCATCATTAAACTTATATTATTTTATTCGATATTCATATAACTAAATTATCTTCGGGTAATTTCATAACAACACAATAAAATGAAACAAATTAAATAGTGTTGTCATATTTACAAGATTCGTTACTCTTTAGAAATATTTATCACTGAGCTTTAAAATACAATTTAAAAATATGCAGGCGACTTAAAAAAGTTACTTTGAGGTGTTATATATAATTTATATTGTAAATGACCACTTAAAAAAAAAGTTCAGCATATTTTCTTATCCATGTTACAGGTTATTTTTGTTTCGGAATATTTCTCGTACATTCTTTTTGATACTTTTCTAACCATAGATACAATTATTTTTGTTTTCTGAAATTTCATAAATGAAATTTATTTTAAGATAGAAATCGTTAATTATCACAAAAAACTACATCTCGAAGTTTATTTTTTATGTAAGTATCGCACTAGAGTCCCAACTGATCCCAACCATCTGGAGCCAGTGATACTATGGCATCCCCAATTCAAGGGGAAGGCGATTGGGGGAGAGAATATTGGGGAATTGGGATCTTAGCAATTACCTGAAATGCCTATACCATGTCAACGTGTGTGGCCATCTGTAAGTAAGGTTTATAGATTCATGCTTTCATCAAGATTTTGTGATAAAAAAGCTGCATACTCTGTAGTAGTAATTAATAAGTAAATAGTCAGTGTTGTTCATTTTGTATACATTAGCCAATCGAACAAGCAATGAATTCCGTTTAACTACTCTCACATTTCTCTCTGGACAGCCTTTGTTATCGGACCTATTGAGTTGTCTTTTGTTGGCGCAAGGGAAAAAACCTCTGACGTGTTGATTGACAAACAACGGAACGCGCATTCAATGAAATTACGAAACCTGAAATTTACCAGCAGGTCAAATACAGCAGAAGAAATTTACAGTACCTTTATTATTACAGAAGTATTATATTTATATTAAATTAACCGGATTCTTATAAGCAATCGATTAAGTCTAGTCAAAGTATCTATATAATGTATGTACTCTAAGTATATAAATGTCTTTTGAATAGTTTTTTATTAATTTATTTATTTATTAAAACAATATTGTAATCGAGATTTGCAGCTTTACAATTATAGATACAAAAATAATACAGAGAATTCAATACAATATTAAAAATATAAAACTACCAAATTATTATAAAAATAATACACTAAATACGGTTGAACAAACTAAAATTGCAGCTGGGCAGTACGTTTATAGTTGGTAAACAATAACAATTAATCTAAAATAAAGCTCTCAGCCTTCTGATCATGTCGGTCAGGTGCTCTACCAATTGCGCTAATATTAGATAATTTGGCGGGATTAGAATAAGCCAACGCAGCGTGTTTCAAGCTTATAGTTATTGATTAAAAATAATATAATATACTTATTTAAACCCTGGCCTAAAAATACCAAGCTTTCTACTTTTAATTAAAAATAATAAATAAGTAGCTAGGTAGATATAAACTTTTTGCGTAATAAAATAAGTTATAGGAAGTAGTTTTCATGTGATATTTTCATACCTAAGATATAATCAGCAGAGCTATATTTTTATTTTTTTATTGATGTCCATTCACATAAGTTTGGAAAATCATGTCGTACATTGTAAAATGTGCGATACACTTAAAAGGCGAGCGACGATATAATGTGCTAGATATCTCAATTTCACAATATGCTGACAAATTGAGGTGCAAATGATTAATTCTCCCTGAATTTTGATATCGCGTGGGCTTATTATACTTAAAAGGGAAGGTGTTAATTAATCAACCCAATTAAAATAAAACACGTATTCAATAAATAAAACTAAATGTAGAACGCTTGGCATTTAAAAATTAGGCTAGCAGATGAGCTTTATAACACGGCAATTTGCTGATCTTCAGCTATAGAGCCAAAAGTGAAATATAATGAACAATATTTAATTCGCATAAAATGCAAGGAAGTCTTGCAGTTTCATCCTGTTTGACAACATTCTTTAAATAATGTAACAAAATTTCCTCCCCTTAAAACACGGGTGAGTTCAAGACCCAGGATCCTCTACGTGGCACCCTAAAATTATGTGGACAAATGAATAAATTAAAATGAAAATAAACGCCCCCATAGTCTCCTGTGTGGAGTTAGTAATAAAAAATATTCACGCGAAACTTGCATTTTAGCTACGACTCACCGGTCCAACTAAGCAATAAAAAATTGCCTCGAAACCGTGTGAAAACACCCATAATTTCTCAGATTGAATATGGTATGTTTGTCATCCATATTTTATCAAGGGAGCGTGGACGTATGTAAAACAACGCTAGCTTCAATAATTACCTGTGAATACCTTATCTCCGACCAGTAGTGAAAATGCACCAATTAACATCGCGGTCCCATTATAACAGGTGTATTTGGTTTGGCCGAGACGGTGTTAATTGCCATTTTCTTTAAAATGTACGGAATACAAGTTTTATCACGGCAATAAACTAATTTGATTCTTTGATCGTATGCGAGATACTGTCGAGAATTTGCATATGAATTGGACGTCGGATTCAATTTATATTGTTAGGTTATTTTATTGTAGACGCTCTTTGATTATTTTATTAATTTATATTATATTTGTATTTTACTAATACTCGCTTATTTATAAAATAATTTTTAATTAATTCTGTCCCTAACTATGCATTTTTTAGCGATCTAAGAATCTAAAATTTTTACTGTATTTTATCTGTACTGCCTGGTGCCAGTTAAACAAAATTTTAGGGGAATTTTGACTAAATAGTCTTTGAAATCACGGGATAGAGTAATATTATTCGAATAACTTAATAAGTATGTCTCATCAATATTCTTGATGAGACATCCGTTTCTTATTTGCAGCCATTACAACTCAAATTGACACACCTGAAAGTCTTCTCTTTTGGTCGTTGTAACTTTTCTGCAAATTAACAACGATATATTTTTTTTTAAATTGTTTTAAAAAAGTAACAACTTACAACTTTTATTCAACATATACAACAAGTTGTTAAAAAAATCATGATTAATGAGTTGTAAATGTAAGAATTTCTTATCGCGCAGCAATCAATTTAATATGGTTCTCTTCTCAGGTGGCCCAAGTACTCGTTCGTTTTTTCCTTCCAATCTTAGCCATATTTATAAAAAAAAAGTCACCTGTTGCCACAGCCTATGATCAGTGGTTACTTATTTAATAATCACACTGTCATTGTATCGGGAATCATTGTGTACATTCAAAGAATGACTGCATAAATAAATCCTTGTAGGTACGAGATATTGATAGCAGCTTTTTAAATTAATTACCTATATCACAAAGATGGGACAACGTCCGTGCCAAGTATTCCTTACTTGGACATATTGAATTCCTCTGGAAATCTCGCATATTATTTCCTTAGCTGAGGACGTGCTTCTCCTCACTGGTGTCGATACTTTTACTATCTGTGGACTTCTAGGAAAGCACGCGGAACTAGCGGCGGACAGCCCAGTCGGAGGAATTCTCAGCCGTGTGAAACCACTTGTTTATTTATCTGAGATCTTCTCGTCCTAATGCTACCCGGTGATTTATCCGTAATGAATGCCAAGTAAAAAGACAACATTTTTAATGTACATAGTGGCCGTATAATTTAACAGAAAGGTGTCGATATTTTTCAATTCGCCTCACGCCTCGAGATGCTCACGACAATCAGAGAACTGAAACGATTTTTATTTTTTTGTAATATCTATTAATAAAAAAAGTTTTAAAATGACTATTTAATAATGGAAAATACACATTTTTTATGAAACTGATGTATTTTTAGAATATTTCTAGTTAATAATAATATCGAGAAAGGAATGAAGTTAGGTGTTAAATAATTGGGAAGTTCTTATCTTTACATATATCTTTGCTTATTTATCATAATATACTAGTGGTCTACCTATTCTATTAGCTCTACTTATAATATATTATATATTCATTTATATTCACTGTTCTTACATTTGTCAAAAAAATAAAAAAGCTTTGCTTACTCAATTTATAAAACCTGTACAATCTGACCTTAAAATGTTAAATGTAAGGTCACTTTTTCCGAATATTATTTAAATGAGAATAAGAATCCACTATAAATATTGATTAATTATTTTTTTATACATATCTTGCTTTGTCTCTATTTTTTACAATTACTAAGCAATATAATTTCGGATGTGATATAAGTAACATTCTTAAAATAAAAAAAAATACATATTTTCTATTTTCAATATCTACCTACCTACATAAATATAATTAATTTCTGCGACCGTTCTTACGCAATATTTGGGGGTGTATTTGTCATAATATTTTACCTTCCAAGCGGGTACTAGATCGGTGTTCGATTTTCTGTGGTTTAAATATTTTTTTCTTACTTTTACTCTTTTTAAAAAAATATGTATTTTATCATAAAAATAGAATAATTAATTTTTTGTTGAGGAAACGTCGTGATTTCACGCGATAATGACAACCACTTTGCGATGTGCAAATGTGCAACCATTCTGTGTCGTCTTGTTTATGTGAGGTAAATTTAAAAAGATTAGTCTCGTAAATGGTTTAAAAAACGAGACCAAACAATAATAATTTTGTATCACTTTACTTTACGTTAGTAATGCCCCAGCCCCTGTCTTGTTTGTAAACGTTCATCATCTAGTTTCCTGAACAGTGAGCAGTAAGCAGTAAGCAGTGTGGGTACAGTCCGCGGAGGCAACTTCCTCCATCAACTGATCAACTGGTCCATGCAGAATGCACCATACCCCGCAGGCTGCAGTAGCGACTAGTGTTTCCACATAATGCGCTCGTAAATAAGTCAGAATTATGCAACTGCTGCATCCAGTTTCTGCAGCGATGCAGGTTTGTCAAAGCAACGAATTTGTCGTCTCGCCGCAAGTACCATGCTCAGAGGACTCGCGCCAATAAACATGTCCAGTAGTTAAATAATGTGTATATTACAAAGTAGCATTTTATAGTACGAAGCCTTCCTGGCATTCATTTTTTCTCGGGTAGTTTTTTTAAACTAAAATAATAATAAACTATTAATAATAATAATAATATTATTATTGCTTAGCAACGCTAGTTTAGGCATATACTTTGCATTTGCTCTCTGATTATTTTTTGTAATATCAGATAGAAACGAATTAGCTTTGATCCCAAAAAATATAAATATTTAAAGAAGAGTATATCAGATAACGCATTAAATAAACTGCCAGTAAGCCATAGGATATTTAGGTAAATAAATAGGATTTAAAAAAAAATAATTGTTTGAGGACCCCAGTAACCAAGGTAAACAACAATATTTGACATTCATTTGAAAAAAATAAAAATATATTTTAATGGTATATTTTTATGTTGATAACGTTTTTCTGGAATATAATATATCATAGATTCGTAATGTTGAAAGGTAGTTGAATTGGAAATTATAGATTTGTTATGTCGAAAGGTAGTTTGATTAGAATATTTAATTTGGTCACATTGAAAATTATTTATTGATTTGGTTACTGGAATGTAGTAGTAAAGATACAATCATCTCCAAGTTGTTTTGTAAAATGACAACAATGTCATTTGCAACCAAAGTAGATGAACAGGGGATTATTATGTCATCTGTACAGATGAACATGGATAGTCTAAGACCCCAAAAAACAAAAGCAGGTATTCCTAGACAGCGTATGAAATGGACGAACGATGTCAATATGTTCATTGTTCGTTCATATTTTTATGTAACCAAAGTAGAAACAGATATGTTGTTATACAGGAAAAAATTACATTTACTTTTCTCACAAAATTATCCGATTGCCCAAGTAAGCGAACAAAGATTAGCAGACCAAAAGCGAGCTATTTTCAAAAATAATTTAATTTCTGTAGTCACATTAGAACAGATTAAAAGGGAAGTAGCAGATAGATTGCAAAGAGGAAATAATTTAGAACAAATTAACACAAGTAATAATGTCATATCAGATGCATTGAATGTAGATAGTTTGGATAATATTCTAGTCGAAATGTCCAATAATATTACAGTAGATTCAAATAACTTAGACGTTATTTATAATCTTAGGGAAATCAACATTGCAAATTTAAACTTTGTTGATGAAAATGTAGTAGAATTAGCTAACTTACTTCATAATAATATAAACAGATATATAGATGTAGAGCCAACAGTTAGACCAAAATTACCGAAATTGCATACGTCAAAGAAATTATCTAAATTAATTTTTAAATTAAATAACATAATTTTACCAAAAATCATATTTGACGAAATTAGTTTTTTAGATCTTCATACAATAGTATACGCTAGTGCGATTACTGTTTGTAATAAGTTAGGAATTAAATTATCATCCTCTGACGATAGATCATATAGTTATAGTAAACCAGAATGGCAGATCAGATTAGAAAATGATGTAGTATTTTTAAGAAGTAACATAGCTAGAGTAATAGAATATAAAAATGGAAATAGAAGTAGGAAAATTTTGAGACATGTAGATGAAATTGGTAGAAAATTTGGTTATAACATTGATAGTCATAATAATGAAAATATAATCAATGATTTATTGGATTTATTAAAACAAAAATTAGGCGTAAAAGCTAGTAGATTAAAAAGATATAATTATACGTATAATAAAAAAAATAATAATAGATTATTCCAGAAAAATGAAAAAATATTTTATTCCAAACTTGACGATAAACAAAATATTATTTCGAATAATAATATTCCGTTGCCATCTGAATCAGATATGCGCGATTTTTGGACTAAAATTTGGAGTAAAGATATAAAACATAACGATTCAACTCCATGGATAGAAAATGAAGAACTCAATTTTTCAGGTATTGAACAAATGAGTTTTTCTAATATATCGGTTGAATTGTTAACCAAAATTATTAAAAATACTCATAATTGGAAAGCCACGGGTTGCGATTGGATACATAATTTTTGGTACAAACGTCTGACTACTTTACATCCTCTTTTGGCAAAAAATCTTTCAAAATTTGTAAGTCAACCTCAAAATTTTCCAAATTTTCTAACTAAGGGCATTACTTATATGTTACCCAAAAGCGAAAATATTAATAATCCTTCTCAATACAGACCCATTACATGTTTACCGACAATATACAAAATTTTAACCTCTTGTTTAACAGATTTAATATATACTCATTTAGATGAAAAAAATATTTTATCTGAACAACAAAAAGGTTGTCGCAGAAAAAATATGGGATGTAAAGAACAATTAGTTATCGATTCTGTAATTCTAAAACAGATTCAAACTCGAAAACGTAATTTACATACTTGCTATATAGACTACCAAAAGGCTTTCGATAATGTCCCGCACTCGTGGCTGATCAAAGTATTAAATATATATAAAATTAACCCCATTATTATTAGCTTTTTGGAAAATATTATGTCCTTTTGGAATACCAATTTACTTATCAATTTAAAAGGTAAGAAAATAGTAATACCGGGCATTTCAATTAAAAGAGGAATTTTTCAAGGAGACTCATTGAGTCCTCTTTGGTTTTGCTTAGCATTGAATCCTCTATCTAAAATGTTAATTAAAAGCAAGTTTGGAATAAAAGTTAAGGGTAATACAAGGGAGAGTAGTACAATTTCGCATTTATTATATATGGATGACATAAAATTATTTTCGAATTCTGAACAAAATTTAGAGAAAATGATCGAGGTAGTTAAAAAATTTTCAGATGATATCAAAATGACTTTTGGTTTAGATAAATGTAGAACGATCCATATAGAGAAAGGCAAAATTGTAGATGGGGACGAGAGTATATTTAGAAATTTCCAAATTACTAGTATGAAAAGGGATGAGGTTTATAAGTATTTAGGATACCCACAATCAAATAGATTAGACCATACTAGTATTAAAAATGATATAAGGATTAAATTTCAAACTAGGATCAGGAAAATTTTAAAATGCAATCTATCTGCTAAAAATTTAGTAAAAGCAATAAATACTTGGGCAATACCTCTATTAACGTACTCATTTGGCATAATTAAATGGTCTAATACAGATTTAGATAACTTAGAAAGATTAATTAGAACTACACTAACAAAATTTAATTGCCATCATCCAAATTCAGCTATAGAACGAGTTAATTTACCTAGAAATTTAGAAGGTAGAGGCATAGTCAAAATAACTTCTTTGAAACATAATCAGGTAGAAATGCTAAGAACTTTTTTCCATAGGAAAGCTCATACCTCAGAAATGCACAAAATAATTTGCAAGGCAGATAGAAATATTACACCTTTAAATTTATACGATGAGAATGCCAAAATTTTTATAAATCCCAACCAGGAACTATTAGATTCCTGGTCAAATAAAATTTTACACGCAAAACACTTCAATTATCTCAACCAAACGTATGTTGACAAATTTTCGTCAAACAAATGGTTGAGTATTGGAGAGTTGAGCGCAGAAATAGAAGGATTTATGCTTGCCATTCAGGATAGAGTCATTAATACTAAAAATTATAGAAAGCATATAATCAAAGATACAAATCAAATTGATGATTTGTGTAGAAAATGTTTGGCTTTTCCGGAAACTATAGAACATATTGTATCTGGATGTTCTATATTAGCACCGTCCGAGTATACATTTAGGCACAATCAAGTTTTAAAAATAATTCACCAAAATTTGGTAATTAAACATAACTTGATTGACTGCCGTAATATAGTACCATATTATGAATACGAACCAAATTCATTTTTAGAAAACGAATTTTATAAAATATATTATGATAAAACTATACTAACAGACCGAACGATTAGTCATAATAGACCCGATATAGTTTTACATGACAAAATCAAAAAAATAACTTATATCATTGATGTCGCTATTCCAAATTCCTGTAACATTCAAAAATCTGTTAATGAAAAAATTAGAAAATACACAGATTTAGGAAACGAAATAAAAAGAATTTGGCATTCTCAGACTATAAAAATATTACCATTCGTTATTTCGGCTACTGGCATTATACCTAGCTCTCTCATTAAAAATTTAGGCGTATTAGATCTATCAAAAAATTTATATATAAAGATGCAAAAGTCGGTCATTTTGAATACATGTAGGATAACGAAAGATTTTTTAAATATTTATGTTGAGGGATCAGTAGGATTTATAGGCCCTGTTAGAAGTACTACCGAGCCGAACCCTCTGATATGAAAATATCTGGAGACGGTGAATTATTTTCCCATTTGATCTCTGGTGAGTTGACGTGTTGTTGTTCTTGTATTGTTTTGTATTTATTTTGCTTAAATAATGCACTTACATAATGTAGATTGACTAGATGATCATTTGTGGAAAAGTGAGTGGAAGGGTTTAGTTTTTCCTATGGGGAAGATTTAACCCGGACAACAAAATCGGAAGCATAAAAAAAAAAAAAAAAAAATATTATTATTGCTTAGCAACGCTAGTTTAGGCAATAATAATCAATCCGAGGTGCGATTATTGCTAGTTGTAAACTATTATTATTGCTTAGCAACGCTAGTTTAGGCATATACTTTGCATTTGCTCTCTGATTATTTTTTGTAATATCAGATAGAAACGAATTAGCTTTGATCCCAAAAAATATAAATATTTAAAGAAGAGTATATCAGATAACGCATTAAATAAACAGCCAGTAAGCCATAGGATATTTAGGTAAATAAATAGGATTTAAAAAAAATAAATTATTTGAGGACCCCAGTAACCAAGGTAAACAACAATATTTGACATTCATTTGAAAAAAATAAAAATATATTTTAATGGTATATTTTTATGTTGATAACGTTTTTCTGGAATATAATTTATCATAGATTCGTAATGTTGAAAGGTAGTTGAATTGGAAATTATAGATTTGTTATGTCGAAAGGTAGTTTGATTAGAATATTTAATTTGGTCACATTGAAAATTATTTATTGATTTGGTTAATGGAATGTAGTAGTAAAGAAACAATACTCTCCAAGTTGTTTTGTAAAATGACAACAATGTCATTTGCAACCAACGTAGATGAACAGGGTATTATTATGTCATCTGTACAGATGAACATGGATAGTCTAAGACCCCAAAAAACAAAAGCAGGTATTCCTAGACAGCGTATGAAATGGACGAACGATGTCAATATGTTTATTGTTCGTTCATATTTTTATGTAACCAAAGTAGAAACAGATATGTTGTTATACAGGAAAAAATTACATTTACTTTTCTCACAAAATTATCCGATTGCCCAAGTAAGCGAACAAAGATTAGCAGACCAAAAGCGAGCTATTTTCAAAAATAATTTAATTTCTGTAGTCACATTAGAACAGATTAAAAGGGAAGTAGCAGATAGATTGCAAAGGGGAAATAATTTATAACAAATTAACACAAGTAATAATGTCATATCAGATGCATTGAATGTAGATAGTTTGGATAATATTCTAGTCGAAATGTCCAATGATATTACAGTAGATTCAAATAACTTAGACGTTATTTATAATCTTAGGGAAATCAACATTGCAAATTTAAACTTTGTTGATGAAAATGTAGTAGAATTAGCTAACTTACTTCATAATAATATAAACAGATATATAGATGTAGAGCCAACAGTTAGACCAAAATTACCGAAATTGCATACGTCAAAGAAATTATCTAAATTAATTTTTGAATTAAATAACATAATTTTACCGAAAATCATATTTGACGAAATTAGTTTTTTAGATCTTCACACAATAGTATACGCTAGTGCGATTACTGTTTGTAATAAGTTAGGAATTA
Organism: Hesperophylax magnus; assembly: GCA_026573805.1. NCBI lineage: Eukaryota > Metazoa > Arthropoda > Insecta > Trichoptera > Limnephilidae > Hesperophylax > Hesperophylax magnus. The sequence goes on from JAIUSX010000039.1 coordinate 16,806,216, forward strand.
AATTATCATCCTCTGACGATAGATCATATAGTTATAGTAAACCAGAATGGCAGATCAGATTAGAAAATGATGTAGTATTTTTAAGAAGTAACATAGCTAGAGTAATAGAATATAAAAATGGAAATAGAAGTAGGAAAATTTTGAGACATGTAGATGAAATTGGTAGAAAATTTGGTTATAACATTGATAGTCATAATAATGAAAATATAATCAATGATTTATTGGATTTATTAAAACAAAAATTAGGCGTAAAAGCTAGTAGATTAAAAAGATATAATTATACGTATAATAAAAAAAATAATAATAGATTATTCCAGAAAAATGAAAAAATATTTTATTCCAAACTTGACGATAAACCAAATATTATTTCGAATAATAATATTCCGTTGCCATCTGAATCAGATATGCGCGATTTTTGGACTAAAATTTGGAGTAAAGATATAAAACATAACGATTCAACTCCATGGATAGAAAATGAAGAACTCAATTTTTCAGGTATTGAACAAATGAGTTTTTCTAATATATCGGTTGAATTGTTAACCAAAATTATTAAAAATACTCATAATTGGAAAGCCACGGGTTGCGATTGGATACATAATTTTTGGTACAAACGTCTGACTACTTTACATCCTCTTTTGGCAAAAAATCTTTCAAAATTTGTCAGTCAACCTCAAAATTTTCCAAATTTTCTAACTAAGGGCATTACTTATATGTTACCCAAAAGCGAAAATATTAATAATCTTTCTCAGTACAGACCCATTACATGTTTACCGACAATATACAAAATTTTAAACTTTGGTTTAACAGATTTAATATATACTCATTTAGATGAAAAAAATATTTTATCTGAACAACAAAAAGGTTGTCGCAGAAAACATATGGGATGTAAAGAACAATTAATTATCGATTCTGTAATTCTAAAACAGATTCAAACTCGAAAACGTAATTTACATACTTGCTATATAGACTACCAAAAGGCTTTCGATAGTGTCCCGCACTCGTGGCTGATCAAAGTATTAAATATATATAAAATTAACCCATTATTATTTGCTTTTTGGAAAATATTATGTCCTTTTGGAATACCAATTTACTTATCAATTTAAATGGTAAGAAAATAGTAATACCGGGCATTTCAATTAAAAGAGGAATTTTTCAAGGAGACTCATTGAGTCCTCTTTGGTTTTGCTTAGCATTGAATCCTCTATCTAAAATGTTAATTAAAAGCAAGTTTGGAATAAAAGTTAAGGGTTTTACAAGGGAGAGTAGTACAATTTCGCATTTATTATATATGGATGACATAAAATTATTTTCGAATTCTGAACAAAATTTAGAGAAAATGATCGAGGTAGTTAAAAACTTTTCAGATGATATCAAAATGACTTTTGGTTTAGATAAATGTAGAACGATCCATATAGAGAAAGGCAAAATTGTAGATGGGGACGAGAGTATATTTAGAAATTTCCAAATTACTAGTATGAAAAGGGATGAGGTTTATAAGTATTTAGGATACCCACAATCAAATAGATTAGACCATACTAGTATTAAAAATGATATTAGGATTAAATTTCAAACTAGGATCAGGAAAATTTTAAAATGCAATCTATCTGCTAAAAATTTAGTAAAAGCAATAAATACTTGGGCAATACCTCTATTAACGTACTCATTTGGCATAATTAAATGGTCTAATACAGATTTAGATAACTTAGAAAGATTAATTAGAACTAAGCTAACAAAGTTTAATTGCCATATCCAAATTCAGCTATAGAACGAGTTAATTTACCTAGAAATTTAGGAGGTAGAGGTATAATCAAAATAACTTCTTTGAAACATAATCAGGTAGAAATGCTAAGAACTTTTTTCCATAGGAAAGCTCATAGCTCAAAAATGCACAAAATAATTTGCAAGGCAGATAGAAATATTACACCTTTAAAAAATATTACACCTTTAAATTTTATTTTTTATTAAAACACAAATAACTTAGTTTACATCACTTTATTTATTTATACGATGAGAATGCCAACATTTTTATAAATCCCAACCAGGAACTATTAGATTCCTGGTCAAATAAAATTTTACACGCAAAACACTTCAATTATCTCAACCAAACGTATGTTGACAAATTTTCGTCAAACAAATGGTTGAGTATTGGAGAGTTGAGCGCAGAAATAGAAGGATTTATGCTTGCCATTCAGGATATAGTCATTAATACTAAAAATTATAGAAAGCATATAATCAAAGATACAAATCAAATTGATGATTTGTGTAGAAAATGTTTGGCTTTTCCGGAAACTATAGAACATATTATATCGGGATGTTCTATATTAGCACCGTCCGAGTATACATTTAGGCACAATCAAGTTTTAAAAATAATTCACCAAAATTTGGTAATCAAACATAACTTGATTGACTGCCGTAATATAGTACCATATTATGAATACGAACCAAATTCATTTTTAGAAAACGAATTTTATAAAATATATTATGATAAAACTATACTGACAGATCGAACGATTAGTCATAATAGACCCGATATAGTTTTACATGACAAAACTAAAAAAATAACTTATATCATTGATGTCGCTATTCCAAATTCCTGTAACATTCAAAAATCTGTTAATGAAAAAATAAGAAAATACACAGATTTAGGAAACGAAATAAAAAGAATTTGGCATTCTCAGACTATAAAAATATTACCATTCGTTATTTCGGCTACTGGCATTATACCTAGCTCTCTCATTAAAAATTTAGGCGTATTAGATCTATCAAAAAATTTATATATAAAGATGCAAAAGTCGGTCATTTTGAATACATGTAGGATAACGAAAGATTTTTTAAATATTTATGTTGAGGGATCAGTAGGATTTATAGGCCCTGTTAGAAGTTCTACCGAGCCGAACCCTCTGATATGAAAATATCTGGAGTCGGTGAATTTTTTTTCCCATTTGATCTCTGGTGAGTTGACGTGTTGTTGTTCTTGTATTGTTTTGTATTTATTTTACTTATGTAATGCACTTGCATAGTGTTGATTGACTAGCTGATCATTTGTGGAAAAGTGAGTGGAAGGGTTTAGTTTTTCCTATGGGGAAGATTTAACCCGGACAACAAAATCGGAAGCATAAAAACTATAAGCAATGATTATTGGCCTGAAACACATATAAAAACTGAAAAAAACTCTCTAGTAGAAATGAATACCGCTGGCAATCGAAATACAAATTAAGTAAAAATAAAAATGAAAATCTTATAAGTTATAATGGTTGAATAAAATACTAGTATTTATTGAATTATTTGGCGGCAAGCCAACATAGCATGGTGGCTGGTGCACCTGACTCCTGATTTTCGTTCGATTCCCGTTGGCTAAGAATAAATAAAAATAATAAAATAATTATCCCTACTTTCATAAAACTAATTAAAATATATAAGATGTACAGCTGTTATTTCTACGTTCGATATCGCTAAAGTTAATTTTGATGTACAGCTGTTCTTTCTACGTTTGATATCGCCAAAGTGACTTTTGATGTAGGTACAGCTGTTCTTTCTTCGTTCGATATCGCTAAAGTGAATTATCGCTAAATTTTGATGTACAGCTGTTCTTTCTTCGTTGGAAATCGCCAAAGTGACTTTTCAAAAATAAGACTCATGATGTCTCCGAAATGTAACAAAGTGATGATTTTTTTTGAACCGTTCTGAAAACCGCCCTTTCGGGTTTTTTCAGTGGAACATTATAAAATTGCGTAAACACTTCCTTATTAAATAACAGAATAATGCATTGATGAATCCCCTAAACGATAATATTGTATTAAAATTTTAATACCCGTGAGAAATCACGGGATATTATAGGTGTTGGATTTTTTGAAGCTAAAAGTATTTATTAAAAAAATATATATATTTGCCTCTGGAGCATTGCCTTTAAAACAAAAGAAAAGCACATTTGAAATGTAGAATTATTAGTAAAATAAATAGTTTTCTTACCTACTTTATCGTTTGTCTGAACCATTCCCTCAATCAATTCAATCTTAGTTCTAGAGTTCAATGAACCCGAGTTACACGTGGTCACAGATATACACCATCAAAATTATTATTTTTAATAAACAACTCACAAAATTTTCTAAATTATTTGATCTTTCACAAAAATACTTTTTTTATGATTTTTACTTTTACTGATAAAACATCTTATAACCAAACAACACCAATGAAAATAAACATAAAAGCTCGTGATCATTAAGTAGAAATGTAAGACGTAATTATATCTTTTTATAATGCGCACATTTTTTTGTTTTTCCAATGTAAACAACTTCCGTTTACCAACAAAATTACTATAGAAACAGTAATCAGTAAGAATTTACTATAAAACGAGTAATAAATTAATTTAATTTCATCTTACTCGGTTTATTGCTCCTATCTCTTCCGTCCACGTCTTTTGTAATGGAAAAAAATTATGGGGTATTACATTGATTATTGATTCTAACTGCATTACTACAAACATTGCTCTATTTATCCGGTGCAATAAAACACAAGAGGGTTAAATTAACTCTAGCAATTGAAACATCTATACTAATATCACGACTACTGGGACTTTATCTTCGGTATGCGGTGCTAATCTAAGCACTGCAGTTACAGTTCATCGGTGCACTGTAGTTACAGTGCTGTATTTCTGCGCACTGCTGTTGCAGTTCTACACTGCAGTCGCAGTTCGGCTTCAGTTGCAGTTTGCGCTGCATTTCGAGTTACACTAAATATGAGAAAATGCACCGGCTGCAGCACTGTACACACAAATTATGATCTTTATCTCTCTGTTCGCTTATCTCCCATACTGATCGTCCGATCGGCAAATTCACGGAGGTATCTCTGCACCACTGAAGATATAAATATATAGAAGTTGTTGTGGGCGTAACGGTGTTCCAGAAATAGACTCGATTTGTTCTTGCATCTGAAGAAATTCAAATATAATTCGAAATTTTCACATGTCTAAATTATTTAATTAGCATTTTTTTCATTTACTCTAAACATTTATATTTTTATTCAAATATTTTATTTTTCTTTATTTTTATTATTTTTCGAGAGCAGCGCAAGAGTCCCAACTATACTGAAGCCTGTGGGACTATGGTATCTCCAAATGTCGTACGTTTGGAGGTTCAAAGAAATGTGGAGGGAGGAGGAAGGTTAGGAAATACCTGGTTTTACAGATCTAGTCACTTTACACGTAAGCAAGGTTAATACCATTTCGATATAGAATGTTGTGTCTAGAGCGGTACGTAGCTATCTGTCTCCCTGATTATCAGTTTAGTAATTACGGTAAATTCGTTGGTTTTGGAATATTATTGAAAATACATTGCACATCAGCAATATAACGCATTACCTAGTAATCTAAAACGTCCGGCAACGAACAAAAAACATTGGCAAAAGCTCTTAAAAGCTATTTCCTCAGCAGTTTTATTAATAACTGACACAATTTTGCTTTTTGGAACTCCAAAATAACTTCTGCTTTTATTTATTTTAATGTATCTATGTTGTCTTGTCTTTAATATAATGTTGTCTTTCCCGAAATGAGTTTCGCAAACTCACTGGGAATAATACATTATAACTTATTATTTTGTAATAAATAAATAGTGTAGGAGCTCACCCATAGATGGCACTACATTATTCTATTAGGTTATCCATATATGGCGTTAGCTATCAAACAATGCAGATGATAGATGAGGTGGGAACCTACAGGTCGGGGTCCATATTACTCCAACGGCCTGCTAATTAAGATATATGAAAACCATTTTTTTATTTCATTTTTTTTTTTACATTTATTGAAAAGAATGTGACCTTACTGGGGTACCCCGTTGTAAAGTCACATTATTAAACTATCATACTAAAAGTCGCTTGTTGAAGCCGAAGTTTTATTATATCAGATAGTTCGTGAGAAACCCCGGAGGCACAACAGTTTTTCTTTAAATAGGTATAGGTCATACTTCTGGGGATTATGTGTTCAGTGTTGTTCCCAGATGAAGATACTCTCCAGCCTCGCTTGTTGGTTTCTATGGGTACGGGCGTTACTTGCGCAACGAATGTGTTTGTTTTGGAAAATAAAATAAAGAAATGAACAGTGAAAAAAATGTGTTTACAACATCTTCGTTAGCCGGCGACAATTTTACAGAAACACGAAAAACGTAAACTTTACCCAAAGGATACTAAATTAATACATGTTGTTGTTGGAATTAACATGTATTTTTATCGATTTTTGTAAATGCTCGGCCAGTTGTGAAAAAACGAAGGAAAAATGATGATGTTTATTATATAAAATAAAATAAAACTTGTATTATAGATGGTTGTAGAAACTACAATTCATTTGCAATAAAACTCCGCAACATCCTTCCACCAGATCTATAATGAATATAGTAGAAAATGAGTACAAATTAAGAATTAGAATCTGGCTGAAAGAGGTTAATACAAAACACTTAAAACGATATAGAAGACTATTAAATGAAATTAAATAAATTTAGTACTAAGCACAGGACCCCTTAATGACAAGACCTTAGTGACCATAATATTTTGTATGTACAATGTTTTATATAGTGGCAAAAAAATTCTCTAAGTATGGTAAGAGGTGATCGAAATGACTTAAGTCGTGTTTTATTACAATATGCGAAGTTCCAAAAACTTTCCCACACTCTTTTTCTCTATCCCATACCTTTCCTCAGTTGCTTCACCTAAACAACATACCCCAATTAGGGATGCCATAACTCCGTTAAAAATGTGTCTAAGGAAAAGTTAAAGGGAGATTTTACAAGTATTCGATCTCAATTACCAGATATGTATTAGATACTTACCAACAAGGTACTAAAAGATCTAGAAAAATCTTTATTTTTTTGTTTTCAAGGTTACATATATTTAAATTTCTCATAAAGAAGTGTAAAATATCATGTACGGGTAAACCAAATTTGATTTTATGTTCTGCTCACCTTTTGCGCGGAAATGCAGTAAAACCTGGTAATATACCTCTTTTCTTTGCTGCTTATCGATTTGTCAGGCTTTTACCGTACGCTATTAGTAATAACTCGGAATAACTACGGCAAATAGGTGGTAATAGATAAACCTTACCCGTTTATGAATACAGCTGGCTGATGAGAAATGCGCGATACATTATGCGCAATGACTTACTGCTTGAACGCAGAACTAAATTTATAGTAATTTATTGTTAGTCCACCGCAAACTAGAAAACTGCATGAAGATGGTACCATGTAATAGGAACACACATACTCTTAGCGGATAAATGTTGCTATTTTCATACGTTAAATTTTCTTCACGAAGCTATTTAGATTAACCGAGATATACCCCTATAATAAACGTTTTCAAATTAGCTATACAATAGCCAAATTCATGTTCATATTCAGACTGTTGTGGGCATTTCAATACGTTAACATTTTTTCACAGCAGGCCTTTTTTTAATCCCGCAAAGTGGTGAATTTGACTTGTCGTGAAACTTGTTACCCTCATTACCATTACTATGGTTAGGTATAAAGAGACTTTATTGAAGCCATAATTATTTTCCACCATAAATAGGCATCTAAGTATTTGCAATGTATATATGAACTAATTCTTCTTACACACGCTTGTTTCTAATTAAGCCCCCTTACTAATACACATTTACACACCGTTAAATGTTAACAAGTTTATTATTAAGGCTCCAGGTATTAAACGTAGCTTACATTATACTCTATTAATCTTAAAATGTTTACAAAGTACATCGACATTAATGAAGACCACATTGTTTTCATCGTTAACATATGGGTAAGTATCTATATAAAACTGTCTGCAAATTATTGTCTATTACTTGATCTTTAATGCGTGTATCTTATACCATTTAATGCGATGCACTACGTCATGTAATATTTTAAATCGAGCCGCTATCAATAACAGCCCTTACGTTGATGGCGATAAGGTTTAAATTCCCGCTCAACACCATCCGCCTGTTTTGATTTATGCAAGAAAAAAACATGACCAAAAAGTGCCTTTTATTTTATTTTGTGAATGTTCAGGCATAAATATTTAAATTTTTTCCGATCATTTTATAAATAACTTAATTTGCCACATTATACAATAAAATCATAACCGAAAATGGTTTGGTAAGTATGAGATTTTGAACTTTAAAGCAGTTTTCATAGGCCTTCTACATTATTTTTTTCTGGGCTTATAAAAAGACTTATCTAAAAAATACTCGATTTTTTCAAAGACCAAGATGTATTCTACTCGCAGTATTTAATCAAAGCATCTGAAACATTTCTAGGCGACCAAATTTTCATACCAAAAACACATGATTTTGCATTACTACGTAGTGCATCACCTTAAAAGAGATAGTTAATATGGAGTTTGGTTTAGATATGCAAAATTATTAAAATTTATATTTCTTAATTGGACATAAAAATTACGTAAATACTTTTTAATAAACCAATTTCATTTACCAATGTCAATATCCAGATATCTACATAAAACTGTCCACAAATTATGAAATACTACTTCTGTCTTAGGACGAGACAAGTTTCCAATAACAGGGTTTTGGGCGAGGCTTACATTTTAATTAATTCCAACGAGTTCGTAAACATAATATCTTTTTTTGGTAACCGGATAAATCATCACATCTTTAAAAAGTTATATAAAGTCATGAAAAGTAATGAAACAAAAACTTTATTAACTGGGTTAGGTTAGGTTAAAATTTTTTATTTTTTTTCATCGTTTCTAATGACTTTATATCACTTTTTAAGAGTGTGTTGAATTGTCACTGTGTTGAGTTATCATGGAACCCTTTTTTTTAGACCGATACTCACTGATGTAAGTTATTCATATATAAGAATAATAAAAATAGTACCTTACTATTAAAATATTTTTATATAAATGGTTTTTAAAAAAACAGAGTCATATCAAGTATAATTCCACAGTTTGGTCTCCAAATCATGTAATTCATTCACAAACCATTGAAAAAAAATTTTAAGATGTGTAAATTTCAGAGTAGGTATTATTACTCATTAAATTTATTAAAATTATCGGAAAGAAGAATTATTTGAGATTAAATGTATTGGTTTAAAATTATTAATTCGTTATTGAATACCCCTGGAGGGCGATTCTCGTTCTTTTAGCCTTAAGCTAAATGATAGCATTCGTCAACGACTGCTATCGTTTGCGAAAGATAGCTGTCCGTCGCTTGTAACATCTTTTCTTAACTATTAAGCGATTCTCGTTCTTCTGATAGCCTTACAAGATCGATTTTTGAGAGACCTAGTAAAAAATCCTAAAGAAGCGTGGTTAAGAGCATCTACGATATTGTTAAGAGATTATTGAAAACACAAATTGGTGAAATATAATTAAGTGACGCAAGGTTTCTAACTAAAACTTAAAAAAACAAATACTTTGTATTATAATGCATTTTAATAACTGCTTATTTTATTTATGAATGACATAAATAAGCCATTTATCGAAGATTTACGTTTTGTGAAAAGGTACTTACCTCGCTGGATAGTAATGACTTTGTTACAGATTCACCACTTCTAAAGTGACGTTTGCTGTCAAACTAACGCTGCCGAATGGCGCTAACTGTCACCCAAGTTGATTTAAGAATGAAAGGGATTCTTATTTCGTTGTGGTTAACTTCAAAACCCACAATTTCGAGCGCCAGCCAGAAACTTATTATTATTTATGTAGAAATCCTCAATGGTATGTGTAGTTTATTGTAAATTAAATCACTTATCTGGCTTTCGACATGTTACGTACTTTACAAACATCGCAATTACCTACCTGATTCAATTCATTTAATAGCATTATTGTGCCACAAACAAGTCACTAATCATGTTTACAGTCAATACTTACGATAATATTAAGTTTTCTCTTATTAAAACTACGCAAATATTGCTAATTGTCAAAACGTCACAATTAAATGAAGCAAATTCTCCGCGAACGCTAGCGTTCGGCCGCCGAATGACAGGTCTAGGGGTACCCTTCGCGTAAGGCTAAAAATTTTGGCGCGCAATCGAAAATCTAAGGATTCCATCTGTCAACGAGAGAACCGGAATCGCTTCATACGAATAAACCGAGAAAAATCGTTAATTTGAATGTAAGGACGATTTTAGTGTCGTTAAGTAGAACGAGAATCGCCCTCCAGAGTTGCTTCATTTAGTTTCCTTTAATATTCCTGGCAGGACCTACCATACTATTGAAGCAATTTTTCTACAACGTCGCAGTATTACGCGCCTATGAGACAAATCCAAAGTTTGGAAATAAATACTCCGGTGTTGTAAATAAATTTAGCTCAACAATGTTCCAAAATAAGATCGCTTTAAAACATTTTATTACTTTAAATAGAACTGATTTATGTGGTGAAATGTAAACCATTATAAACCAAACAGAGTTAAGACTTTGGATGTGCAAAATATAATTGGTCGATTTATTGTGTCTTATGATATTATTATATGTACTAAGCTAACTAAGGTATTAAATTTTTGCCTTATTTTATCTTTATTATGTCTGTAAAAGCCCCACGGGCATTCAATTAGTAATTAAATATTTAAGTACAGTCATTATAATATATCAATTCGACTTACGTATTAGTACTTTATCAGTAATCAACTCATGGTACGTATACATTTACGAACCGAAACGCGAACCGAGCCACGAATTGCAGGAAAGGAACGAACCAACTGTAAGCGGCATTTGCTTCGTTCCTTTCCCATAAGTTGGGGTTCAGTTCGGCAGTTCGGTTTGCGTATGTATACGCAGCATCACGAAGACCACCGTTTTGCTTTTATTTATGAAGAAATATGTATTTCTTTCGCAATCTTTATGTAAAATTTCCGCCTTTTGTGATTTATGCAAACAATTAAAATTTCCAAAAAGCATGTTACCACATTTCATTTTTTTAGACGATAAATTAGTAACTACCCTAAGGAAACATCTGAGATTTTCGTTATACGTTAATCAGAATTAATTAAAACAAACCCCGCGGAAAGATCAATTTTCTAGGCCTGCCAGGGCAAATCCGACCATAGGCTTGTCTGATATGCTGGGCCGCGCGACGAATATCCTTTTACACGTATCTTCACGTACGTAGTTAAGATTCCCACTTTATTGAGTGTATCGGACAACAGAGACTTATCACCTAAAATTTTATGAATAAGAAATTGTCTATTTGCTCTCGTACTTTTCTAAGATAACTCATCTTGATAAGATTCTAATCACCTTACACCCACAGTATTGCCTTTACAAGGTAGAATTATTTGCACAATAAACCTTGGGACCTTAGCAATTAATTTTCGGCACTTTGATGTCTTTCTCATGCATTGCTTTGAGAGATAAATATAACTAAACCAAATAAAACGTGTATACACTATACACTTGTTGCCATTACCAAACCAAATTTTCAAATGTTTCATATTACCAAATAAATAATGAAGCAACTGGCCCAACGACATTCGTGAAGTCTGTGTGTCATTTTCATATCCTTACTCAAGATACCCCTAAGAGAGATATCCCAGCATTTTTAGACGATGTCACTGTGGTGAGTATTCAGTACATTTATGGCCCTTCGAGCCGGATCTGAACCAGCGGCCTATGGTCTTACAGTCCACGGCGTCATGAACCGTAATGTACGTAGGTAATCCAAAACCTAAAGACATCAAGTAATCTTACGAATACTGCAATTAACGTAGTAATATATCTTATCCAACAACGCTATTAAATATTTTCATTATCTATGGCCCCATGAGAGCAAATATAGACATTGTACAAAAAGCCGTGATATACTGCTCAAGTCCAACAAGACACAGTGGACAGTCTAGTATCTCATACCTCGTAAATATTGCTAAAATGTGCACAAACGTAAGAAATCTCCCGGGTCGCCGTAAATAATAGTTTATTATGCAGAGTGTCTGTCGCGTTACCGGCGCAGCCTCCCACTAATCATCGTAAATTCTCGCAGCGAATACATTATCCTGAATAATGTTCACCCCAGAGGTCTGAGCCCTGCGCTGAACGGTTACACATAGCCCAGTTTGAGATGCGGGGTCCAGGGTCGGATTAGGGGTATTACGGGTGCTTTGCATTTTGTACCAACATTCGTAAACCTAAATATTTCGTTTCGTGCGATCATTGTGACAAACAACTTACTGAACAAAGGAAAAACTAAATGACTTCGATGTCCAGGCTTTGAAAAGTACTAAATGAATACACCTTTGATACATTGCCAATGCTCGGTATCAGTAAGAATATTCCAATCGTTTAACCGGTTTAAGCAAACGTGAAATTAGAATACATGAATAATTTCCGTATTTCATTAATAAAAAAATAAAATCCCGCTTGTTGGACAAATTGGTTGTACTAGATTTTTACTAATCTGTTCCGACAGTTCGTCTATAAAAATAAAGGAAACTTTTGGTGATTTGACGACTATTTTCAGGCAATTTCAGGTATTCTTGTGGGTGATACAAAACATAAAATCAACAAAAATTCTATTTATCGACAAAGATTCTTATTCGCAGTCAGGAAAAACATAAATAATCTCTTAATCTCAAAAAGGTTAGGAACCTTGAAGCCGTGGTATCCCCGATCGGGTATGTTTTTGGCTGAAGGGAGTGGGAAAGGAAAGCAGATGGGGAAGGGGAAGGGTGCGTAGTGCCTAGCCATTCAGATCTGATCACAAAACATGACTGTTCAAGTACCCTTTCGATTCTGAATGGTGTTCTGAAATAATAATGTAAAACTTATAGCTTCGTGTTTCACATTACTTCATTCATTTTAATTTCAAATAAAACAGGACCGATCTGGCCCTGGTACTACGTTTTACTAGATTAGCATCCGGAGATCATAAGAAAAATGAGTTTGAGTTAAGAGTATTGAGTTATTGAGACGAATAGACGATCGTCTGAGGGGTTTACTTTGCCACAAATGAGTTATGACACCATAACTTTAGCCTTGGTAGATTTCACCAACGAAGGAGGAACTTGTGAACCAATTACAATTCGAAGGAGTGGTCGATCTTAAATAATAATACTCAGGTATAACTACATATTATCTTTCTAAAACTTGACAATACAAAACATTTTTAATAATAATTTTGTACGTAAATTAAAAACACGTTTAACAAAGAAACCTGTTAATTCATCGTTTAGGCCTGCAATCCCGTTTTTAAACCGGATTACCAATAATATGAAGAAATTCTTAATAAATTAGCAGTTCTCATTTTCTCCGTGTAGGTAGGTTACATCCAATTTCATATTATTAATTTGTTGACCATTTTAAGTACGATATTAATAATTGGCTAACAGGTATTGCAAAAAAAATATATCTTTAATAGCCTATCTATGAATCAGAGATAAAATTCTGTTAAAAGTATTATGTACGTAAACACACAAATGGTTTTAGGATACTATGAGATAATATTCGAGTTTATTTCAATAAATGACGATTATAAATTCTAATGCCAGAACGCAATTTAAATTTATTTTATCTTCCTCACATGTTGAGAGCTTTCGCATACAAGGTAGCCGCTTGTTCACCCCGAAGCAGGGGCGTGCGAATCGGAGCAGTGACCCAGCGATTCTCAAACGGTCACCGCTACAGGGGTCACTTAATCGTTACTTTAGAGATAGCATCTGATTCCGCATCGGCCACGGAAAATAAGATATGAACCAATGCATTGTTTGCGGAAGAATGGCCACGGGTATAAAATACCTATATTTATCATTATATTATAATGATATCGGAAATTTCAAAGTTATGACCAAAAAGTCTTTCAAAATTCATCATTTCATCTAATCATCACGCCGTTTCACTGCACGGGTAGGCAGTCAGTACGTACCGCCACTTACTCTGTCCTGACAAACATTTCTTGTTTCATTCACTTTCATACATCGTCTCATAGACTCTCTTCTGTTATTCAGATTCAGTGTTTGATTCACATTGTTTATATTATATGTGCTTCAATGTTTTAATAAGAATTTTCAATAAAAAACATTTTCATCAGGGAATGGGATGATTTGCAGCGGATAGCTATTATATATTTAGTTAACTAGAAGAATTTGTAACCAAATTTACAAATTATCTTAATGTGAAGACATCTTCTTCCAGATGCGTGCTGTTAATGTGATATTTGATGTGCTATCGCGTTGTAAGATAAATTTTTACTCGTTGTATTTGCATCTTTGTTTGTGGTGCTGAATTAAAATTCCACCGATCCTTTGGACTCAGGGCAGTCTCCAATTCAAGAAGCCACATAGGAGTTGAATAAATGTCTGGCCAGGGAGCAGGAATTATCATAATTTATTATTCCAACGACCGTTGTGGATTTGTGACCACTGTTCAGTGCGCACTTAGATCTTGGAACAGATAAAAGATATCCCAGATTTGCAGATTTCCGTAATGCTGCACTGTGTTTTATGAGAGTTATTGCTCGAAGCCTGACCCGGGGAAATTTGTAGGTTCAATATAAATTACAAATTAACGTTCTCTGCAATTGAATTCTTGGGAAAAATACGGGCTTGCGATTATTTATCAAGTTACCATCCAATATATACCTATGAAAAAATAATTACCTATCAACCTAACAATAATATTATCAAAATAATGTCATGCTCAAAATTGGAACCACTTTTGTTAAGAATATTCAAATAAGCGAAAACGTGCCAACCAATTGCGTTTATTTCAATTTTAATAGCTCCAATCCAAATTGGAATTATGAATATAGTTTCTACGTCTGTTTTTACTAAAACTTCACTGACAATCTAACACAAAAGCCCAAACTATATTAATGCCTTTACGCCTATGTATCACCTGTTTTCGATATGTTTATATTAGAGTGAATACATACTTTTTTGTGATCAAGTTTACTAACCATTATTTTGAAAAATATATATTTAGCTGCTTTTGAAGAGTATTTTATGACCTTTGTATGCCGATAGGTAACTCACGCTTCGTAGGTATTAACTCGGTAGGTATAAGAAAATTGTTTGGGATGCGTTTATAAAAACCGAATCTCGGCAGAATTGAATGTGAATTTAATTCAAGATGAAACAGAAAATAATATATTAAACGCGCCAATTTACAAGAAAATTGCGGAGAAAACAAACAAGTTTAATTTAAAATTGGTTCAGTCTCCTCACTGCGTCTTCAGTACTGAAATATTTCAACAGATCATATCAAAAGATACGACCGTAATTTGGTATGAGTAAATAAAGAAGCGGATTATCATCCCACTCTCTTTATAAGATCATCAATTTGGGAGGGAAATCGTGAAAGTAATTTCGGGGAAGCTGTGTCGTAAATAGTTCGCATCTTCCTCTGTTGAGGCATTCCGCGTAAGAAGTTGCTGCATTAAATGTCCCAAAATCATATCTCGTAAGATCGCATCAGACTTCTGACGCCATTAAGCTTTTCATGAGCTGTATGTAGCCGGTAAGCATACGATAAACCTTCGATGGTTTAAGCTGCTTTAAAATGGACCGAGTCGTGCAAATATTTCAAATAATAAAACCTAGATTTTAATAGAAGTCTTATTTATGTTATTAAGTTAAATATTTTATCTTCCTTCTCTTAAAAACTTGCACTTGGTTAAAGTGCATATTCGTTATAATTATCTTCCCTTCATTTTCATGTAATTTCCACGTGTTGCCTCCCGTTAGCAAGAAGTGCGTAAATTGAACAGGGAAGTAAACAGAATGTTTTATGCGTACCTACCTACTGTTTTAATAATCTCTCCAATTGGAGGTTGGCTATCAACCGGTCAGTGGCTGAGTTGGCATCGCTTCTGGTTCCTACATAGGCGTCGCATTGCATCGTGAGTACAAATCCTTCATCACGACCCAAGCAACATTTTCAGCTTACTGTGGGGGTAGAAGGAGATTTTAAAATACTGTCAGGATATTCGTAATTTTGGAATATTTGTATTTCTTTAATCTTACTAGAACTAAGCCTGTATTGAGGTTCACAATTTACAATTGAGTGAAGCAAACATAGAGTAATCACAAACATGAAGTAATACTACATTCAAACACAAAATATTTAAAAAATAAAGAGTATTTGAGTTCAGATGATGAATTTGACAGTAAATTGTAACAATATTTGAACCATAACTACTTATTTATCATTATTCTCAAGAAGAAACAACTAAATAATAAAGACAGCTCGAGTGACATTCAGTTTTTAGCAAATGAGACTTATAAAATCTTATTATTAAAGAAAGGACAAGGATGAAAAAATATTAAGACAATCGTCTGTCAATACAAACTTCTTAATTTTTTATTTTATTTAACTAAGGAATTGGTAGACTTAATACAAGGTTTTCCAATAAGAGGTGTAATTTTGAATAACCTGCTATTTCGGTAGATGTTACTTTTGAAGCTGTCGTTTTTAACATTTGACAAGTAGAAACTACGCCATTAATAAAAATGGAACGATACACGCTTCAACAACGCATTGAAATTATTAAAATTCACTTGAGTGAATCAAATGCAAATCATCTTGAGTGATGAGGCCCATTTCCACCTCGGTGGCTTCGTCAACAAGCAAAATTGTCGCATCTGGGGCTCGGAAAACCTATAAATTATTGTTGAAAAGCCTCTCTATCCTCAACGCGTGACTGTTTGGTGCGGTTTATGGTCCGGCAAAGTCATTTGACCTTACTTTTTCTAAAATGAGGCTGGAGCAACAGTTACGGTGAATTTATTACGCTATGGAGAGATGATTATACTATATTTTATGGCCGGAATTGGATGGTATTGATCTGAACAACGTTTACTTTCAACAAGACGGCTCTACGCGCCACACAACCAACGAAACCATTGATCTTTTACGATTGAATATCAAAAAAACACCTCTTATTGGAAAACCCTGTATGATTTGGAAACATAAGTGGTATACAATTCACTTCCAACACAATATAAAACATCTAATCTTACAGAATACAAAAAACACATATGGAACTGGCTACAATCCTTTTAATATTGAATTTTTTATATTTCACTTTTTTGGAATAACTATGGAAAAAAATATTGTTATAACTATGGAAAAATCGATTTTATATTTTAATTTTTAATGTTTCTCTGTGTAACCAACTCCACTGTATTGTTTTAGAATTATATAACTTTACAATTGAAAAAGTCCTCCACATCACAGGTGAACTCCTAGCGTGGAGGACAATATACTTTACCATTGTATAACAAATATATTAAAGAATAAATAAAAAAAAAAAAAAAAATAAAATAAAAAATAACACAAGTAATTAAAAAATAAATACAATCAAGACATATGCCGCTTGAAACAACTCAACTTAACTGAGCTCGAACAACATCTGATGGTGTGAGAGATGACTTTCACGATATTGCCGTTATATATAAAATTTTCCATATTATCGTACGACTATAAACGAAAATGTCTTTAACGAACTTAAGCCTCCGCGCTCCAGAAAAATGGGAAAGGAATGCAATACATAGTCCGAATTGAATAAGAATGTTAATAGTTCGATTTCCGCAAACAAAATAATTTTTCCTTTTTAATAAATTAGCAATGTAAGTGAATAGTGTGATGTTTATTATCGAATTAATTATTGGTCTTATAATAATGATTCCGCATCTTAATTTTTACTATCTGCATCGAATCATTTACTTACACTCATGCGATTCATGTCTCTTCCAGTTCTTGAAAGTAGCTCATGTCTTTGATAATCTATTTTTTCTGCAAAAGAGTTCTTTACATTTCTTGTAATAATTCTTATGATAATAACAGGACTTAGTATTTTCTCAATCTATTATAAAATAATATGAGATATCTTGTTTGAAGTGGAAAGAACTGGCCATCTTCCCATTCAACAATATTGAACTAAATAAGCTAAATGATTCACGAAGTCAGAGAAAAAATAAAATATTAATCGGTGGATAAGCTTGCTGTTGAACTATAACCGAGTTTATGTTCTGATATCATAAACTTTAAGGAAACATAAATAGCAAAAAACTCTTTCAAGTAACCGCAATGGTGAGATTGACCTTGTAATATACGGATATCCTTTCGCAGAATAGTTATGCAGAGAACACAGTGGTACAGCATTAAACTGGTACATGCATAAAAACATGCATGAAGAGTTCAAAACTATACTCTGCTCATCGATCAAGCACCCATGGGAATTATTCTACATGGTGAACCAGCAATTTCCTAATGTTAAAATAATAATAAAAAAATGTGGTGACATAGATAGAAAGTCGAGTAGTCGATCCTGGTAGTAGTCGTTTGGTATGAACAATTGATGGGAATCAAAAAAATATTTTATTAATTTCCGTTACTGAAAGGGCCCATTCATCCTAGATGGGATACTTTCCTTGCAGATTGAAAGACCATTATAATGGTGAAAATAATACATTTTTAATACATATTTTTAGTACCTATATCAACACAGATTTACGATTAGATTTATAATTGAAATTAAGAAATAGATTACAAATTGTTGATGAAAATGCTAAAAGCCATAATATCGACTTAATTACACAGAAAAACAAGTATGGATTTGTATTTTGAAATAACTGTTTCAAATAAATGAAAAAATATATGTATTGTGTAAAAAGCTTAAAAAAAGAAAGTTAATTATTAATCTAGCACCGAATCACCCTGTTCGAAGGTTCTATCACGTACCGCTTGTAAACACTTAGGTAAGTGTGAGAACAGCGCGGTTGCCGACGTGTCGATAAGTCATCCGAACCTCACAAGAGAGCAATCAGCGCCCAACGATAATGTTAACATAACCTAGTAAAGTATCTGTTGCATAACTTAATACTTAAGTAGAAATTGCGAATATACTACACTAACTTAATCTAACAAAATAAATCTATATCGTGTTAGAATTCGTTCCAAAGACGATAACCTCAATTATACTAAAATTTATTTCGTATGGGGTAGTTTCTAGAAGCAGAATGCCCCCTTGACGTGTTAGGGGTGGATACTAAGATTTTATTATCTTTTTAAATTAAAATGTACATATGCTGGAAACTTCTGCAAAATAATGGAAGCTACATTGGAATTTGAACTTCTAGAAACTGACTCGCATGGAAACCAAGGAATCCTTTTAATGATCTCCTTAAAGCTAACGGTTGAATCTCGAGGTTTTCTTACAAACTCTAGTATTAAATAAAACTCCAGCTTAACACACTTTTGATATGGTAGATTGACAATGGGCCCTGATGCCTTAATTTGCAGGCGGTTGGAATAATCTGGACCCTGACCTTGAGGTTCCCACCTTATTAATTATACACTGGAGGCCAAGTCACAGTACTCTCAGCTGAACGCCATCTATGGCTAACCTAATAGACTCATATCTAGTGCCTTCTATGGGTGAGCTTTAACACTAATATCAAGGATATCACGCTCACCATATAGCAAAAGCAAACAGTGTATCTAATAAATCTGGACACGTTTTTATCTTTGTCATCAATCAGCTTTACCAAAAATGGCCAAAAAAAAAGAAAACTGAGGGTTAATCGAAGACAGAAGTGAGTTGTCTATTGGCCCAAAATGCTCTATGCTCTAATATTTTCATTAACCATATAAGAATACACGCTCATCTGAGACACTTCTCAGATATTATAAGAAACTATTGATGCTGATGATAATTGGGACGAAATTCGATTTGAAAGTATGGACTTTTCATCGGAAAGTATCTTGCAGACACTTTATAGGCAGATAATTAATTGAAAAACATATTCAATACATTAGTTTATTGACTCAATTAAGTTGAGCTTCTTTAATGCTCGGAGATAACGCTGAAGGAGGAACTAACCAGTATAGGCTGTTATTTAGTGATCGATTTTTAAGTATCGCGTGCGATTATCGATCGAGCCATTTCGGATCTTCACGATAAGTCTTTCACGAAACAAGAGAAATACGACGTGGGGTCATAATCTCCTTAGGGGGTTAAGCCCAATATTTCACAAATAATTTGGTGCGATATTAATCAATGTCCCATTAAAACACGTATTCACATACGACGTTTTGCCGAGATGGTGTAGTGGAGAGAAGTTTTATTTTAAGTAACGCTACTGAGACATCAGTACGGAATATTGTACACAATTTATTAAATAAATGTTAACAATTGGAGTAGGTCTAAAAAGCATCCCTAAAAATAAATGTTTTTAAATGACTAGAGATATATATATTTTAAGGATCTCATATCTTCTGTGACTTATTCCTTATTACTATAGAACTAACTATTATATAAATAGCTCTTTAGTAATAGGTGTCAGAAATCGAGAAGTGATCAAAAAAAGTTCACCCGGTTTGTGATGACGGTTCGAATGTATGAACGTCTGCAATAGTTTGAATAGTTTTACTTGGAGCATGAAGTTTGTATGAAATCAGTAAATATAAAGATAGGTTTTTATTTTGTCGAGCATTCATAAAACTTGTTAACGATTTTAACTTTCAATTTTTTTGATATTTTAACTTACTGTCTTAGGATTGGTTGTTTCGGAGAATTCGAGCAATTCGTGAAATTTCGAAGTTAATTTTCAAGTTCTGTTATAATATGATTATTGGCCAGTTGTTACACAAAACTTAAATAATATCACAACTTGAATAGAACCTTCAAAAAATAAGAAAATCTACTTTGAAATGTGATGAATTGATCAAATTCTCAACCCATCCTTAATAATAATAGCACAGGGTCATCCCTAGCATGGAGGGTGAAATATCACAAAAAACCACATGTACTCTCTAAATCATGTCTCAATAAAATAAATAAATACATTCTGATGAATGTAAAGTTCACGTAGCGGTGCAACTTTTTGTGTTTTCGCTTATTCTCTTAAATTCGTTCGTCGGGAAGCTACAAATTAAAACAGACAGTCCATTACACCGGATTATTTAATGAGGGAGTAATTTGTTTCAGAATTGTATTGCCCGTTCTCGAAGTGTTAGTATAATTTGTTGTTTCTGACGCCCATGTGTACTTCCTTCATAAATCTACTGTACAATCAGTGCGGTGAATGATGAATCCCCATCATTGCAATGAGTACTTTCCAATTTTTACCCCGCAGCCTCGTCATTACCAATGTGAACCAAACCAATCATACAACAACCTAATGGGACAGAATACGACTTCCAATAAATTAACAGACATTTAATTATCTAGAAACTACAAGTTCGTAGAATATTGCTACGAACAAAGAAAATTATTCCACTTAAAATGAGGAGCAGAAGAAGAACGATGGCTGGAACGGTTTTAACTGGGACAGATACATATTGCAGTCGATAAATAATTCAATCTCTAGTGTTAGAAGATTCTATTGAAATAACCAGAGCGCCTTCGCTACTTGGTGACTCACGAAATGACAAAATAAGAGAACATTAACTTCCTTTCCGCCACAAGAAAATCATAATTGTGTTTTTTGTCATGACACAACGAATCTCTCAACTGCGTGAAAACTAGGCATAGTACGGAAAAAAATACCATTAAATTTTTCTGCATTTAAGTGGAAGCGAACTTAAAAGATGCCAAATTAGGGATATTGGAATAATTTCCATTTGTAAATAGAAGAAAACGAGAAGTTCTCGTTTAAATAAAATCGTATTGGAATTCAAGTTAGTAATTTTACATATTAATGATCTGTTATTACTTTCTTCCGAGTTTTTCGAATTGGGCCAATCTCGATTTGTTTCATTCCAAAATAAATTAAAGGTTTTGCCAACGGACCCCCCGAAGGTGTAACCACGTCACGCTTTTTCTTGATGAATATTTAAAACCTTTCAATTTTGTTCACACGGGATCCACAATCTTCACTGGCTTTTCGCCAATATCTCGATTAATAATCTTGATGTAGTTTGTATTAAGTGATATGTTAGTATTCTAGAAGGATATTGTTCCCAGTGTTATTTTGAATTATCTTTGGATAACGCGTTTTACCTGCTAAACTAATATTTTTAAAATATTAACGTTATGACAAATAAGTGTATTTGCTCGGAAGATTAAGGGCCCACTATTCGAATTTCATCCAATTTCCGACATACTTTCCTTAAAATTTTGAAGTTTTTAAGCTCTTAAAAAAATATATGTTATTCTTTAAGATAGTATCTATTTGTTCCAAAAGCCGAAACGGTAATTATTTGAAATTCCCTCGATAGAAATAAATCGCAAAGTATGCTCCGAAAAATATTATTAACACGTTTATTTCTGTTATTTTACAAGTTATATGTATGAAAAAAATCACAATGCTTCGTTTAATGCTACTCAATAGACCCCAAAAGTGATTTTTGCTATTTTTGAAATACGCCGTGATTTATTAAACATTTTCACAACTGTCGCTTACGCCTATTGCTTTTAAATCATATTTATTATAGCGCGCTCGCTCCGACTTGAAGATTAACCTATCTTCTTTGAAAAGTTCATTCGCCAACTCGAGGGCTTTGGGGGCAGACATGTCGTTCAACGTTCTATGATCTACAGACGTGCGATTACGTGCAAATATTTGAATCTATAAAGATAATTTTTACGCGTGTAAAGTTTATGAGTTAATAAATATTGTTTTTTCAAAGATGGGAAATACACGAAAGATATCCCGTATTTCAAAGAAAAAATGATATCTCATAAAATTATATCCTATCTAATAGGTGAGAAGAAAAAAATACAATTTTTGATTTATAAGCTTATATTTATTATAAACGATAATTTACTATAAAAATTAATAATTCATATTTTTATTTATGTATTGTGTAGTAAAAAGTTATAAAAATTATTATTTTATTTTTTTCAGAATACGATAAACGATAATTTATTATAAAAATTAATTATTATTTTTATTTATGTATTGTGTAGTAAAAAGTTATAAAAATTTTTATTTTATTTTTTTCAGAATACGTACTTTGGGAAATAAAACTAATTCCAAAACATTAGAAATTACAGGGCAAGTTCTTATTAATTCACAATGCAACGATGTCCGAAATATAATATAATATGTAATAATAATATACGGGCCATCTGTTTCAAATAACAATACTCGAACGTGGAATTCAGAATAATAATGAACATGCGAGCGAAAGAAGCTATTGAAAGTTCTGAAACTGTGGGGAATATAATTTAATAAAATAAAATACTTTTTTGTTTTAAAACCACGATATTTATTAATTTAAGAACCGACCGGTTTCGCTTTACTTAAGCATCATCAGGGTACAAATTAATACTAAACAAGAAGTACATAATGTGTGCATATATATAACAAAATATAGAGGGAGACAACATGATACAAATATAAGCAACACAAAGACGGTCATAAAATACATTAACATAAGTGCACAAGTAATGGAAAACCCGCTAGATAATTATGTAGACTAATGGGTTATACGAATAAATCGGGAGAAACAAAACATCAATAAAACCTCAATAATAACGGTTTTTCCGAATTCGCAAATCATTTGATCGATAGCTTGCCTTCCTGAATAAATCTAATTTTATTTAATCATTTACGGCCAAGATATTTTTGACAATGGTGTGTTTTTATCTTTCTGTATTCCAATCATTTAGCTTTGCTTTTAGGGTTGTGCCCCAGTATTGCTTTTTGGAGACTGTAAACGGATCTCTCGGCATTTAATGAAACTGCAGCAGAACAAAGGCTGTTGCTATATTGACGTTCATGGTATGTTTTGCTCAGATTGACGATAAGGTTTCCAGATCCGCATTTCGCTCGAAGCATGTTTAGGGTAATAAGTTTATAGTTTAGGGTTCTTTCACCGTATTTATGGGAACATTTCAGAACCACCAATCTTTCATTTTGAGTGAATCTTGTGTTTGTGATTAAATTATATTTGACGATTTAAACAAATAATATTTAGAGAAGTTAAAAATAAAATTGAAAGTTCACTGAAAGCTTAAAACTATTAAAAGTAGTAATTTCATAAAAATGTAAATAAATAGAGCCCCTTTCACATTTTAGAATGTAATTTTATGTTGCTTACATGTTTTATTACTCTTTATAATTATTGAATTGTTTAAATGAATAAATAAATAATTACAAAAAAGTCTTCTGATTTGTAAGTCCTCAGGAAGCACTAAGGATCTTTCTATCTATCTTTATAATATAATAAATTTGATGAGCATAAAAATGTAAACGTGTATATAATTTATATAAATGTACAAAAGTAGATATTACACGTGTATAAATATTATATTGCGCATATTATACAAGATGTCGGGGGTAAAGTGCACAAACTTCGGGAGGTGATTCTAATTGATAGTACAAGTAAAAAAGAAAAAAAAACTTTTTTTGGAATTCCAACGTTTTAAGATAGTTTTCGAGTAAAAAAGTTTAAAACCTTATTGATGTAAAAATATATTTATTGATTTTATAAAAGTTATAAATTACTTTTATAAAAGTGAGAATAGTATTTTAGTAAAGTAAAGTAATTTTTATACCTATACAAATAACTTTCGTAAATGTTTTTTGTAAAATTAAAAAAAAAAATAATTAATTAAATCCGTAATAAAACCCATATTTTGAGAACCATCTTCATTTCGACTTCCTTCTCATTTGGTCGGTGCATTATTACTCTAAGGTCGGTGCTAACTAAAAATGGTTCTGTTTTTCTAAAATTGCAATAGATGTCGGTAATTTAATTTCATAATCCCCAAAATTATTCCTAATACGAATTCAGACACCTCTGTCGGATTCTTTTAACACTAAATTTTGTAGGTGTTGCCCAAATCTAAATTCTTTACGCGGAAAGCGGGCCCTTAAGTAAATGAAGGGAGTATAGAAAACGGGTCTCTTAAAAAACATTGCTCTGAGAATTTCAAGCAAATCGCGACGTTATAATAATTTGCACAATAATAATGATTGATGTGAAACATCTTTTATCGCGCCTAAGGGGTTAAAACCGACTCTTGCTTAGTAAGCGTGGCAAGACGGGACGACGATCTTTCACGGAAACTGGACGACACTCTTGCACAGAACCCCGCTTCATTCGGCTACCCTTGTGACTTGTCGGCTCTTTCCGCTCGGCCGCCAAAACCTGTGCGGTATATTTGTTTCTTTTCTCACTAAAATTGGCAATGGATCTATTTTAAGGGATGAGGAAATTTTAATTTGTAGTTTATTTATTTGTATACATTTTAATAATTCACTAACATTATAACTTTCTTCAATAAACATCGTTTATAGTTTTAATTTCAACTTAACGGTATTGGTAATATCAACTAATATCAGTAATAATGTGTCGACATTTAAATACTTATCTTCTTTCTAAATAACGTGTTTAAAATTTTACATAACTTACTGATAAATAACAATTTCCCTACATTAATGGTTGACGATCACTTATGTAAAATTTATTAGTAAGTATTAGTAATTAATTAAAAGTAAGGCTCCTAATGTCTGGAGTTTGGGTTAGTAAAACACATAAAAAGACGTGTCTTAGGGTTTTTCATACCCTAGGTATTAATCATTAACATTAATTATTATAAAATCTTCAAGTAGCGGTAACATTTAAAAAAAATGTGGTACGTCGCTGTTATCATTATTTGCTAATTACAGAATTGTTTTGTAGATTTATAATTTTTACTTAAAGTAATATTTTTATGATAATGTTGTAAATACAGTTTGAAAATTGCTATAAAACAAAATGAAAGTTGCCAAACTTAATACTCAAAATTATTAAATTTTTATTTACAGTATTTTCGTATTTTAAAAATTGGTCAGTCATATCAGTGATTAACTATTCAAAAACAACTCTAAAAACAAACATGTTAATAAGTAACAAGATATAAATTAACTCTTGCATGGCTTTTCGCGCATGCAGGTAATGCTTGGTTCACATTTGCGTAGTGTTTGTGATTTATTTGCAGGTTTTAATCCACGTACCACACAAACGTAGGAACATAAGTCCATCTTTGACTGTAACGAAAGGACTTGGTGTCATGACCCCTGTATCAATGCATTAATTTTCCATTTCAACTGAATTCAACAGCAAGAATCTCTTGCCTTTTGTATATTATCTTGCATTTCTTAACACTACGTGTATTGTAATATGAACGGTTTAAATCATACAGTAAATTTCACATTTTTTCATTCAAGCTGTATGTTGTGATATTATGAAGAAATTATCAAAAAATATTATTTAAACATTCCAAATGTTAACAATGAAATTTTTGTCTTGTGAAGGAGGCTTTGAATAAAACCTCGACTTGTCATGCAATGATCAAAAATACGAAACACTTTCTTTATCGATGGTAATATCAGAAGGACGCGATACAATGACACGGAATAGAGAACGTTGACCGAAGCAATGACAATAAAAAAATTAAGTGGAAGGTACAAGCCAAAAATGTATATATTCTTGGTATACCTTATATTGTAGGTAATAGGCATTAAAATCGCTTGTTTCCTTTAAAATCATGAAAAATTGACTTCTTTATTTGCACATATATTTTATAATTTGAAACACAAATAAATATAGTATCCTCATTCGCATGTGCTATCATTTTGAAAAAAAATTCAGTTTGGTTAAGTATTCTGGTCTCAAATACCAACTTAAGTTTACATACTTCAAGATTTTTAATTAGTTTTAAGAATTTGTAAATATTCGTTTTTATCGTCTTCTGTAAAGTTTTCATTTTTTGGATTAAAGGGTTTTATCAAACAACAGTGGATAAAATCCAAAGTAAATCACAAAATTCACCTCAGTCATAATACATTTAAATTTAAGTACATCAACTAACTAACTAACTAACTTACCATCATGACGTTTCACTGCAGGGGTAGGCAGAGAGGAAAGACAAACAACTCGGTATTGGCACACACACTTCTTGCCTCATTCACCTTCATACATCGTGTCATTCATATTCTTCTATTTTTCTGACTCTTGACATGGCTCCACTCGAGTATCTGATTCACTTGATCGTGCCATATCTTCTTCGGGCGTTCCCGACTTTTGCTTCCATTCTCATTCGCATCATATATTCTCCTTACTATCCTTTTGTCGCTCATTTGCTCTACATGCCCAAACAATTTAAGCGTCCCTTTCTTAATATTGCTCTTTACGTAAGCGTGATTTTTTTCTCTCACTCATACATGGTTTAGCCACATACGCCTCAGGGATCTTATTTCAAAAGCATTCTGTGTACTTTCATCCTTTTTCTTCCAGTTCCATATATCAAAATTACTATAAATGTCTTGAAATAATATATTAAACATTGTGGCGTTTGATTTTCCGTCACTTTGTTTTGCATCATCCGCTACATTGTTTTGTATCATCTCTTACTTTGTTTTGTATCATCCGCTACTCTGTTTTGTATCATCCGTTACTTTGTTTTGTATCATCCGTTACAATGTTTTATATCATCCGCTACTTTTTTGTATGATCCGCCACTTTGTTTTGTATCATCTGTTACTTTGTTTTGTATCATTCGCTACTCTGTTTTGTATCATCCGTTACTTTGTTTTGTATCATCCGTTACAATGTTTTATATCATCCTCTACTTTTTTTGTATGATCCGCTACTTTGTTTTGTATCATCCGTTACTTTGTTTTGTATCATCCGTTACAATGTTTTATATCATCCGCTACTTTGTTTTGTATCATCCGTTAATAAGGTATCCTGATGAACAGATGCTAAAAATGTATGAAGGTATCCATACCAGGTTATAGGTGTTCATTATTCAAGAGAATGGATGTTTCGAAATGAGTGTGAACGTATCTAGCAACGCGAGCGGCGCAGCGTGTGAATTGACGTTGGTCAAT
The DNA here is from genome assembly GCA_026573805.1 of Hesperophylax magnus. Taxonomy (NCBI): domain Eukaryota; kingdom Metazoa; phylum Arthropoda; class Insecta; order Trichoptera; family Limnephilidae; genus Hesperophylax; species Hesperophylax magnus. Next base: position 16,833,947 of record JAIUSX010000039.1, read on the forward strand.
TTTAATTGCTGGAATTTGTTGTTAATTTACTTCAACACAACACCGTACAACTAATTGATATTGACTTACAGGCAGCATTTATATTTTCGCGAAACTGATGAAAAATAGCTTAAGGTACACATTTTCATGCCCGAAAAGTTTTTTTTTTCTAAGAAAAAATACATATTTGAATCGGACTTATGAAAAATTTGGGAGGTTCAGGTAAAAAAAATTTAGTTTTCCGCTGAGGTGTTTGAAAGCATAATTTCAAAATTTGTTGAAAATGTATTTATGAAAAAAAAAACATTCAATTTCGTCAAATTGTATCATCTATGAGCTAGGATGAAGAATAATTTAGCCAGTCAAGCTAATGCGCATTCGTACTCAATCGTTAACCCATATTTTAAAATAAAGTCAATGTAAAACTATATTATCTGTTTCCGATATTCTAGGTCTATAAATGTCAAAATTGAAAACAGATCACATAAATACACAACATTATTTCGTAAGATTTTCATAAATCTGAAGTAAATACTTGCCTCGTGTGTCCGTGTGTGCGTGTGTGAGCGTGTGCTTGTGTGCCACCCACCGGGCGAGCTTCGAGAAAGAGCTTCATAAAACAAGAGAGCGTAAATCAAAAATGGCGAACGCATATCCGACTTTTACCTGTGACACCTACGCGAATGGCGGATGAAAAATGCGCAGAATCAATTGTGCGATCTTCCAATCCCGCGACAAGCAATTTAACCCCTGTCCGCCACCCAATCTTAAGTTATTACGGGGTCACCTTTGAATAATTTGTCTTCGGCTCTTTAGAAATGAAAAAGTCATTTCGCCATGCTTTTTCCCGCCATTGACGTCGCTGACAGTTCGAGTTTAATTATCGAAATGGCCGCTGGCAAATTGCGCGCGCAGTTTTGCAGAACCAAATGGCGGCAAAGATTAACCGTACAATATTATTGTATTTTTGATTTTGATTTTATTGATTCTTTTGTAATCCTCTTACTAGCTAGGGGAATAACACCACCCTTTCATATGTCTAACTAACTAGTACTGCGGGTCATTTGACTTTATTACTATTACCATCTGTTGGTTGTATTTACTTACGTTACATTAATATGTTCTAAAATCAGTCAAGTAAATACAACCTGTTCGAATCAACAGACTGTAAATAAATTGTAAAATTATTTTTTTCTCACAATAACCATTGATTTTCTATGATTCAAGCCTAGCTTAACCTCATTCAACTACCCGCAACTCGTCTTGGTAACATTTTGCTACTGTGTAATCAAACAAATAATTACAAAATATTTATGATGTTGTTGGAACTGTGTTTCTGTTAACTACCATATTTTATTGATCACCTTGCTAACGTCTGTTCTTTTATTTCACCTAGAAAATAAATGTTGTATGATATATTGCCTATCTGTTATGATGAAACTTTACAATATGAAAACTTGAAACATTTCTAATTTAGTTGAAGTCAATTCTGCTTTGTAATACGTATTTTTTCAAAACAATATTTTGAATCACCATTTATTTCGATTGAACTTCTTAACTAACCACAGTTATTTATTCCTTGAAGAATGGAAGAACTGTACATTTTACCACACAATGAAAACATTGAATAAGTATCGCTGTGTTTCAATTTGAAATCAAATCATATCACAAATCACTGCTGACAGACGAAAATTTCAGTTTATTGTAAAACAGGACAAAATGCTAAACCACATCGATTTTATTTGCTTATTCATTTGATTTCCAAGAACATCAGTGGGAAGCGACGTGTTTTATTTATTGTATTACGGTTTCGTGGTGAGTAGCAGTGACATGCAACATGTCGGGCCTTATTGGAGAGGATTCTTCAAACTTACGATAAATGTGACTTGATCCACTGAGAATGGACACTTACGTTTTTCAGAAATGGATTTCTAAGAAATTATAAGATACGTTTATGAAGTGTTTATAGTAAGACAAACTTGAGTCGTTGGTAGATCTTCGGGCTAAATCAATAAGGTGGTGGGGTAGTCTATTTTTTTTAAATTAGACAGAAATTTTTTCTTACGTATTGATATTTTAAATTATCTTTTAAAATTATTAACATGTTTCAATACCAAAGGTTTCTTCACCAGGATACAAAATATACCTACTGAAAATCAAGGCATACGTATAAAAATAATTAAAATAAATTTATTTCTCGCTAAATTTAAATATATGTATACTCCGCCGCTTCGTACTAATTTTATAATTTAATGTAAATAACACACGGGCTTTGAAGCAGAGAATGGACGGTTATCTCGAGAGTATTTCCTCCTGGGGTAAAAATAATCTCGTCGAATTTAATGTTTCAAAGACCCAATCCTGTCTGATTACGTCTAAAAGGGATCCAAATGATAATCTAGTCTCCTTCAACGGAAGCAATCTTCCGAACAGGCCTTCCATTGATATGCTTGGTATAACTATAAGTGACCAGCTCAAGTACGGGGGCTCCATCGAAGCCAGAGTAAAGTTGGCCTCTCAGAAGCTGGGCGTACTGTACAGGGCCCGCAGATACTTTAATAATACACAACTGCTGACCCTGTACAAATCGCAAGTGCGCCCTACTGTCGAATTTGGCAGCCATCTCTGGTACGGAGCCCCTAAATACCTGAAAAAAACCCTTGACTCTGTGCAAAAACGGGCGGTCCGTTTGATAGATTCCCCAATCTTAACGATCGGACTGCAATCTTTAGAGCACAGGCGTCAGGTAGGTATGCTGTCCTTGTTCTATAGGTATTACAATGGAAGATGCTCTGAGGAACTAGCGTCATTGATCCCTTCGGCACCGGTGCGTAGTCGGGATACACGCCAAACGCGCGCCCAACATTTGTACACAGTTGACATTTGTCACATGAGAACGGGTCGCTTCTACGATTCGTTCTTAAGTTCAACAGCTCGGCTGTGGAACGAACTGCCGGCCTCTGTGTTTCCTCCCTCCTACAACATGGGACTCTTCAAGACCCATGTTCACTGCTTCCTCTCCACAAAAAGACCCTCCACACAGCATCCCCAAAGATGACATAGGCCCTGAGGGAAATTATTTTCTTCAGGGCCTCCTGTGTGGAGTTAATATAAATAAAAAAAACACGAAGCGGCGGGAGAATATAATTAAGTAGACCATCGTAAAAAAACAATTAGGTAAAATTATTACAAAATAACACATGTTTTTTATGTTAACTTTTTACAAAAAAAATTATTGCAGTTATTAATTAGCAACCAGAAGTTTTTTACTTGATACTTTTTACAAAGAATTTAAATAAACAAAGCCAGACAAAGATTTGGTGAATTTGATGTGGTTGATTTCTTATGATTTATATGGAATGTGATACTCAAAAGTGTACTTATTTTCTCACAAGTATATTTAAAAAAACGTGAATATTATAATGAAAACAATAACTCATAGAGATGAAAGGCCAAAGATTTGTCCTTTTTCTGTGACATTATCCATTTGTAGTTGATTCGTTTTGGCTATATCACAGTCGATATTATTCGAGTCCTGAAATCACTCTCAGTTTAAATAAAACAAGAATTCAATTCAAATTCAATATGTTATTACCATCGCTATTATTGCTGGCATCCCTGTGCCATAAAATGGGGCACATGGACAAAACAACTAAAGATGTCTCTCATAAAGATGATTGATGCATTATTAACTGTCGATCTCCGATACCGAAGACTCGTATAACGAACATTTCCAAAGTGAATTATTAGCGATCCCGTATGGTGGTGCATTGGAGAATATTATAGGTATAGTGGGAAATGCGAGAATAAAACTGAACGTCAAGCTTGCCGATTGAACATTGTCGAGAATGAAAGGATCTATGAATATTTCAATCAAATCGTTACTGTTCTGTATCATAAATCATAGTTACTCCGTTTGAGATGCATGTTTCAACATAATATTATAGCTGCACCACATGTATTATCCGAACACGCTTATCATATTATATGTAGGTATAAAACGTTTTGCAGGAAAAATCATCAAATATGTAGGTAAGTGCCCCTAAAAGCCTTTTTCTTACATAAAATTTCATATTGGGCAATGAAAACTCCACATTTTAAAATTAATTTTACAGAAACTTGACTATTGGTTGTATTTAGTAAAAATATTACATAAATCTATTTTTCTGATGAAATATGTGAAGTTGAGCGTGCAATAACTTTAAGAAGTCATGTCAGGCTTATAAAAGGTGTACGCTTTTGTCACATGTTAAACTTTTCTACAAATTGTTTAAAATAAAATAACTGTAACTTCGGTACGCATGTGTAAAGACACCATTACATGAACCCTCAACTTTTTACGAAAAGGTGTCAATAAAGTAATGTACATTAGTTTTGTCTTCGGTATTTTTACGGAAAAGATTTTTATTTTGCATTTGAAATGGGACACCCTTTTTAAAGCTAATCTTAATGGACTTTAATTTACCGATTTTAGCGATCCTCAATACTTACTCTAATTCGACAACTCATAAAAACGGTCTAAGTGCATTTTTAAATGGCTCAAAAACTGAGAAGATTATATAAATATAGCTTATGTTTTAAAAACCCACAAATTTTACGTATTAATTGAATTTTACATTAATTAAGTTGCCACCAGCTCACGATATTGGACACCAAACGGTCACGTTTTTAACCGGTGTAATTTGTATCGATTGGATTAGAGAAGCATCGTGAAGATTCTGAGATTATTGAAATGTACAGAACATTCTTTAGCCAATAGTTGTTTATTATGCACATAAATCCATCATACATACATTAAATAGAATGCCTTAATATTTGTGATTTTACAGTTTTCCGTAAGATAAAACTAGATTCGAACAAAAAAATATTTTACATCTTAAGGCGAAGTTTAATGCCAAATCATTATTTTGATTAATCTTTATAACAAATTGGTGAACATTATGGACGGGTTGTTTCGGAGAATTTGAACAATTCATCAAATTTCAACGTTCATTTTCAAGTTCTGTGAAAGATTTTTTGAAGTTCTGTTTTTATTTCAGTTTTGTCAAGCACCTATCCTACTTTGATATAATAACAGAACTTGAATAGTACTTTCACAGAACCCGAAAATGAACGTTGAAATTTGATGAATTTTTCAAATTTTCCGAAACAACCCGTCCTAAGAAAACAAAAAAATATGATTTAGTTAAATTGAAAGTTTTCCTTTCGCTTCGCTTGAATTCTACTCAATCTACAAATAAAAAATAAATTACTCAATAAAAAATATAAATGCAAACCACTACAAAAAATATTTTTTCAATAGAAATGTATGTTCGCGTAAAGGACACTAGATTATCTTTGACAGTTTCACTTGATTAACTTTTTTGCTTTCTTATAAAATTATTTACAAATTAAGTAAAAACCAGTTTTTTGCTTGAAATCGAACGTTTAGTAGACTCGCGATTTTAATGCCTATTACCTACGATATAAGGTATACCAAGAATATACACATTTTTGGCTTGAAGTTTCCTCTTAAAAACACAAATAACATTCTTTTTACCATATTAAATCACTTCACTCGAGATTTAATGATAGCAGTTATGAAAACATTCCATAAATGCATGGACCACACCCTCACAAATCTTTCAGCATCGCAAATAGCGGTCATTTGAGTATGTCACATTAGCCGTTGGAAATTACTTCGTGATCTTAATAAAACTTTCAGTGATGCTTTTAAAAATAAAATGGCGCTCGATATTTTATTTAAAGTCTTCTTTATTCGATTGCAAAGTGAATAGAATTGGATACCATTTATCACGATTTGGTATGTGTGTTTTATAGAAAATAACATTTGTCCACATCGCTTTCACGCTTGTAGTTCATTAATTATAAAACATGTCCAATATTTAAGCGTGAGTTCTGTGAAATAAAATGATATTTTTCTCGCTTTCCTGTTTGATTAGTAAATTCTTCAATTAATTACATAACCTGGATTGTCTAAGTAATTTAAATTTAATTTTTTAAATATGATATTGTGGATTTACAGCATACCCACCATGAGGGATATTATATTACCATGATGATATATATTTTCTCCTGTTTTCAAAGGAAATCTCACGATTTTTTTCTTCATTTCAAGGTGCAGTGAATCGCTTTCATCCACATTTTGTAGTTCTCTGAATTTCTATCGGTATTTTTTTATCAAATTTATTAATAAAATTACCATTAAATTTACATGTGAATTAAATGCTCTTATTTCTGAAATAATAAGAAACAAATGCAGTGTAACTAATAATTTGACAACTCACTGTAATTCTGCTCCTGGAAAGAAGCCTGTTTTGGCGGCCTCGCGTGAAATTATCCGAGACAGAATCCTGTTTCAGCCAGAATGTCTCACATGTCTCACAGAATTTTCTAAACCATCAGCAGTAATGTGACATCTCTCCTAAAACTAACGCTGCAGATACAATTCAGAATAAATTATGTTGGTAACAACCATGGGTAAAAACTTACCTCTTTCATGTTGAGATATCGTAAAAATTTTATACTGGGAAAGCACAATAATATTAACTCCACTTTTTTTGAATCCCTAAAAGATTTACGATATTATTTTCCAAATTTCGTAAGCGAAACAAACAAACTAAAAAATGTATTAACAACTTTGTAATTTGCAAAGTCCATACCAAAGGCTCTATATAACTCTTTATCTACACGCGATTGCGCTATATTTCATTTTAAATAACATGTTTTGAATTTCATCTCTCTTTATAGGCTAATTAAATTTGCGTAAATGGCGTAAAATATCCGATGAAAAACTCCGTTCTATAAATCACGATAGCAATTATATAATAATATGATGAATTGAAAAAAAAACCATTTGCATAAATCTTTACTCATGCCCCGGGTGTGTGTACTATTCAATTACGAAGCTATTGAATAAACTGATACTAAACTATCTCAATTTTTTACAGAATGTTAGATACCTACTCAGTTTGCGTTAAATATGATATATGTAGGTACATTATAAATATTTTTTTAAATTCTTAAATAATAAATCAGAAATCCGTTTATACGAAGCTGCATAAACTCTCGATCGATGAATTCACACGTCATGAAGTTTGAACTCTTCTAATTGTGTGGATTTCACAGGTTACAGAGCTTCAGATCTGCGAAGCTGAGGGGAGTTCGAGTGGTAAAAGGAGGAAGGTCAGGAAGTACCTGACTAAACCAGTTGATTGTGGTGACGTCCATGACCTTGAGAAGAATGACAACCCGAAAAATCGTAGATAATTTATTCCCAAGCCATTAGAGAAGCTGCATACATCCAATAAAAAGTATTTTCGAAAGAAATATTTAGCGCAAGCAATTCTGAAGTTATTCTTCATACAATTCCCTTGTATAAGGGTTAAAATAGCTTTAAAAAAAATCATTGAGATTTGCATGCAGGACACCGGTGTCCCATCCACAGTTGACAGGTAAATTACTGGTCACCAAACTAAGGTCGTCTATTTTCAAATTACAATAACAAAACATCATATTTACTGCCGACAATTAACAGGAAAATGTTTATACTTACGTACTGCACGTTTCAAAATAAATACGGATGAATTATTTAAGTTAAAATATCACATACAATGGAATATTTACGTAAGTGTGTACTGCAAACATTATTTATTTAAAAAAAAAAACTGTTTCCACTGCGAATGAAAGTAAGCAGTAATTTTCTTGTCCCGTCAATTCAGTGCGTAGGCCTTTATGTTGATGGAATATGCCACTGAAAAATGCAATATCAGATTATTGGGCATTTATTTACGCCCTTAAGTGAAGCCAAGATACCAGAAGGCGTAAGATAAATTGTCCGGGCTGACTTTTATTACCGTGATAATCATTAGGTTGGTTCGCCTCGCGTTTATGTCAATGGCCATTTTTTAACCAGATAAAAATATGTGGAGCATTCTGTCAGATGATAAAATGCTAATTTACTAATACGATTCCACAACTTATTGCACTTGCAATATTAAATAATGGGTCCGTCCATCACCCCTGTGTGTGTATGTAAATACATCGGAGTATGCATAATACTCGTACATTATACTAAGGCCATGCACTACGTAGTAATGCAAAATCATGTGATTTTGCTTTGAAAATTTGGTCTAATAATTTGGAATTTATCTTAATCTTTGGAATACATCTTGGCCTTTGAAATAAAGGAGTATTTTTTAGATAAGTCTTTTTTATGCCCAGAAAAAATAATGTATAAGGCCTATGAACACTGCTTTGAAGTTCAAAATCTCCTACTTACAAACCCATTTTCGGTTGTCATTTTATTGTATAATGTGGCAAATTAAGTTGTTTATAAAATGATCGGAAAAAAATTTAATATTTATGCCTAATAAAAGGCACTCTTTGGCCATGTTTTTTTCTTGCATAAATCAAAACAAGCGGAAGGTGTTAAGCGGGAATTTAAACCTTATCGCCATCTACGTAAGGGGTGTTATGGATAACGGCTCGATTTAAAATATTACACGACGTAGTGCATCGCATTAATAAAATGATTGTAATTTGTTCTCTCGTTCCGCTCACATCTAAGCTGCTAAGTACAGGAAGGTGCAGCGTATCAAATGAGGTGGTTTAAAATCACTTATAGCATTATTCATGATCCTAATAGGTGCACTTAAATATTAACTATCGTTTACAAAAGTTTATTAAAATAATTAGACGTCACGTGCTTGTTGGTTCATCCCTTCAAGACAAGTTCTCCAACTGGCTGGATATTTTAAACCTCTTCACAAAAGAGGAACATCATTTTTTACTTATCTCGAATAGTAAGGAATCGTAATACTTGGTAGCTTTTTGTGTATATTAATTCTCAGACCAGGTTTGCTCTATTATCAAGAAATTGTTGGTTGCGAGCAAGGGGCAAAAGCGATGGTTAAAAATTATACACACCGTCCAATCATAAATTTATACCATAAGATTAAAAATTACTAAATCGAATTACTCGTTCCTATTTTCAATAGAGGATGCCACAAAGTAAATAATGTCCGATCATTAAGTGTGGAGAATATTTAAAATCACCCACGTTATTATGATGTTAGAGATTATCTGTGGTTTTCTGCAGTGTTTAAACGAACCTTTTGACACATATTTTATGATAATTGTTATGATAACTTTGGCGTGAGAATATTTATTTCTCTTTTCATTTTCTAGGTCATCGTGGTAATAAGGCATAATGTTATACACAATATCTAATATATTATGTTTCTATTTGTTTCAGTCGTTCTTCGGTCGTACCTACAACAACCTGAGCTCGATCTCGGAGTGCAAGAACAACGGCGAGTGTGTCATCAACAAGAAGAACCGCACCGCATGCAAGGCGTGCCGCCTGCGCAAGTGCCTGCTGGTGGGCATGTCCAAGAGCGGCTCCCGCTATGGCCGCCGTTCCAACTGGTTCAAGATACACTGCCTCCTACAGGAGCAGCAACAGAAATCACCTCCAGTCTACCCGCTTCTCCCCCCAGCTCTTATGCCAGCAGCCACATTAGCGGGATACTACAAACAACCAAAATCTCAAGAAGAACATAGAAGAAGCGTGACACCTTCAGATTCGGGAGCTTCTTCGGCTGACCCTGAAGATGATAGTTCTAGAAGTGCAAGTGCGATGAGTTTTCTAAGACCAACGTCATCACCCCTCAGTGACAAAGACTATTTTTCAAGCAGTAGCCATAAAAATAAAGAAACCGTTAAAAGAAAGCTTTCCTCACATCCCACTATTCACATTACTTCTTCTCCCTTCGGAAGTGGTCCTTCGATTAACAGCTTCTCGGCGAGAAGCGCCCCGTTCATCCCGGCGCTGAGACCGCATCCTGCAGGTTCCTTGACATCTTGGCCCGTGAGGACTGGAGGAGATTTGTTACTCTGCTCCCCAGCTCTCGCGGGAGTAGCGATGGACCAAGACCAGCCAATAGACTTGTCGATTAAATCATCAGCAATGACGTGCAGAGCTTCTATTAATGATGATTGCTCGGACTCTGAACCTGAACTCAGTATTGACCTGAAAGATGATATGGACGCACACGACTTAAAAACACCTCTAGATTTAACATTAGTATCTAAAAGATCTGAAGAATTAACGGGGTAGCGAGTAGCTCCGTGAAGCTTGTTCACAATGTTAAGAAAGTATTCATAAAGGATTAATCATTAAAAAATATCGTTGTGATTTAGTGTGCCAGTTGTAGCCCTATTACAAGGCTTGATCGTGTGCCTTTTTTAATCCGAATCGATATGCCAGTGTTTTAAAAATGGTAAACTAATGTTTAGAGATATTTATTACGCGAACAATGTTGTGAAGTACTTCGATGAAGAAAAATTATGATTCTCTTAGAATAAATTAATTATTGTCAATTATATCGAGCGGTTCACGAACCAATTATTATTTGTATTTATTATTCAAAATATTATATTGTTACCAATCTTTGTTTTTCTTTGATGAATCGGCCAGTGTGATTCAATTAAAACTGTTTAATTTATTATTTTATTTTGTGATGATGCATTTGAATACTATGTAACTAAACATACAATGTATATTACATGCTCATACGAGGGACCAATTGCCAGTGTTATATTTAATTATTTTGTAAGAAACTTGTACATAAAATATATTTATTACAGAAAGGCCAGTTTTTGTAAGTCAGATGGCTGAAGGAATGATATAAAATTATTTCATTCGTATTCCATTTAAACTTTTGTCAATAATAAAAATTGAATTTAATTAATTAAATTTATTTATTTTAAATTAACTTGATTGATATAAAATGCCATTAAAACGTAGTTCACACTGCCATGAAAATATAACGTAAGTGACAACACCTTTTAAAAAAAGTACTTTTGGTATTTTCCTATAATTTAAGATTTATTAAATACAGACGCTATCATTTCCATTATTTATTGTGATCTTACAATAATTATTTTAATAAAAATATTTCTATAAACATTTTGAACAATAGGAATACATTGTAATAACCTTAGTCATACGTTGTTATTTTCTACATATCTTAGCAATAGGTGAACATTACTCATTAATGTTAGAATAAAAGATCAATAATATATATAAATATCTAATTTTCTAGGAATGTTGTAGTTTTTTAATGAATTATATTTATAAGCGTACAAGATAATTTTTTTAAAACATTTTTTACTTTATCATACAAATAATAATATGCTTATTTATTATTGAATATAATGTCGTGAAAAGATATTCCTTCCTTAACATAAAAATTTTCAGAAAATATTTTGCTGTAAAAAAAATATATTAATTTTATTGAAACTCATTATAAAAAGCCATTAAAATCTCATCATCAAACATGTTAGACATATTTAAATCCGATTTATTTTCAATAATTGATTCTATTCGAGATTAACTATTATAAAATTATAATTAATTTGAGAGCTCAGTAGTTTTTGGTTCAGTGAAAAACGAAATGTAGGTTTATGTATTGAATGAATGCAATAATATTTTATATTCATAATGAGACTGCCGATAAAATCAGTATCTAATGAAGCATGCCAATAATTAATGCTATGTTTTATGTTTCAAGTGCCAGAAAAGAAAAAAAAAATACTATTTTTTTGTTTTCTTTTTAAATTGCACGTTGGATACGGTTTCGATGATTATTATTTGTTTTGGTTAAACATTTGTTTTGTGTGTAGTCGCTAAGAGTGTTAAATTTGTTACTGATGAAATTGATGATTTGAAAAATAAAAATTGTTGATTAGTAAAATAAATATTTTTTTTATATTCCTTAACCTTCATGTAATTTTGAAAATTAGTAGAAATCCATCATTATTTTTACATCTTTTTTTTCTTATATGAGAACAACAAAAAGAAACATGTTTAACTCATGTATTGCAAATCATTAGATAATTTCTGGAAGATTATTTATTATTAAGTGCAGTATAATATGAGGTGTCGTCTTGAAACAACTTTCAACTTTAAAAGAGATCATAAGAACTAAAAATATTAATCTATTGCATTTCAGAATCTGTGAAAAATTTGGCTCTAGTTGACCAAAGAAAATTAGTTTACGAATTCAGCATCTGTTCGATTGTCCCAGGTTCACAATGAGGAACTTTCTAAATATCATCAATGATTTATGTTGGCATTGGCTGAACAACAAATTACACAAATCAAGCGATGTTTGCCTAGACAGATAACCAATTGGTGAAGCGGTGCATAAATGTATAAATACATTCTAATTGACGTGAGTTCCCAGCAGATCAGGGGATTTACCTATCTTGGTGAGAGACACTACGAAGACAGGTTATATTGACATATACCAATAATAATTGTTAACAATGGGTTAACCAAACCAGAATGCATTTACAACAAGAAACCTTCACTCGAAGGGAAGAAGCAAAACCAAAAATATAAAATAAACTTAAAAGAGAGAATATTTGAATTACTATTTTAATCTTATCTAAGAATCAACGTGTCATTATTGTCTCTTGGCAATTTCAAAAAGCATAATTTTAATTTGAAACGTACCTATTTTCATCAGGCAGATAATTTTCATATATAAAAATAATAAAAAAATACAGTGAAGTGTTCGTACACGCTAATCTCCGAAACCGCCCAACCGATGTCAATGAAATTTTGTGGATGTTTATGGTTAGTTCCAGTTTGAAATATAGAATAGTTTTGGACCCGATAAGTGGCGCCGTTGTTGAGATCTAAATTTTTGAATGAATTGACTCTGAAGTTTATTTGTAATATTGTTTATCGCTGAAAATTCAAAAGGTTTCTTAATTTTTGCGTCGAATTTGTGTGTAAGCACCTTATGATTTATATGAGTTCAGATAAATAACATAGAACCTCCAACTGTATTTCACGTTTCCGCTGATTAAATCTTATCTTGTTATTTCAATCACATTTTTATCGAGGGAAACCAGAAGGGGTAGGTTTTGAAGTTTTATCGAGGGTTACGTAGTTTTTATATATTTATTAAAAATGTGCACCTTAATAATTCTCGATTTCATAAGCGTTTATTAATGAGCAATTGCTTTAAACAATTGCCATTGGTGCAATAAACCCATACATAAGATAAGCCATTTATTATTTCGTACTGTTTTCAAGTGTGAACTACTGTTACCTTGTTCTGGCAGATGAGCATTCTCTTTCAATTCGCAAGTGTAAGAAAAATCATTAAACCTTTATGGAATAAATTCATAGGCGAGTCAAGTTTTGCGGCGACTATTTCTGTGGAAGAATAAGCAAAATTTTGCCAGAGAGATGAGATGAGAGAATGTTTTGGCGATGTATTATTATCATATGATGTATTTCATTAAGAAAAGAGTGTGAGATTGCGGAATGTATGACGCAGAAGTAAATGGGTTTATGTTAAGAGTCAGATTAATAGAAAAGTATGTATGAGGCGATATATGAATGTGAATGAATCAATGAATATGTGCCAAGGCAGTGTCGAGGCGGCATATCCTCTTAGTTAGTAAGTTAGTTTTTTCACCTTCTCACTTTTCGGAATTTTCTTGTTACACTGGAATTTCAGGTGATTTCTGCTGGTGCTATCTTACTCTTAGCTTAATTCCCCTTCCTGACTCAAAACCCCCTCATAGGTGAAAGAAATTCTGGAAATTCTTATATTGTGTCCTTTCCTATTGAATTTTAAATACCACTAGCAGGCAACAACCCGGCAGTTATTTTTTTCATGGTGTAAATAAATTCTAAAAACAGTTTTATTTTCATATCATACTTTGATTGGTTTATACTCTCCCATGGGGTATGATTTGATATTCATGAATAAGTTGCACGCTCCTCGTGCTTACAACAACTACCGATCATCGAGCAGACTTTCCCATCTCTCCTATCCCTGCCTTGGGTCTACTCCTCCATGCTTCTGACCGCATCCAAATGCATTTGAGTGCATCATAAGCGTGCTCGCTGCACTCCGCACTCCGTCTGCAGTCCCACGACCGGATAATGTGCAGCCAGCATAATGCAGTTTTATGCAGTCTTGTGCAGTTTCCTCCCTGAGTCACGACACTGAACTACATGAGAAATATCACATCTGCAAATTATTAAGGGGAAATAATAAAGGTCAGACGGGAAATTATGCAGGAAATGCCTCAGATGTTACGCAACAAACTGCTCGACTATTCCGACTTTCTGGGGCATTCCTTTCAAGCGACACTGAACAAACTCAACTGTATTACTCATTTTGTCATCATCTCATCTTATCAGCAATATTAAACCTTTTTCACGAAACACCATGTTTCTTTTCAATGTTCCTTGCTTGGACCCTTCAAGGTTGTTCTAGGACATCATTTAAAATTATGGATGGAGGGTATGCTAATTTATATATCTATTATTGTTATTTATTTGGGCAAATATAATAAATTTTAATTTGGGAGATTAGAGTCGAATTTAGACGAAAAAATTAAATATTGAAATGAGAGGAGGCAATTTTGGGTATGGCCTTGATAGAAAAGTTGATACTTGTTTAAAGGCCATACCTTTTTAGCGAAAAATATGCGATCTAATGTTTCCATTTTTAGACCACAGACAGAACAATCTGAGGAGAAAACCTAAATTTTAAAAAGGTGAGAGGGAACGGAGAAATTTAATATTCACTATGCCTATTTTTTTATTTGAACAAAGAAAGAAAAGTTTGTTTATTGTTATAAAGTTTTGTTGAACACCATATTACTTTTAAGTTTTTGTTAATATATTTTGCATAAAATAAAAAAATGAACAAAATTTAGCTAGTAGTAGAGAGTAATTTTATCAATTTATGGCATCATGAAAGAAGATGTTATCTAAAATACTGTCAAGAACACAGAAATAATTTTGTTCATTGAATCCTATTTGAAGCGGAAAAAGGATATTTCTTGATTTTTTCAATTCACACATATCATATGTATGAAAAGTGAATCAAGAGAACGCATTTTATTGTAAAAAGGTTTATATTCTCAGAAGTTTGTCAGTGGGTGTTAATTTGCTCATTTCTCAAGGAAAACCACCAAATAAATGTTTCACCGATTTCAACATTTGGTTTCTCAGTAAAAACTACGCAGTAAGTATTTAAGAATATTTAGAGGAAATGTAGGTTTTTGCGAAATTAAAAGAATTTCTTTTCGGAGTGGTCAAGATCGAAAAAACGGTTTTTTTTAATAAGGATTTATTTCGAAAAGTATATTTTCAAACTTCACCATTGATATTGATATATACCTACATAAAAAAGACACCATATTTTTACAAATAAAGAGCAGGTAAATTTAGTACTTATTCTAAAGGTTTCAGAATATGTTTAATTTTTTTTGGTAAATTTTTACCTACGACTACCGTTTTTAATACGCGTTTCAAAAAAAACAATCATTATTTCTTTCATGTTTCTACACTGCCTACAAACAAACGCGAATTATGCGCGATGTTCATATCGGTGTTCTGTCAAAATGGTGTGTCATATGGCAAATTTTCTCGTAAATTATTATTTACGTAAATAATATTAAATATCAATATTTTCCAAAATCGTAAATGCAAAAAGTTGTTGTTTATTGTCGTTAAGTTGATCAAATGATTGTTTTTTTAAATGCGTATTAAAAAACGGTAGTTGTAGGTAAATAATTAAAACACCTGACCTGAAAACATTTTATTTGGGGACCACACTTCATTGATTGAACAAAACAATTTTTACAAAAAATTATATGATAATTGTAAAATTAAAAAAAAGAAATTCTTATATTTTCATTACCTTCAGAATATAGCGAATTCATGCCGCCGTTCTTACATGGTCGGTGGTGTAATGTCAGCAAAGTTGTCTTCCAAACAGTTGTTTGAAAATTAAAAAAAAAAATTATGCCTTTAGGTACCTACCTACGAATATACCATGAGCATATTTTTATTTTATTTTATGTGACAGGAATGGCTTCTCTCGTGCTAAATTTTACGTGGCCTGCAGATAAAACAAATCGAATAGTGTGAAAGGTCGGTAATGAATTTTGGATGGCACAAATTTAAATAAAATGCAAATTTAGCAGCCATCTTCATAAACGAATGCCAAGTTTACAAACAGTAAAATAGTTAAAACCCACAACCTTCCCGATCGTAACCCCTAATGGCTCGCGTTCCCATGAGGCGAGAAATCATTAAGCCCGCACAACCCGCGAATTTGATCGGTACACCGTCAAGTCGTTACTGCTCAACTGAACTGCGTACAACTGCATAGCATCTACAATCTACAGTCTGTCAACTAATTCTAGATTTTTAATGAAATGGAACATAATTTTTTCATTGTAATGGCAACACCGAATAACAGCGATTTTAGAACAAATTATAAAAGATTTAAATGTGAGGCTATGCTTGATCTTTGAAATGGAATTAAACTGGAAAAATTACATTTCTAATTTTTCTTACAGCTTCTATTTTTTTAATGCTTCAGTTTCACCCTTCTTACACACAGTTTTTATTTTGCTTTAACATCTAATTTTTTTTTGTATTTGATTAGCAAAGAGTTAAACGAGCCTATATAGCCAATAAAATATGTTGAATTGAGATAACGGGACTCTTTATCGGGAAGTTTATTGGTCTAAATCAAATGTTAGATTCCTACTAAAACCAAACATGCCAGAAAAGCTTTGAAGAAAAATAGATTTTTAACACATTAATAACATTTTTTTCAAACTATTGTAATCAATATCAAAGGGACTTGTGGTTAAAAGATTACTATAATGCTCAACTTTAATTTTGTTTTATTTTGATTTTATTTCATAGACTTGTTTGGATTTTTTCTAATCAAATTAAAAAAAAAATACACGCAATTATCTCGCAGGGTGTTAAAAAATCTCAAAAAGTTCGAATTTAGAATTTCCCATTAGAATATTATGTAGAATCACCCCCTTTCAGGAAATACCACTCATTTCTGAACACCGTTTGATATTGACGAGAAAAATATTTATTATGATTTTAGATATTAAACCTTCTTGGTGTTTATTTTAAATTATTGCAAAGCCCTTCGTTATTTTTCCCTACAATTACTAGACAGGTTGTATGTACGGTTGTGCAGCTCTGACTGCGTAAATTGCACCGCCTTATCGTGGTTCAAGTTCACGTATAACACTTTGAGGCCACGCAGACGTCACTGACTCTTTTGAATAACTTTCAGAGGCGCTGTTAAACAGGGAAGTTCAAACTATGAACCTTTTTCGTCGATAAATTGTTTCATGCTACTGCTTCTAATGTAACATGAATAAGATACTGAATTTTAAAGTGATAAGATTAGCAAAGTGTCAAAGTTTTGATAGTAAAATCTATTTTAATAGTCAGATACAGGCTTGATAATTTTTTTGAATAAATCTCTATCTTAATTACTAATTTATGAAAGATACACTAATAAAGCTTTAAAATGGAAAATGTTTACCTTAAATTCAGACAAAATAAATTAGTTAGCAACTCGACTACTAATCTGGAGGTCACGGGTTCAAATCATGGCTGGCGCGAATAAATTATTAAATAATTATGTGCGCTTTGTCACAAATAATTAATTAAAACTAATGGTTCAATGGTAACTTAGGACAGTGGCAATTCAACACATTTTTGAAAAGATATACAAAATCAATTAAAGCGATGAAATAAAAAATTGAATATCAACCTAACCCAACGTAACCTAGTTTTTTATCAGTTTTCAAAAGTGTGTTGAATATATATTTATTTTTTTTATTCAATTTATTCAATAAAAAATTTACAATGTATTATATACATATATATGTTTCACTAGTAATAAGATAAAAGATATTATGATATGATTAATATTTACTATTTTTCAATGTTCTCCCATAATAAGCAATTGCTTGTGTGTATGGGATGAGGTATTATTTGTTTAGTTTCTTAGATTTTTTTTTATTTTTTTAATTTTTGTTTTTTTTATCTTTTATTTATTTACGTTTTTTTTTTATTTAGTTTAGGTTTTCAGTATATTTTTTTTTAATTGTGTTTTGAATTCTTTGAAACTATCATTTAGTGATCTTATATTTTCTGGGAATTTATTGAAGAAATTTGTTCCTAAGTTTTTGTAGGTTTGCTGACCCAAAGTTTTTTTACAAATCGGAATTGGTAACATGTATTTTTGCCTGACATTTGCTGTGTTTTTGAATGGTACGGTTTTGTTTAGGATGAACTTGTAAACTTGTAAGGTTGCGTGATACAGGAAAAGAGTATTTCAGTCCGATTCGAGCCGCGGTCAACAGTGGTTGTGTGTATTGCTTAGTGCCGTTCGCCCGTTCCTGTGCCGCATACAGATAAGAGTTTATTGTTACATCTTATTTAATTTTGTTTATCGTATACCTATTTGTTTGCATTCCTGCTTACGGCTAATCCGTTTTTGTTTGTACAGTCAATGAAATAGACTGCGTATTATTTTTTCAGTTTAATTTTTAAAAGTTAAGTTTTTTTTATAATGGAGGAAGACGAGGATAGACCTCCGGACCCAGGGTCGATAATGGATTTTTCTGATTCGGAATCTAATACGAGCCAGGTTTCTGTTACGCTCCCATCTCGTAAACGACGACCATCGCGTAGCCTTCACATTCCATCGAAAGTTAAATCTATGCCGCCGATTCAACAAACCTCGACCTCTAACGACCTTAACACCAATAGTAACATCCAGCCAAGTACTTTAACTAGCGATAATGCAAAAAGTACTCACTTACTTTATCCTGCTTCAGCTTCCGGTCCATTTATCGTTAGTGTTCAGAGAGCTGAACAGGGAAAACTTATTCATCCTATAGATTTTGGAAAATTCGTATTTGACTCAAAAAATAATATCCTTGGTATTGTTAACGGTTCAATTAAACCAGAAGGGCGATATAAATTATCTATCGAGTTCAACACTGCCGCTTCCGCAAACGGATTTGTAAAAAAAATTGACTCGCTCTCAAATCATAAATATAAATCGTTCATTCCTACATTTAACCTTTCGAGAATGGGTCTTTTGCGAGGAATTCCCGCGGAGATCCCAGAGGCTGAAATTGTTGATGCTTTGAATAATTCCCACGGAACCCCGAAAGTATTAAAGGCACGTCGACTGAACTACAAGGATTCTACTGATGGAAACACGATCTGGAAACCTTCCCAGTCTGTTGTTGTTACATTTGAGGGACAATCCCTACCGTCTCGTGTGTTAATTTATTATTCCTCGCTTCCCGTCGAAGTTTATAAATTTCCAACAGTTCAATGTTTCAATTGCTGCCGGTTCGGACATTCGAAATCCGTATGCCGCTCCCCCCCACGTTGTTACTATTGCGGAGAAGGTCACCCATTTGATCAATGTCCGAAATCTTCCAATGATCCCATTTGCATTAACTGTTCGGGTGCACATACCGCGGTCAGTCTAGCCTGTCCGGAATTAACAAGACAGAAGAACATTAACCCATTACCTCCATGATTTTTTTTTTATTTTTATAAACTTGAATCATCATTATAACCTGATAGTATAGACTAAAAGGAGAGCCCAAAATCAGTTTTAGAATTTTCCGCCCGCCCACCCTCTCACCGGAGCGTCTAGAAAATTGATGCCTAAACGCAACGCTTGGAGGTAACCCCCCTAAGCAAAATTTACGTCAAGTATGGGTAAAATGCAGTAAACTGTATGATTTATATTGATAATTTAAAATAAATAATTGCCAATGTTTATAATTCAATGAAAATACAATTTATTAATGGAAAATACACAAAATAACAAAAAATTCAATATTAGAAAAAACCTTCTAGAATGAGGAAAACTAACCAAATCTAACCAAATTATTCTCTAAGTGATACCGTTCGAAGCAGTCAAAATGAAGGGCGCGGTTGCAGGCCCGGCATCGATAGACTGCTGGATTTTTTTCACATAGAGCACAACGAATTCGAGATTCGCCACGATATGTCAAATGAAATTCTTGCATTCGACGCACACGATTCCCATCTAGGAAGATGGGAATGAAGGATCACACGAGAATCTCCGAATTCGGCATTGACTTGATTTGGAAAAGACAATAAAAGAGTACGGGTAACCTCCACACGGAATGCCTTCTGGGAAGGTTTTCTCTGTCGCCTAGTCATCTGGTTTCCCATATCATGCTCGTACTTCCTAAAGAAGCATAGCAACTTCCATCCATTTAAAAGAGTGCTGCTCAGGCAAGATGCAAATAAAGGCCAGTACCACTTCTTTGACCGAATGTTGACCCGATAATTTTGTATACCATTATCATGGAGGTCTACCCCACCCATTCTCAAATTATAATTTCGTGTTGGCACGCTGGGCAACCGATTTTTTGCATGCTTCCTTCAAAACTTCGCCTTTTTGTCTTTCTTCAATTTCTGCCAACTCTGCACTTGACTTACTGGCTCCATTCGATCATAGTTCGTGGCCACTGTTACTTCACGGTTGTCCTAACCAACGGCATACGAGGATTTGGCTTTCTATGTCTACCACCGCATTAAATTCACCTGCTAGGTAAATGTTCGCTATGCGCAAGGGAAATATAGAAGAAAATGTTACCTTTAGGCAATTACTTTCCTGTCTTCAACTTAGCTGAAGCTTCAAGGTTAGGAAAGCGAACTGGCTTACATATGCCAGTAGCGCATATTTTATTATCCTTCAGGATACACATCAAATGGTGAGATGTGAAGAAATTGTCCATAAATAACTCATGGCGTGCGGGGAACTCTATATATTCCATCATAGACAGTACGAAGGATAATCTTTGACCTAATACGGGGTTATATGTATCAGATGCTCAGGAATATGGCATTGCTTGGAAACAGGTAGCCTTCGGAGGAAGCAAGACACCAAATCTCGTAGCCAACTTTGATTGGCTTATTCTAAATGTACATCTTGCAATAATGTCCACCGAAATATGGCACCATTTGCTCGTCGATGGAAAGTTTGTGTGGAAAAACATCAAATAAAAATAAAGATGGAACGTTAGTCATTATTATACCTTAGCCATTCTGTCGGTTATATCTAGGTTGTTGTTATCGCAAAAATGTATATAGCGCTTTATAAACTCGAAATGTGGACGTTGGTTCCATTTTTGATGACGCTTACACCCAAGGTCGGGTCAGACGAATAATAATCTGTGGTAGATGGCAATGCATTGTAGCCGGTCAACACAGAAACCAAGAAAACGCTTCAATTCGTATATATCTTACTAGAATTCGGTATTGGTTTTAAATCGAGCGTATTTGATCATCCTCTCAAGAATAAACTGAATCACTTCGTCATCAAAGAATAATGAAAACACTTGAAAAGCATTATAAGACTTCAGCTTTTCGTACATATCTTTATGCACCACATTCAGCGGTTCAGGAACGCAACAGTTTACTGTAGTTTTAATTTTTTGGCTGGTGGTGCATTTGAAATAGATATTCGCAAGGTATTACGACTCGCACCAGAGGATGTCGAAGGCTGATTCCAGTCAAGTCGTGATTTGCCATCAAATCATCGTCAATCAGCTCTTCGTCCGAATGTTCATCAACATTCTCTGTTTAAAAATATCCAAAAACTGCAGACTAACTATTATTTTTAATAAAAACCACCCATAAAAACACAACAAAACCGTATTATTTGAAGGCAAGCTAACCAAAAACATTTGAAAACACTTTCACAGCTAACCTCCAAACGTTGCGCGCAGGCATCACCTGATTTCAGTGACATCCAGCGGTCATCTTATGCATATAATACTATGTTGAAACAGTGTTGTCGACTATTTCATCTTTTGATAACAATATGTGATTCACACATGTTTTATTTTTTTCCGTTTTAATTTTTTTATTTTTTTTTCAAAATGGGTCTATTTTCAGGGCTTTAGTAAAAAAAATATTAAAAATAGAATAATTAATAAAATTTATTAAATTATGTTAATTATTGAAAGCTAACATACCAATCTGTAAATGCTGCATAACAACTTGGTGGGATTTAGCTTTATTCACAGTGAAAAAAAATCATACTTTTCATCTATTTTTTTGATGCCTATAGACATCGTCATGGAGGTAATGGGTTAAACATAAAATGGCTACTGACAACATTTCGTACTTTCAGGCCTCAAAGTTAATCTCTCCTGCGAAAAAATCATTCGCAGAGATGACATCGTCCTCAGCTCCTTTCCAAAGAACCACATTTTTAAATTCAACGTCATCTTCTCACAGAGAAACCATTCTCAAGCCAGTCAAACCCAACCCAAAATATACACCTTACCTTGATAAAAAAACAATTGAATAATATTTTGGCCAGCCCGAATGGGAATGCCAAGTCCCAGACGCCCAATGGGTGTGCCATTAATGGTAATACTTCCCCTCCTGCTCTCGCCGAAATAATGAATAATAATTCTTTTATACAAACTTTAATTACCCTTTTAATTTCAATCCTTACAAACAACAATACTGTACCGTCCAACGCTGCCGATTACATTAAATCTTTATTATCTTGCCTCCCCAATGGCTTCGAAACTGAACAAAGTTCTTCAGTGGAACAGTAGAAGCCTCTTCGCTAACAAATCTGACCTAATTCAATTACTCGATGAACACGACGTTTCAGTAGCCGCCATTTCTGAAACGTGGTTAAAACCCTCCTTTCACTTAAGAATTCCAGGTTATTATTGTCTCAGATACGACAGACCAGATGGTAAATGCGGCACGGCTCTGATAATCCATATTTCTATCCCGTTTAAACAAATTAATATTCATACTCCCTCCGACGATATCCAGATAATAGCAGCTGTCTTATCTGATATCACAATATTGTCGATATATATTCCTCCCTCTTCGACTTTTATTGAAAATGAATGGGCACCAATCTTAAACCAGATTTGTTCCCCTTATATGATCCTTGGAGATTTTAATGCACATTCCCCTTCTTGGGGTAGCGAAATAACAAATCGTTCTGGCCGCAATCTTTTAGATTTCATTGATACCCATAACCTATGTTTTTTAAATGACGGATCTCCAACCAGATTCACCCCCCCTCATCAACGGAAAAGTGCTGTTGATATATCTCTTTGTTCGTATTCGTTAGCATCTAAATGCTCTTGAGACATCCTAAACGATCCCCTCTCTAGTGATCATTTCCCAATTATAATCCGCTTCCACCATCAATTTAACACTTATTCCCCCCCAGTTAAAAATAATCTCAAATTTAGAACGAAAGATGCAAATTGGAGCACTTTCTCTTCTGAACTAGATAACCTTATTAACTTAACAAAATCGTCCCCGGGAGACATCAGAATGCAATGTGAGACGTTTCCTTCTATGGTTATAAATGCAGCAGAAAAATCCATCCCGAAACGCAATGCGAACATTAAAATAAAACACTCTACTCCGTGGTGGGACGAGGAATGCACTCGCTCCGTCAACTCTCGAAAAAAAGCAATTTCCTCTTTTCGTAAGTGTATGACACTAGAAAATTTTTTATCAGTTAAAAAAGCCCAAGCAGAAACCAAACGAATTTGGATGGCGGAAGTTCTGTGAGAACCTGTCTCCGGAAACTCCCCAGTCTTCAGTTTGGTCTAGCTTAAAAAAATTCGGATCATCGTATTCTCCGCCGAGAATCAAACATATATCAGAAGAAATTCTTATAGGATTTGCGGATAAAATAGCCCCCCCATCAGTTGCCGGATGTGAAGAAATGCCTTCTATTAAGCCGTGTCCATCTCACTCTAACTGGCTAGATGCTCCTTTCTCCATTGATGAGATGAAACGAGTGATAAGAGCCCTTTCTGACTCTGCTCCGGGTCCCGATGGAATATTTTATAGTTTAATTAAATCATTTTCTGATATGGCGGTTGAATATTTCTTACCTCTTATTAATAATATGTTTGAAACAGGACTAATCCCGGATGATTGGAAAACTCAAAAAATCATTCCCATTTTAAAACCTGGAAAAAATCCATCTGAAATTTCGTCTTATCGGCCTATTGCTCTTTCATCATGTTTGATGAAAGTAGCGGAGCGTTTGATAAAAAACAGACTGGAGTGGTTTGTTGAAAGTCAAGATATATTCTCACCAAATCAGTATGGTTTTCGGAAAAAGAAATCTACAATGGATAATTTAAGTTTGTTCACAACTGATATCCGAGTTTATCAATCCCTAAATTCTTATACATTGGCCACATTCCTTGACCTTTCATCAGCTTACGATGATGTTTTACTGAATGTTTTGAAAGAAAAGCTAATTAAAAAACAAATCCCCCCGAAATTAGTCCAATTCATTATTAATTTGCTCACAGATAGGTCCATTATTATTGAGTCTTCCTCTAAATGCTTAAGGCGCAAACTATGGAGAGGTTTACCCCAGGGTTCTGTTATCAGTCCTCTGTTGTTTAATATTTATATAAGCGACCTAGACTCAGTAATTCCTTTTTTTATCAAGCGACTTTACTTTGCGGATGATATCCTTATATATTTGTTACATAAAAATATTATTCTTGCAGCTAAGGAAATGAATTTGGCTTTACAATATATTAAAAGCTGGTTGTCAATAAATGGGATGAATCTGGCGGCATCTAAAACAAGGGTCGTGGCTTTCACGCGCAAAAGAAAAATTCCCCACTTCTCAATCTCTTTTGATAATGTGCCTCTACAAACCGCTACTCAAATCAAATTCCTTGGTCTTCTTTTGAATCATAAATTGTCCTGGCTTCCACACATTCAGATAATTTCTACAAAGTGTGAAAAGGGACTTAATATGATGCGAGCAGTTTCCAGAGTGTGGTGGGGATCTCATCCTACCACTCTTAAATTAATGTATAATTCCCTAGTTCGGAGCCACTTGGATTATGGCACATTTCTTTTTGACCCCCTCCCTAAATATTTAGATAAGAAAATGGAAAGAATTCAATCAAAAGCCCTCAGAATGATTATTGGAGCTATGAAGTCTTCTCCAATTAATGCGCTTCAGGTGGAATGTAGGGAGCCTCCATTATATTTCAGAAGGCAATTCCTTGCCAATAAATATATTTTAAAGGCTTTATCGTTATCACATCATCATATTAAACAAAGTCTTAATCGGTTAAGTGTTAATTTGAATTCTAACAAAAGATTGAGAAAAAAAAAATGTTTTCCTCTCCTAATTAAAAGTTTTCATCTCTATAATTCTCTGTCATCTTCCCTCCAATATCTTCAAGAAGTTCTCAATCTCCCTATATACAATATTTCATTTAAGGCAATCACTTTTATGCCGAACACAATAACATCAGACTTTCGGAAGAATATTTTATCTTCCCCAAATAAATTTCAAAATGTGGATGACTGTTTTAAAAGCATTGTGGCTTCAAAATTCCCTGGATTTTCCATCCTTTACACAGATGGTTCCAAATTTGAAAATAAAAGATGTGGAGCATCTATATATATAGTCCAGAATTCAACATCAATCTCACTTATAAATTACCGAAAGAAGTCTCCATATTTACAGCTGAATGCTTTGCAATTGAACAAGCGCTAAATCAAATCCAGATTCTCAACATTCATCGAGCCTTACTATGTACTGATTCTCTAAGTGCTCTAACTAAAATTATGTCAAATATTCTATGTTATCCGGAAGACAGTATTATATGTAAAATAAAAAATCTTCTCAATTCTCTAAGTGAATCTGGGTTTGAGACGATATTGGCCTGGGTCCCTGCCCATTTGGGTATCGAGGGTAATGAGATGGCCGATTCTCTCGCCAAATCTGGTTCAGATTCCGGAACTATCCCACTAAATTTTAGAATTCCTATCTCCGATGTCTTCCCGATTCTTAAATCCAACATAACTCGTGCCTGGGAAGAAAATTGGGCAGTCTCCAAAATAAGAACTGGATAAAGCTATGCTGGAATTCAAAACCATATCCCTGCTAAGCCATGGTTTCACGGTAAAAAACTGTCAAAACGATTCATTTCATGTATTTCGAGAATGAGAATTGGTCACTGTTCAATTGCATCTCACTTGGCTAGAATTAGAGTTTTGGATGATCCGGTCTGCCAGTGCGGTGTGGAAGAGGAAACCCTCGACCACCTTTTCTTTAACTGTAAAAACCATTCATCTTTCAAGAACATATACCGCCGGCTTATTAAAATCACACACCAGTCCCCCCTTAACATTTCATACCTTTTATCTCTTAACAATTCTCGTGTTCATACAGCTTTATGTAAGTTTATTAACCTGAATGAATTCAACATTTAATTTGTTTTAGTGATCTAAATGAGTCCAATATTTAATTTGTTTTATTATTCTCCCAATAAATTAACCGATTTTTTTTATCCACTTTAACTGTTACCGGCACAAAGCACTCTTTTCAGGGTGAAATGCCTAAACCAAAAAAAAAAAAAGAGTATTTAATTTTCTGTATTTCTTCACTTTAAAATATTTGAAAATGAGTTCAGATGAATATAAAAATGATTTCTTTAATATTATTTTAATTATTAGTTTTTGCGCAATGTAAAGAGGTTGTGTGTGAGTTTTATAGGCGCCTCCATCCTATTATACCATATTGGATTATGGATTGACAATAATAACATATGAATATTAATAAATAGTTGAGTCCCTATTAAAACTAAATTCTTTCAAGAAAGGCATGCAAATACATTATTGGATTGCATCATCTTTACAATATTGTTATACATGCCTTTCTAGGAAGAATTGTGTTTTAAAACCGACAAAACTATTTATTCATATGCATATTGCATACGTACGGGCGCAAACAAAAAATTCGTCAATATTTTGAAGCAATAACTTGCAAAATGCGTAATTTAATAAGATGAATTTAATTAATTATCGCCATCTCTGAAAATTTAGATTATAATATACGTTGCGTTTAATCTTAAGAGAGTAGCTGGAACAGAATCTCGTTCTTTTTCAGTATCTGGTAATTTCAGATACTCATTTTAGACATAAACCATCCATCTCTAGCGAGGATAAGTTTTTTTATGAATTTATATTGTGCTATGGATAGTTAAAAATTATCTTGTCATTTTTTGTGTTGCTTTCCTAGCTTTTGTAACCATTATAGAAGAGAAAAAATCATTTACGGATGTTTAAACTAAAGTTGTTGTGTGTGTTTGTGTTCTTGTGGTGGAAAGCAATATCGCAGGATACTTTATAATGTTTGTTCTTTCATTTAATTCATCTTTATAAAAACATGTAATAATTTCTCTTGATTTGATCACTTTTGTGGCCTTTCGACGTGAGAAAATTCCGCTTCTCCCGCAAGCCTATTTACCATCGAACCCCGATCTTCTCATTCAATCCAAGTCACCGGCCGTAGGTAAGAAAATTGAAATAAAAAGGCGTGAATATTAACATCGTTTTAACGTACTCTCAGACAGTACAGTACTTACTGTATTTCATTTTTTTTTACCAGCTTTCCCATACCTCTCGTTTTCCTGCTCTTTATTTGTGGTTTGCATGAAAACTCGTTAACATTTTATATTTTGCTTTTACTCAAATAAGTATTTTTTTTATTGGTGCCCTTTTTTTTCTCATTTAAAGTACGCTCTAGCGTGTTTAAATCGCACTTTATGGAACGCACGTTTTTTAAAGTTACCATGGCAACATCAACAAATCAACTAAATGTGAAGTCTAAATTAATGTTTGTGTTTTTCATTTCCATGACAACAAGATATTGTGAAGTCACATCACGAATTCATTAATAGTTCTTATTTCCAAATTTTTAATAATAATATCAATATTTATGTTTTCAAAGTGTACCAATAAAAAAAATAGCGTAAAGTATTCGTGGATAACTGGTCTTTAAAACACTTGCTTTATTTCGAGCACTCGGCTACGCCGTCGTGCTCGAAAAATCGCGCGTGTTTTAAAGACCTGTTTATCCACTTATACTTTATTATACTATTTTTTTTTTAAAAAGATTAATTCTCATAACAAATAAAAGTATAAATTTCCACAATTTAAAAATGTAATTCAGCATTAATGTTATTTTTGCTTGTGTAATTATAATATTTCCTATAATTTGGCCACCCACTGTATTAATGACAACATCCATTTTTTACATGATCTAATAACTAAATGCACTCAATTTATATTCGTGAAGAATCACTGTAAGTCATAGAGGCACTATTGCGAAACAATAACTCGTTGAAATGTGTCCCATTATTATTATGCGAGCAACAGTGCGCAGAGCCCCGGATTCGGTTGTTTCCGGTGTTACGGTGTCAGAGTGTTGGCAATGTTGGAGGTCAAATTAGACTAACTGGAGGTAAAAAACGTGGAACTTATTTGTTAGCTTTGTGTCTCATCTAATTGGGTGGTTTGAATTCCAAACAAATCAGTTCTAATTTTGAAAATGGCAATTAAATAATTTTCTATTCAAAATATTGTGTGCTTATCTGATGTCTTCAAATAAACGCTTCCAATTTTGAAAAGCAAACAAAAAAGAGTTCATTGAACCAGAGTTACAGACAGAGACATTTCCGAATTTGGTGTTTTTGATACTAATCGAATAATATAACATAAGTCAACTCCTGAAAGGAAGAAGCCTGACACATCCCTTCACACAACAGCCGACACCTACTTTCAGACTGGTAGAACTAGAGTTGGCTTCCGATGTAGTGAATAATAATGATAATATTTTCATGATTTGTATAGCGCCGTTTTTGTGGAAAATCATCTCAATAAATATATAATACATTTCTGCAATGATCAATGTTATTACTAACTATGTATGGAGATAATATACAATACCATATTTACCTGGTAGGTCACTTGAGATTAACACTTAATAAACATTAACTAATATTTTATTAGCGATATTTAGATATAGGATTTGGGACAAATTGGACATGACTGACTTTCCAGTATTTATTTTAATAATATATATATTTATGATATTTAATGAGCGTGTTTAGAAAAGGAAAAGCAAAATTTTATACTGGGCGGTACTACAGTAAAAGGTTTTGATCAGAATTCCTAAATGTGATTTGTCCCTCGGTATAAGACCGATTTCATTAGAAGAAAATATATATAATTCGCCATTGAAGGCGATGCCATACGTAGTAATGCAAAATCATGTGTTCTTGGTTTGAAAATTTGGTCGCCTAGAAATGTTTCAGATGCTTTAAATAAATACCGCGAGTACAGTACATCTTGGCCTTTGAAATATCGAGTATTTTTTACAAGTCCTTTTATAAGCCCAGAAAAAATAATTTATGAGGCTTACGAATCCATTTTCGGTTATGGTTTTATTGTATAATGTGGCAAATTAAGTTATTTATAAAATGATCGGAAAACATTTAAATTTTTATGCCTGAACATCCACAAAATAAAATAAAAGGCACTTTTTGGCCATGTTTTTTTCTTGCCTAAATCAAAACAGCTGGATGGTGTCAAGCGGGAATTTAAGCCTTATCGCCATCTACGTAAGGAGTGTTATTGATGGCGGCTCGATTCAAAATATTACACGACGTATGGCATCGCCCTAATCAAATAAACTAGAAACTGTCTAAATATATAATTTTTAAATATTATGTTATTTTAATGGGGGGATGATAATGCTATTTTATTGTCTAGGCACTTTGACACTGAGATTACCAAAAAAGTTCCTTTTTGTACCTTTTGATTAACTTGAGGTCTTATAGTGATTTATTTTTGGGGTATTATGCCGTGTTCAAAAAAAGAATAAATAAACTAATAAATCATAACTTCTGGTTTTTCTGGGGAAGTACTTGGCAAATCAAATGTGGTCACCAACACAGCTTAAGACATTTCAATTCTGCAAGTAGCCTCGTTTTTGAACGCGCCGCAAATATACTACAGACATGTAAGATAGCTTCATAGTTAAGTGTTCTACGGCTGAGCATTTGACTTCCAGTTTAGAGGTTTTGGGTTATCTTAATCTTTTTATTAATTTATTTTACTTAAGCACTTTATAAATCCATGTTTAAAATGTCTAATTTATTACAACGATTAACATTTTTATTAATTAATCCATTTTTTCTATGATTAAAATCGCTCGTACAATCCAATTTAAATTTATCAATTGGTGCAGATTTTATACTTTCCGTCATTATAATATAAGATTTATTTGTATGGTAAACCGATTTGTTTATTGGTTTTGACCTCTTTTTCTAGCCCTATTTCATAGCACGTTTGTATTGTGCCTGTGAATGTCCTTGTTGCATACAATTTTGTTTAAAAAGTATTTTGGTAAAAGGTGGTTTGTTATTTTATGTATAAATATTTAGCTGAAGTATTATTGCTCCACTTATTTTGTTAGATTAGGCCCTCAAATATTTAATATAATATGGGCGCTGCCAGAAAATGAAAATATCGTGATGTTGTTAATTAAAGTTCTTAAAACTTTATAGGCATCGTTGACAAATAACCATGTATTATTTGTACCAAATTGAATTACTTTATACTGTTTGGAGATACGTGTAGATTTTTGCTTGGAGAATATTTTTCAATGTATTTGTACAATTTAACGAAACAATTAATATTATAAGACAGTAATCGCCCCTGAAGAAAAAAATATTGTGCTAGAAAGCAATTTGTTGAAGACTAACGAGTGTTTAAAACTAAATTGGAATGTAATAAAATGTAAGTAATTTATTAATCCACGCCACTGCCGAACGCTAAAAAAAAATATT
The DNA here is from genome assembly GCA_026573805.1 of Hesperophylax magnus. NCBI lineage: Eukaryota > Metazoa > Arthropoda > Insecta > Trichoptera > Limnephilidae > Hesperophylax > Hesperophylax magnus. The sequence goes on from JAIUSX010000039.1 coordinate 16,864,529, forward strand.
TTTTACACGTGACGACAAAAACTTCAATGATGTTTTAAAGAGTCAATTCAAACTGATTATACACCCGTCCCTAGATGAGCACAAAGCCATCAAACGCATGGCTGGATGACAACTTGCAATAAACCTATTTACCAGGACTTGACTCAATTGTTTAGTCGATCCTTTACAGTCAGTAGAATGGTAGGTAGGTGCTGGTCAACCAACCGGCGAAGCCTCCCTATATGACCGTTTCGGCCAAGACCATAAGAGGCTTTCTGCCTAGGCCGTTTGATTAATTTATAAGCGGTCATTCTTCTAAGGAGCCGCCGCGGACGATACATGGAACCTTCGCAGACTAGAAGCTTTACAATGTTTAGTACCAATTGAGGATAGAGAATTCGGTGCGAGTCCCGAACAAATATGTCACTCTGATCAATAGGCTAATACGGCAAACTGTAGGGGAAATGGAAATTAGAATTTGCCGGTCAGAAGTGCAAGTCTTGTTTGATTTACCGCCAGTTTAACGGAATATTCCCGTAAAGTGCGCACCGTGCGGGTGTCAGAACTTTTACTAAAAGGCTTCCTGGTGCAAGCAACTAAATTAAATAAATATGTATGCATCTAGCACAAGAACACCTGCTTTATGGTGAGGCAATGTAAATGGTTAGATTAGTAATCTTAAAATTAAATCAAGCAGTTTTTTTAATAGGTGTTTCAGAAAGCTATTTTAAATCTGGATTAAACCAAAAGAAGGATATACTATTCGTAGAAAATAAATATGAATATTATATCTTCAATATTTTTATACGATACAGCTATTTCTGTTTCTGAAATCTACGTGAAAAGACTCATAAAGGTAAAGATTTTCAATGCTTTAAATCATACAATGTTTGATTTAAGCTCTGCTTACAATTTTTCATAATTATTTAAAATTTACTGAAATTCTTCTCTAGATGGCTAACTATTCTTAAAGGGCAGCAAAAACGAATTATTTATTAAAAATTTATAATACAAAGTCATTAGATACGTACAAAAAAACTGTTTTAAAAGTCAATAAATTAATGGCTTTCTATTTGTTAATTTGCTACGAAATAAAATCATATACAACGAGAACAACATTATAAATATAAGAATTAATTTGTTTGTTTATGTTTGAATATAAAAATAATGTGGATTATTTTTACCATAAGAGGAATAGGTCATTGGGATATTTTCAAATACAGTCACGTTAGTACTATTGCTCAGTTGTAAGTCTTGAAGTTATATTGCTGATTGCCCATTTGTATGATGCATATAAATAATAATAAAAAACATGTAATTAATAACGCGTTTACTTCGCTAGTTTAATATCCCTCAAATAGCTCAATAATATTTCATTTTTTTATAATCCATTCCGGATTTGAGCCGTGATAGTGGCTGTAAAAGCTTTTTATTGTTTTTATCACATGTAAGAGAGGTCTCGGGCTGAGGAGCCAAAAGATGTTTTATAAGATCATAAATATCCGATGTTCACAGACTCCAAAAATGTTTATTACCCAGTAGCATGCCTGGATGTTCGGTAACAAATCCCGTGATTTAGGATTTTCCTTTGTCTGCCAGAGCATAATGGCGTCAAAGTTTGATATATTGGAAATAAAATGAAGTAGCCGTGAGCCGTGATCCACTTTGGTGAAACGTAATAATAAATATGATACAAAGCATTCCAGGAGCCTCGAACGAGTTTCAAACCCCCCGCTCACTTGGGTCGAATTTATTAAACGCTTTAGGTAATTACGCCTCGGCTTTTTATGATTTTAAACAGATTCATAATTCAGAATTACGAGTCGTAAAAGACACGGACTTCTTTTTGGGTCCTTTGGATTTCCGGCTGCACGCTTTACGCGATTAAGATGCTAAATTTGAGATTTAAAATACGAGAGCGCTGACTGACCTAATAATAAGCGGACTAATGAAAGGAAACTCATGTAAGCGAACGTAAACCGTTCAATATTATGTAGCATATTTGTTTTATGATGCTACGATTCAAATAAGATGCATATTAATATACGAGGGTCATGCAGAAAGTAAGGTTACAACATTTATGTGGGATCTAAAAATGCTTGTATTTAAATGAAATTCATAGGATGCTTTCAAAGTTTGTTGCAATCAGGATCGAGATATTTCTGTTGCCAGGGCACCAGTTTTTGTATGCCAGTATCACAGACCTTTGTTGCTACCTCTTTCAGCCACTACTTAACGGCTTCTTTGAAAATATCCCATCCAAACGATGTCAGCAGCTCCTGAGAAACTCGTGCGGTGTGGGGCCTGGCGTTTTAATGCAGGAGTCATCCCGGAATGACTCCCCAGGTCATCATTCTCTTTCTGCGGTTCTAAATGGCTCTTTTTAGGATGTTCCAGTAAGCATCTATATTAGTGGTAGTTTCTTTAGACATATTATCTACTAAAAAGACCCCGTTACGGTCCCAAAACATAAAAGCTATGACTTTTCCAGTTGAATGGGTCGTCTTGAACACTTGTTGGTGGCTGGGAAAGATAAATGACGTAATTGAAGTGATTATCTTTTGGATTCCAAGGTGTAGTGACACTCACGTCTCATCCCTTGTCACGAAATAGTCCAGAAAAGCTTCTACCACCTGTGCAAAACGATCCAAAAATCCTTGCGGATTTCGCAAGGAAGAAGTTGTGACTGGAAAAAATGGCCGACAAACAAGCGGGACTTCAGAAACTTACCGTCGGGATCCTCCCTACATGCCAGGTGTGCCAAATTAACTTTCTGAATGGCCCTAGTCTATATTGATATAAAAATATTTGTTTGTTTGTTTGACCCATATATACTCAAAAACTACTGGACTGATTTTGCTGAAATTTCAAAGTTTGTTATTATTATTACCGGAAGTATTTAGAGAGTGGTTTAAATGGTAGAAGAAGTCAGGGACGCCTGTCCAAGACTTCGCATTATCTCTCCACTGGAATGAGATACGGAGTCCAGTAAAAATCGACATAACGTTGTTTTTGATAGTAAAAATGTCGAACACAGTAATGAATTGTCCGGGGACGTCCGAAGAAGACTTAACGTATCATCCCTCACTGGAATTAGATACAGAGTCGAATGAAAGTAAAATTATGTGGTTTACAAGGGCACTCGTGGCATTCTCGATAGTGGCTATGTAATTTGGGGATCCGAAGATGCCAAACACTCAAATGATACAGAAAAGGTGCAAAAAAAAATTATGCGACACTTTTACTTGCGAAAATTACTACCCCTTGTTGTTTCCCTCTGACTTGTTCGCTGGAATGCTAGGACTAGATCTTCTATACTGTAGGAGAAAATTTGCAATAGTGGTAGCAGCACATGAACTGCTCAACGGAGACATTTGAAATCCTGATGCTCTGAAGCGTATTACTATCTTTTCGATAACTTCACCAGAGCTAGGCAGCAAAGGCGTTTTATTTTTGCAAGAGTTAGGACCAACCCACCAATTCTCTGGAGAGAATCACTTGGCTTTTAAACCAACTTCCTTCAGAGATAGACATGTTTCAGTCACACCTCAATCAATTCAAGATTATAGCTAGTATTTTTTAACACGATGATTCATCTCAACTGATTCAATAAATGCATAGAATAGATTAATGTACTGTTAGTTATATGATTAATTGTAATTGTAAATGTTGTAAAATGTTATTAGGATCACTGTTTTTCACAAATAAACAATAAATATACTACCCCGATCTACGCCAGGTACACGTCAGTTTGTTTGATATAAAAGCGTAAAGCATTAATCATTAGTATGTTTTATGATACATTTTTCGTAGGTATATGATAAAATAAGTTTTTGAAATACCCATGTATTTATTGCATGATTGTCGAACAAGCCTTTATTACGTACACCGACTGTTAAGATAACTATTTTTTTTTCAAAAATGAGTTCAAAAGTGTTCTTTACAATGTCTTTATATCTTTAAAATATAATACGAAATGATAATTTGAATATTGAATATTTCTCAAATCTCAAACTGGAAAGCCACCAATCGCTATTAACCGACGATATTTTTGGTAGAAGAGACAGTTATTATTTGAAGATCAAAACTGCGCTGTGTATCCGAAACCACTCGTGTTATTTATTTCTCATACTGATAAGTAAAGTTTGGCATCACGAATTTTAATTAGTTTTTAGATCCGATATTTCTAGGTAAAAGCCACATTTTTCGACTTGCATCGTATTTACCATATTGAGTTAAGAATTTTTTTAAGTTCAATATCATGAAAAAATACAACAGACGCAAGAGTACATTTTTTCATTTCAAAACTTGAAAGACGTAAATTCGGGCTGTGAAACTTGTTACATTAAAACAGTAAACGTTGGAATAATCAAAACAATAAAAGAAGAAACTACCTTTCTTCTAAAGGTAGCTTTTTTTCGCAATTTCTTAAACTTTATCTACAGACATGAAATTAATATTTATATCCATATTGAATAGTTGTGCAATATGTTAACATAAAGAAGATAATCATAATCATACTTCATGCGAAATGATTTATGATTGCATTTTTATATCACATCTCATACATATTGAACTGAATAACCTGGTTTATGAAACGTATTATGCTTACGATAAATATAGTTGCTTTTTTGCTCAGTATTCGATGCGTTTACAAGAGCAATGTACCGATGTTTATCGATTGTCATTTTATAAGGGAGCTGCTTCAAGAGTTAGGACTGAGGCACAGGAGTTAATACTGCAGGACGGTTGACATGGCATCTCAGGAGACCATCCATGGCAGAAGGTAGAATGACGACTTTTCTATTACCGATATACGATTGGCTAAGATTTGTAGGGCGTAGATGGTAGATATTTGATGTGAGGGGAAACATCCAGTGTTGGACATTGGGCATGCTTTTGGATACGTATAATTAAGAACTTCAGTGAAAAATATTATGGCTTTTCGTTCATTTTTCATATCTTTATTAACATTTAAATTGTGATTAGTTGATTTCGTACCGACCTGAGAGGGTTTGACCTTACTGTTAACCTACAAAACCTAGGTACGTATGACGTCATGCGTATCCCGACAGATTTCAATCGTTTTGGCGGGCTTTGATAAATGCAAACTTTGAAAATTATTTTAACAATGAAATCGAAATTTGTAAAATATTAAAAATAAATACTTATTAATTGTTCTGTGTTCAAATCAAGGAACTCCATTTAATTTTTAAAAGTAATTTAATTCAAATTGAATGATGTTATGTTTGTTTAAATACTGGAATTTAAGTGTAATCAAATCACAATCTGCGATGGCCTCTGCGGTCAAGTAGCAAGACTCTCGACTATGGATCTGGAGGGCGCGGTTCTAATCCAGGTGTGCGCAAGTAAATTTTCTTAAATTAATTTTTATTGTTAAACAATTAATTAAAAATAACATTCCATGGTGTATTTTCGGCGCGTTTCAGAGTGAAAATTACTTTATGTATCGCCCTGATAAGACCATCATCCAGAATTAAAAGTTTGCTTCAAATGACTTAGTCGTGTTTTGTGACCAAATCGGAATAGCCAAGTACTCAGTACTTTCCTCTTTCTAATCCCCTTCAACCTTACAAAATACACCCAATTTGGAATGCCATAGACTCACTTGCTCTAGACATTTGTGAGCAGTTGAGACTCTTGTGTGGTATTCACGTAAAAAAGACAGTCAAGCATTATTAAGAGCTTCTCGTTCTAAAACCCTGTTTAATTGTAACAATTCTAAGACTGAACATTTCAAACACTCATGAAATTAGTAATAGGTACGCAGATGTAGCGGATCTGTTTAACTGCACAGAAGCTAGGTACAAAAAGGCTTTAATATCATATCTTTTAAATCATGACCAATAAAATGTAAGTCTACTCATACTTACGTAAAATGTCAAATAAATATGTAAATAAAATGAACTGCCTGGGGCAACTGAGGAAACTTGGGTCAATAATAATAGTCAATACAGTGAACCAACAGCTTGATTGGCACTTACCTACTTTCAACCAAAACCTAATAATAAATGCATACATTTTAGCTATTGTAATATATATTATATCATGTATCTAAACTATCATATATTTCAATCAATACTACTCTAACCTAGTCTACCTATAAGTTTTGCATGTACTTGTATCTCTAATTTTTTATATCCATCTAGAGTTTCTGTTAATTGTATATTTTCTGATGTCACTGTTTATAATTTATTGTATATGGTATATTTTATAACGTTGATATTAAAATAAATAAATAAATTACCAAAAATTAATTTAATAATAAACCCTAAATAATTGAGATCACTAGCGTAAAAGGGGTCTCGTTATAATGTTGGTGACGTCAAATTACTATAAAGGATATTCTGTACTTGTTCACAGAGCTTTTCGTATTGAGTATTGTCTAAGAATGCAAGTATCTCAAAATAAATTTAAATAATTATTGGTAATATAATATAATATTAAAAACTTACATAATACCGATGTGTGATCAATGATCATGTCTAAAAACTAATATAAAAACGTGTGTTTATATTCCTGTTGCCATAATCAACTAATTTAAAATTCAGTAAATATAAAAGATGTTTCTTACCCTCGTTAATTTCTAGATTTATAGTCAAACTGATACAATAAAAATTTGTACATAATTATTTGAATTTTGTTTTAAAAGTGTAAGAAGAACATCTGCTTTGTGTTTTTGTTAAATTGCTAGTTTTTTTGTAAACAAGAATTTAATTACTATGGTATACACGAGAATGTTTTTCATTAAAATAATTTAAACGCATAAATTTGTTTTTGACCAGTTTAGTTATTATTTATTATATACTGTGTAAAATTATATATTGAATAAAGTGGTAAAAACTTTTTTTTTTTAAATAATTTAAAATCTTACAGACAAACGTTAATTTTTCTCTTTTTAGACTGGATTGGAATTTATTATCGGAAAAAACATATTTGTCTTCGTTTTGCTGCAGGTAAAAAAAACCATGTGGTTTTTATTTGTCAGCTGACAATTGAAAATTCGCGAACGATCTAATAATATAATTACCATTTCCACATTATTTTTCGTATAAAATGCGTTTTTAAGCATCATCATAGTATACATACTGATCAAATAAAAAAATCAACACAGTAAAAATAATGTTTTTTTTACCATGTTACATCCAATTTGATTAATAGATGTTGTATTTGAAATTTTTTTTTTGGTTTGGATTTTAGTATCGAACCTTCTTCGCCTTTTTTTCTCGAGACTAGCTCCTTACTCTTACTTGCATTCAATAAAAGGTCGAAAATAATAGAATCGAATAATATAGACCTAAAACTGAGAATACTCCTCATAAAGACCTATGTATGGAGTATCTTGATGTACGGCTGCGAAACATGGTGCCTATCTGAAAGAGATAAACGGAGACTAGAGGCTTTTGAGATGTGGTCCTATAGAAGACTGTTAGGAATTTCCTGGAGAGACCATATTACAAATGAGGAGGTTCTCCAAAGAATCGAAGGAGGAAGGCACCTGCTCAGGACCTTGTCCGAAAGGCGTGCAAGATGGATCGGCCATGTTATACGACAAGAAGTCCTCTCGCATGTCATAATGGAGGGTATGACCGAGGGGACCAACTCTAGGGGACGCCCACGCCGAGAGTACCTGGAGGACCTGCTGGTGGACGTGCGCTGCTCATGATATGCAGAAGTAAAAAGAGCCGCACAAGACAAGGAAGAATGGAAGAGGAGATTAGATGAAATTGCTGCAAACCAATCCCAGGATTGAAACCAGAGAGAGAGATCTCCTTACTGCTGTCTTTTAAATCTAAAAAAATCGTTTGACTGAGGATTGAACTATCTCCCACGGGGATTGGAGTCAACCGCTCTAAATGAGCAACATCCTAATTGGGAAGGACCGACATTTATTATGTAGACATATTAACTGCAGTATGGTCATCCAATTTCAGATAAATGCATATGCGAGATTTTTTTCAAAAGTTAATAAAATACATTGTCATCGAAAATGAGTCAATCTGCCGAGTTTCAGATCGATTGGATTCCGAAAGTGGGTTAATTTTCACTTCTAAGATTCACGAAAACATAATCAATATTCAAAAAGATGGATAATATAAACACATAAATTTGTTTTTGACCACATTCGTTAGTATTTATTATATAAGGCATAAAACTATATATTGAATAAAGTGGTCAAAAACAAATTTACGTAATTATATTGTAAATTATGGCGAGCCACCAAGTTAATGCTTTTAAATATTAAAAAAAATTAATGTAAAAATTTCTTTATTGTCTCCATTCAGATTCCACATTTGAAATCGGCTTGAATGGTTAGTACTCTGTTTTGTAAACATATTAGATATAGTTACCATTAGCCTTACAATATTTTCGAATTATTGATACTATAGATCCTTTAGTTTCATGAAGTTGGACTTGGTATGAAAAAAAAGTTTATTTAATTATTATTTTTTTTAATTTTTACATTTTTTCTCAACATCAATAGCAAAGAAACGAACAGAAATACGCCGTGCTGCTACAAAGCACACAGATAACTCTTAAATAGACTATAAATAACTGACAAGCTGAAGTAGTCATCCGCCACTTTCCTATCGATCACCACAGAAGATGCTGTCATCACTCTCAATTTGATTGCAATTTTTCAACCCGTCCGCGAAGAGATGCGGGCATAACATGATTCGCCTCCGCTCCATACAAAGAGACTTTGCTCCACAAGACTATTTTAATTTAATGCGACCGTTGCTTCAATTCATTTATACGCATTTATTCACCAGCTCGCGGTGTGGTCTTGATAAGGAATTTATAACTTAATGCCGCTCCCTGGCGGATGACTTATTACAGGCACTTTTTGCAATGAAAATGTGGAAGTTGAACTCCTCTTGTTGGCTCGCTGGCTCATTGGTCTCCTGCTTTGTAGACTGCTCCTTCGTCGTAGCCGTAATCGCAAACGCCAACAATAACTTTGTAATATTTATTGCTTCACTGCCTCACTATACCATCTTGCGACCGAGGAAAAATAGGTTTGAAATACAACAACGGAGTACCAAATACGTCGTTACGATTCTATTGGAAAGTGGGTACAAATAAAATATATAGACATAAATACGGTTACACTTATGATTTAGTAATTTAATTTTTCCTTAATAATTTTCACACAATTTTGTGTAGGTTAATTGTGAATATTACGCAACCAGACTAAGGACAGGTTGTTCCACAAAATGTGAACAATTCATATCATATCATGGTCGAAATTCAAGTTCTGTGAAAGTTCTATTCATATTCTGTTCTTATTTCACCACGGGCCGGTTGCTTCATGGTAGGTACTTGGATAACAACAGAACTTTAATTTAAACTTTTACATATGATGAATTGTTCAAATTCTGTGGAACAACCAGTCCCAGGTGTTAACGTAGCACTTTTGCGGTGGTTCAACACATGATAGAATTTTTAAAGCGCCCTTTTAAAAACGTGATCCATTAGCTTTTTCAATAGGTAAAAATGGTCTCACTTTATTATCTAAAATAGAACTGCTTTTATTTATCAACTTGGCAATAAACGCCAGCATTCCGTTTGCAAGATTGTGAAGCTTTTAATAAAATCAATAAAGTCAGTGATAAAATTAACATTGCTATCGAAGACAGTAGGCAGCTATGTTAAAAATGATAATTCTGTCACATAATATTTTATTGCTTCAATTAAAAGTTTTTACCATCTTTCATCGGGTAAACAAACCTTTAAACGCTCCGTACCAGTTGTATCAATAATTGAATAAAAATACAGGCTTTTATGACAATAAATGCGATTTGAAATTTAATCGGAGTATGATCGCGTCCTCCAACACTTTGAAAGTCATTTAGTTTTATTGCGAACTTCTTTGAGATGTGATAAGTCTCGGAGAAGCGTTATATGTCAACAAGATAATAGGTCATTACGCCATTTCCAGACCGGCACAATAAAACTTTACTGTAATGCTTCAGATCGGGGCAATAATTTTTATTTTCTTTGGTTTATTTTTCCCTTTTTGAAAATCTATACAAAAACCTATTTTTGATAATGCGTAAGTCTTAACACTATTAAAATGATCCGTATTTGGAAAAGTGAAGCCTTAACTACAAAGTAGCAAATTATTAAGGTAACTTCAAGTTTTACTAAAGTTTATTATAGTTTTTCTTCAATTGTACTAAATGTACTCAACAAGGAAAAGTAACCCTAAAAAATAATTTTAGAATTTCATATCTTTAAAGGTTAAGCTAGTGTAACACAGATATATTTTTTAAACATGTTGCGAAGATTGAAGATGTGTTCGGTGTTGAAAGTAAACCATGTAATATTTTATAGTAGATTTATTACAGCAAGGATTATTTAAGTAATCGCGGAGCTAAAGGATTAAGTTATTTTGATTAACTCGTTGTAGACTGACTGAGTACCTTCCCGCTGTCGCTTATACGATTGGTGCCAATACGATTAAAGTTGCACCTAAAAACGTTCCCGAACATTCTAGTTGCTATGGCCACAAACATTGCCACCCGTGACGCTGAGAAACGGCCAAAATTTCGAGTATGTTCTATGACGGCCTAGGTACCTTAGCGCTTGGCACTGTGTACTAAGTAGTAGGTACTAGTACCATTACAAATAAATTAATGAATATTATTGTACACGTAAACTATGGTTTGTTTTATTATTATTCAAACGGGCGCTGTTTGGCAAGAATCAATCAATTAATTTAAATAAATTATTACTTAAATTTATCCATTTCAATATAATTTATTTTTCCGTCCAAGATCTTTCTCTCCATAGACACTAAATTAGATAGGACATATACCATTACGTAAATTGTTTTGGAGGTAAAAAAGCACTATCCCTCGACGCTATTTCTATCCTGTGCTTTGTAACTTTGACGTTCTAATATTGATTTAAAACCCAGAAAAAATATTTTATTATATGTGTATATTCATCGATGATGAGGTTTTCCTAGGCCTTGGGAAGACAATTTGACCTTTCCAGCGGGACTCTCTCGACCCATTGTCTTGTACCGCAGAGGGAGGGATGGATTCATACGTCCGTCACTCTTGGACACACTGACCCCCAGATTCCTTCCCACCCCGCATACGTAGTTAGTGTATAGAGATTTTAAGATTTATTAAAAATGAGTTTTTTTTTAAATATCAAACCTTATATATCAGGATTAAAACTGTTGCAGCAAGATTTCGTCTGACATTTCTTGAAACCATTCAACAACTTTTCTTCTATTATCGCGAAACCATAGTTGAAAATGAAAAAAACCCATATTATGTGTGTTTATTTCTTTCCATACTGTAGCCATAAAAATAATCAATACAAATAATCCAATTAATGCTAGTGGAGGATAAGAGGTGCCATTTATATTAACTGCTTCTTTTAATCCTTTGCCGCGGAAGCTGCTCTCTTGTTGAAGAGAGGAGATAGAATAAAGTTTAAAAAAAGTATTAATTAAAAATGTGTGTAGCTAAATACTGGTCGTGTCTACACATCACTCACGGCGACGTAGATTTCTGTGGATTTCGCTGTATTCTCGCATTTATGTGGCGAGAAAATTTCTATTTTATCGGCAGTTAATTAGCGGACTCTTCTAGATTCCCACAGAATGTTGCTAGTTGCAAGTTGCCAGTTGCCACCAACAGTGGCCGCTGTTTGCGCGCCATTACAGTTAAGTGACTTGCTCTATAAATGTCACTCTGTGTGTGTTCCCGAGCTCGCCGAGAAAAAAGTCCTTCGAAATTTCCGACTTATCCGCTCTTAACGAAGGAAGTCCTTCAACCATTTGGTGCTTTAGGTGCAAATCCGCCGGAGGAAATCACAATACGTGACAATCTTTTATTCAATAGCTATTCTTGTGCACCGCGCAAAAACTGTAACAAATTATTACAGAGCATAACCGCTAGCGAGTAGAATGCGCTATGAGCTGGTTGTTGTGGAGGAACTCGAACTGGAGGTACTCTTACCTATCGTAAGTTATAAAGGCAAGACCATAGTGCATTTTTAACGCTTATGTTTTTATTCATAGGCATGCTTCGAGAGCGGCTTAACCACAACTGTCAACGGTGATGAAAATATGACAGTATTACCGTACCTGCGAGCATTAAACGGGGAACAAATTATTATATTCTGCATTGCGAAACGTGGAAATTCTCTAAGCCATTTGCATTCTTCTAACTCGGTTTTTTATTTATTTTTGGTATATTATATAGGTACCTAATAATTATCATAATATTATTTGTATAGAGTTGTTTTTGTAAAAAATCACTTCAAGAGCGCTGCACAAATATATAATATATTTCTACAGTGATCTATCTTATTACTAAACATAGACTAGACAAACTATTATCAACTTATGGCAAACAGATAACATCCACCGGTTCATCGATAACAAATACAAAAAAATATATGTACAATGCATTTTATCAACGAACTTGATGCTGTTAATGGACATATATTACAATGTATTTACATTCTATGCAGGCAGATAATATATTGGACGTGATACTGGACCATACTTACCTGGAGGTCACTTGAGATTATCACTGTTCATTTTTTACACAGTTCACACGCTGAGGACATAATTGAAACACGTGTCATTGGAATGATTTTATTAATTCTGGTTTTTATTTTATTATTTTTTATTTATGTTGTTTAATGAGTAAGTTTAGGAGAGGAAAAGCTAATCTTATATTGGGCGGTACAAAAGTGCAAGGATTTGATTGGAATTTATCTTCACAAACGAGATTTGTCCCAGAGACAGATTGATAAGTACGAGTATATTATATAGGCTTCGAATAATGTATATGCAATAAGAAAAGTGTGATTAAATAATATTGTAGGCAATACAAGAATACTATTCTCAGGCTCATATTTAGTTTAAGGGTATGCGAGCCTAAAAAGGTATGTTTTTAGTTTAGACCTGAATTCTGTCAAGCTTGTTATGCATCTTAGTTCTAAAGAGAAATTATTCCAAGCCTTTATCTTAGATATTCCGAAAGCGCGATCTGCAAACGTAGTGTTTGGCTTTCAGTAACGTTCCATCAGTCTGCCTACAGCTGATGATGTTGCTGATCTAAGAGTTGAGTTGAGTGGTGGTTATCTATGTTCTAATAAAATCCTTATACATGTATTTAATAAAAACGTTTTTTAGAATAAATCAATCGAATGTTTTTCGTTTATTAAGTATTAATTTGCTTATGTTTTCTTCTTATTGTTTTTACTATGGTAATTCACTGAATATCATTGCTCCACACATCAAAGACTTTTGACTTCAAGTTTTTTTGTATGAAAGGGAGTCTTATTACATTTATTTTTTTCGTCTCTTGTGTGTGTTTGTGCTGAAAGCTTACAAATTTTCTTAGAAATTAAATTCACATATGGCCATTAATTATTTAGTAGATTAAAAATAAAGCATTAAGTAAATAATTAATTTGAATGACAAAGCTGTTTAACTTCTTCAACATGTACTTTACAATCTAGAAACTCTGTGAAGAGAAGAAACTGTGCAAATTTCTCACGGGAGTTTTTTTTAATATTCGCTCCACACAGGGAGCCCTGAATAAAAATATATCCCTAGGGCCTAAGACATCTTTGGGGAAGCTGGGTGGAGGGTTTTTTAAGGAAAGGATGGAGAGGAATGAGAAAAAGATCTGGGAAGGAAAATAGTATGAAGGGTGTTAGGATTCTGGGAGTCAGTATGTCCAGGAGTGATGGAAGTTTGAATATATCCCTCCCGTTGTGGTCAAGGCAATGGGTCGAGAGAGTCATGCTGGAGAGGTAAAAAGATCTCCTTCAACCAGTTGCTCCAAATCCGGCACGCCACCCAGTAGGTGGGCAAATGCACCATCCGCCAAGACCTAGACAATCCTCATCCAATGATGACCATATGTGGTGACCTATGGGAAAGATGTTGGTTATTCAATGCACGGTTCCCGGGACGGCGGTACCCATACCCGCCTCCCAAATTGTAACCAAAGAAAACCAGCCAAAAATTCGAATCTATGCAAAAACAGCCGTAGGTATGAAGTGCACCTTATCTTTTATGTATGTTATTTTGGTTAAAAAATATCACGTTCCATTCTTGGAAATGTTTGCAATAAAACCGTTTCAATAAAAAAAACATTCATAAATTTCAGCTTATATTTTGTGGGTTTAATTCTGGTAATCAAATATAGAGTTCTATAAGTCAACACATACCTAGATTTTTTCAGTTGTTTTATCCCTTACAGATGTTGGAAAAATAAAAGAACCATTCATACAGGTACCTACAGGATATTTTGAAAGATGCCATAGACAAAATTGGCAAAATCGTAAATAAGGTATTATTATACAGGGTTTTCCAATAAGATGTGTTATTTTGATATTCAATCGTAAAAGATCAATGGTTTCGTTGCTTGTGTGGCACGTAGCGCCGTCTTGTTGAAATTAAACGTTGTCCAGATCAATACCATCCGATTCCGGCCATAATAAGTCATTAATAATCTCTCGATAGCGCAATCCATTCACCGTAACTGTTGCTCCAGCCTCATTTTCAAAAAAGTAAGGTCCAATGACTCCGCCGGACTGATAGAGATAGAGAGGCTTTTCAAGAATAACTCTTGGGTTTTCCGAGCCCCAGATGCGACAATTTTGCTTGTTGACGAAGCCACCAAGGTGGAAATGGGCCTCATCACTCAAGATGATTTGCATTTGATTCACTCAAGTGAATTTTAATAATTTCAATGCATTGTTGAAGCGTGTAACGATACATTGTTATTAATGGCGTAGATTCTACTTGTCAAATGTCAAAAAAATGACTGCTTCAAAAGTTACATCTACCGACATAGCGGGCTATTCAAAATAACACCTCTTATTGGAAATCCTGTATATATCTTAGTACTGCAGAAATAGATTCAGTACACAATAATAATTATTATTTACATGATACAAGAAACAATGAATATTGCGAGAACTAACATCTGAGATAGAGGAGTTCTGGATTCGAAATCGGGTGAGCAGCCCGTACTACTATGTATAAACCTTTGTCTGTTGCAGTTTCACTCTTGACACTGCATAAGTCAAATTGACAACTTTCAATAAGGTAATACAAAAGTATTATCTATGGGTAAAAAATATCCAGAAATATTAATCTCGTTTATACATGGCTTTAAAATAATTATTAAAATGTTTATTTGACAATAGATTGTTACGATTTTTCCATCTTATTTTTTTATTATATTGATTCTTTTGACAAAAAAGTCACTGTTCAGCTATTTCCGGAATGCGAGATATTATATATTACAAAATTAAATATAAAAAAAAAATTTGGACATTTTCCAAATTTATCATTATTTCATTGTTGGACAATTTATCGGACAGTTGCTCCGAAGCCTATTGTACGGAATTGCAGTAAACATTGTTGCAAACTTATTTAAAATACAATAATTTACTCATTTAAACTGTTATATTATTTGTCATTACATTAGTATGCAAGGAGAAAGAGCCATCAATTTGACGTTCTCAGTAGCGCGAGTGCTGTTTCACGTGCAGTTTTTTCACAAGCGCAGTCAGGTCGCCACTTGCATAAATGCACTCTCGTTACGCCACTGTTCCAGCTCGGCTGTTTTAATTGAAGTATTAATTAGTGTAACGAGTCCCTTCTTCGCCCACCAGGGGTAACTTTGCAAGATTTTAAATAAAGTGTATTGTTTGTAAACACCCACTGCGATTTTCCAAAAAATATCATTACTTTTTATAGAGATGAAATTCATCGGTATTTAATACGATAAAATCATGTAAATATTGCCAATTTTTTAATCAAATTTTTAAAATAGTTGGTAGGTACTTATAGCATCAGTGGAGCTAATTGCAAATCATTTGTCATTACTCCATAGAGCAATCTCGTTATTTTAAGCTTAATTTTGAACATATTGTGAACACATTTATTCGAGTTATTTACAATAAGGTAGTTTATGTTAATATTATGTTTGTGTTTCTAAATAATAAATTAAAAAAATGTTTTGAATACCAGTTAATCAATTGAAATAATCGAAGAAGTTGAAGGGAAGTATCGGGCAAGAAAGTTTGCGATACATGATCAAATTTAGTTATCCCAAAGAACAAAGTACGTTACGTATTAAATTGTTATTTTTTTTTAAATATTCTTTTTACAATATCTCTGCCATCTTTGGGATGCTGTGTGGAGTATTTTTCAGTAAAGGAAGGAGAGGAAGTTCTCAGAAGGAAAAGGTATTAGGGGTGGGGTAGGAATCTCAGGGTCAGCGTATCGAGGAGTGACAGATGAATGAATCCATCCATCCGACTTCGGTGCAAAGTTATCGGTTGATAGAATCTGGAGAGTTCAAAGGGCCTCCCTCAATCAGTCCCCTCCGACCCGACCCTCCAAGCAGCAGAATCCGGGCACCCCTGCTAAGTCACCATTGCACCGAATTCGAATCACTTGGGGTGACCTATGTCAGAGACGTTGGTTATCAAATAAATGTTTGTCGAGACGGCGGTACCCAAAACCGCCTCCCTAAAAAACAAAAAAAATATAGGCCAAGTCACCCCTTAAGGGGCCAAGTATTTGACTTTACTTTACCTGCTTTAAATTCGCGTCAGTGCACTGTCCGGTGACGAAGCCGGTCGAGACGAACCCGACTATTTTATCTGGTTATTGAGTGCACACTGTACACAGTGTTGATGATTTATTGGTTCAGATTCCTCAAATATTCTGATCCAGTTTTTTTCCGTCGGTATGCCTCAAGATACCATCAGCGGGAGACAAACGAGCGACAGTGAAATCATCAGCATTTATTGCCAATAAATTAATACTTTTCTTGCGCGCTCATTACACAAGGTAACTTTGTATTTATGCCTTTATGTTTCGTAAGTGCCCGAGTCCGGTGCTTCGCTTAACAATTTATGCGCGCCATCTGCCGTAAAAGAATTTAACAATGAAATATGATATTAAAATTCGACTACACAATAAAAAATCAATATTTTTTCGCGCATACTTGTAGAACTCTTCGAAATATATTTTTTTCTACCATAAGCCTTTCAAAGCTCCTAAAACAGGTTAATTGAATTTAAAATAACATCACGTTCATAATTTATTCAATAAATTCCAATCAAACTATTAATAGTTTCCTTTTGGACACGATAAATGTGTTTATAAAAATTAGTACACCGTAAAAAGTTTTAATGATTTTGTCGTCCTGTGTATCCAGCAGGGTGGGTCGGTAAAGGATTTATCGATAACATCGATAACTTGTC
The DNA here is from genome assembly GCA_026573805.1 of Hesperophylax magnus. NCBI lineage: Eukaryota > Metazoa > Arthropoda > Insecta > Trichoptera > Limnephilidae > Hesperophylax > Hesperophylax magnus. The sequence continues at coordinate 16,881,800 of JAIUSX010000039.1, forward strand.
ATCATTCCCGAGCACAACTGAAGATCGCTACCGTACAAACAACAGTACACGTAGAATGAATTAAGATCACTTAATCGTTGTTAGGTGTTGTTTGTTCATCGGCAATCTGCAGTCAAGCTGGAATGGATTTTTAAAAACAAATTGAGATTTAAAAAAAAAAATTGATGCAATAACATTCATTATCACTGGGTGCTTACCATATTTAATTGAATAGTTTCTTTTATATAATGAAATAAAATACAATTTCGCGTAATCGGAATTTGTGCAAATGTAAATATTGTTTCAGTTTCAATCAATTACGAGAGAAATGAGAAATTAATTGAACAATTTTTTTTTCATTGATATCCACAATCGTTTTAATGTTTTGAATCTATATAATACCCAATACACTAAACAATCTAAATAATACAGTCGTTGAGTCGGTGCTACAAGGCATTTTTAATGTTGCCTGTTGTATGCTGATGATGCGGTGCTGATTGCTAACAGTATGGAAGATCTACATTCTCTCGTGTCTAGGATGAACGAAGTATGTATGAAGAATGAGTTTATGGTGAAATAAGTAAGTCTTCAGTCATGGTGTTTGAAAGGGAGAGTATTAAAACAGTACGCAATATAGTTGTAATTGATGAATAATAATGTTTTTTACAATCACCACCAAATTATTTTCCTCAGGGCCTATGTCATATTGTAATGCTGTGTGGACGGTCGTGTTTTAGGAAAGGAAGGTGAACAAGTTCTAGGAAGGTAAAGGGTATGAAGGTTGGGTTGGAATCTAGAGATCCGTGTGTCTGGGAGTGATGGACATATGACTACATCCCTCCCACTGCAGCGCGGGGCGAAAGATCCATAGACATGGTGGAGAGGTTGAAGAGTCCGCCAAACCAGCCCCTCTCGATCTGACATGTGGGTAGGCCCATCCTGAACACACCTCACCTGATGAACCCGGACACTCCTACTTAATCACAAAACGTGGCAAAGGTATGGCAGAGGTGTTGGTTATCCAATAAATGTTTCCCGGGGCGGCGATACCCCAACCCGTCTCCCAAATTGGAGCAGGTGGACGAATTTATGTATGTTTACGAGATACAAGGCTTTTGAAAAAAAGGATAAATACAGGTAAATTCATTAATGGAAGACTGAGTGCGGTTAGTGCTAACAAAATAAAGTCCAAAAAGCGAAGCTAGCAGTCCACAATAGAGTGCTGATACCTACGCTGATGTATGGCAGTGAGGCATGAAACTGGCAGAGGAAGGATGAAAGTAGACTGAATGCTGTAGAAATGAGATCACTGAGGTGTATGTGCGATAAAACCAAGTATGATCTTGTGAGAAATAAGGAGATCCGCTACTAATGGAAGGCTAATATTAGTGTAATTATAATTAAATGAATAAGATTAAGAAAGTGACGCTTAGGTGGTTCGGGCGAATAAACGAAGAAAGCAGTGTAAAGATAATGTATTACGCATCAACCGTAAAGCGCCCCTGAGGTGATATATTATCAAATCAAATTATCCAATAAATAAAAAAAATACGCAAAATTTGAATGGCAAGTCGGGGACACACGAGGGAGACATGGCACGATCAAGTAAATCAGTTACTTGAGTCGAGCCATGTCAAGAGTCAGAGTATGCATGAGACGATGTATGAATGTGAATGAGGCAAGGAGTGTGTGCCATGACCGAGATGTTTGGCGGTCGGTCCTCTCTGCCTACCTCTGCGGTAAAACGTCCCGATGGTTGGTTAGTATATCTTTATTTTAAGTACATATATATGTTTTTATAATTAAGATGTAGCTTCACAATTAGGTTAGGCAAATAATCAATTACTTACATTCTGAAGAAGCTCAACGAACGGAGATACATTAAAATAGCAGGAAACTTCTAATCAACATTTCCGGAACATTGTAAACTTGGCCAATCGCTTCGGGGTAATCAATTAAATCTATATAAATTATTTTCGAAACCGATATGGTTAGCGTAATAATTATATCCAAATATGGCTCACCCCGGATCGCCTAACATTTAAGGTGGCACAATTTATATTGCTGTTCATAATAAGCAGTAGACAGCGATCATTACAGAAGCAGCCGTCCCACGGTCATATTATATTATTTACTGATGAATGAGAAATTACACAATCAAAACTAATATAATGATTCGGTTCGAACACTTTTATGGCGTGGTGAACATTTGATTTTCAATGTTTATGGCTTGTACAAAAATTACACACATTTTAATTATTTTATTTAAGCGGAGATAGTTCCCGTGAACACTTATGAACAAACCATGGGCCCATTGAGCCTCCCAATTTACCCGGTTCCTTTGATAAAGTTCAGTACTGTTGTCGTTTGAAATTATGCTTTATCTCCTGGTCACATAATGCGTTTTCCCAGGTACACTTAAAGTAAAGGTATGTTCTGACTCTTTTAACCGGAGACTCTTTTGTCACCGAAGACCAAAAGTTCATTTACATTTTTTAAACCAAGTAACTTCAGCAATGGGTAACAATTATTTTACAAGCAATAATTATTATCAAACGATTAAAAATCAAATCGAAGGGACACGGGTTCGAGTCCCGTTGGCGTCATGTATCTTTTATCAGGAGATTTTTCAATGTGGATGAGTGTTTCAGGCGAATAATTATTGCTTGTAAAATAATTGTTACCCTTTGTGCTATGCATAAAAAATCTTGTCTTAAACATTAGTTTACCAAAAAAATAATAATTAACTTCAGCAATCACTCTTTAAAGTACGTTTCTTAACACCCTGTTTTTAATTATTTTAACTTATATCAATGAAGACCTGAAGTAAGCACGGTTTACATAACACTATTCTATTTCAGCTAAATACAGGTTTTTATGTATTATTCTTAAAATAGATTTACTTTATGTGGTCTAATATAAACTTTGGTATTTAGGCTTCTAATACTAATCACCTACAAAATTTTTACACGTTTCTTTGAATTTTCCTATAGTTAATAAAACACACTGAATTGAACTAGAAGGTTTAGATAGGAGATATTATTGGATGAGAAAGTGAACGGTAGAAGAAGTCGGGAAAGTCTGAGATAGACAAGGTCCTAATCGGGTAAGAATAAGACGATGCATGCATATGTATGCGTGTTCTAAGACAGAGTTCTGTACCGGTTTTCTCTGCCTACCCCTCCCAAAATGTTTATTCTGTTAGTTAGCCTAATAGAACAGTTAGTATTGTTTGTTACTCAAATGATAAAGACTTTTTTATTTAGAAGTTTGAGAACCGTCAGTTTAAATCAATTGACACAGATTAATTTAAAGCAGTTAATAATTCAGTACATCACTTAGTTCCCATATGGTTTTCAACAGAACTAAATATTCAAATACGCAATAGCTGAAAACATTTAAAAAATATGATTTGATGAACTGCCCGTTTTTATAATAGTAGCAATTACGTGGTGTTGCATCCTTTTCACCAATTATCTGAATATGGATATCGTTTTCTTAATGGTTTTTAAATTATTATTGTGCGAATAGTTCAGTTTATGATTGCCAAATGCAGAGTATTTTTTTTTACTTTTCAATAGGTCAACGGTTTTATCAATTCTTTTGCAAAAGTAAATCAAAAATTATACCCTGTCCGATTTTTCGTTTTATTTGTTTGCTTTGCCTCGTCAGAGCGCTGCCATATTTAGTTGAAACCCTATACTTATGGTTTCTGTATCTTTAACTGGACTTTGGATCATAATATCTATATATTTAAAATACAGTCCATTTTTGGTGCACCATTCAACGGCTCAAATTATGACGGCGAGCGGTAATTTTTTTTTAGATTTTAACACCGATGATTATCAATAAAATCTAAATTTCAATTGACTGAATTCATTAATGCAATATTGAAATCACCATAATTATTAGCGATTTAAACGAAAATCTGAAAAGATTCGGTATACACGAGGACTCATGTCCTAGATGTGACAGTATCTTTTTCTGATTTTGTTCATGTCCTAGATGCGACCTTATGGTTTTTTTTTGTTTCCAATTTACGTTAAAAAAAAATATATATTATTTTCAATAATTAAATATTACAATTTGAGGTTTTACTTATTCACATAAACAAATATTCCATCTAGAAATTCTAGAAGAGTCAATAGATGTCGCACATTAACATTAAAATAGGATGTATTATCTAAGACACTATCTAGATTGCATTTTGTTCGAGTTGAATCTTGCAATCACAACGGCATTGTTAAATCTATTCATTAAAGGAGCCATCTACATACAATAGCGAAACGTGATCCATTGAACTATGCTAAAAAGCAAAACTAGTACCGATACCGAAATTTACGTAAAAAGCATTATAAATCCCTACTCGATAAGGATAATTCCAGCAAAAAGATTTTGAGCATTGTTAGAGACATAACCAAAACTAAACGAAATACTGGCATATCTAAAGGATCTGAATAAAGTATCGGAAATTTGTCTTTAACTGACCCTCAAAAAATTGCATGTCATACTAATCAATACTTGATCAGTTGACCCTAAGCTAGTAAAAAAAAAATTATAGAGACTCGGAAAACTGAAGAAATTTTAGGGTTGGAAATTGAAACAAATTATAATAATAACGAGTTTATTCCAAAATGAATCAACTTTTTAATTTGAGATTAAAACAACTACTGTAAATCAAAAAAATCGACAGTCCTAAAACTCACATGCAAAAGGTCCAGATAATCTAAACTGCTCCAGTATCATATATTTATAATTTTGGCAATGATTCAGGAATTATTTAATTTATTTATAAATTCATGATATTTAATATAGATATTTACAGATAATATATATATTTTAATAATATTTCCTTGTAACTTAAGGTGATCAAACATAAAAAAATACCAATATTAGGTACTGTTAATCGCGATATCTAAAGTAATTGAAAAAATGTTCAAAACAACATGAATTGATTATTTGGAAAGTATATTATGTACTAACAAAAGCTGGATGCATGGACACAGGAGGGTCTAGAGTCATTTATAATAATTAAATGTTGCTTCGTTTTACTAAAACAATATATGTTCTTGACGTGTAGGACGAAGGAGGTAAACAATCAATTTCCCTATACCGTCCTTGGGAAAGGGATGGGGCCCTTGCAAACACCTTATTTCTAGACATGGTCAATGCTTTCTATACAATTTCCCATAAAATACTCTTTCAGAGACTGCAATATATAGAAATAACGGGAAAAGCTTTTCAGTGTATACAAAGTTATATATCTTATATATTCTAATAAACAAGAATTAATTAGACTATTAGCACTTCACTATAAAATAACTTTGGAGTGCCACAAGGAAGTACACTAGAACCTCTTCGCTTTATTATGTACATTAACGAACTCTGTAACCAACATAAAGGGGGGAAAATTATTATGTTCGTAGATGATAAAGCTATATTGTTTGACGGAGATGATTGGAAAGAAACACACCACCTTGCAAACACTGGTAAAAGCAGGGTAATAAACAGTGGCTGGACAGCAATTTGCTTACATTAAACATACTATAAACCATATACCTAACATTCAACGCGACTATTGCAGGACATTCCCAAATACCTCACTACCTCAAAATACATAATATCAACTGTAGATTTTTAAATAATAACTCTCTCTGTAAGTGTGAAGAACTCGAGTGTGTTTTTAAATTTATTAAATATTTAGGCGTAACAGTTGACAATAACCTCAAATATAAACAACAAATAGAAAACGGGGGCGGGGTTAAAAACAATCACAAAATATTCACCACAATAATTTTCTGACACGAATTCACAAATCTTTTGAAAATTTACCTTTACTGTTGCACTTGTTATATAAATGTGGAGAATCTTGTTAAAATAGCTACATTACTTTCGTACGACGGGCAGTTTTTTTAATGCTAAGCAAGCATACATTCCTACAGACAAGGCAATACTTGTCTGTTTTCTTTTAAATGATTTGTTTCTATCGATATTTATCACTTGGTTTAATGGCGTGCCAAGGAATCTTGGTCATATATTTAAGTTTTCCTGAATTAATTAATAGTTCAGATCGATATTTCTTTGAACTATTGACCTATATTTATAAGTTTTATGATGGAAGAAAAAATGTTAAAAATAGGTTGGTTCACGTGAAAATCAAATTTAAAAGTTTTCCGTAAAGACTCAAAAACGCATGATGTAACAACTATAACGCATCTGTTCAGTAAAATAAATAGTAATACCTCAATAAATTCACATTCTTGCATCCTTCTATTATTTTAGTTCCAGCGAGCCGTCTTGTAAACGATAATCCGTGTGACTCGACCATCTGTCTTGTCTCGTTCAAACGCGAACAGATCGTTTCATTTGTTCGAGCTTATTAGGCATCATCCCCCAACACCATTTATAGTAAATCACACCGTTGTTACTTGCATAAATCCATTAACAATGTTGATACATGGCCGCTGGCTGGAGCATTCCTTACTTCATCTGCCTCCTAGGCCTAGGCAAAACGCCTCGCTACCTAGTACCTACCTACCCCCCGAGGTTTCCAACAGATTTACGATGCGTAAGCCTTGGCGTTTGCAGGCTTTTTTAATTGTGGAATACATAAAGTTCCGACTTACTCTGGTAAGGATGAACTCGTTGATATCGGCCTTGGTGGAATGAAACATCCCATATTAAATCGTCTGGAAAGCGTAGAGATTAGAGATGTGACTCATTCGTGTGGTTGAATTTTTTTTGTTTCAACTCTTAAATAAAATCAAGTCAATTTATTCTAAAAAATACTTCGTGTCGATCCAGTGAGTAGTAAATTTATGTCTATTCTTAGATGTGTCAATGTACGTTGGCAAGTAATGCTGATGTATCTACTTAGGCGTTAATTTGTTGAAAATTAAACTTTTTAATTTTTAAATTTGTAAAAAATTGTTTTTATTTTCCTATTTTAGAAGAATGCACAATTGTCGAGCTTCACATATTATGTGAAATACAAACCCTTGGTGAACTTAAAACAATTGTTTTTTACAACTGATTCTTTTAAATTGTGTTTCCTAGCAAAGGTAACAGCAGTTTGAATTCGATATCTGATTTATGCAACATGAAGTAGAAAAATAATATTTACCTTAGCCCTATTGTTCATGTTCCTCAGATATGAAAAAAAAATTCTTTCTTTTCTGATAATTTTTATTTTCTGAGCATGAGTCATAGCCGCGTAATTTTACAAATTTATTTATGAAGAGATGTTCTCTTCTTAATATCAATAATAAGCAAACATTTTACATTCTGCAGATGATCAGGGAGTTAAATTATGATGTTTATCAAAGTATCCTGTACGCTAAAGTATCATAAAATAAATATTTATTTACATGATTCTCCAAATCTTAACTTTTCAAATATTTGAAATAGTTTTTGATCTCATAGCATAAAACATAAAAAAACGTTTTGTTCACTTCTTTTCTTGTACCCTCTCCCATTGGAGGTGAGGTTTAATCAATGTTATCCTTATAACTTAAATGAACTTATAATATTGGTCAGAACAAGATAGGTATTATGATGTTAGATAGGAAATATTTATATAATAAACAATATTTTAACACAATGCTGCAGCAAGAAATTTCTCATGAGAAAGTAGATGTTTTATTAATCCAAAATTGAAGCGTGTTTTATAATAATAATTAATCAGAAAAAAAACTATGGAGTCGAGGGTGAAAAGTATTACAGCCGCTTAGCGCCTGTTGTGGTATCGTTTAGTCCCTAATTTAACGGCGTGAGCGATGCCTGCATCTTAAATACCATTGATCAAACTAGTTCGTGATCAGATCATAAAATAATCCATACAGCATCCCTCGGCGGCTCTTCACATCTCCATCAACCCTGAAATGAATACAGATTTATGAATTCTTCGCTTTTTCTGAGATATTTATTCTGTTCGTGCAACATAACTTCTAACAAGGTTAGAGAGCCAGTAAAAATGTTGTTTTTGATATTGATTACAAAAATCTATCTTGATAATAATTCTTCCAGAGGAAATATCAAATTGCTTTCTAAACAAATGAAAATTATCCGTGCATTATCGATATTTTTAAGGCGATCTCTATTCACTTCCATATAACTAATGTTTATTTTTAGGTTAGGTAAATAAAACAAAATAATAATGAACTACTCACTTATTGAGATATTTTGGTTGTCAGCTTATTTCAGATTGCTCTGAAGTTTTATTTATTTTCAAGTATGTGTGTTACTGAATTATTCCTATAAGGAACATTAATCATGTTAGGCAACTTATTTTTCAATAAATACTAGAACAATAATTAAAAAAATAGTTCAACAAGTGAAGAAGGAAAATAATTAAGTTATAGGTACCAAAACAAAAGTAGATGGTCTTGAAAACAGAATATTGAAAGAGAAAATTCGGCTAAATACCTGCAGTAGTTTTTTAAAACGCAATGTAAGATGACCTCCGTGGTCGAGAGATAAGGCTCTCAACTAGAAAGTCAGAGGTCGCGGGTTCGTATGCGCAAGTAAATGTAATTTAATTTGTGTTAATTTACAATTTATTTAAATAAAATAATTTAATGGTATATTTATACACGTTCTAGAGAGGAAGACACTCTCGGTACTAAAACGTTGCTTGAAATGACTTTAGCCCTGTTTTATGACCAGATCTGAAAAGCCAGGTACTTTCCCATCTAACTCTTCCCGGTATTTTCCCCTCCCCACTACCTTATATATTGTTTATGTAATATCGCACTATTGTGCGATATTACATAAACAATATTTCAACATTCATTACCATATACGATGTTGTAAAATTGTTATTTAGATTTTTTAAATTTAAATAAACGTTTGTACAAAACTAACTTAATTTTTACTTAAAGTCCTATACATACAGTAAAATATTACGAAATTATTTTTTTTAAAGCTTAAGTAGATAATACACAAGTTTTGGATGATAATATAACTAACTCAAAATCGATTAATAAATGAATCGCGTTTGGCATCCCCAGGGTTATCGAAACAGCAGGTCGCGGCGTAAGAAAGCTAATTGAAATATTATATCTCGACAGCCTATAATTAAGGGGCATTAGAACCCGATACGATGTTGAGAGAGCCTATCGATCTGTATCTTCTCGCATATCCTCCTTAGGTTCACATTATGATCCACCCTGTTATATCTAGTATGCGAAATAACAACTCCCACTTTTATTCTATTAACACATTAAGCGGATAATTTAATCTTAGATCAAGTAAAAAAGAGGCATTAACCATTTGAATTATTATTATTAAATTTATCGTGTAAATTTATAAGCGATGCTAAAAGTTGACTTGCTACATTTTTCTAGCGAATTATTTACGGCTAAGTATTATATCTAGATAGATGTGTTTCCTGACAGATTTTTTACAAAAATACTTTGTGTCTCAATCAAACAAATTTAAAGTTCAAATTTAAAGCTTTTACTCTGTATTTTAGTGGTATTTTTTCAAACAATGTTCAGTTACAAAAATTGAATTTAATTATTAGAAAATTATTCAGAATATTTTCTTCCCGGCTTTGTTTGAAATTTCAATTACCTTTTTCCAATTGAACACTTTTTTGAAAATATGGAACAAATTTTTTTTTTATATGTTATAGATATTTTAATGTTCCATACTGTGATGTTTTGAATATCCACATAAATAAACGATAAATAATAAACGAACGTGCTCCAAAAAATTTTTTATGGCAGCTAACAGATAAGATTTATGACAGGCGGGCTTGAAGTGCATATGTCCCACGGGAAGGAAGAAAGAGATCGCATGGCAGTCAGTTCTTGAACGTGGGTACGTTGGCAGCTCCAAGAAATGAATACAAATCAGAAGTGTTGTGTGAAATTACAGTTGATTAGTGAATTCAAATAGTGTTAGAAAGCTTTGTTGTATATTGAATTAAAGTGACATATTATTGAACCGGTGGTTGTGTAAAGTGAAGGTGGTTGGACTCAGTGAGAAAACAATTAATAATAATGACAATAATAACAATTGGATAATTTGTAGAGCGCCGTTTTGTGAAAAATCACCCCAGGGGCGCTAAGGGTTGGGCGATCGCGATTATAATATAAAATGTGTTAAATTAAACGTGATTTCGTAAATGTGTAGTTCAAACTATATTACTTGTCTTAAAAACATGAAAATAATAATAATAATGATTGCGTCTTAAAACAAAGTGAACGTATATAAAGGCAGCAAGTTTTTAATCGGTCTAGGGAGGAATTGATTTGGCGAGATCTATCCACGGAGACCGAAAACCAGAGGATCAAACAAATTATAAACTCGGGTTCGAATCCCAACAGAGATTAGGGAGGTACAATTGTATTTACAGAATTATTTAATTACACTTTTATAAGCGTAGGGAGGGGACCAACCTCGAACAAGTTGCAAGGATTTCGCTGAAATGAGGAAAGAAGCCGAAAGGGGAGAGATCGAAAATTAAAGTGATTTAGCTATATAGTGTAACCAGGTAAGCTTCACGCTGAGAATGAGAGATGACTAACTGGGTGAGTTTTTATATTATTTATTAAATTTCAGAGGACCTTTTTAAAAGACGGATACAACCGAGGTACAGGAACTAAGTTTACGACACCTGTAGCCCAAATAATGTTTCAGAAAGGGAATGTGTCAATCAGACTATCTATCAGCTGAAAAGGGGAGACGGGCCAATGACCCTTTCATATATAGGACAAGGCGCAGGTACAGTCAGTCAAAGGGGAAGTTTTGCTAGCGTATGACCGCCCGAATAGAAAGCGACCGGATGCAACCTGACAAAACAAAATGAATACTTTTCTTCTGTTATTTGACTTTCAAATTTAATACTTTCCACCTATTGTTTGACTTTCTAAGTTACGAATTGGGGTGCACAAAAACAAATCTAAAGTCAAAAGAGGGAGATGGTAATCTCCGAAATAAAACTACCAACCGAACAACTTTTCTCAACAGGTACCTTTCGAGAGGTAGACAGCCTCTTTAAATAAAATGCAAAAATCAAACCAATTATCCGTTTATACCTACCTGAGAGGATAGGTATTCAGTAGAAGTTACCCATACCTAATACACGAGGGTGCTAGTAACCTCATAAAATAAATACTGGAACCAAATATTAAAATACAGACAGTCCTCATCCTAAATTTGGCATTTCGAGTAGACCTTACATATATCTCACATGATAATTGGCTGAATGGGTAGGCACACAACCTATCGCTAAAAGCAGGCTAAATGTCGACAAGATTGTCGTGTGTTATCTATGTTATTGACCTAGAAAGGGATGTAAATCCCCGACGACGAGGGAGTTACAACGTTTTCTAGAGGTGGCACGTAACTTAGGACCTTACGTGTCACATTTTCGCGACTAGATTCGTGACAAGGGATGTCATGGTTTTCCCCTTCTACACTCAGTAAAGTAGTTTTTCCTGGAGGTGTATGAGATTGGGGCAATTCTGAAATTGGTGATGAGACCTGGTTTTCTTTATTCTGGCGTGACGGTTGCCGATTTGGAACAAGGGGAGACCCGGCCGGTTGCGATATCCAGACACGCAGATATCGATCGCCTTGCTCAAATTATCATCCATCGGTTTTGTTTGGTAAAGAGGAGGAGTCAATCTTAGCTTGATCAAATTCATTTTATTTCCTCTCCTTCCCCTCCTAAAATATATACATGGATGGCGCCGACAACTAACACCATAAATTTATCGTATGTTTATCACACACATAAAATCTAACACTTTATTATACTCACATAACCATATGACAGGTAGAATCATGTAGTTAGTTGGGGAGCAGGCGACTTAGAAGATAAGGTTTATGAAATGATTTTAAAACACAGCGGTAATGGATTCAACTCACTCTATCTCAAAAGAACCGAGGGATACCACACATACATAGATAACTAGGTTTCTAAACCGAGAAACAAAAAACCAACACAACGTTCGGTGAAGCCTTTTTATACTGAACCGTCACGTGAAATGAGTACGTTCAAGGTCGTACGTCACGTAGACAAACTAGGATGTACACACTTGAAGGGGTGTGTAATAAAGAGAGAGGCAAGGGCTTGAAAGACGGCAGGGAGAACCTTCCTACCCCGGATATATACATAACCAAAGCCTTATGGAAAAGTTACCTATGGGACTTAAAGAAAATTTATCGTAGAAAGAAGGGAAGGAAAAAGTTTGAAGTAGAAAGGGCGTATCATTACAATACGTATCTAATGATGAAAATTATTGAACATTAACCTCAAGACCTAAACAAGCGGAAATTACGTCACGCCAGAGCCCATATTTCAAAAGTGTGTCTGATTTTTCAAAAAAAAGTAACTTCAGAAATACTTTCTCTCTCCAAATAACTCTTGAGAATCATAGTAATGTTTTTTGAAAATCATTTTCTCTTCGCATCTCGTCTCATGAATATACAGTGTAAGTCAAATGGACCATTCGTTAAACGGTGTAGTGCTATATTAATAATTACTTTTCCATCAGCAATTAACAAAGTACCGCACAAACAATAAAGTCTTTAGTTCTGATGATATTATGAATAAATTAATTTCGGCAAGCTTTTAAGGTATCGAACAGGTGAACTGTTTCTCCTTACAAGGATGTAATATCAAACCAGTATATTTTATCATGATCATAACCATTATTTATCTTTGAATGGAGAATTGCTACCATCTAGAGAAACTGCTTTCGTTTACAATGGCTTAAACGTAATGATTAAATATTATATTGGTACCTACATACATATCTAATTGATTCAAGATAAATAATAGGAACGTTGGAATGTGACATCCTTAAAAAAGATAATAAAAGACATCTAGATCAGCTTAGCATTTTGGAGCGTGGAATCGGACCCCACCGGCTGCGCCAGTTTCTCACAAACTCTCTTAATCAATAAAACTTCGGCTTCAACCAAACACTTGGACTTTTAATGTGATAATAATGAATAATATCGACCCCGGCCTTGAGTTTCTCACCTTATTTATATACTGTTATTCTCGACAGCTTATGCCATTTATGGGTAAGCTAATAGACTAATCTAGTGCCTTCTACGGGTGAGCTCGTTCACTAATATCTAGGATCTTACAGAAAATAACGGAGGACTTCAATAAGTCAGTATTTTTATTTTATTAAGTTTTGTACATATCTGTGACTATTATACTCCAACGGAATATCTTATCAAATTTAAAATTGACCTCAATCTCAAAAAAACTAGAGAACAAAAAAAAATCTTCATAGGTAGGTACTAAAACAATTTCATTTTACCTTTCTCACCAATTTAAATCGTCTGCTTATATCACCATGGGGTGAAAGCCTAAGTAAAACCTGATCCCCTGGCCACATTTTATTGATTTATTTGAACACAGAAGCATCTCCAACTGCCCGATGTCAATGGGGCTTTGTTATCCCCAATTGGAGTATGTTAGGAGGGTGAAAGATTGGGGAGGGGAAGGATATGGAGAAGACGAAAGTTGGGAATAACCTAACCCCTAAGTCTGGAATGTGACGCAAATATGGTAAACATTTTTGTATATCTTATTGATTTCAGAAATAATATTATTTTAAACCTGCGATCTATGAATGCCAATGATCCTCAGAGGAACGGCTGCGCAGACTTTTCACCCAAAACTTACCTTTGAATTTGAGGCCAAAATATCGAATCAAATTTTATAAAAAATAGAAATGTTTCGCAAAGAGCTAAAGTGGATTTGAGCTGAATGAGCTTTATTTATTTGTGTTTTAAATTACAAAACATAGGCCAATAAAGGGTTCGATTTTACACGTCTAGGTACAGAAACAAATATGGCAATATTTTTTGAGTTAATAATAATTTAAAAAAAAAAATCTTCCCATACTTTTCTTAAATAATTGCTATTATGAAAATCGATTTCTTTAATATCCCAAGTTTTATAATTTAAAGCACAAATAAATAAAATAGTTTTCATCCATACTAGATATTATTTGCCATGTGTACCTTTACATTTTGGAATTTTGACATCAAATCCAAAATTACCTTTTGTATAAAAAATGGCCGTGTAGCCGCTCCTCTTAACCGCTCTGTCACGAAGGTCGTCAACCTGACACTTATGCATGAACATGATAGCACATTGACATAACATTTATTGTCACTTTTCAACATCGATTTACTAGTTAATGTATTCAAGACGTGTATTTTAGAGCAGGGTAAGTCTCCGTACTTCGTTTATCATACTCGATTACAAGGAAACAGGAAATGTTATAATTTCCCAATGGGACACGAGTCAAGATGATCTAGTATCGCCTTGAGAATCGCAACCTGAATTCATAATTTTCTTATACTCTCATACTCCACAAACTGTACCCACTCTTAATATTTTATCTTATATCTTGTATCCTGGTACTTAGAGCACGAGGTGGAGGCGTATTTATTAATCTTCATACAAAATGTAGGTGGGTCAAAAAATGAAACAAATTGTACGGGTGATATTATTATCAATAAGCATTTCATTTGTTCGAATAAATAAGTTTAGAAATGTCGTGCGAAACTTAATTAGATTCACTGCTCTAAATATGGAATTTCGGAAATTTGTATTGATTTTTCTCAACATTTTTATTTAGTGAAGTCAGTTTTTTGTTGTTGGTATAATGCAAAGATATTAGAAGAACGAGATGTGCTATGCGCAGTTCGTACTGAGTGGAATTGTTTTGCCCAGTGTCGCCGGTTTTGTTCACCAATACTACTGCACACCTTCGCTTACGCTAAGGCATCGCTGAGGTATCCGCACTAATACATAGAACAGATTTCTGTGCGTACACGTCCCGATACCGTTCAAAGTACCCTAATTAGATAGTACTCCGGCTACGGTCCGGCGGCCAACATAGCATATCTCGTTCTTCTAATATCTTTGGTATAATGTGTTCTTTAAATTCCAATCAAAATTACAACATATTTATTATCGCTTAGTACCTTTACTTACTTTAAATAATTATAAAGTATGGAAAAAACATTTTTTTTAATAAATATAAGTAATATCTTCGACGTACCTAATACATTAGCAACTATAACAAAAAAAAATATATATGGTGTAAAGTGGTTTACAAAAAAGATCACTTAATGAACTCTAGAAAGTAATGTATAACAGAAGGTAATACTATGTTAAGAATGAAAATGAATAGTCGTTAGTTATAAAATAGTGATATTATATAAATAGTTATTCTATATAAATAGTTATAGTTGAGGTTTCGCGTAACCTGCCTCACCAGGCTTGCCTGTGTTGAGGCAGTAATCTTGAAAGTTATTTTCATCCATGAAAATCCACATATAATAAAATTGGTTTGGTTATATATATATAGAGAACATCTTTCGACAAATAATCTGGGTGTACTGCACACTGTACAGGGCACGCAAATACTTTAATAGTACATACACAACTGCTGACCCTGTACAAATATCTGTGTGTACTATACAGGGCACGCAGATGCTTTAATAGTACACAACTGCTGACCCTGTACAAATAACCTGGGTATACTGTACAGAGCACGCAGATACTTTAATAGTACACAACTGCTGACCCTGTACAAATAATCTGGGTGTACTGTACAGAGCACGCAGATACTTTAATAGTACACAACTGCTGACCCTGTACAAATAATCTGGGTGGACTATTCAGGGCACGCAGATACTTTAATAGTACACAACTGCTGACCCTGTACAAATAATCTGGGTGGACTATACAGGGCACGCAGATACTTTAATAGTACACAACTGCTGACCCTGTACAAATAATCTGGGTGGACTATACAGGGCACGCAGATACTTTAATAGTACACAACTGCTGACCCTGTACAAATAATCCGGGTGTACTGTACAGAGCACGCAGATACTTTAATAGTACACAACTGCTGACCCTGTACAAATTGCAAGTACGCCCCACTGTCGAATTTGACAGGCACTTCTGGTATGGAGCCCCAAAATACCTGAAAAAACCTGAATCTAATTCTGCGTAGAAACGGACGGTACGTTTGATAGATTCACCTGTCTTAAAAGCGGATTGCAATATTTAGAGCACAGGCGTCAGGTAGATATACTATGCTCGTTCTACCGGTATTACAATGGAAGATGCTTAGGAAGAACTAGCGTCATTGATCCCTTCAGCACCGGTGCATAATTGGGAAACACGTCAAACGCTCGCCCAACATATATATACATTTTATATTTGTCACATGAGAACGGGTCGATTCGTTGAACGATTTGCCGGCTTCTGTGTTCCCTCTCTCCTACAACATGGGTTCCATTTAATACTCATGTTCACTCATTCCTCTCCTTAAAATGACCCTCCACACAGCATCCCCAGGGAAATTATTTTCCGTGAAATTAATAAAGTTGCCTTGATTTTACAGGACTTTCCATGATACTTTTCATGTCAGCAATGATATAGCAGTTTCACAGTATATAAAAAAAATTAAATCAAATAAATTTAGGATTTTTTTTTGTGTATTTTATGTGTGGTTTTATGTGTGGTTGATTTTAAGTGGTGTGTATTTTATGATTTCGTCAATCGTCGCACGATAGTTCACAACTTAAGGTGTTTAATTCCAGTTACGTATTAAATAATTCTTTGAACTCAACCAAGTTCAGCTATATAGCACCATAGCAAAGACGTACAATGAAATAAATTTTGAAATGATTAATTTTAATTACTTTCTCAGTAAAACCGTTTATTTTTAACGATCGAGATTTATATCCATAAAATGGTCCAGTAACCGGATAGTCTATACATCATGTCAATAATTCTCGGGTTATATCGAATTGTTCGTTAATTGTTAACGATGAAAATTGTCCAAAAGCGCTCGTTAGTGATCGGATCATAGTAATAATGCGATTCAGAGTGTGAGCCAATTAACGGCCATAGAACTCGAGAACTTCTAGACGAGTTGGAATAGGAACTAAAAACAGACTGCCTGCTGCGCCTATCTGGATTTTACACAGATGACCTGCTCCATGCAGATGTCGTCAATGTAATAATTTATTTAATTTTAATAAATACTGGTAACATATATTTTTTCTCAGAAGTTTTTCCAAATTATATAGGTGCTTCTTATCTCAATATTCTTTCTAATAATAATTGTTTCGAAATAATACGTTATCCTTTGTGCAATGCTTAAAAAACTTTGTCTCTTAAACATTAGTTTATCATTAAAAAATATGTATTTATTTATTATTTCATTTGCGCCCAAAATAAGTCTTAATAAATTAAACAACATTGAAACATAATAATAATATATTTAATCCCAGCAAAATGGGTGGGATTTCAATATACAGTATAATAGTATTACAGAGTATAATCAATAATATTAACTAAAATAATTCATACAATCAGTTTTTGATTTTTTAATATTCCTCTTCTATAGAAGCTGGCGCTTGTGTCTAGAAGAGTGGTGAGCATCAAGATTAAGAATATTTAGGACGGGTTGTTTCGGAGAATTTGAACTATTCATCAAATTTCAACGCTCATTTTCAAGTTCTGTGAATGATTTTTTCAAGTTCTGTTTTTATTTCAGTTTTTCAAGCAACTAGCCTATAATGATATAATACCAGAACTTGAATAGGACTTTCACAGAACCCGAAAAAGAACGTTGAAATTTGATGAATTGTTCAAATTCTCCGAAACAACCCGTCCTAAGCGTTTGTAATTATGAATATTATAATTAATTAAAAAGATAGTTTCATCATTTTGGTATTTTTACATTGAACTTCTTTTTAATTGCTTTTAGCAGGTGTTTGTCGTTTTCTATTGTTCTTATATTTTCAGGTAGGCTGTTGAAGTATTGTTTTCCCTAGATATATGTAATGATGTTGAGCAAAAGTGGTGTTTCATTTTTGTGTTAGAAATATATGTTTTTGACGAGTAGGACTTTCAGTTAAAAAGCTGTGATTTTTTTTCTTTTATTATTTGAGTTATTATGTTTTTTTGGACAAAATCATTAAATTTTAATTCTTTAAATTCTTCAAAAATTAGGTTTGTTGGATAATCTCTCGGTTTAATTTTTGAACCAATACAGTAAAAATATGGATACATTGATTTGCAATTTAATGTATCCATATTGGTATTGTAGCAAACAAAATAATAAGTAAGGAACCCAATGAAACGATGTAATAGTCATACAAAGTAGAAATAAGAGAAAAAGTAGGTTACAGATTAGGTATAGTAATTATTTTTAAGAAGGTGTTTTATTTCAATAAAACTAAGATGGTGGTGCATTACCTGCCCATTTTTTTTTCATTTTTCTCAAGAATCTATATATATATATACATGTATTATTTTGTAATGTGTGTGTGGTGATCCCTGGCCGAGACAAATGAAGCAATGTCTTATTTCTAATGTACCGAGTTAATCCACTGGGTGCAGGTTGCAGGTGTAGAGTTTAGAGGGCAAGTCGCCGCACAGCCTCAACGCAGCCTTATGGGAAATGGAAATAGTTCTATGCGAAAGGAGATTATGCAGGTGTTATACGTCATTGTGGGTTAATTGAAGCCGTGGAGCATCTTTCGCACGCGAGCCGATAAATAAAAATTAATTGCATCCGTTCTTCATTCCCAGTTATAATATTTATCGTGAATATAATTATTAGAGAAATATATTTCTCTCGTTCAATTACTGGAATGTCTACATGCATAGTTATTACTACTTGGTGTCTTTTAAGTGGTTATAAGCATTATAATTTGTGATAATTAATGACTCCGATACATTTAAAATATAATAAAGCACCAATTAAGTTGATAAACTTTTAAAATTGAAGATATTTTTGTTGCACAACTCCTGTTTGTACTCGCTAAAAAGATTTACTCTATCTTTCCAAATGTCCACCAACCAGCGCATTTTTTTTTATTGTTGATACATTATTTTACAATATTTCATATTTTAATTCAGTAATTTTGGCCTCACTGGGTTTTTTACCCGTGCTGAGGCCCCCATTTTATAATGTAAGAATTTATATATTTAAAAAAAAAAGAAAAACAACATTAAAATAAAGATAAATTTAAACTAAAAATAAAGATTAGTTACATTACATCACTTCTAGTCGTAGATCGAGAAACAATTTTTAAATATATTTTATTAATATATACTTATTGAGTAAGTGAACAATGTGCGTACCGCTAAAACTTAGAAAGAAGTGCCGGTACGATCAAGGGAGTTATTTGGTATCGTAGCCCTCTATCCCACATCCATGAAGAAGGTTTCCGTTTTTACCTAAAGGGCGTGCTATTGAAGATATAAGGGCTGGAAGTTTTGCCCTTTAGAAACTTCTAGAACAGTCCAAAACATTCGAGAGTATTTGAGAGCATTCCAAAACATTCCAGAACATCCTGGAACATTCTGGAATGTTGTAGAATGTTCGGGAACATCTTAATATGTAAAAATTCTGTCTCATTATGTTTGTGCTCGCAAAACTTAATAGTTTGTTGTTATTAGTGCCAGGAGTGTTTAGAGATGTTTAAATGGTAGAAAAAGTTGGGGATGCCCGACGAATACTTAATCCAATATCTCTGCACCGTAATGAGATACTTAGTCGAATTAAAGTCGATGTAATGTAGTTTTTTAACAGTAACACTGTGGTATACAGTAGTGAATGGTGGCACAAGTCAGAGGCGCCTGAGAAAGGCATAATAGCGAAGCATTTCGGGGGATTCACAAGTCTCTTTATATAAAAAAGAGTGTCTATGGCGGGCGGTTCTGCCGTTTCAAAACAAGAGGAAGGTCACTTTCTACATCTGAGTTTAAAAAAAGCCTGGGCAACGCCGGGGAATTCATTTAGTTAATTATAAGAAGAAGATATGTAATGTTAATAAATAAATCTTAACGAAACATGTAACAGAACAAGACACGAAATTAAAAATGTATAAATTTGATAAATTTGATTTTATTTCATCAAAAAATTACAGAATATATAATACATCATAAGTAAGTAAAATACCTATATGTAAGTTAGTAACAATGACATTGTTGAAAAACTAATGTTACAATAATAGAACAGTTTCTAATAGAAGAAAACGTAAATATGTATGAGTGTTATAAAGATATGACATAATATATTATATTTTAAGTTGTGCATATCCTGTCTCGCTAGGCGAACCTGTGTTGAGGCAGATATTTTAGATAATCATTTCTCACATTTTGTCTATGGTTTACTTAGAAATGTTGAATATAGGTTCCTTTACAGCAATATATTATTTTAGGTTTATTTTATTATTATTATTATATTATTAATCATTATTTTATTTTATCGGTCGCAACTGGGAATCAAACCGAGGATCTCTGTTTTACCGAGAGAACGATTTTAACCACTCGGCCATTGAGAATAACTGTTTCGTTTTCCTTCATTTTTGTTGAGTTCATGTCTTAATATAAGAATTACTGATATTATCTCACACGATTTATTCGTTCGCATTTTTTTTTGCTGTTATGTTTGTATAATTACAAAGTTCTACCCGTATGTATGTGTAGCTTAGACAGTGTCTCGGACATACCTATATATCCAATTTTTTAAATTTTTTCTACAAGTTAAGAAATAATATTCGATTTATTGGAATAACTTTTAAAGGTTACAGGTACCCATAAATATGATACTTCCACAGATTTTTGGTGAAACTTAATTTTTTTGCGCTTAACGCTTTGTACAACTATCAATCTACTTTACATAATCAATACCTTGCTTACTCGACTAAAATCTCACCAATATTGTTTGACAGTGATTTATTTTTGGGTTACTAAGCCGTTTGTGCTACCTACTTTTTTATGTTTCGGACAGCACGCGACCCTAAAAATACATCTCTATAATAATTTTGGCCGTTAAAATCTCAAATATTGCTTAAGTTAAGAATCAATCCATTTAATGTTTTATCTTGAGAATGGAAACTAATCACCACGGAATATCGGAATTTACACTGAGAGAAATAAATAACCATTAATATTTGTGTGGTCTGATTCAAAAACTGAATACCACTTATTGAAACAAGTAAATTTAACTATGTTATTTCCTCTGAGATATTAGCGTTATTCATTTTGTAACGCTCTATTTAAAATAATACATTTTTAATTTTATCAAGTTGAATAAACCGCAATGAAAAAAATATTAAAAATTATTCACAATTATACAATTTATTGATATCCAATGCCATAAAATGCAGAGCAAGAGCTGTAAATCAAGACTCCAACGATATAAATAAAGAAAAAAAAAGATTTTTCAGTTTCATCGCGTGATAATTTTGATCTCCCACCTGTTGGTGTATTGCTTTGTGTATTAAAAGCCTGTTAATGTGTAATTAAAAAACATCAAATCTTCTAGTTGATATATATATTATAAAACAGCACCCAATATTAGACATTCTTATGTATTCGTGTCAGAGGCAACACCGTCCTAACATTGTTTTGAGATGTATTTTATACCCGAAATATTTATGTTATTGTTAAAATGTTGAGTCATAATTGAAAATGTCGTGTTATAAACATATCTACAAGTTACAAGTGTTTGGTATTAATGAGATTCAGAATGTTTTCATATTTTAGAAGTTTAAAAGTCAAAATATTGTCTTACGAAATTTAGGATGTAGTGAATATTTTAATACAATAAAAAACTATATATATTAATCTATATATTGAATTTGCACAATTCTTTTTCTACACAGAAACTAGAATACTTTAAGGACGGGTTGTTTCGGAGAATTTGAACAATTCTTCAAATTTCAAAGTTAATTTTCAGGTTCTGTGAAAGATTTTTTCAAGTTCTGTTTTCATTTCAGTTCTGTCAAGCAACTAACCTATGCTGATATAATAACAGAACTTAAATAGGACTTTCACAGAACCCGGAAATCAACATTGAAATTTGATGAATTGTTCAAATCCTCCGAAACAACCCGTCCTAAATGATAGCTCTAGATTCAACAGTAAAAAAATTAATTAAAATGTATTTTTATTTCAGTACCAACCTACTAACCTACCCACGTTTTGTTTCAGTACCTACCTAATAACCTACCCACGTTTTGTTTCAGTACCTACCTAATAACCTACCCACGTTTTGTTTCAGTACCTACCTACTAACCTATCCATGTTTTGTTTCCGTACCTACCTACTAACCTACCCACGTTTTGTTTCAGTACCTACCTAATAACCTACCCACGTTTTGTTTCAGTACCTACCTACTAACCTACCCATGTTTTGTTTCAGTACCTACCTACTAACCTACCCACGTTTTGTTTCAGTACCTACCTACTAACCTACCCACGTTTTGTTTCAGTACCTACCTACTAACCTACCCACGTTTTGTTTTAGTACCTACCTACCTATTAACCTATATACGTTTGGTTTCAGTACCTACCAACCAACCTATCTACGTTTTGATAGATTTGATAGATTCAACAGTAAAAATTTGAATTAAAATGTCTTTTTATTTCAGTACGAACCTACTAACCTACCCACGTTTTGTTTCAGTACCTACCTAATAACCTACCCACGTTTTGTTTCAGTACCTACCTAATAACCTACCCACGTTTTGTTTCAGTACCTACCTACTAACCTTCCCATGTTTTGTTTCAGTACCGACCTACTAACCTACCCACGTTTTGTTTCAGTATCTACCTAATAACCTACCCACGTTTTGTTTCAGTACCTACCTAATAACCTACCCACGTTTTGTTTCAGTACCTACCTACTAACCTACCCATGTTTTGTTTCAGTACCTACCTACTAACCTACCCACGTTTTGTTTTAGTACCTACCTACCTATTAACCTATATACGTTTGGTTTCAGTACCTACCAACCAACCTACCTACGTTTTGATAGATTTTTAAAAAAAGTATGTACGATTGTGAACGAAAAATACTTTGCACTATGAAACAGATAGAGTGAAAAATACTCTAAGTATATGTAGTACTGGTAAACGACCGACGTCCTGAATCGAAACATTGCTTGAAAAGGATTTAGCGTGTTTGGTGACCAGATCTAAATAACCACGTACTTCCTTTACTTCCTCTTATTCCTTTTCTTTTCTTACCCACTTCCTTCAGCCTCACAACATACGCCAACTTTACCCATGGGTAAAGTGGGTGGTGTTGGCAGAAGTAAATAAAACTTTTTTTTTTCACAATCTCTTTTTGTTGTTGTTTATTTCACCAAAATGGAAAAATAAATTGTTTTCGTTGTTAAAAAACTGTTTGAACTTTATATTGTACAGTAGGTAACACTTCTGAACACAGACAGAAGACAGGGGAAAAAAAGAAAATCCGATTTAAGGTCAAATGTAAATTTGATACATTTAAAAAAACCGACTTCCAACTGTGATATGGGACAAAACGATGGGGTTTTAAGTTATAAGTAAGAGTATTTATGGACACCCGTGAGCTTAACCCAATAAGCATCGAGCTTTTAGGAGATTAAGAGCACTGGTTTATACCAAGAATGTGCTTTCAAAGCTAATAATCATCAATTCTAATTATTACGAAATTTTAAAAAATTATTCACGGTGAAATTCCATTCCAATATGATTTTTATTTGATTAAAAGTTATAAGGTGTTACAATTCATGTAATCTTAATTTTAATGTATAAATATTCAGCAAAACTTGAAAAGTAGTCCACCGATATAACTGAAAATTTCAAAGTTTTTTCTTATTGGATGGCAGAAGAAGTCGATGACGTCCAAGGAAAACTTGACGCAATTTATCTGAACCGGAATGAGAAACGGAATCGATGAAATGCAGTTTTTTAACAGTAACAGTGATACGCAGTTGAGAATGGTGGAAGAATCGGAGACGAATGAGAAAGATATTAGAACTAGCGAAGCATTGCAGATCCACTAGATGTCTGCATACATGCATGATCTGAAATATTCCTACACAATAAATGTGCGTAAATTATTCAAGTTCAATGAACCTCTAATTATCTAAATTGAATTTGATAAGTATAAATCATATCAAAAAAGCGATAAGCGACAAGTAGACAATAATTTTATTTTAATATTTAATAATAATCTATTTGAAATGAGCACTTCTTTTGTTAATATTGTAGATTATTAATTTAATTTGTTAACATTTTTGACAGATCTAAATCATAATAATGAGTTTTAAAGTTTAAAACCGTGTTCACTAGAATGGTAAATTTGTGATAAAATTTAAAAGTCTCTAATTAATTTTTGATGGGCTAAGACGGGATAAGGAAAATATTTTATAAATTCAGCTTCACAAATCCTACAATTATAATTTTACAGATCTGTCCTATTAATCATAATATTTGTTGAACTTTGGCAGTCGGATTATGTTTATATTTTTAGTTCATTCAAAATTTTCAAATCATTCTTTATATGCCTCTAATTCCGTTTTTAACAGGAAAACGAATGATTTGCCCAGATTTTTAATAAAATAACAATAATTAATAACATAATATTTGTTGAACTTTGGCAGTCGAATTATGTTTATATTAAGTTCATTTAAAATTTTCAAATGATTCTTTATAGGCCTCTTATTCCGTTTTTAACAGGAAAACGAATAATTTGACCAGATTTTTAATAAAATAACAATATTTCATGTCAGTTAGTTTTCTCCGTGTAATATGAATTTCGTAACTTTTCTGTAAAAAATATTCGACGTTAGTAGGTTACTTGATATATTTTATTTTTATTATAACATTGAATGACGTACGTGTTGGAATAGATTTCATAATCCTCATAATAATAGCCAATATATGTAAACCGGGCTAGTGATTTCCCATGTTCAATGAACTTTAGAAAATTTGCTTTGAATGTATGTGTCTTATTTAAAAATATATTATTTCTCCAAACAAAAACTTTCATTTTTTTAAAATTAGACGAGGAAATCATATAAACGATAAACTAACTACCTATAACTTAGGATGGGTTGTTTCACAGAATTTGAACAATTTATCAAATTTTATCGTTCATTTTCGGGTTCTGTGAAAGTCCTATTCTATTTTTTTTTATTTCATTAAAGGCTACTAGGAACCCGTCCTTGACATTCTTAACAAAAAAAAAATTATTGCCATCAAAAAAATAACTAATTTGTCGAGAATTTAGACTACTCTCATTGATGTTTTATAGATGAGACACGAAGCGAAAAAAAAGTTATCTATACATTTTTACCTCCACTTTAATCCAATTTAACCTTCAACGCTCCCAACGCTGTAACACCCAATGACCAGAAACTACCGAATTTGATCCCTGCGAACTGCAACTCGTGATAATAGTAATAATTTTAAGTTTCGACGATATATTAGTACACAATGGCACTTCTATGACTGTGCCGTGATTTTTCACTGGCCTGCGCTAGTAAGCATTATTTTTGGAAATGCTAAATACCTACACTTCCCATAATGTTAATTCATAACTCTAAATACAATATTATTTGTGATCTGGAAGATATTTTTTTCTTTTGATATTATTTTTCGACTTTCAAAATGTGTAATTATAATTTTTTTGTTCGATTGAAATTATTGAAAATTTAAAATGTTTCTAAACCTGTGCAAGCTTTGTAAGCAGTATTGAAAGGGTTTTTACGGTTATATGATAAGAATAACATTATTATTGAGTATCTGTAATATTATTCTATCACCAGATTACTATTGAAGACCATTCAAATGTAAACGGCTTAAAATTCGAATCGAGTTCCTTTGAAACCTAATTTGTTGAAATTTATATGAACAGGTCTTAAGAGTTACATTTTTGATTCACTGAACTGAGTACAGCGGATAATTTTCTAATTTCAAATGATTTACCTATAGATTAATGTTTTCCAATGATATTTGTGTGATTATTAAGTATGTATGTGTCAACTATTTCAAAGGTGCCACAATTGTCGAAGCCAATGGGACTAGGTCTTTCTCAATATTGAAATACAGTAATATTGGCACGATTACATATTATACGCACTTACTTTTAAAATTAAAATAATTCATTGCTACGCATAGGCAATTACCTGCATTAGGGTGTCCCAAAAAAATTAAAGTTGTTATTTTTTAACGCATACCCTCTAATTTTGTTTTAATAATGACAAAACACTTATAAAAAATTTTCGTTTACTTTGGACAACTGCAACCCGTGCCGGCTTGCATCGAAAGATGTCAGTACTTGTACATTAAGACGTCAGCGAGCAAACGTGTTGATGAGCTTGTAGTAACTTGCTATTTTGTTAGTAAACGAAAATCACTCGTTCAGGCAAGATGTTGTTAGATTTACGCACTTCTAAAAAGAGTATATTTTTAATAGGAGTCGTAAAACACCAAATATCGGGTTCTAAACTGCCATCTAATGGACAAGTTCTTGAAGTTTTGTTCTACAATATCCGGAAAGTGAATTTATCTGTCAATATATACCAAATATAGCCATAGTTGGTTTTTTAAAGATGTGTTTGAAGTAAAAATCAGTCAAGTGACTACAAGCCCTGACATACCACTCTTCAAAAAGTTTCGAGATAACTGTAAAAATGTTGATCCCGATAAAATTCAGTGCTACAGAGAAAATCTCACATTGCACCTAACCGCTTCCGAAATCAATGATTTGCTTGACTTTTACCGTACTGCACTGACAACAAAAATACTTTTAGATGACTATTGAGAGTTTTTAGAGCTCTGTGTGATAGTTTTAGGAGGAGATACAGCGAGAAAATTTAAGATTCGGCCTCCAGGTGCTCGATGGATGGCAAAGGCGCTTTATTCCTTGAAAATATCATTAATTTGTGCGCAATTTAAAATTACCGGTAAGGATAAGGCGGCACTTTTAGACGTTTGACTGTTCATAGTAACATCCTATGTCAAGCCATGGTTACAATGTATTGTAGCAGTTAAAGCACCTGACCAGGACTTGTGCTTTTTGAAATCGATGAAGGCTTAAGAAAAAATTGATGAAAACATCTCAATGGCAGCTTTATTTCTGTTCAGTAAGCAGTTATGGTATTTGACCGATGAAGGATCTATTTTATCGCTGTTTGACGACGCTGTGGATCAAAAAACTAAAATAAAAATGCTCGAAATATCAAAAAAAAAAATTTTATCAACCCATGACCCATCGAAGGAAGATCTTGATGGTAAATTGTATGGTAAGTTTATTAAGTAGTTTAAATTATGTTTTGTATTGAGGTTTTTGTTCATATCATAATTTAGTGACTTTTGTTTCAGAGAAAAATATTTACGACTTCATTTCAGTTAAGAGCAAGTATTTGTTTGATCGTCTGAACACAGATGCAGTTTTCTTAACGAATTCCCTACGATGTGGTCAAATAATGCTTCGTATCAAGACGTCAGAAAGAAGGTGTCGCCGCTGAGGGTAGTGAATGATACAGCTGAAAGAACTGTTAAGTTAATGCAAGATTTTCATGGCTTAATCTCACGGTCAAAGAGGAACAAAAATAATTTTTGTTACGATGCGTTCAGGAACACCGGAAGATTTATCCTGACTGTAAAAAACAAACTATGAAGAAAAAATTTAATCAATAAACCATTTTTTAATATAAAATACTACATAATTGAACATTTGTGCATTTTTAAATTTTATTTATCCGACAAAAATGAAAGTTGAAAATCCTTCCATATTAACCCTGTACCATATGTTTGGCATCAAGTCGGCACGGGTTGCCGGTGTTTAATCAAAATAATATTTATTATATGAGTTATTGGGATCAAATGGAATAAAATAAGAGGGTATGCATATTTTAATTCATGAAAAAAAAATTCTTCCTTATGTCCTGGGACACCCTAACCTGCATAGAAATGCTTCGAAGGACAAATTTTACTTTCATTTAAGGAACTTTAAGAAACATTGTACATACAAATACTGTAATATTATGGTAAATTTAAGTATAGTAATGGTATCTCATAGTCCTCCTCACTAGGGAGCCCTGCGGCTGACGAAAGTTATTTAATTCTATTTTATTTGTTTTCCATGTGGTTTTCAGTGTTTTTGTTGTGTTTTTTCTTTGACCTCTTTCAGTCAGATTTTTAATCTAGATTTGGACTCATTAAACTTTTCTATTAATTTAATATTTGGCAAAGGTTGTTGTGGAGTTTTGTTGCAAATTAAATGTAGTTTCTTTGTCGATTAGTGGTTTTATAGCTTGGAATGTTTTTTTTTAAATTATTTAACCTGAGAAGGGATTCATCTTATGGTGATGAATAATAAAATAGATAATAAAAGAGAGGAAAAAGTGAATTGTGTTTGTGTGCTTTCTTTAATGCCTAAGAACGAAATTCTCAAAGAATTTTACAAACCTTAAATTTGAACATTTCGTGTAAAATTCACCATCAGATCTTGAATTAGCCAGCATGTTCCTTACTTCCGCCTCTGATTGCGCCATTGTTAGCGGAGATTCCACGGTAGAAAACAGAACCACTGGCATTAAGGGATTATCGACGTTTCCCCGCGGACAGTGCCTACCGGTTGTTCTGACAAAGTGATAAGGGGGACAGTGATTGATCGGCCGTACAGTGATGTTCAGCACCGGTCACTGATAATGACAGTCAACGGAAACTGCTGGTCAAGGGACCTTTTTGCTCAACGTAGACACTACAAAGTGGTAAAAAAGGATAATTGGATAAGTTTTTTTTCACTATTTCCAGTAAAAAAGATGACCCAATTAGTCCAGAAGTCCCGCTATCGCACTATTTTGTTGGCTTCAGTTCATCACAGGACTCATTTTTAACTTGTACCATACTATTGAACATTTTAAAACCCTACAATCTAAATCCCCCAAAAAAATTACAAAGACAACCATCTGGGGAAAACTCTTGGCTAAGACAACATTTTGATATTCAAATTCGTTGAATAAATCGTCTTTACATCTGCAGGAAGGGCTTCTTTTAAGTTTATAACTTGTTACTTTGTTAATTCATATAAATATATAGGGCGTTTAAATGTTAATAATGATACTCAAACCAAAATCATTGGTTCTAAAAATTGGGTTATGAAAACATTTATCAAAAATAAAGTGCATTATTTCGCTTTTGCCATTCGTTGGTTCGAATCATCCAAATATTATTATTATTATACTCACTGAGCAAATTAACTATATGATTACACGAAATCACAACTACATCTCAATCAAGTGTTACCAAGTTGAGAGAATGTACGGAAATTATTTAAAGGTTACGTTCATGTTTGTGTCAAAGAGTCTCCAAAAGTGTGCTCCATTATTTATTTATAATGTTTTATGCTCTCACGCATTGGCTTACATGTTTCACGGAATGCAATCGTAAGACACCGAAAAAAAGGCTTATCGCTTTTGCCTCGGTTCGGTTTTGCAATCCCCATTACAAAAGTTCATGCCATCTACGCGGAGAAGAAAACGCCAAAAGTCCCCATGTGGTACTGCAGAGCTATATTTAAGTGTTGACACCGAATCGACCATGTCACACCATACGTCAAGTACCATGCCACGCAGTGTGGTCCTTGTAACTAATCTACAACAAACCAAGAGAGTTCTATCAAATGACCAAACACACGCAAAAAGACCAGTAAAAAGCATGTACAGGTTTATGGTGCAGTTGATGTATTTGTCCTTTTGCTGAAAGTCTTTCGAGCTTAACGCATGTTCAGGACTCGAATTTGAACTCCACAGGAAGGTGTCTGATACAATTAAGCTTACAAGAGTTATAATATGATGTATATAAGTAACCCTCTTGGTATCATCTTTCGGTTTTGGTGCAGCTTTCGATATGTCCCGCGGTTTTAATGTGACGATTTACGATCTATTTGTGTCAGAATGGGTTTTCATTGATTTTTTCAATGCAAACGTTTCGCAGCACGGAATTGCGTAATTCAAAATGAGTTGAAAGTGGCTTAAAAATGTTTATAGCGCAGCCTGGTAAAATTTGGTTTCGTTTCAAGTGTAATGCAAATTTTTTAATACATGATTGGATTAATATGACTTATGAATTTAACTACCGTTTTGCAAAAAACATAACATTCTGTTCTTTTGCCTTCTCAGGGACGAAATACAAAAGACGTAAAATTAAAATATTTTTTCTGAAGTATATACTATATTCCTTATTTTAAAGGGGGATTTTTTTATCATTGCTTAGAAAATACTGGCTTATTGTCTTATGAGGACTATTATCACTTAAGCAGAAAAAAATAGAATTCAGTTGCGAATATCATAAAATTATGAAAAAAGGTTTTTAGGTTTTTTGTATTAAAATAAAGTTATTAATAAGTCTAAAACAATGATCACATCAAAATTCCAAGATGCATTACTTCCAAACTTGAAGCTTAGTGTGCACTTGTAATAAAAAAAAATAATGTAAACTTTGATATCATGGTATAACACTTGGTCGGAATTGAAACCAAATGAATAAGCTAAAACTAATTTACTTCGGTAATCCGGAACACCATTCCGTTTAATTGGGACCATTAAGCAAATAGTGGATACATAAGTGTAAGGGAAGCTCATTAATCATATACACCTTTTGTTACTACCCACCTTAAACTTCGCTTATTAGGGACAGCCGCTTATTTGGAACAAAATGTTTGAGCCCAATGTGACGCAATTAAGCTGAAACGACAAAATTTTAATGAGTGGTGTATTTATAAGCCAAATCAGTGAAAAACTTGACTTATTATTGTTTCATTGTTTTTATGGTTATAACGGCCTTAAGCCAGGCTTCACCATACCAATAGAATCTAATTATTAAGGCGTTAAATGTTTACTCTTATTACCAGATTCATATTTTGGTAGACTTCTTTTGTATCGTCTTATTTTTTATGATGCTTGTGCTTCAATTCAACGCCTTCAAGTTTTTTATACAATGTACCTTTTTTACTTCACTCTTAAATCCGGACAACGTTGCTTTAAATAAAATCTACAGGACTGCCCACTTAGTGGGTATGCTGATAGAAAAGCTACAGTGTAGATGTTATGAAACAAGAATAATAAAATTATTATTAAATCTAAGACTTTAGTATTTAATGCTGAAATAATACAAATCGCAGTGCACCCGATCATTCTTCGCTAATTTCTTATGGTCTCCCCTTGAAACCTGAAAAAGCTCATAGCTTACTTTTCCCTATCAATCGCAATCCTTGAAACATAGATTTTTGAAGGAAGGTGCTAGTTTCCAATGCACCAAACATATGCCTAATATTCGTTGACATTAATAATCACCTGAGAAAAGGTCGGTTTTTAGTCTCATTTACCTTCGTAAAAACTCGGCTTGGAATAAATTGTACTTCTCTTTATTTTCCCTATTTTTCTGGGAAAAACCAAAGCTTTATTTGGAGAATGAATGTAATTTTAACATCTTACTATGCAATGAGCATGATTTGATATAATCATCAACATGCAGGGTGTTAAAAGACGTACTTGACACACTTTAAACAGTGATTCTTGACATTATTTGGAGTAAAAAATGCTAATGAAATTTGGGTCAGTGGTAAATAATTTTTTTTTTTAAATTCATTCAATTATCATTTACTTATCTGGTCACTCAGCCAAGTAACCGCCCAATCCCTTACATTGACCCCAGCGCGGTCCAATTCATTCTAATTTTCTATGTTTTTTTTATAAAAATGTTACCCGAGACCGAAATTTCACTCCAAATAATGCCAGGAATCGCTGGTTAAAGTAACTTAAGTACGTCTATTAAAACCCTGTATATTATAAGGTTTTTTCTCCAATAAAATTTTTCCCGACAATTTATGAATACTTGGTTTAGTTAACGAAGTTCACTTCAAACTTAAACCATAAAATTTGCAGTGTATCATTTTATCATTAAGAAGAATGTAAAGCATAATATTGCTCTTATTACTTCGTTTCACCGTTAGATCAACCATACATCTTATGTGCTTCTGTGATCATCGATAGAGAATGCCTCAAAGGCCCAAGCCAAGGGTCACAATTCTTCACTTCTTGTGAACGGTTTCTGTGTTTTATTGAGCGTTGGTATTATTTACAACATAATTGCCCATTGGTTACGGCAATATTGCATCCTCGCAAATTCCATATTGAGAAGGAAAGACTGAAAAACTTGCAGTCAGATATTATCATCTTTACAAGTGATATTTCTATATAAGGGAGCCGACAGAAAGATAATATTGCTTTAAACGCTTTTCACTCTTTGTGAAAAGGATAACCTACTTTTTATTGTGTATTGACTATCTGATAACTGATATATTTTATCTAGATTCTACTCTAAAAGAAATGGAATGCGAGGAAATTGATTTCAAGCTATGGTGCATTATGTTTCGTGCAGGTAACAAAGCAAATATTTTAGATAATCATCGTCTTACAAGGATGCTTTCACAACTAATACAGTTGGTAGTAAAATCCGTTAAAATAAGTGATCTGTGATAACTTAATGGAAAGTACAAAGTGATCTCATTAATAACACCAGAGAATATTGTGAAACTGCACAAGAGTCTCATCAGCTCCCAACAGTCTGGAGCCAGGGAAACTTTGAAATCCTTAATTAGGGTGTGTTGTGAGTTTGAAGTGGGAAGGGAAAGGAGACGGGAAAGAAGAAGGTGTAGAAATACCTGGCTATTCAGATCTGGTCACCAAACACGGCCAAAGCCCTTTCAAGCAACATTTCAATTGTGAATGGTTGTGTTACACCAGGACGATATTGAAAGTATCTTCCACCCTGGAACGTGTCGCAAATATACTATATTGATTAAAATTAGAAATAAAATTGTTTCAGCATGCCGGCTGTGACTTCCGGCTTGCTAGTCGAAAGCCTTACCCCTCGATTACTGAGGCCATGAAAGCGACAGAAAGTAAACACCATCAAAAAAATATATAATTTAATTTTTAATTTTGAGAATAAGTATTTATTGATTATTGTGTAGAAATTATCAAATAATATTCTTTTCGGACATTTTCTCAACAAAAAACACAGTGTATGGATGAAGATAAGTAGGCACCTAAAAATAATATGTATGTTAGCTAAATACCTCGTAGGAGACAACCGTTTCAAAATACTAGCGCTTTTATTTGTAGATCATAAGCCGCATTGTTTGGTGCTTTCAAATTCTGAAGTTGATCAGTAGACTGCTTGTACTCGGTTAAAGTCAAAACCGCGAATATACCATTTACAACCCAGGGCAAAATCAATCAAGTTTTTCCATATTAGTTTTTTGTCCCTCCTGATCATTTTTACATATGATTCATCCACGCCATTGGACTTACACCGACGTTATATTGATTTAATATTAGTTTATTTAAATAATGAAGACAATATTAGTGATTTCTAAACGAAAATCTGAAACAGAAAAATCAGAAAAGGAAACGGTCACATCTGGGACTCGAACCCAGGACCCCTGTCTTTCCGGGACAGTGCTCTACCAACTGCGCTAATGGGACCCTATCCCCCTCGGTCACTTTTAACTGTATCATACTTCGAATAAGAACTACTAACATTGTCTTCATTTTTTCACCGCACATTTTTATTGGCAACTATCTTTATGTAGTTGCCAATAAAAATGTGCGGTGAAAAAATGAAGACAATGTTAGTAGTTCTTATTCGAAGTATGATACAGTTAAAAGTGACCGAGGGGGATAGGGTCCCATTAGCGCAGTTGGTAGAGCACTGTCCCGGAAAGACAGGGGTCCTGGGTTCGAGTCCCAGATGTGACCGTTTCCTTTTCTGATTTTTCTGTTTCAGATTTTCGTTTAGAAATCACTAATATTGTCTTCATTATTTAAATATTACAATTTGAGGTTTTACTCAATAAAGTTATTCCGAAAAATAAATATTAGTTTAATTTATCATGAGAGGCAATCAAAAAATTTTGGTATACATCATAGCATTTTTAAATACTAATACTACAAACGCAAATCCAGGGAAAATCTGAATTCTTGACAAATCACTTCTAATTTTGATAGTGACAAAATCTTAATTATTTTATTTTATGATGTTGTATTGTTAGGTAGGTACTTTATCACTTGTCTGAATTCTTCACATGAACAGTTTTATTTTAAAAATGACACTTCTTAAATTCAGTGAAAATTTAAGTTCATTGAATCCAGAGTTAAGCAGGACGCATAGAAACCGAAATTAGTATTTTTGATTGGGTCACTCACAACACATTTTACCTCACACACCTACCCAATTTTACGTCTTACCAAGACCACAATGTAAAACAGTGTTATTATTAGGTACCTACGTTTATTGCAATTTTGCCCGAACGCAATATTATGTTCTTTGCTTTGTGGATTAATTAAATAAGTTAAAATGAACTTAATTATTTGCAAGACAAACTTATGAAAACCATGAACCTAAAAACACAAGCATGATGTTTCCCAGATATATTTTTTAAGCATCACAAATTTTTCATTTCAGAATTTCTACGCACAAAATCTTAACAATTATATATATTTTTTAAATTAACCGCTAGTACAATCTGACATCTCTGGGCTACGCCAGTATTTTGCATATACGGTGGTTCCAGTTGGCGTTCTCACGATATACCGCCTTTACCTCTTCTGCCGCATCTTCTCCTGGTAACCGCGTCTCCGAGATCTTCTAGTTTCTAGTCTCTTCTTAGACCGCTTGCCTTCCGTCTTCCAAGGAGATGGCGTTGATAAGGCTCGCGACATTGCGATGATGTGGGAGAAGAAGGATAAATTGCCACTCGAACTATTTTTGGCAAATACTGGCAAATTTGCAAAATTGTCTTGAGTAAGTAAAGTGTAAACGGTATAAACGGTGAAATCTATGAATCTTTGGATTTAAACGGCAATAAGCAGTGTTTTTTTCACTTCATTAATACTGTAATATTTGTATTAAATTTGGACACAAAACAAAGGGCACTAAAATAACTTATATATCTCAAATAATTTTAATATTGCGGATAGTTTTGAAAATTTCTAAGACTAGTTAAAATATTAATAAATGGTCATATTTCTGGATTTAAATCTAATATTCTGGTCATATTAGATTTAAATACCGACAAGGGTAAAATCCAAGTTTAATGTATTCTTTATTTGCCCTTGTTAAAGTGTTTTCTTAGTGAGATATAGCCACTAAGAATCAACAAGCTGTTTGAAGTGGATAAAGATGTATTTAGTAACTAGATTTAAATAGCCAGGTACTCCAAAAGCCTCGTCTTCCCATTTTCTTTCCCCGTCGTCAAATCCTTAAGTATCACGACATGTTGCATAAAACATAACATAGATCCCATTGTTCTTAGGCTGATCAAACTTTTCATAAGAAGTCATACTCAATAGATTTTATTTGAATCTTTGTGTATTAGTTGGCAGTGTTCATGAATTTTAAGATTTAACGTAAATGTTTTTTACATGTTTTTAAAAGAATATTAAACCTTTTTTTTAAAGAACTTGGTCGTTACTCCCCTTAGGCCATCATTTGCATGTGCCGTACCGGCCGGTGCGCCTTTGTCCTGCGCACCTCGACACGTCGGACTCCCCTCCCTGCGCGCTGTCGGGCCACGCCGCCGACAACAGAGGGCCCCTTCATAAATCCAGGGTCCAGCGGGCCCCCCTGTCACTGTCTCGCTTGTCTCGCATCCTAAGGCAGGGATCTCCGCACCGCACTATACGGTGGGGGGTTAGATTGAAATGTGATTTCAATTCATCACGAAGGACATTCGAATTCCATAGGTACTTAGGAGAAATGAATAAATAACGCGGTAGCATTGATTCAAATATAATACTTTTACGGTGTTCCAGTTGTTAGATGCAATTATAATTTTTTTTATGAATTGGGATTTAGTTTATCTAAAAATATTACAAGCCTCGGAATAGAACGTTTCGGGAACCCCAAGTCCCAAGTGCCATTGAAAAAACAATAGAATTGATAATATTTGTGAGTATATAAAAGTGCTATTAATAAACGTTCAGTGTGGGTGGGCTATTTAACAATATGACATTGTTCTATGGAAAATACCAACTGCTTCAGAAACTCAAACATTTATCAAACACGTCAAGCCTGTATCAATACTTGGCACTTGTAAGTGTCGTGTCATTCAGAAGTGATCTTCGATCATTATAATATGGAATTTGACGGCGTCATCTTGAAAATTTGCTCCCATTCGAATACTTGGACCAAAGACAATGGAACTTCGAGCTTTGCCTTCCACTAGACATGACAACGTCCGGTGATGACTTGGACATGTCATGATTCATTCCCACAGTTAAAATTCAAATATCATTCAAAGCATTCCGGTGGGATTGTTTCTCGTTGAAGATCTTTTTAATACTCGAGAGTCCTCGTGCAAGGTATGTAGATACTGACGATACTGAGAGTCATTGAAAATATTACTGTTCGTAGGTTTGAGCTTCAAGTTTTATTAATCCTAATATAGATGATTTCTTTAACCACGTTTTTTCGATTCAGTGAATTTAATACAATATCAGTATTCGTTAAATTTATAGTTCACTTTTACAATTTATTTTCAAGCTTGTCGAAATTAATATTCTTATGGATATTTTAATGTCACTAAAAAAAATAACTCAAATTATTTTGTTTTGTCGAAATTTTTTGAAGAAAAAAAGATGTTTTGAAGAAAAAAGCAAGCTTAGGAAAATATTGATTTGAATTATTTTGATCAATATGGCAAACATTCCAAACGTAAAGCAAGTTCATATAACCATAAGCTTTGGGGCGCCCAACCAGTTTAGTTCATTTTTCCGTTAGAATTGACCTTACAAAATTGTCCAAGTTTGTTATTACCATTATACATTTATTTTTTAAATATAATCGTAATCATGATATCCATCCAACTCATTGATTGAAGACATTCCCAGCTATGATTTGCCTTAACGTCATTAAAGTATTTCTGGTATTTGTAAAATAAATATCATCTCATCCATACTTAATACCCCATTGTTTGACCCTGTACCAGTTAATTTGTTACAGTTAGTACATTGGAATGTCAGTTCAATAATTTTTCCAAATAGACAAATTGTTTCTTGAAATTACAAGGTACTGTTTTGTTCTGAATAGGCCATTGTTTGGTCAGGTTATGGTAACGAACGGGTTACTGTGGAGTATGTCTTGCCACTGAGGAAGGCTGCGGAAGATTCTCGGAAGCAGGACCAAACTAGTACAAAGGGATACGGTGAATATCCTGGTCAGCGAATGATGGATGTGGCAGAACTTTTCAATGACCATAAACAATATCACTGTGCGGAATGAGATATTACTCCCAGCGTAATCAACTGTAATTGGTACCTTCTTTTTTTTAAAACAACATTTGGGAGTGTTAAAATTTTCTTAAAGTTTATGA
This sequence comes from Hesperophylax magnus, assembly GCA_026573805.1. Classification (NCBI taxonomy): domain Eukaryota; kingdom Metazoa; phylum Arthropoda; class Insecta; order Trichoptera; family Limnephilidae; genus Hesperophylax; species Hesperophylax magnus. The sequence goes on from JAIUSX010000039.1 coordinate 16,919,019, forward strand.
AGAAATGATTTGAAATGTTTCAGTAAATCTCTTGAAAATAACATCATGCATATTCAATAATCAATGTATGGTCAGGTAATAAACAAACTCGCATGTATATTATTTAATCTGATACACTAATACTTCAAATCTATTTGTGATTCTTCCCACCCCATTACCTATAGAATTACTTATTTGCAGTAAATATTTGTCCTGATAAAATATTTATGGGTGTATTATATGGACAGTAAAAAATATACAGGAAGATAAATACTATTTACCTTTGACCTTTTAGAAATTTGTTAAAAATACTAGCAGAAATATTAAAAACAGTATTAAAATTGTGATATAACCAAAATAAATAGAATTTTACTTGATCTTTAGTCTACCCCTGGCCGTACGGACCAGTAGTTAGGTAGGTGTATACACATTACACACCTGCAGTATCCCTCCGTATGACATTGTAGGATAGGTGATAAATTGCTCGGCTTTGAAAGGTTCAAAGCACTATTTATCCTTCGACTTCCAAGACCTACAGATTATATTATTTTTAATACGTTCCTTTATTTGAAGCTATATAAGGTTAATGAGATGTGAAAAAGTTACGGAAAGACAGTAAAATCCGTCGCATTTTATGCTGTGCATTTCAATGATTTTATCTCAACACATTTTCCGGTTGTATGGACTTTATTTCCTTTTCGGGTGGAATTTTTTGTTTACCCCATAAATAACGCCCATGTTTAAGGCTGTTATTACGAAAGCCTTCTTAAGTCTCATGCATTTATTTCAATATTTTATTATTTCTTTATCTAGTCTTCTTTACCTCCCTACAAAACAACATCGACTCATCTAATATAAAACTTCGATAATAATACCAAAATTACACTTTTAACCCTTCAGGGTTTTAAGTATTTTCGCCTAGGGGTCCCAACGACGAGCGACGGTTCCATTTCCCGTGTAATTTCGGAATGATTCCAATGTTTTTTAAATACGCTAAGTATTTATGTCTTATTATTGAAGTTGTCGTAAAAATACCATTTTAAAAAATAGATAAAGATATCCTGTAGATGTTTTACTTAAAATGGGAATAGATTTGATATGAAATACCTAGGTGAAGCAACCGAGAAACATTTTAGGACCATGAATATTTTTTTTCCGTTTACATTAATCGATTAATTTGATGTATTTGTCTCAACTTGTAGATTATTTAATTTAATCATAATATGTTATTTAAAATAATGCAGTTCTTGCCTTTAATATCCACAATTAGAGCATTATATGATAATATCACTCTGCGACATTGAACAACAAAATTAAACACCTCACCGGTCAAAGTATTTGATTTATTTGTTCGTCAACCCGTCTTGCTACCTAACCAAATGGCGTCATGATCTGTAGCCGATCTTCTTAGAAGCTTCGCTGGAATAACAAGTGCGCTATACAACTGGCGGCTAGCGGCTGGCTGCTGTTGACCGGGACACTTAGCAGCCGTGAATATTCAAATGGTCGCTCTTCACAGACAGAGGATCTCAATCAAATCTGTGGCATGTGAAACACGCCGATGACAATCACACCTACCTCACACCTTCAGCCTGTGAACCGAGTGGATCGCCATCTTCTTCAATATTCCGGGCGCTGGAATTTCAAAATGATCTCACATGGTTGAAGGAATTTGTATAAAAAGTATTTCTGCCCATGCATTCTATCAATTTCTGTGCATGTTCAAAGGATTGCTCTTCACAGACAGAGGAGTTCAATCAAATCTGTAGCATATAAAACACGCCTATGACAACCACAACTACCTCATCCGAGAAAGTGGATTGCCACTTGTATCAAAATGTATTGATTTTCAGAATGATATCACTTGATTGAAAGATTTCCCCCTTGAGCTATAAAATTAATGCTTTTTTTATAGAATCCCATTTTATCGGTTTTGATTATGAATTTCTGAGCGCCAAAAGAGCTCAAGCGCTAGCTTTAACATTTTTCACATTTGAATTTTGGTTTATTCTATAAATCGTAATGTAGGTATCATGTCACAAAATTTCATCTCTCAAATATGAATAGATATTTTACAAAAGATATTTATTTTCTATGTCATTATTGTTTTGGCCGTTATGTGGGTACGCTAAAGAAGCTCATTCGCCATTATTCCGTAGAGCGCGCGACACCAAAACAGCTGGCTGATTCTCAAAAGTGAAATAAACTCAAAATGGGTTCAAGAAGGATTAGAAGAATAGTTTCGATAGTAAACAAGGAGAATCACCAAATGATTAACATATTTCATTGACTTTTCTTTACATATGCTGCTGTTTAAAATATTTTAGGTTGCTTTCAAGTATGGTTATTAACGTCATTTTAGTAAGTATTTCCACTTTAATTTCCGTGAAGGAAAACAATTTTTATTTCTAATTTCATCTGGTTTTAAACCTAATTATAATTTAGATAAGCTAAAAAATTGTTTAAAAAATCACTCGAATCTTTGACAAAAATGATGTTGTTAAATTTGAATAGTGATTTTATAATTTTAATCAATTTGGAGTAACGGTTTGATTTAGCATTATTGATAATAGTGGGGAGATAGACGCTAATTATAACAATAACAGTCAAAAATACATTGTTCTAATGGCACAAACGTTTTTAGTACAAGTAAGGTTTTTGTGGCAAACTTTTTTTTGATAAATATATATAATAAATAATATTTGGATGATTTATATAGCGCCGTTTTTGTTCGAAATCACCTCAAGGACGCTGTTAATGATGTTATTGTATTAGGTTTGTTTGGCATAAATATTTCGTGACGCTTAGAATTTTCTATGGTAATTATGATTTTTATAATGTGGTGGTTGAGCCTTTTTGTCGTATATATTTAGTGACGGTTAGGCTTCTGTGGCAATTATGATTTTAATAATGTGGTGGTTGAGTCTATCTGGCACAAATCTTTTGTGGCTCTTATATTTTTTGATAACGACGTTGAAATTTTGGTTTTTGTGGCAATCATAATTCAAAATTATGGGTATTTAAGCTCTAATGACACTTTTTACGAGGGAAATTTTATGCCAAACAAACTCATGTAACAATTACAACAAATTTTACCATTTATCAGTGTATATTTAATATAATTAAAAAATACCAAAATCTGCTTTTATTGCAATCCAAATCCTAAAAAAATTTTTTCAAGAAAAGATAAAAAATAAAAAAAATATATATCCTTTATCTAAGTTTGTAAATGTGAATGCCACATAAGCTTCTGCAAAAAAAAAAAGTATCAAAAGCAATCTTTTTACAAATATTTTTCCTTAAACATTGTTCAAAATATAACTTCTAGATTATTAATTTAATTATATTATTAATTTTACCACATTTTAACAACATTTTTCACAACATTCAAGTTCAAAATTAGAACAATAAATAAATTAATTTAAAACTTTTCAAATTTTTTAGGCACTTTTGTAAAATGGCGCTTGGGCTCCGTTGGCGCTCAATTTTTTTGGGGACTATTTTAACTATTTTTGTTATTTTAATTTTTCTCAGTATAACGTGCATTTTTGTAGCGTCACCCACCACGCTACTATAACGTCATGATTGCAAACAAACTTTTTAATTTTATGCCGAAACGCCACGTGCCAGTTTAAACACAGGTATTTAAAAATCGTTTATTTTCGACTTTTCAAAATGACAACAAGACAGATTTAAAATAAAAATTATTTTATTTCATCTATTATATTACATATCTCTACACAAATGTGTATATAATACAGACAATGAACCCACAGTACCTAAAAAAATTACCGATTAATTGCAATGCAAGGGTTAGTAATTTTGTTAATCACTCTAATCTTTTATCTTCTAAAAGAAGATAAAAATTTTATTTGAACTATTTTTTTCCCGTGCCTTTTTTCAATTCTTTTTTTTTCTTCTACCAATATCATTTTTGACGGGTAATTACTATATTCTCATGTGTGATAGAGTTTTTGGAAGCTTATTTGTAAGTCAACAGTGGAGCCGTACTAAAACAATGACATGTGTTATGTCGTAATGAATATTTGGTGACGGCAAACATTACTCCTTGTTTACAAGTAAAGTGACGCATAAGGCACGATGTTTGACTTGACAGCTGACTGTGCATTGGTTTAATTTTTGTGTGGAAGCACCGCGCGCAAAGATGTTAAACATAAAAAAAGATTCTGTAAACAATGTTGGTTATATGTGATCAAAGCATAATTCTACATACCGTTAGTTGTTTCTCTATATTCCAAATACAATTTTATACCCATGGCAATACTCTTACACAAATTAAGCCTTATTTGAATAGATTAAGTACAAACTAATTCTAGATCCCATGGGCATATTCCCTTTTCCTAAAACAACAGGCGGTCAAATAAATTTTAGTTGTTTTACAATAAAGCTAAACAATCAACTTCTACTGGCCATTGGACATAACACAAAGTAGGTACGCTAAATAGAAATTGGACACCAAGCCTTCACGGAGAAAAATGAGTATTGCTGAATTATTAATAATCTCTTCATATTATTGGCAGTCTTATTAAAAACAGGAATGCTGGCCGCTTCATGATAATTTTTTAGTATATTCGTAATGATATTGGATTACGTATTCATGCACCTGCGTTTGTCTTAATAATATATAATGACGAAATGCGAAAATGTTAGGATTTTTATGAACACGTGTTCCGACATCGTGACAATGTTACTGTATTAAAAGTTTATCATCAATTCATTCGTTAAGGGCCTGCAATCCCATTATTAATCGGATAACGAATAATTAGAAGAGTTTTTCCGTGTTGGATGAGCTAAGAGATTTTTATTTTTTACTCTCCTTAAAACGCTTATATATAAAAATAATACATGAAATCACATGTATACAGTGAAAATACACAGTAAAAAATTTGTATTACATAGAAAAAATTCGTAGCGGATGAAATTATAAAGTAGGAAAAAAAATATGATTTAAGATTTTCACGGCCAAAAGTATTTTTGTTATTTGTTTTTGGGGTGTTATGCCGTGTTGCGCTAACTCCTTCTTTAGCCAACGTTTCGGACAGCATTGCAGTGTCCATCATCAGGGCAGATGTGTTATTTGAGGTTGTGGTGAAATTTGAGATTATGTATGAGGTTGTGATACCGTGTTGCCAGCTCCAACCCAATGAGCTAACATTTACGTATCATTTTTTATTTAAAGTGGTTTTCTTCGTTTAGCTCTGGTGTAACCGTCAATTACCGGATACCAAAAACTATTGAGCTTAGCTCCATCGTCTCTATTAATGTTAACGGGATTTTTATGGATTTCAATGGCCTCCGTAATCAGCCGTGCTCTATAAGTTTTGGGTCTCCCCAGGACTTCAGGAACAAATCCAAAGTAATGCCCGGTGTCAATCAAATGCTCGGCAATTGCCGACTTGTCAATTGACATGCTGTCCGAAACGTTGGCTAAAGAAGGAGTTAGCGCAACACGGCATAACACCCCAAAAACAAATAACAAAAATAGGAAAAAAAAGTTATATTCATTTATAACTGAAGTGATTCAATTTAGATTACCAGTACAAAGAGAATATAATGGATAATTAAATAAAAATTTTATAGAAATAATAAGATAGACCAGGTTTATAATAAATGTTTATTTAGTTCAACTTTCGAACATTATTATCCCGATTTTAAAATATCCAAAGGACATTATTTATTACCAAGGCTATGAAATCTCTGTATTGAAGAGTTAGAGGCAAATTGGGTAAGAAATAGTTTCATGAAATGAAGCTTCCAAGCTATGGGGGCAGCTTAATTATTTTTTTAAAGAGCTTAAAGAGAGGAACAAAGAAGTCGTCAAAATAAACTAGAAATATTTACAAACAAGCTGACGTGTGCCCGGCTTTATTAACAGCGCCATCTGAAGCTGTGAAGAGGCCCATGTTCGTACTAGTTACATACCTACTCTGAACCAACAGCGACAATTTTTAAAAATTCTTTATTTAAGTATTACCATTGGAATGATGTTGATTTTTTAAAGCATATTGTGTTGAAAACTACTTTGTTCTGTGACTTTTTATTTCTGCTGTAATATTGTGTTGTAAATTGTGAAGTGATATCTTGTAATATTTGTAGCTTGTGCCTACTCTCAACACATGAATTCCTAGCGAGACACCATTCAGTCATTGATAAAAAAATATTTTTTTTGATCTTCTTCTATACATCGTTCTAAGATTCTGTTTACATGGTGAAAATTGTCTTAATGATATCCAAACTCCGATAAGGGAAGGCACCAGAATAAGAAAAAGAAAAGACAGGACTTGCCCGATTGACCTATGTCATAGAACTATCAAAAACGTTAAGGACATCTGGAGGCGCCTTATCGGAGCAATGATTTTTTTATGATCTTCAGGCTTCACATTCTATTACGTAGGTACATTGCTACTGCTTTACTTGGTTTAGCTGTAAGTAAAAATATACATCTTCAAGCTAACTGCATTACGAATTATATTGAAGAAAAGATTTATTTTAATTTTTTATCTAAACTTTGAATGGGTCATCGATCTAAACAGAAAAGGGACTCTAATAACAGTCGAAACTCCCTCTTTGAAACACCATTTCTAAACAGAACTGCCATATCTACAGATCCATAAACTTATTTAACTTAAATTATATCATTATTAAATTAAATCACGTTGGCATTTTTAACTCGACTACACGAGACGTAAAACGAAAAATCACAATAGAACTCAAACTTGAACACATAACCTACTCATGTCCTTTCCCATCCTTTTTCGTCATTTCCTTATAAAATACCCTCCACACAGCATCAAAAAAGATGACATAGGCCCTAAGGATTGTTTTTTCCTATGGGACTCCTGTATAGGGTTAATTTGAAAAAAAAAATTGGAATGGTACACAATTTTTATTATTACATTTATATTGATTTCATGATTTTATGTCAACTTTCCGAAAAAAAAATGATGATGAACTTGTTGGTACTCTGGATCTGTTTTGATTTTGAGAACTTTAATTTAATTTAATTCACTAATTTTATTCCCCTTTGTAAATAATGTAGCTAATAATAAATTGATTTGGGTTTATTTATTTATCGTTAAAATCAATTTGACATATGTTTTTACGGTCGCAAATCATTCGTTATACTTATTAGCCAAACACTCATCTACCACTTATTCTTATTAGCCAAGGCCCAAGTCAATATTGCATAAAGTTAACTATGTGGTATTTACCGGTAGTTTTTGACACTTCAAACCACATTCCTAAAAACTAGTCCTAACATTACGAATTCTCTTCAAGTCATTTTTTATTTCTTTTCTAGCATACGTCGAAAGAAGGTTAAAAGTGTCTGAGAAATTGCTCTCTCACGTCACATGAACCTTCCTAAGGTACAATACAAGAATTTTCTCACTCTTGGAGAAATGCTATGTTTTATGGCAAACGTAAAAAGACAATAAAATATTAACATCACTTCCATCGAGGTACTTGCATATATTATGTTCACAAGGTCATTAATAAACCAATGAAATGATGCAACTAAGATTAGAACACTCTGTTTTTTTTTATAATAATTTGATATGATTATTTAACTATCGACATTTATTAGAACATTAAAACGGCAAACTACTTAAGGTCCAATATATACTTACCATCACTATCTAACAATGAAATATGAATAATTATCTTCTACCATTGGATACACATTTCAAAGATATAATAATAACAGACACAATTACTTCGGTTTACGATTCTGCCAAAATAATACAACAACAAATAATTCGACACTTCTCATACATCAACACCAAACCAGCATAAAGACAGCATATACCAACAAAACACGATCAAAAAACAAAATTCACCTATCGTCATATACTTACACGACTAAATTTGAACAATACATCACATGTAACATAAAATAAAAAAATTATTGGGAATAAAGTATTAAAAAAGTTACCGTTATTATTTTTCAATAAATTATCATTTTAATAAATAAGTCTAACCCAATGTTGTCTCTTTAGGTGTTAAGTTGTTTCTTCCGCAGTTTTCCACTTTTCCGACTTGGTTTAGTAGAACAACAACAGCCGTGACAATTAAGAAATGTATTCAAATATTACAAACATTCACATTTAAATTTGACGACAAATATTACAAGGGAGTGTAGGTATCTACTTAACTCACCACAATTTCACTACAAAACGTACAATTTTTGGAATACCTTCTAACTGCGTAAACAGTAGGTGTACTTTCTCACATTTTTGTTGGGATAATATATACCTCATAAAAGGAACGCAGTCGTATTATAAAGGATATTTATTCTTTCCAGAGTAGTGAATCAGATGTTTAAAACTACCTACATATTACAGATACTTAATCATTGAAGACAATATTGTCGGAAGAAAATTTGTCGGTCGCATATGGGAATTGAACCCAGTACCTTGGCCTTGTCGGGGTTTTGCTCTACCACTGAGTTAAATCGACCTACTCTCCTTCGGTCATATATAACTTTGGGGATCTGGTGAGGAGGCTAGAAAATAAAGATGTTGTGTAGGTCACAGTGTTTTATTTGAGTCAGGTTATGAGATGACTTGAGAATCGATGATGAAGACTCCGGATGCAGACGTCGAAGTGCTGGTCAATGTGCGGGTCAGTGAGTCGACGCCGCTGCTGGTGACCGGACTCGTTGACGTATCTATCAGGTACTGGTGAAGAGCGTGGGTCTTCGGGGTGCTCCAGTACTGACAGGGAAGCCGAAGGTGCGGTGGACCTTGTCGGCGGTTGTACGGGAGATGCATAGACTAACGAGGATGTGCGTGGATGTAGCGCTGGTCAGATGTGCTGGAACCAGGGGGCTGAGATCCGATGTAGCGCTGGCCAGGGACGATGACCGGGGCCAGGGCGCTGTGATTATCCCGATGGAGTCCATGATTGAACCGTGCAAAGCCGGGTGTTATCGCCCCGCGCGCAGCGGAGGGGCGCGAGTTGTTACTCGCGAAGTCTTGCTAATTGTTGAACGACTGATGGCTGACTGACTGACGAGTTCCTTCATGCTGTCGCTTTTATTAGGTGAAGAAGCTTCTCGAACATTTTGGTTGCTATGTAGATATTGCCAAAAAAAATTAAAAAGAATAAAAGAACATCCAAGTAGCTTGTTTGGAATAAAATGACGTTCGAATCAAGTAGTGGCGTACCACTACATAATTGTATCATATTTCGTCTAAGAACTACATACATTATCTTCATACTAAATCTTATCATTATCTGCATATTTGTATTGGCAGCTATCTTTATATAAATATGTTAAGATAATGTTAGAGGCTCTTAATATAATCTATATTTCAATGCGTGGTGTTAATCATTTAGCTATTCCAACAAAATTGTAGGTCCTGTGAAATAATAAAAATCGTAGATATTTGTCATATTGCTGCGAAAAACTAAGCATTAATTTTAATAAGAAAGGCACCAGCTGATTAAATAAAAAAAAAAACTTTAAATACAGGTATATTACATAGTGGGTTCATTGGCAATATTTTACACACATAATCTAAGATGACTCAGATTCCATCATTTTATTTACGAACACGTGAAAAGTGAATGGTTTTTGCTGGAAAGCCGTGACAGGGACAAGGTTCGGTACCGTTGCTGCTTCTGTAAACGGTTTCCCTGTTAATAATGAGCCGAGGATCATAAACCATCGACAAATCGAACACACTTTTTTGTCTTCACACGAACGTCTTCAGTTATGTTTGGCAGGGACGCACCATATTTTATTGATATTAAACTTTAAAAAAAGGTTTTGATAATTAATTTCTTTAGTATTTTTTTAAATAAATTAACAGAGAAAAAGGAGTTTATCTAATTTATTAGGAATCTCTTTAAATTATTGGTATGCCGGTTAAAAACGAAATGAAGTGAATGCAGGCCTTTACCAACGAATTAACAGGTTTCCTGTGTGAAAAGTCGGAGGAAATGGGGAGAGGTTATTTTTTTATTTATTTATTTATTTCTATACATACATTACAGTGTCTACCAAATATTTACATTTGTATATAATACATAAATTTAGAACTGTTGTTAATATGGTGTTTTATGCTGGGTGTGAGGTAGGTTTGAGTAGGTGACACTGTGGTGGGTAATGTTATATGTTTCGTAAACACCTCACTGGGAGAAACTGTGCTGAGGTGTTTACGTGGTTATGATTAAATGGTACATTCAGATCTAGTTATTAAAATAATTTCAAGAAACCAATAGATTTTGAAATCGGACCTCTCACGAAGGCAATACAGTGTCAGCAATAATGAAATGTTATCATTTTTTGCATTACATTGTTTTTAATTTTAGTAAATTACGAATTGTGTTCAAGAATATCTAAATATTTTTGCATTTTATTAAGGTAAATGCAAGTGTTCCTACATCGGAAATACCGATAGTATAAAGAGAGTCTTAAATAATTAGCATTACTTATTTTTCACCGTGTACCTACTAGTAATCGAAATGAAGAGATAACATATAACATAGAGCTATTATGAAATATGTAGGAGCCTATTTTTATTAAAATCTTGCATTAAATGAAATAAAGTTTGCTGGTCGGATTTTTGGGAAAAACCGATTCACCCCATTCTTAATTATTTCTGTATCTTATGTATAACATATTTCTGTATTATATATTTTTATTTCACCTACTTAAATTTCATGTTACTTACGCTTCGTAAACTCTTGTTTCATGTTACCTATATTTTGTTAACCTATGCATTGTTAAATCTTATATTTTATGTAATCTGTATATTCTTATATATTATGTTAACTCTTTATTGTTATTGTATTTAAAAAACATAATTGCATTGTATGTAAAAGCCCTATGGGCATTTAAATGAAATAAATAAATAACATTTATGTATCCGTATATATATACATGTTAATCAATATATACACGTACATTCATACGCATACATACACATATATGCACACATACATACACACATACAATCACAAACGGATACTCATGCATGCACATAATAATAAAAAAATAAGTATACAAACTTTAAATAAAAATATTGGAAAATATTATAAGGTCATCATAAATCCATTAATCCAAAAAAAAAAACTTGATGAAATGTGTCTTTTACCATCTCTCCGGACGTAAATAGTTGCGTCTTATGCTAATTAAGTTAAAACAAAGTTTTGTTAAAATATTTTGCGCTTAGGGGAGTAAAGAAATTTTACTCCTTCTGCCTCAGAACGTACTCCAATTGGGGATGTACCGTATTCACATGAAATAAACGTGATATTTGTTTATGTTAGGGAAAGAATAATTTTTCTCCGTTTTTATGTATCACAACTTAAAGTATTACTATTTCAGTTTTCCAAATGAAGTAAAAATTAAATAAAAATAGATTGACGCATCGGAGAGAAAGGGAACTAGTATCCTACCTGCCATATCACTAGTTCGTGTCGCTTTGACCAAAACGATTCCAAACCAGTAACAAAAATTCGCAGACTTATTGCACGGACTGTTCCTACATTCAAACTCCCACTTATATGTATAATTCTGCGTGATTTCTACTTTTTTTTAAAACAATATATTTATAATTTTCGGTTAGATGAAAGAATAAATATTTTTCTCCACGGTTTCGCAAGTTTCTGGTGTTTTAACAATTTTATTTTTATTTTTTACAGCTCTCAAGTAAACGCACAATCTCTAATTCGCTCACTACAGCTGCAGCGCAAACACCAACAATTGAAGATTTGCATGGGGAAAAAAAGTTGCAGTTATTGATTAAATTTTTTTAAATTTAAACGGTTCTTAAAAATTGCACATAAAACGTCTTTAAGCAACCGAAATGCGATATAAGAAGAAATTTAAATCAATGACAGATGTCATAAATACATTAAAAATAAAATCTGATAAATGCATATCAACAATAGTTGTAAGAGAGCTCCGACAGTGGAGTCAGAGACCTTATGACTCGGTGTAATATAAGGCTAAAATCAGGATGTACCGTTAAAACGACTGCCGTGACTGATGAACTGCCAGACTAAAAAACTTTGCAAACCATTGACTTATATTCTATTCTAGTTTGAAACGTATGAATATGTCAGACAAAAGTTTGAGGAATGTTTCTTATTTAGAAAAACTCTATATAAAGCCCGGACAACGCCGGTTACTTCAGCTAGTTCACGAAACTACCTATTCGACACAAGGATTCTTCATTCTACATTCTGAGCACAAGGACCTATTTCAACGTCGCCATTCAATTATGTAGCAAACTCGTCAAGTCCTTTTCTATATAGTTTAGTAAATAAATATAACCAATTAATATTAGTTCAATACATACTTTTTATGACAAGATATTATTTCTTTTTTATGTAATCTGATTGTAAAAAACTGTTTTGTAAGAAATATTTTTTGCAACCATTGTTTATAACTATAATCCCTATGTACAAAATTTTAAACATTTCAATCTAACCAATGTAAAATCTCCGTGACTTTTTTTATCAAATTTATTTATTTATTTATTAATCTTAAGTTAGCTCACATCTTCGTGTGTGCTAATAGTTTTATAAACATATAAACATGTAGATTGTTTGGCAAATATAATCTTTCTTTAAATATTTCAATAAAGTCACAAAAAAAGAAACATTAATAATTGAGATAGACATATTTTCTTAATTCATTTTTGAACTTATTAATATTTTCTATCACAGCAATTTCCTTCGGGATTTTGTTATAGAGTTGAACGGCCTGGTACATCAGAGATTTTTGGGTGCTTGTTTTTTTTCTTGTTGGCAATCTAATTTGCTTAGAATTTCTCGTCCCGTGTCCGTGTATCTCGTTATTGTAATTTATTTTTCTTTTCAGTTCCTTAGACATCATCCCTAAGTTAATTTTATGTATACAAATAAGTACATTCAAATACACAGTTTGCTTCACCGTCAAAATATTCAGCTCCTTTAACATGTCTAAAATGAAAGATAAACTTGAATAATTCAATTTAAATGTCGATTTTTATATCGATTTGTATCTTGTAATCCCTAACAGTCTTCATTTTAAAATATTGCTAATGATGAACGCTTTAGGAACGTGTACCTACGCACGGGAATCTGTTCTAATAGTAGTGACAATGTAAAAGGCACGTTTCATGTATAGGTTTGCAAAGGCGTGCAATTGAATTGGTAAACAAAATCAGCGACAAACGGTTCCAAGGTAAAAATACTTAACAGCATATTTTCATGCATAATAATATCTTTGATTGAAATCATAGAAATCAAATTTAGAATTTCGAACAATCTAAAACGCATTTAATTTGACGTCTAATTTAACTACAGATGGAAAAATATTAATAAGTGTTTGTAAATTTGTATATTATGATTTTTGTCGATAATTTTATATCTGTGTTCTTGATAGTGTTAATTGTTCTGAATATCGAACGGTTTTATTCGAATCTCTAATTGTCTTAGACAACAAAACTATCTAAAACTAACTAAAATTAAATATTTATGTTTTTAAACTTTAAGCAGCCCTGTTTTCAAAGTCCTGTCCGAGTAAAAAAATAAAGCAGTGCCGTCTCGTGACAGGGTTTATTTCTCTCGTTGGAATTTATTCGGTGCCGGTGGGCCCGCGATGCCCGGGCCACAAAAAATTACATTCGTATATTGTGACTTATCGCTTTGGCTAGCGCCCGCCGCTGCCGCTGCCGCCAACTGTCGTCTGGTGTTCTAAAAGTGACAGCCGATTGAATTTGGAACAAATTTGAAAAAATTGGTAATTCAAATTATATTTTCCAGAACTTTTGTATTTTGGACCCTTTTGTAGTTTGGTTGCAACAAATATATCCCTTCGGTTGGTCTTGTATGAAAGTAGGTACTTTGCTACCGTTAGACATCAGAGCGTGAAGAGATGTAGTAAACGCTTGCAAGAGTTTTAGATAAAGAATAATTATGATACTCACATTACACGATAAACTATTTTTTGTTTGTTCTAGAGGAAGAAAAACTAGCTACTTAGCAGTCAAAATACTTCAGAAATAACGAAATATGAATTGTTATTTTGTACATAAACTAAAAAAAAATAATTAAGTAATTATGCTTTCAATTTGTATTTAAATTAATCTCTCCCAATCTAGGTTTCAATATAAATGTATGTGGTCATATAAACTATTATTATGCCAGTAGAAGTGCGCGGGACCGGATTCGTTGCGTTAGGAGAATTGGAGGTCAAATTGAACTACCTGGAGGTAAAAAATATTAACCATTTTTTTCGCTTCATGTCTCATCTAATGGGAGTAGTCTGAATTCTGGTCAAATCAATTAACATCATTTTCTATTATTGGTAAGTAGTCTTAACTTTTAACATGACACTCATATTCAAAACAATTCCCAGTCCGAGAATTCTTTGAACCAGCGTTATGCAGGACACAAGCACAATCGAAATGAGTATTTTAATGAGTTTTCGAATTAGAAGGTAGGCATAAAGAAAATATCGAATGACACTATTTATTCCACATTTCTTGTTTAAAATGCACATATTCACAATATTTCCCAAATGGAAGGTTTTTCCGATAGTTCCACTAGCTCCGTACTTAAAATCACGTAAAAGCGCAACACAGAACAAAAATGCATTTCTGAAATCACCAGAAATTCAGTATAAAAATACGCAAATTTAAGGCAATTTTTTTTAAGTCGAATGTGTCGACTTCACGATTGAATGATTCGTGTTACAGGATGGTTGATTATTTGAAAAATGTGACGAATTCAGTGATTTGGGTAAACTCTCAATTCTTCTCGGATACTACGTAAGATAACAACGTGCCAGGAAAGGAAATATTTTGGTTAAAAGTCACAAACAAGTTCAAACTGACCATTTCTAGGATGTGCATAAGAGTGACGTTAGAAACATTATTACGATATTAAAAAAACTGAAAATTTAAAATAAATTTCTCCATACCTTAATACTTTCTCCAGGGCCGACCCTATGAGGGCGCTATGGGATCCGTCCGTTCCGGGCGCCTAATAGTCAAGGCGCCAAGGCGTATATAATAATATTATACAGTCAACACATCTCCTTTGAGACTATTTATCACAAAAAATGGCGCTGCACAAAAAAATTAAATTATCCGAATATTATTGATTACAGTGATCACTTACCTAGGCGTCTATAAGAATTTTGGCTTAGGGCCAGCCCTGACTTTCTCTACCTAAATTGTAGTTTTTCGATGATCAAATAATTATAATGCTTTGATTGTTTTCTTCTTACTGAATTAATCAATGTAAATAATTATTTAATGAAATACTATAACTTGAAACAATTCTTTTTAGTCAATTCTTGTTTAGGTAAACGAAGACTGGTTTCAAAACAACTGTGTCTTTATCAGATAAGTCATACTTATTCATGTTCGTAATTATTTATATCTGCTCTGAAGAATGCACGGTTGTGCCAAAACCGTTTGGAAGATTAGTAAAAATAAAGTGATGGGCACAAGTTCTGGATCGTAATGTTTTTTTATTGATGATAAAGTTATTAATTGCAAAAATAAGTATTACAGACAATTATAAACACAACTGCATGGACACACTCTCGTCGTTTTTTATAATGTTACCCAACAATAAAAAAAACATGCATAACAATCTAGACCGGTTACAACACAATGTTTTTTTTTTAAATTATCATACAGTCTTAAAGCTATACATGTAGTTAAGGCTAATTTCATAGGCGTATTTTTTAACAAACTGCCGAACTCAATAGAGAAATCGATTATCATTTCTGTGGGGAGTAGCGACATTTTATTTAATAAGGTACGCATTTAATGAAATTGAATTACCTGAAGTAACCAAATTATGTCTACAATGGCCTCCGTGATCGAGTGGAAAGGCTCTCAACTAGCGAACCGGAGGTCACGGGGTTACTTCCCGGCGGGCGCAAGTAAATTTTATTTGATTAAATCGTTTTGTTTCAATTTAATCATTTGGAAAAATGGTTCCATGATAACTCAATACAGTGACGATTCAACACACTTTTAAAAAATGATATAAAGTCATTAGAAACGATGATTAAAAAAAAATAACCTAACCTTACCTTCTTAACCCAGTTAATAAAGTTTTTGTTTCATCACTTTCCATGATTTTATATAAGTTTTTAAAGATGTGATGAATTATCATTGTGATGATTTATCCTGTCACCTGGAATAATATATGTTATATTTTTGGCACGTTCAAAATTTATCTAAAATTTTTTAAATTTAAGGAATTTATAGGTCAATGAGAGTTCGTTCTGAAATAGTGACAAGCAATAATAGTTACTAGCAATAATAGTGACTAGCAATAATAGAGCTGACACTGTTATAAATGTGTATTAATTCACTCCATCATAAGATTTTTTTTCCGTTTTTAAAATTTTCGCTTTATGATCACTACGTGTCAGAGTTACTATAAATTAGCGGCGTTTACGCAATGCTTTTCCATATCGACGTTAAAAAAACTGTATAAATTTGCCTTTCAATCGGACCATTGCCTAGTAAAGCGAGGTGCACTTCCCCCATGTCAGTAAATCAAGCCGCTACATATCGATACGAGGCACAATTTGTTCGAGGTACCCAGTCAATTGCAGTTATATATAATAAAAACATTGCAGCGATCAACAAGAAGTCAAATGATTGAACATTGATGAGAATTAGGCACTTGGCAATATGATCTAACGTCTTTTACGAAATAAAAATATAACCATATCCAAAATACAACCACTTTAGTACACCACACATCGTGGAAAATTGGTAAAATTCTACGCTCTATAACTTAATTCGTTCACTAAATTATTTAATTGTTGTGTCATAATAATCAATCAAGTTAATTCACAGTTAGTTGCTACTTACAATCGACTAAAAATGCTTATGAGAAAAGCAAAAAAAGCTAAATGAATTATATTCTACTACGAAACAAGAATAGGAAGTAATTGGACATAATATTTATAATCATATTCATGATAATTTTCTTCCTACTGATTATAGTTTCTGTACAGATGTATTGTAAAAATGTGTATATATTGTGGACTTCAGATTTTCTATTATATTGATTTCCTTTTGCTTGTAAACCAGGGGTTATAAATAAACGCACATTAACGAATTAAGAGTGTTTTGGAATGGAATGTTCTTATGCATATTTTATATGTTGGTAAGCTTGCCGACCGCTGTATTCATCAGATAAATAGATCACAGATCGCAGGCAGTGTCTTCCATAACTCGTTCAATCATCCAGTTATGTCCATAAGTAAAGTATGGCGGTGTGACCACACTGGTGTAAAAATAAAAGTAAAATAGATAACGTGAAAGAGTACTGACTGAAGTGGTCGCGATGTTCCAGTGCGGTAAGTCGTAAATTCACTCGCTCCTTATCGGAATTGTGGACGGGACTTTAGAAACTGCGACTGAGCCTCGGTCCGATGCGATCGGGCCTTATCGTCCGACTATTTATACAGTCACTTTTTGTTTAGTTCAAATCGGTCGTGATGTTCCCTTAAGAGCGTAGTTAAAGAAAGTGTTTACTTTTTGTGGTATGGTCGCGGGGAGCTACAGTATGCGGTTCTACAGATGTTTTAAAAATCTTGTAACAACTTTTTGAATCTTAACTATGAAGCAGAAATTCTATTTGTGTTTCTTATCAAGAATTTTGCACAGTTGAGTCTTTTTGAAATTTTGAGAATTATGTTTTAATTTCTATATCATCATAAGCCATAATACACTGTGGGCTTACTGCCAAAAGTTAGTAACTTACAAAAACATATTTAGATTAAACTCAATATAAAAATTTGATATTCATTATAATGTCGGCGTTTTGAATGTTGTATACTAAACAAATATTATTATTTTTGTAAGAGATTTTACAAGTTTTTTCTTGTCTATTAATTATATAAAAGTGAAGTGACAGTGTTTAAAAAAAGCAGTACCATTAACCTACTTAACGACATAAGAGGGGAACCAAACTCATTTCAGACTTTACATAAACATTAAAATCATCGCTAACTCAAAAAACCAACAAATTTAATTAACAACTTTTGGCAGTTACAGTTTGGAAGTAAATCATGAAATTAATTGTTTTGAATAAAAAATTAAATCATTTTAAAAAAATTACAATAATTATTGCACTACAAATTTTTGATATTGGTACTACATTCCACAAAACCATTGACAGGGTGTCATTTACAACTTGTTGGCTGAAAACAACTTTTTCTTTTTCTGAAAAAAATTACTTCATGCAAAATATAATATTTTACTTATTTTTAATTCCTTTATTTTTCCCAATTTTTACATTAATTACATACAATAATATATAAATCAATACGAATAATGGGAACCCACTAAGGCGCAGCCTGTGCGTGGGTAATATATTTAAGTTATTATATTATTGTACCTAGAAATAAACAAACTGTGGTCATATAAAACAAAAACAAGATTACACTTTGTCTAAGCAGTTTGTATAAAAAGTGTTTACAATAGTGTACAGTGAAGTTATAAGTGAAATAGTAAACCGTTTTAAATAGATCAATTAAGATTAGCTTTGTGTTAGAAACTAAGTTGATAAAAGCATATAATTACATGATTTGATCTTTCTGATTTCTGAATTCATTTAAAAACTGAAGATATAAACAAGAAACCTTATTTTGCAAAGCCTACTTTTTGAAAATCTTTAACCTTAAAAAAATGAATTAGGCAAGTTAATCCTTAGATTTTTAGAAAATAAATTTTGATCACGTCTTACATCTTTCTAATTATATAATATATTTAAACAAATAATGCTTTAAGTAAGAAATGCTTTAAAATATTTTTAAAAAAAAGTGAATTTTATGATACTTGCCTATTGGTTATGGGGTGATAAATAATTTTATAGAAGAAATCTATTCTCTGCATCAAAACTAATATGCACTATGTATTATTATTGAAAACTTATCCGGAAAATTTACGATCACTTAGTGGTGCTTATTGCATGAAGTATGGACCTGCTATCTAAAACCACCAGTTTGTTTAACTTAGCCGCTTTGGATTATCTGGCAGCCTCAGCACCATCTCACAAGGATAGCAGTAGGCTATAACATACGAGTACGACCGTCACCTATGAACTGTGTCTGTTATGGGTGAACCTACTTGCATTTTATCATGGAATGAAGTTTCTATTCGATACATCTATGTGTTTGTGAAATTGTACAAAATTAATAGGTTTTTCTTTTCACAAATTTCATGAGAAGCTGTTTTACGAAATACCTTACCTTAGTTTATTTTTATTTTTATAATATATTTCACATAAAAAAAGACATACCTACACTCCACCACAAAATGCAGAACATCATAATATTATACTGTTGTCACTGAAGGCCGCCTTGTTCCACGATTGACTACGGCCATTCCCTCCTTATTAAGCTTTTCTGTGTTTTATTTTTATTATTATTTATTTTCAAAGGAAAATGCGGAGGAATTTGAAAAGATAGGCCATAGCCGATAACTTCCAACTCCTTACAAAATATAAACACACAATGTATGTAAAATATATTACCAGGGCTATATATACTCGTAGCTTGCGGATTGCAGAACAATGAAAACAATCTTGTAGGGTTTTTAAAGCAACATTTTTTTCCCTACCTAATAGAAGACCTCTATATCTGTAATAGGTAGTTAATATTTTTAATTCGGCGTCCTATTTAGGTATTTATAGAATAAGTAGAGTTAAATTCAGTCAATTTAAATGATTACCACTTCTTGAATAAATTAAATATATGTATCTATGTTCAAAATATACCCCGATTGTATTTTCAAATATTGTCTCACTAAAAACTACAAAATATTTTTTAATTTATTTATTAAATTTCTTTACAGACTATCCAATAATAAAACTGTACAAAGCATATAATATTTACTGAAGAAAGCGGCAGTGAACGAAGATAATGGTAGGTGTAGCTACAAATTAGATAGACTTTAATAAAGCAGTGAGAGATTGCAGTAAACATACATCAGTTATATTATGATTTCTGAGCAAAGTTTTGATGAAATAAGCTAGTTTTGTACCACAACCTCGGGGCTCAGATTTCAAAAGATGTATGGACAAAAGCATCAAAAACCATTTCTGAAAGAGATTTTTAAGGGTTTGCGATATTGCAAAGTGAGTTAATTTCACTCAAACCTTATGATCATGATTACCATCATCGAAGATCAAAATCTAAAACAAGCATATATGCCATTCAATTAATTCTTTGACATGTTAAAATTATGACATGAAGACGCAAAGCAATTGACATTGAAGACGGCTGTACCCAAGAAACTCAAAGAATATAATTAGTATTACTGCCCGAGGAAAGTTTGAAAGTAAATAATGGTAATTCAATTTATGTCTCGCAACACGACTCTTAGTCCGTTATCCTACGGGTTGGCAATCATTCGAAAAAAACCAAATGCTCTAAGATCTTTTGCAAAAAAGTTCCACAATGAACTGCGCTACAGACCGATACCATACTACAGGGTTTCCGGGGTTAAAGTGCGCTAACTTCGAATTTAGAAAAATGTTTAATTAATCTTTTTTGCTTCTAAAATCATGTAGAATTACCTCCCAAAGTTAGCGCATTTAACCCCCGGCTTATAGCACTACGTTCATGTCGATTGCTTACCGACACATGGGACGACGGGCTTATTCTTGGGTTAAAGGTCTCTTACAAAGCCTGTCTTAAACAAGATTTCGATTTCCAAGTTAATTTTTTTTCAAGGGAAAGCCCTGAAAATAAATTCCTAAAAAACTAACTATTTAACCATCACGCCATTTCCACGCAAGGGATAGGCAGAGAGGACAGACCGCCAAATAACTCGGTATTGGCACACACCACTTGCCTCATTCACATTCATACATCGACTCATACATACTCTTCGGTAATAAAAGAAAAATATATTTACCCTCGCTCTGTTTCGAATAAGCAATCTCTAGATCCTATATAGTAGATACGTACTTCCAGTATCGCCCTGACGGAAAACTAACATTCAGAATTGATACATTGCTTTAAATTACTTAATCGGTGTTGGAGGACAATATCTGAATAGCCAGGTACTATCTCACCAACCTTAGTCCAATTTCCTTTCATTTTCCACTTAATTTAGCATCATAACCCTCCAATGGGGGATGTCATAGTCCCATTGGCGAGTGATATTTACATGAAAGAGTACTAAGGAGCTTACCACTCTACCAAGTAGGTCGTCGACTTATTTGACTTAATGGAAGTAACGTGTTTATACTTTTACGGCATAAATCTTCAATGGTAACTGAATGCGGGTAGAGGAACGCAGCCATTAAAGTCATTGTACCTTTGTGTATAAAAAGTTTTACCCGGAAACCACGAAGCGCTTGAAGGTCAAGAAAACTGTAAACTTTTCAAACGGCTAAGCAATAAAACATCCCCGTGAATAATGACCGCAGCTCTGCCCGTCTGCGCATCTTCCCGTACTATTGTTGCGCTCGTAATAGTTCACCGCAAAAAACTTCTGCGCATTGTCAATCGCTCTGGCGGTGATAAAATCTCTATTGTGTGAATGGGCCCCATATCCTGTTTGACGTGAGCTACAAAATAGAAAAACGACAAGTGGAAGATGCTGGATGTTTGATGGACGCTTGTATGGTTGGTATGTTTAGTGCAATATAACAATATTCTAACGTAGGTACTGATGTAAGCCCTTTTTAAACGTAAACGACGCACAAGGATATATTATGTTACGCGTTGAATATAGGTACATACGTCTGTAGAAATTTATTTCAATCTAAGTCTTTTGATAAACAAGTCATAACAAAAATTGTTAACATCTTATGTTGATATGAAATTTTATCGATAACGCAATTAAAAAGTAAAAATATAATTCATTAATATAATATTGATAGTCTATGGCAATTAGACTTTGGTATTATTATTTTTTTTGTCCAAACAGGTCTCTTTTTCAAAAGACAGAACATTATGTGTTAATTCATCGGAATATTTTTTTTTTTACATTAGCTACAGGAAAATAATTTCCATCAAGTTTATCTTTGGTGATGCTGTGTGGAGATTATTTTAAGGAAATAAAGAACGAGGTGTGAGTAGGAATCTAGGATATATTTCTACGTATCTAAACGTATGAATATATCCCCACACTACAGTGCGGGGCGACCGGTTAAGAGTCCGACTGGAGAAATGAAAAGGTACCCTTAACTGACCTCCTCCAATTTCCTAAAGCCTCGCCCAGTCACCAAACGTAGCGAACCACTTGGGGCGACCTGTGGCAGAGGTGTTGATTATACAATTAATGTTTCCCAGGGCGGCGGTACCCATATTATTATTCGTATTATTTGTTGTTTTTTAAAACTTTTTCCTGTAGTGAATATAAAACATTGTGTAATCAGAACTGGTCTATTGTGTAGTCTCTCACTGGCCCTCCATCCCAGTTGCACCTGCGGTGACTTAAACCAGACAGCCGAGCATATTCTGTGGTACTGCGAGATCATGAAGGATGCACGTGATGAACTAACGGCCGGTTTTATTGTCGATAACAGACCAGTGGTTAACGCTGATCTAGTCGCTAACTGAGTTAATTTCGAATGTCTGAGGAAGTTTACAAGGATCTGGGTTGAGAGATGGCCTGTGCTTAGAGTTGCTGACTAGTTTAATATAAAATTTTAGTCCCCGGGTGTATTTGTTCCTGAACTTCCACGGTTTAACTCTAATTGCTATTTTGCACCTCTGCCTTATTTGTACTAGGCTCTAATAATCGCTTTTAATTCTTCTTTCTTAATATGTTTTTGCCTTTCATCTGTATGTTTTTCAGCTCCTTATTCCTTTTTTGGTGTTTTTTTTGTTGTTTCTTCATTCCTTTTTGTTTTTATTTCCTCTAGCTCTACCTCTAGTATTAATGGCTCCTGAGACTACAGAAATTTCTTTTCTTTTTTAACGATCATGCACATTTTATTTATTTTAATTTTTTTTAGGTGTTGAATTATTGCATCACAATAAATTTTCTGCTTTCACCCTTTTAGGCCAGAACTGAACTCCGTGTTTGTAATGTAACGTCCTAATCCCCAAAAGGGGTTGGTCAAGACCTGTCCCCACATACGTTCAGGCGACGCACAGACAGGAGGGGCTGACTCTCCTTGCCAGCGCCACCCCCTGGGTCACGGGCGGAACTGAAGAAAGAGGGAACGAAGCCCCACGACCTTCCGTCCTGCCTCTGGAACTCGACGCTTTTTTTCCTTGGGGTCTTGGGTTGTCCCCCTTTCCCGCTTACTGTCTTCAAGGCACCACCGAGTACCCAGCTTAAGGACGCGGTAAAAAGGCCTAGTAACTTCGATGGGATTTCCGCTCCGTGCCCCGGGGACAGCCTAGCATTGAGGGATGCAGCTTCTCCATTTATTGTCTCCCCAGCTTCAGATTATTTATATAAATGTATATATATTTGGTTAATTTAGGAGACGCAGTGCCGGCCGAACATGTACATCACTTTTCAGTAACCTGTTCCACCAGCTCATCATTATATATTTAAAAAATTTACTATTATTGCCCTCTTGTATATGTTTGGCGCTTGCATACCGCCACCTAATCATGTATGCGGGGACATTGGAAGTCTAGAGTCCTTTTTTATGAAATTGTAGTCATTTATACCAAAAAATTAGCTTCCTTGCGAGAACTCCGAAGGGGTGACAATAGGTCACCTATACCGGGACGGGAAAGTGGTGGGTCCCTTCAATGGTCTTTTTACAATGGATAATTTTCATTATTTGATAAATGTTTCATCTATCAAATGGCAGACATTCCTTTTGAAGACAACAAAGACAATGTTCATGGTTGTAACAACAAACAAGTAACACTCTTCATTCTTTACTTTATCCAACACACCAGTCGCGACACTTTTTTTTTCAGTTTCTGAGTGCGAGATCCGTTCTCATCAAAATAACCTGCATTTTTCACCAACTGAAGTTAATAAATGGGGTGCAATTAGTAATCGGCAAACCACGTAAAGACTCAGTATTCTGAATGAGATTTGTTGGGGAGCATGTTGAGATTTGTTGGAACAATGAAATTCCAACACTTCGTTCCTTGGACAGGACAATATGGATTCCAGATTCTTGTGATTTGTTAACAATACTTGTGAAGTTTCTTTAAGGTTTTATTTTTCATGCCTTCTGATCTTGATATAACATTAAAATAAAATCACGCACGAATGCCGAAGCAACATTTTTACTGTCTTCAATATTGGAAAGCCAATGTATTCTCAACCTTTTACTTAAATCCATAAATTTGTGTGTAATATATTGTATGAAATAGGTATATAATATATATTTTGTACTGTATGATTTGAAATATTTCATAAATAAGTGATATAAGTTTGGATGTATAATAATTATATGGTAATTTATTTTTGGGGTATTACACCATGCTGCGCTTCCTCCTTTACCAGGGATGACCCTAGGCGGGCACAATTGGAGTAGTCCGCTCCGTGCGCCAAATTTCCACGGCCGCAAGGTCTTAAGCACATCCTAAAGATTGTTTTTTTATAAAAACAGGTGCTACACAAAAATGAAATAATAAAATACTAATAATAATATATACTATGGAATAGAATACTAAATTCGTGTCCCCTCCTCAAATAATTTGAAATAATGGCATAAAACACATCTAATGGTAAAAGCCAGAAACATAAAATAACTCTAAATTTAAAAACTTGGAAATTGTAAATACAGAAATTTCAAGTATTTTTTTTACAGGATATTTCTACTGGAGTTTTTATAACAAAAATGTATTGCCATTTTACTTATAATTATTATTTATTTATTAATTAATTTTCGGGAAATCGCCAGTTTAAATTTATTTCAGTTTGTACATAAGTATTATACAGCCAAAAAAACCAATTATGGTTTTCCTTCTTGCGACTACCTCTACTGAGACAGCATTATAAGGAATAAATAAATTAAATTTGTAAGAAAGGAATATGAATTCAAAAATTTAAACAAAGATTATATAAAACGAAAAATTACAAAACAAAATATTTATCAATACATTTATAGCCATAGAGAGAGGTTGTAGATATAAATCAAATCATAATAGAAATTAAATTACCTATTTTTATTGGTATATTTATTTGTATTTTTTCATTGGTATATTTGTATTTTTTTTATTTTTTCATTTGTATATTGTTATTTTATCTGTATAAACATTGTAATTATTATAATAAAACAAATAATATTATATAAACATTGTAATTAAATAAATGTGGTTAACTAGGAGAAATGGGGTCTACCCATAAGCTACACCTTTTATAATTTTTATTTTACAATAAATAATTTTTGATTTGTTTTGATTTAAAAAAAAAATATATAACCAATAGAGACATAACATTATTCACAAACCATCAGAGAAATATTCTTTTATGAACCTCTTGAATTTGGTAAGTTCGCAATTGAAAGTATCTACCTTGGATAATACGCTATTCTAATTTATTATTGCATAGTCTGTTCAGGCAAGAATTCTGCTTAGAATTCATTTTGCATTGATCCACCCTGAACAGGACAGAAGAGCGGGTTGAACGCGCAGGTACATTGAATTGAAACTTATTTACCAACGCTGGGCATTGAATATTATTGTTAACTACTTTATACAGGAATAGTGCATCCTTAGGATGCCTCCGTATCAATTTTAAAATATGAAGCTGCCTCTGCATAATTATTAAATCTTATAAATGACTTGAAAAAAAAATATTTTAAAAATTTGTTTTGAATTGTTTTGATTAATTGTTTTGAATTAATTTATTTAATTATTCATTGATTATCAACTTCCTGATGGACTTTTACATGATTTTTACAGTAGTTATCTTTAAATAGTATAAGATCTACACGGTAAAATAAGACAGATACTTTTATACAGAATTTTCTATCATGAATATTAGGAAGATGTGCGCATATTTTTATGTGGAAATGAAATAGTTTCAGTTTATTTTGTTCTCAGTCAATTATCGAACAACTCGAGGCCTTGTCAACTTTCTTAACCCCTTGTCACGACGGTCGACTTAGTAAAAATGCTAAATTATTCTGTACTAATCCAGTGGCGTTAATTCGTTCAGCCAGAAGTTAGTTTTTCCCCTGTCGGTAAAGCGAGTATGGAGAACATGATCTAAACGTTATCCGAGAAACGACGCGACAAATTCAGACAATCCCGACTCACGTCGCGTCCATCCATCTTGCCCTGACTTCATGCTTTAATGAATTTTGAAAGTAAAAAACTACCCTTTGCCACGTAAATCTTGTAAGCCGATTGTACTGTTCAGCCAGAATTACACAATTGCATTCATGCGAGTTATTGAACAATATTTCATTAAAAAATGTCATTTGAACGCGAAACTCAAACATTTAATGACGAAACAAATTTTTATCTAAAAGTTAAAAATATTAATGTTTCACTTGACATATCTACAATTTATATCAATATTTTTATGAAATGTCTCCCAAAGAGCTCGTTTTAAGGATAGAAAAAATGTGTTGATACTTAACTTTTTAAATAATTGATTAAAATAACACAGGTTTACCTTCATATTTAAACGTCGTGAGATATGAAAGGCTTCAGATTTGTAAGAAAAACTTAAAATAATTCACTAAATTAGCTCGACGACGATAATTAAAACCTAATTAAGATCAAATGATAGAAATCCTCATGATAATTTAAACCTATTTTTAACTAAGCGTTCACTTATATAGAAGAAAATAAAAGTAAGTATTGAGTACGTATAATAACTGTATAATGTTATAAATCTTATTACTATCATGTTTTAAAAAAAATTTTAACATTTTAATAGTTGCATAATAGTGCAAGACTTACATACATGTAATAATGTTATTTGGGTTAGTACCCAGTACGGAAAAACTCTAAAATAATGTTTGAAAGTTTCGACCTTTTTTATAGCTAGTTGTGATTTCTAAAATATTGTTCCTACCTACCCACAAGAAGAAAATAAATATAAATATTTGGTTTTTAAATTCATTTGAAAGTTAAAAAAAATATTAAACATCGTTGCATATATAATACAGCCTATGTGACATTTTTGAATTATTGTGTGCAATATATCAAATTTTACAACAATTTACAGGGTCATTTTTACGAAGCTATAATAAATTAAGACTATGTGCCGACATCCTAAATCGTCCACCCGAATAACGATATTTAATATACTTTGGCTTTATTCTTTTCAGCACGTAGGTTATATTCTAGTATACTTTGGTTTTAACAGTTCGCATTTGTCACTGTTTAGAGAATTATTTCAGTGACAAAAAGTGAATAAAAACACAATAATCTGAAGTTTCTTGCAAATCAATTCAATCTGCATACATCTAGAGAAGATTCGGCTGCTTCACGTATTTGAAAAACTTTGAAATTTGATGAATTGATCTTAAGTAAAACAGAACTTGAATACAGAGTATATATAAAGTTCCAGATGCAAGGTGTAACTCGTCCAGGCAGTTTTTATTCGGGAAATCGATGATGGAGTTTTATTAAAAAATGTTTTTTTTGTTCATTAGATTTCGAAATAATTCTTTCCTAATTTAAAATTGATGTTTCAAATGCACAAAACAAACCAGGCTCAAATTTCCAGAGAGTCTTACAATATTTTCCTCGAGAAGTGGTTCCAAAGTACATAGTATTTCCTTCAAATTGCAAAAAAAGCTCGGCTTCCTTTGAGTCGCGCCCCGGGCGGTCGTAGACGGCGCTTACTTCAAATTGGCGATATACAAGTCCATCGCGAGTACGAGGTCGTAATCACCGATTGTTTTATAGGCATTTTCATGCCTGGGAACGCGCGGTGATTAGCTGTTTTTTCCACAGATCTTTACCTCGTTACCGTGCTTTATTGAGGTAAATGGATACAGGAGTAATGACTGATTTATGGGGGGGTGTTTCTAAAGATTTTGTTCGGCTAGCCGTCTGCCGCCGTGCGCCGCTCAGACATTAAATTCTTAGTGAATACCCTTTTGATTTGTTTTTTAGATTAAAAACGTCGAATTTGTAAGATGTTTTATTTCACATAAAATCATTGTATCACTGAGAGAAAGTGCCATTTAATGAAAATCAAAAGGGATTTAGCATATTTATAAGAAATACACCATATCAACAGAACAGTGTTATTATTTTTCAAATATTGTGTATACGCTTTGTTTTTTGTTGTGTTGTCGGAATATTGTTATATATCATCTCACAACAATGTATGAAGTCAGATAAACCATTCTATTTTCGGTTGGGTGAACTAATGACGGTGGAAGAGGGTTTTATGAACAATATATTTGTTAACAATTTATAATGTTGGTCCAGGACTAAATGTATAAAGAAAGACCTGTAGCTTTTAAGCGTAGGCTTAATACCGCTAGTTCTTCCAATATAATAACCTCAAAAATGGTAACAACAAACCTATTTATTATCTACACGAAAAACGCTGATCTTCATACCAAAGATTTACATTTGATATGTGGGTTCAGGGCTCATCATGGTTCTTCAACAAGTGACAACTTCAAAAATGAAACGAAGGAAAACGGCAAAGGAAAATTATTATGAATGCATTAGTTACGAAATGGAAACAGAAATACCGATCTATCTATTAATTTATTAATTTTATTTTGGCAATCTGCTCCTACAATTTATCATGAATCAGAATTTATCTTTGGTGAAGATCTTAAAATTTTTGGCAGTGCATTATAATAATTCCTCTCTTTGTGTAGTAAAATGTTTTGCTTTGTCCTTTTTTAAGAACCTGATTTCTTTGCACGGCCTCGTGTTATCTTTGTTTTGCATATATTTTTTTTTATTTTGTTACAAAATTATATTTTTATATCTACTATAAACCTTTTAAACTTATTTGTATTACATTGAGGACACTTTAAAATACATCTATAACTTATTCTTTATCGTATTTAGGCACAATCCACGAAAAGCAGCAAGGCTTTGAGCTTCTCTAACATCTGTAGGTAATTCATTAAAAAAATTAAATCCTTTAAAATAGAGATTATTTTGGGTTCCCGACAAATTTGTTTTTAGAAGTCTAAAATCTCCACAGTTTCTCGTGGGGTAGCTATGTATTCCTAAATTAAAATATTTCCTTTAACATTTTAGCTACTTTTGCAAATCTTTTTCGCCTTAATATTATTCTTATTGCACTATTGTGATATTTATTTTTTTCTCTATTGTTACACAAGAAAAGAATCTTTGCAGTAGTTAAAATGTGTAGCAATAATGGAGCTGTATATAGTGATTGTAATTTTTCTGGAAAGTTTTTGACAAATTCTTCCAAAATAATAGATCTTCTTTTCAATTTTTTGTGTGTACTCAACACGCTTATATGTTAGTTTGGAAAAGATTATAAGTAGTATTTTCAAATATATCAGCAATATCTTAACGTAAATATCGAACGTAAACTAAATAAATCCAGTTTATGTATCGATATTTGTGCGTTTACAAGTAAGCAGTTGATTATCTACATTATTTTCTAACATTCTATTACAGAAAAAAAATTTAAATCTCATTTTGGTCAGAGGACGTAGAATTTTTTTATGTAAAAGATATAAACTTATATGGACAAACAACTTCCATAATGGTTACTGATTTACTCGGAAAACTTTTAAGCCAAGATTTACTTAAATACAATGTATGTAGGGTTTTGGTAAAGTCCAAACTTTTAACAGTTGTAATATTTAAACTTATAGTAAAATGTAAATGGATTATACTGTTTTTCACAATAAATCAATAAAAATAGTTGTTATCTAGACTTTCATACATAATATGCAGAGTAAACATTTATTATGGTTACATTTTTTAACGGGCGTTAAATCGTTTGCACACACTTTGTAAGGGTTTTATAACCGTCGTAAAAACTTACTTAATGGGTTGAGAACCATGTGGAATGGGATTGTTACTTTCGTTTTCTGCTGAAAAACTGGCTGTGATAAAACTAGAAAAAAGTTACGTGGAATAAAGAAAAAGTTGGCTCCTGCAAAACAGGCATCTTTCTGAAAACACGAACTAGGAAAAAGCTTTGTAATGATTAAGCTCGTTAATCAATTACATGGCGGAGAACCTTATTTTTATATGGCGTACCTCTTGTGCTAGTAGGTTAAAAATTACCGTAGTAATTGTGTACTTACCTACCTAAAAGTATATCGCGTTTTTTATAATATACTGCGATTCCTTGAACACAGTGAAACTATGATACCCCCATGTGAGGAATTTTTCAGATGGAATGAAGCGTAAAACAGAATGCAGAAAAGGCAGAGGAACGTTTGGAACTTATTACCTGCTCTAATTCGACAGGACAGTGATATATTTGGCCCCAAGTTTGGAGATCGTGGAATGCAAACACGAAAATCAAAAGGTAAAAAAATATTTATAATTTCCCACTTAAGGCGATGCCATACGTAGTAATGCAAAATCATGTGTTTTTGTTTTGAAAATTTGGTCTCTTAAAAATGTTTCAGATGCTTTAATTGAATACTGCGAGTAGAATACATCTTGGCCTTTGAAATAATCGAGTATTTTTTAGATGAGAGTTTTTATAAGCCCAGAAAAAAATAATGTAAAGGCCTATGAAAACTATTTTAATGTTCAAAATCTCCTACTTACGAACCCATTTTCGGTTATGATTTTATTGTATAATGTGGCAAATTAAGTTATTTATAAAATGATGGAGAAAAAATTAAATATTTATGCCTGAACATCGACAAAATAAAATAAAAGGCACTCTTTGGCCATATTTTTTTCTTGCATCAATCAAAACAGGCGGATGGTGTTAATCGGGAATTTAAACCTTATCGCCATCTACGTAAGGGTTGTTATTGATAGAGGCTCAATTTAAAATATTACACGACATAGTGCATCGCCTTAAGACATGAAATTTTCGAAAATATTATAATTTTGGATCTGCAAAAAAACCTATTGCAAAAACATTTTTTTAAATTTTATTTTATTTAAAGAGATGCCACAGATACGGAAAGTAATTGCCAAAACGATTATTATTACAAACGAAACAAAATTAACACAAGCAGCAGAAAAATGAAATTTAAAAAAAATCGTATTACGCAGTGAAATGAGAAAAAAGGCTTAAATGTTGTCTAAAAGAAGTAAACTTACATAAATCTTTTTTAGCATATTTTTTTTTAATTTTATCAATATAGAAAAAAAATAAGAGAGAAAGTACACAACGTTCGAACAAAGTTCGACAACGTTGTCATTTTATAAAAAAAGGTTTCTATTTTCTACTAAAAGTATTGCATTATTCATTGCTTCTTCATTACGATTCGAAAATTCGCAAATCCTTTTGATTGGATCCCTGATACCAGCATTACATTGTTGAGAGACCAACATAATTGAGGCATTTTCTAAAAATCCTCTGACCAGCCAGATACTTTCCAGGACTCCTCTTTCCTTACTCGTACTCCACGAAAATCCCAAAACATCCATGCAGAAAAATAAGTTTTGCTGATTTACTAAAAATTTCTAAAACTTATTCGTAATCCGGTTAAAAACGGGATTGCATGCGGTTTCCTGATAAATTTTCAGTGAAATCCTAATACACCTGAGCACGTGTTGAATGATAAAGGAATGACGGAACAATGTACAATGACGAAATACGAAAATATTATGAATTTTTATGAAAACGTGTTCCGACGTCGTGATCATACATTACTCGTTTACTAAAAAAATTATAGGAAACCTTGTAATATATTCGTTGAGGGTCTGCAATTCCGTTTTTAACCGGCGTACCAATAATTTGAAGAGATTCTTTATAAATTATCAATTCTCATTTTTATCCATGTGAGGTTCCATAGTTCCTTGGGTACATTGAAAGACTTGGCTCCTTGTGTACATTAAAAGAAATTATAAAAAGTTTTTCAGTAAAAAAAAAAGTTCTTAGGTACGTTTCCTAAGAAATTGCCGTATGTTAACATGGATCGTACTTTAAAAAGCAATAAATCAAATATAAAAAATCCCATATCAGATCTTTCAATACTTAGATACGATAGTGACAACATTTTAATATAATGCATCGATAAGAAGAAAAAGTTGCGTACAATGTACGTACCTATCTCCAATATTTATGTAGCCAGACCACAATTCAACATTCACATTTGTCCAATCCAGTTGGCTCTATTTATCTACGCCTCAGGAGCAATGAATAGTATTTCAAATATCAATGCGAGTGTATTTCTCGCGAACTGTTTATTTTTTCCCCAGCCTATTGAATAATTTTCGCGCTAAATCATTTCATTCCGCTGATACAATTCCATAACTTATCCGTGAAGCGATTATGAAAGCCGGCTCATAAATATTGAGCAAATTGCTGTGGGAACGGCGCGGCGTACGGCGTTGAAAGTTGTCTAGCGCGGTTTGTCCTAAAGTGAGACGTTTAAAAATGCGAAAAGATGTGTATCGATTTCATTTCAGCGCGTGACGATGCAAAGCGTTGTTGAGTAACAACATAACACGCACAGGGATGTACCAATCATCTACAAACATTATCCGTCTTAAGCCGCGTATAGATATATATTAGCAATGTGTTGTGACATGCAATGCAACAAAGTTTGCAACAAGTTACCATAGTGCATACGTTGTTGTGCACATGACCTGCGCACTGAACAAGCATGCTACGAGCATTCGTGGGGGCACGCTGCGTTTCGTCGATTTTCATACAAGTATTTCGAAGAAAATTGTAATTTTTTGTAACGTTATTCTATTGATGGAATCAAATAGCATGTTGGTACGCAATTGGAGTCAAAGTTGGTTATTACGTATTTTATATATTGATTCAATTATTTCTGTTTTTGTTCGGGTGAATTTATCACATTTTCATTTTGATGCGGACGTGGTTTTGTAGGCTGGTTATT
The DNA here is from genome assembly GCA_026573805.1 of Hesperophylax magnus. Classification (NCBI taxonomy): domain Eukaryota; kingdom Metazoa; phylum Arthropoda; class Insecta; order Trichoptera; family Limnephilidae; genus Hesperophylax; species Hesperophylax magnus. The sequence continues at coordinate 16,951,890 of JAIUSX010000039.1, forward strand.
AAAAATACAGTTATCATCAGTGCTATGAAAATGTATTGAGACTAATTTTGTAGCATACTCTTTTAAAATGGGGTAGGTTTATTAATTCAAGGATTTTAAAATTATATTATTACGTTTTTAGCAAACAGACTTATAACACAAGCTAAAATGCTGGAATGACTTATTGTTACCTACTTGACGTGCTATTATTAGAACGATATACAAAGGAGGAAAGCACTCAAAGCAAACCTCATGCGGCCTCAAACGTAGCGGATAAGCTGTCAATGTGCATATCTGTTTGGGTATTGTCGTTTGTTAAGCAAAACAACTAGCTTATTAATAAATGGAGGTGCACTAACCAAGCTTTTAGAACTGATAGAAATCGTATTTGTATTCGTAATCCATTGATTTATTAATTCACCAAAGACGTGATCAACTGATTCCGTTCCAGTTTGGAGAAACAATCAATTTCACTGTGCTAGATTCACAGCACTACATTGTATGCAAAAACACAAGTTTATTTTATAAAATACCGAAATTTAGTTGTTTTTTGAACGATTCATTGTTTACTAATTTACTAATAACCTCAAGTTTGGCAGTCGTGTCGTAAAACTTCAGAAAATCCAGGCATTCAAGAAAATCTAACAAAATACATCATTTTCAAACAGAACAATTAATATTTTAAATATTGAAGACAATATTAGTGATTTTTAAACGAAAATCTGAAACAGAAAAATCAGAAAAGGAAACGGTCACATCTGGGACTCGAACCCAGGACCCTTGTCTTTCCGGGACAATGCTCTACCAACTGCGCTAATGGGACCCTATCCTCCTCGGTCACTTTTAACTGTATCATACTTCGAATAAGAACTACCAACATTGTCTTCATTTTTTCACCGCACATTTTTATTGGCAACTATCTTTATGTATGATCGCAAGATTCAACCCGAACTAAATGCAATCCTAGACAGCGACGCTGAATGCAATCCTAGACAGCGACGCTGAATGCAATCCTAGACAATTTGCCAATAAAAATGTTCGGTGAAAAAATGAAGACAATGTTGGTAGTTCTTATTCGAAGTATGATACAGTTAAAAGATAGTTGCCAATAAAAATGTTCGGTGAAAAAATGAAGACAATGTTGGTAGTTCTTATTCGAAGTATGATACAGTTAAAAGTGACCGAGGAGGATAGGGTCCCATTAGCGCAGTTGGTAGAGCATTGTCCCGGAAAGACAAGGGTCCTGGGTTCGAGTCCCAGATGTGACCGTTTCCTTTTCTGATTTTTCTGTTTCAGATTTTCGTTTAAAAATCACTAATATTGTCTTCAATATTTAAAATATTACAATTTGAGGTTTTACTCAATAAAAGTTATTCCGAAAAATAATAATTAATATTTTATTTTTACTTACGTTTTATATTATTGAATTATAAGCAAAGATATAACAGACATGCTTTGATGGTAAATGCACTGAGGAAATCGGCTGTACATAGTGTACATTGGACAATTGAATCACGGTAAACTGGCGGGAACTGGTGCGCACATAATGTTCACTGCAGACGAGTTTTTGCAACCTTTGTTGCATTGAAAGTTTTGCTGTTAATATCTGTACACCACGTTACTTATTAGATTCCTACTCGCTGGTTCAGGGTGGGTTCAGTTAATTAAAAATATTTTTTTTCAACTATTCCAACCTTACACTGCTTAATATCTACGTCACGTGTAAGGGCATAGGTACAGGTATAAGATCTAGCGATATGGCATCGGCTATCGTCCTATTTGGAACGTTAATGCATGCATACAAATAATATACATAGCTGCAAAATGGTGGCCTCATGACCCAATAGGTGACAATCAAACCTAATTCAACCCGTTTACCAACCCGTTATTTTTTTTAAATTATTTAGTGAAAGCGAAACGATTTCAATTATTTGATTCTTGTAGGGTATTTTTCGAGAAAATAAATCTACCATCGTACAAAAATAACAATAAAAAATAAGCATTAGATAATAAAATTAATTAAGACAGTGTTTTCATATTTAAAAAAAATCTGTAATGTACTTTAAATAAACGTAGAATAAAAACGTAATATTTTTCGATCAAAAAAATATTGGATTCAAATACAATACCGGCTCTCGAAATGAATAATATAACTTGATTGAAAGTAATGATATAACGGTAAAAGCATTCTTTTAAATTTTGACTAAAACAACAACAAAATAACTGTGAAAAAAAGGTTTGATTTAAATAATTTAAGCGTAAATATTAGAGTACCTACATAGGTATTTAAAAGGTCACTCATTTGGATGCATTTTTTAAATTTTAAATATATTATTTCTCTGTTATATGGCAAATCCCTGCTACTGTGTGATTCCTTTTTGGCGAATCTATAACGATGTACCGTGGTTAGAAATGACTTCATCATTTTTTATAGGAAAAGAGAGCTAAATCGCTACACAGTTCTTGCACCTTTAAAGATATCATCTTGTCGAAAACGATTATCGTTTCATCCGAGTCGAGTATAATAGGTTTTTGTCAGTAGACAAGTCATTGCCGTTAATTACATGCACTACCGACAACTTTCTTCGATTAATGTGATTTCTTGTATTTTTTAAAACTAATTAGAATACGCAGTGATTTGGTTTCGGGTGAAGTTTTTGATTTGAACAATGGAAGAAAAATGACAGTTTTTCGTCACGAAAGTAGTAACATGCTCTGTTTATAAATAAATTACAAAGTGGCTACAAATTAAAGTGAAGAAGACGAGTCAAAAGAAGCTCCTGGAATATTAGAAGATTTAGAATTAGAATTATATTTTTGTCATGTTTTTCAAATAATAAATCATGATCAACAGTATTTTGCTTTACAATTTAAAACTAAAAAAATACTCATTTAGATTCCATTTGATTAAATCATTACTAATATATAATTTTGTTCCGCCTCTTCTAATCTCTATAAATGGATTCGTTCAATTGAGGAAAATTCACAACTTTTTTTTAATATTAGTCTTAACCACCCTTTACGTAGATTTTTATCATTTCACTGAAAAGCTTGTATTTTTTTCTAGAAAGGGCAAACTGACTTTAAGCAGTAATTTTTATAAATGTATAGATATTGTGTATGTATATATTTATAAATAATAGACTAAATATTGTGTCCTTTCGAATATCTATATTTTGCATCTTCATCAAAGGTATCGAAATTATCTCAAACCCCACATATTGCCAGCATAATATCCCATTAAAAAACTCTTTACACAACCATTTATGCATATAATACCAGCAGTACAAATCACTCAATTTGTATCAGTCCGAGCGTGCATAAATAATGGATTCGTGTCGCGAAATTTACGGTTCACCGGCGAAAGTAAAGACAATTGAACCCTCTGCCGCCAGACACCCGAAGCCCCGGTCTCTGGGGCCTCGGGTCGTGAACCCGGGCCCGGGCACCGCGCGCCGCGGTCACAACATATTGGCCGCAGATCTCATCTTATAAAAGGATGCACCAATGGAAAATGGTACTGCAGAGGATTTGAGAGTATTTGAGAGTAGTACTAATCGGAGTGGAATATTCGTCAATGTTTTGACTAAAGCTCAAATCTACACAAATTAGTAAAACACATCTTACTTTAAAATTATTGGAAATTTTTTAAACTTTTAGAAAATTACAAGAAACAATAAATTTTGCCACTCTTTTTCGATTTTTTTTTCTAATTGAAAAAAATTAATATAATAATCAAATAAAATACGTGAAGTAAGCTTTTAATAAAATTACGGTTTTGGCGTAACGTCTTATTTTTCATTATTGTTTCTTATTTTTTATATATGAATTACAAATATTCCATGAATCATAGTAAAAATAAAATTACGAACATAAATGTGCTGCGTTAATCTATGTTTCATCTGTCACTTTTTTATTGTTTTCTCATTAAAATTACTTCACAAGTTTTTTAATGCGAAATTTGTTTAAGATTTTCCCAATGAAAATTGTTCAATTGTAAATAGTTTCTCTGTCCTATGACTGCATAAAGTTTTTATACACATAAGTAATGTACCCATAATATGTTATTATGTTTCACTAAAACAAATGTATAATATCAAGTATTAATACTATATGTTACAGAAACCGGTAAGTAAATGCCCATATTAAAACACTGCACAAGCTGAAACTCTAAAAAATCATTTAAAAATAAGTATAACACTCACGCATTGTACGGTGTACGCACCCATTGCTCGACATAAAGTCTAGGAAAGGTCTTAAGCACGTCTAAAACGAGATCAAATCGCACACATGCTCCGTTAATTTTTTTCCCGTATTGGCGATTATGTGGACAGAATAAAAAATCGCAGGTATTCGAAAAGCATTACTGCCTGCCGCTCAGAGAAACCCGTCCAATACGGATCTCCTTTTATACCCAGTTCCTGTCTTTCCCGCAGTCCGCGGTGGCAGTGGATTGAGACAAACAATCTGGCGGTTTCGTTATCTTTACATTAATTCATTCAAAGAACACGGGATTTTAACGTAAAATTTGTATCACTTCTGCGGAAGCGTAAAAAAATTCGGAAACTTGCGCATATTGGCTTACCTACCTAAACTTCTTCAACAGAGACAGACTAAAATGGCGATAGAAACGTTCTTCATACTTCAGTCTGGGGAATATTTAGCTCTCACGTACTACTGTAACAGCTTGACGTCCCCGTGGCACATTTAGCTCTCACGCGCTACTGTAGCATCTCGACGAGCCCGTGGAACATTAAACCAACAAATTTTCTACTACCCAATAAATTATGTAGTATTGTGTTTTAAACGTGTATTTTATTCCAAATTTATTTTTTTTGGTTTGGTTCTGAATACCTCAAAATACTCAAAATACCTTAGAACCTATGGGTTAATTATTGTTCCTACTGCTTTAATATACCATTAGTATGCAAAGAAATGAGAATTACTTCTTGATTCATAATGGATTCAACAAAACCCGATCATCGAGTATCTTTTATTTTAATTCTAGTTATTCACGATGTTATACAAAATATACATATTAACTGTAATTAACCTGTACTATAAAATCTATGATAAAGGTATTGTACACAAAGTAATTTCGAAGGCTTCAGTATCATACTGTCAAAACATTATGTAAAATCTATCATGTTTTCAAACAAATGCGATATATTTTAATTTTATTTTCAATATCCTAAATAAGTTGGAAGGGGGTTAGATCGGCATCACCAAGCACCATTAGTTTTACCCGATGCTGAATCTTTATGGCGTAGTATCTCTGTTTATAAATGTGGATTTACTATAATTTAAAGTTTAAGTATTCACTGTCGATAGGAGGAAGAACTATACGATTAAATTGACCCACTCAAGGTAGGCATAAATTATGTCGAGAAAATTTCCAGTGGCGGATTTAGTTTTACTAATGAAATAATAAAAAAAAATAATAATAAAAAATATCGAAATCTGCATTCCGTAAGTCTTAACTTAAGCTTTAGGGCGAACAGATTACACCCGCGCTGTGCAATTATGTTCCCTACATATAGGGCTGCCACCTCTCCGGGTTTGACCCGGAGTCTACGGGTTTGCATGGTGCATGTCCGGGCTACGGGTTTAACGTCAAAATTTCCGGGTCAGACCGGGCGGTGGTAGCGAAGCGACAGACGACCATCACGGTGCAGAGCGCGTGAATATCTTAGTGAATGCATGATGAATTTTACGGTGCCAAAATAGTGAGAAACATAAAGTTTTTGGCCTTCTGATCAGGATCAATTAAAAAAGAAGCCAATGCAGTTTACAGGAAAACTCTTGAATGCATAAAGAAATATTATGATTTTGAGGTTTCTGTGTTCAAAATCTTTTCCAAATTCGATCTAAAAAGTGCAGTAAGTTATGAAGATACTGTGGAAGCTGTCAAATCACATGGTTTGAAAAATGTCGACGAAGACAAACTTTATGACGAGACCCGAAAATAATTAATAAGCAATGCTTTTGTTGAACGCTTCTTTTCTTTAATGGGAAATTTGTGGACAGACGAGTAAAACTGATTGTCAGTGGACATGGTGAAGGCAGAGTTAATTGTGAAGATTGATTACATGAATTGCCAAGAAGTTTTTGAAGAAACAATCCTTTCAGGATGAAAAATATAGTATTAAGTGTCAAGCTGGTCCAAGTCAGCTTAGCACTATATAGGTGATTTATATTTGAAAAAACATTACCAATGGTAATTTACCATGACATTTTGCCTTAATTAAATAATTCATACTAAAAAAGTTTTATTTTAATAAAAAAAAACTATATTTCTAAAATCTCCGGATCTACTGTTTTTGAAGGGTGGCAGCCCTACCTACATAGCATCGGAATATCCCACTGTTTCTTCTTCACTGTTATAAGATATATGATTATTGCACCTTCTGTTCAATATAAATAATTTGCTTAAAATCACCACGATCACTGTCCTTTAAAAGAACTCTATTCCATGCCGATGGATCAAGAAGTGAATACAAACAAAAAAAATTCTCATCGTCTAGTTTTCATTAAAAGTACTTATTACCTTGTGCGCTTTTTCATCGTAGTGAATACCATCATTGACAATACTATCAACGTTTAGTGAGAAATACGACTTTTGTGGGTGGCCTGTTGAACTTTCACAGCTTTTGTGAAAATAATCTGTGTGGACACTTGAAGTCAACCAAATTTTTAATAATTTTGTTTGCAAAGCCGTTTCAGGCGAGTGAAAAAAAAATATAAAGACTTCTCAGGTAAAAAATATTTTTATTTGTAGAATGACTTTGTTAACATATCAAAAAAAAAATATGCGAACTGATTTTTGTTTATTTGTGATATTGGCATTTACTTGCATTTTCTATGCCAGAGAAATAAAGGGCCATTTCAAATTATCATTGCGTGTCATTCCCAATTTGCTCCTGATCTTTTCAAAATCGGATACTTCTGGCCAAATCTTTATTGACTATAACCTTGCTGATTTTACAATATGGATGGCCTAACTAATGGACGCATAATTATATTAGGTATAAAACAAGCCATAAATATGTCCAACGATGATAGTGACGCATTAAAATAATCGTATTACGTCAATAGTGACATCTGACGATTTCGATTTTAAAGCCGCTGTTTGCTTAGCGACTTATAAAATGACAATTTTATACACATTTCTATATATATAGAAACCAATGGCCATTTTAATGTCGTATCAAATTTCAATTAGATGGCATTTTTGCAAGAAAATACAATATAATTAGCATTTGAAAATAAATAATTTAATCGTCGAGAGTCGAGAAATGAACATGCCTTATTAAGGGCGGATATTTAAATTACTACCTAATAAATATTATTTCTCGCCCTAAAAAATTGAGAATAAAATAACTTAAGGTAAAATAAGGGTGTTGAGCTGTAACACTTATTTTACAGTTTTTCATGAAAAAAGCAAAGTTCATTTCATCTTCCTTGTCTCCTTCCCATTTCATTTTACTGCACAATATTCTCAAATACAATTTGCTATAGTTACTCCATATAGTTTCTCCAGTGGGCCATCAGAAGGGCCATCAGGGGGCCATCCAGGCAACCATGGCAGTGATGATTTTGTTACTTGATTGGCGTAGTCTACGCCATAAGCTTCCCAAGTGATACGGAGAAGCGCTCTGAACGAGTGTACTCGTCCTTCCAGGAACATTTCCGTGGCGCTAAACAACATGCTTAGAAACAACAATATAAACATTTTTTTTGTAGAAAGACAAAGATTTCCGGATAACGAAAAACCTGTCGAAAAATCGTAATGGAGGACTTAGCCAAGCGAGAGCTTGAATTCACGACGTCTGAGTGGAACCCAAACACGATGCAATTGAACGTTAGTTCATTTTATTACTTTAATTACATATGTTGAGACGCAGCTTGGTGTTAATAAAATAATTATTACAATCTTGAAGTCACTGATAAATGTTTACCTTGGAAGAATTTTTTTTAGAGTGTAGTTGTTCTCCCAACAAGCATTGGTAGTTTAGTCCTGCCTCTCGGAAAAATAAAAAGTCTGTGCTGCCTAGTTGTATCGAACATGAAAACACGATTTTATTGCATTTAATATTATAAAATTTGCCAGTTGAAAATGCATAAAAATAATCGTTTACTAGGCGATTCAAGCCGGAAAAAAATGAATATTGAACACCTGACGCTGACTCATACAAGCACCTTCGTTTAGAACTTTGGTGATCAATGGTGTGAGGCACGAAATAAAAGGCGTGTCGTGAAGGTCACAGTGTTTATTGAGTCAGTTGCCGTGACGAGGAGATGATGTAGGACAGATGTAGAATACTCCGGTTGCTGCGGTGATGTGGTCTAGGCGGTAGTTGGCGACGGCGCGTTGAGACCGGACTCGATGACTGTCAGGCACTGGCGATCTGGGGAATCAATAATCCAGTGCTGACGGAAGGCCGAAGGTGCGGCGGACCTTGTAGGCAGTTGAGCGGGAGCGGCGTAGACCAGTGAGGATGCTGCGTGTCCTCGTGGTGGTCATGGTGGCGTGAAAGAAGCGCTGGTCAGAGACACTGGAACCAGGGCGCTTGTAATTCAAGTAGCGCTTGCCAGGGACGGCGATCTGGACAAGGCGCTAAGATGATGTCCCGATAGAGTCCGTGATGGTACGGGCGAAACCGGAAATATTGTCTTTTGCGAATTATCACTCGTTGATTCTTGTTAAATGATGGCGGACTGATGACTGACTGCCTGACTGGCTGGGTCAAGCTTATTTATACTGTTCGGCCGGTGGCAACAGCAGGTAGTTAAATGGCAACTAAATCGAGGCCACTCGCTCGGTCTGGCCCTTTCGCGAAGTTTCGACGGCGCGGCAATTATGTCTAGGCGGTAGACTCTAACCTTCTAGCGAGTTCTCGTAATGTGAAAGACGGCCTGTGACGTATTGTCACCTGGTAGACAAGTAGGTGCTTGTAGTAAGTAGATTGCTTTGTTTACGAAGCGATTTCGACTGCAGGTACATAATTCGGGAGTAGGTACTAAGTAGGTCGAGCGGTTTATTATTAACCTGTCCGGTGGTATGACCGTACAGGTACGGTGAGAAAAAAATTCCTCGTAAGGAGTATGACCGTACCCGTACGGTTGCGCCTAAAATTAATTAATTATTGAATTTCTTCCGGAAAACCGATGGTTACTGCCATCTAGGGACAATTTGTCATAACTTGCAAAAGTTTTTAGCGATTTAGGTACATTACCAACGGAGTTATTCACAATTAAAATATTTCGTGACGTCACCGTCTGGTAGTCGGTGGTAAACAACATTTTTATTGCGAGCGACGTCTTTTGTGAAGTGAAATTTGTGGTTTTTGTTTGTTTTTACACTGAATAACCTAATCATCTTGCATTAAAAATTACCTCACGTGTTTGGATGTGAATATTTATTACATATATTGTACCGACAGTGTTTGTTTTCAGTTTGAATACAGGTTTTGACAGTTTGAACAAAATTCAATAGTGAATCTGAGTGCTGTGAACTATTTGAAATATTATTCGTTATACTGTTATTATCATTTACATTTTATTATTTTAGGTTATTAATAATTTGTACAGTGTTTTACTGTGATTTGATTTTGTGATTCGTATTGATAAATTGTTCAATTTAAATATTTTACTTTTATAAAAAATGGTTAACCCTTTGAATTAACAAGACATTGCTGATATTTTAATCGAAAGTGAAGATGAAGATGTTTACGAGGATCTTCGTTCGGATAGCTCATCCGACGAATCTGATACATCTGATGAGGATGAAACTCTCCCTAGTTGTTCAACATCCAAAAAGAGAAAAGTTGATCATCGTAAATGGGATCAGGGTAAGTTTACGCCCATTATTCATGAATTCGATTCAACTAAAATGAAGTCTTTGAATTCGAACAATCTCATGGCGCTGAAATGGCACGATAAAAGGGATGTACTTATGCTTAGTAACATAAATACATATGCAATGATTGTTACTGATAAAATTGACTTCTCCACGGGAGAAAATAAAATAAAACCAGAGGTAGTTTTAGATTATACCAAGAATATGGGAGCTGTTGACAAAGTGGACCGCATATTGGGCTTCGCAAGCAGTTCCAGGAAGTCTCTAAAATGGTATAAGAAATTTTTCTTCAGATTGATAGACATTGGAACACTAAATGCTTTCTTTTTGCATCGTTTGAAAACGCAAAAGTTTTATCATTTAACGAATTCCGGGAAAACTTAGTGTCTCAAATGATCGAAAAATATCACACGCCAAGGCCGGCATCATCTGGAGGAAGAAGAGTAGTGGATCAACCAACTCGCCTTTTAGGAAAACATTTTCTCCGTCTTGTACCAGAAACTGCAGACCAAGGAAAGCGAACTCAACGACAACGCCATGTGTGTAGACATACAGCAGTTCGAGCTCAAAAAAGAAGTGACACGAAATATATGTGCACCGACTGCAATCTTGCATACGAAATAGCAGTATTATTTAGTGAAGAGAAATTTTATTCCTAAGATAGTGTACATAATAATTAGATTAGTGTTTTTGTTATCGTAATTATTGACTGCATATACATTGTGTACCTATGTTGAATTTTTATAATGAAAATACAATAGTGTAAGTGTAAATAATGATACGTATATGTAAGTGTGTGAAAAAAGTTGTTCTTCCCCCCTTGATCCCCTTGGCATCATTAAAATTGTGGTAAGTGAATCTGATTTTTATTAAGTAAAAACAAAAATCTGCTCCGATTTCGATGGTTGGCGATTTCTGCAAAATTGTTTTTATTTTTTCCTTCTAAATAGCTTATTATTTGTTTTTTCGTGCTAGTTTCTAAGGATTTTTTTACTATTTTTTTATACTCTACGAGGTGGCATTTATTTTTTTCTATATTTTGATTGTTGAAAAAACTCCCTCCAGTGAACAATGTTCTCCAATCTGAAATTATCGCTGAAAGATTTCCGATTGTCTCAGTTTTCTATCTGTGTTTTAAATCCCAGTTGTATTGAAATACATATAACTATTTCTTGTGAATTGGGTTGGCTGTAAAAAATAGGAAGTACCTATAAGCTACACCCCTTTGTACGTTGTGTACACCAGTACAATACTTGTAATTAAAATGTGAATTTTGATTCGAATCGTCTTTTTTTTATGATGGTTTGGATAGAACACCTCACGGTGTTTTATTTAAATCATTACCCAGGTTGAGAGCTTATGTGTGCCGGTGCTTATTATTTATAGTCTTTTCTTGTGCAGGCAAACACGTCTCGTACACGAATTCTGGTGAAATTATCGGGAGCATAAAGCGTGATACGTTCCATAACATCAAGATGGCAAATGCGCCCCTTCTATATAACAAGATATATTTTGTTAGGCAAGTTCGTAATAAAATTTTGCTACTTTTTTGGGTTGCATGGTTTTGTCATAACACGGCAGCATTTAGCAACTTATGTGCTACTAGCACCTTTGCAATTTTTCTTTTGACGCCTAGACAATCTGGACCTACCATTCCAGCGAGAAAATGCAATTCCAAAAACCTGGAATCTGTATATTCATCACAACCAAATAATACTTTTTGTGTACTAGGAGATATGAATCTACCATCTCTGACTTGGTCATTTTCCGAAGACAGCAGTCAAGGTCTCGCCTCTTTAAATACGTCTGCATCGAAAACTTTGCTTCAAGCAATGTTATTGATGAACTTACTCCAATATAACTGTATACCTAACCATAATGAAAAATACTTAGACCTCGTATTCTACAGTCTCGAAACAAATGTTACACGTAGCAACAACCCTCTCCTTTCAGAGGATAGACACCACCCAGCCCTTGAATTTGATATATCCTTCGTAATTCAACCAAAAATCAAAAAAAAATACAGCGTAGGCGCAATTTCAGTAAAGCTAATTATGCTCAGATTAATGATGACATTAATTTTATTGATTGGTTATCTGAAATCGCAAATTTATCAGCCGAAAAAGTAGTAGATCGATTCTATTTATAAATAAACAATGTAATTGATAAGCTTATTCCAGTATTGGCACGACGAAATGACAAATTCTCCATATGGTTTACTCCAGAACTTTTAGGTTGTCAAGGAAAAAAAATACAGTCTGGCTCAAATGGAAGACATATAAAGGTGTTTCGGATTATCGTGAATTTTCGTTCTTACGTGCTACATACAAAAAATTGACTTATGAAACCCGAAGGTTATTTTTTGACAACATCGAAAGTTCATTGCAAAATAATATCAAAAGCTTTTGGTCATACATATCCTCATTAAAATCGTCTAATGGATACCCTGCTGCAATATCCTTCGAAGGTCGCAAATCTAACGATGCCCAGGAAATCTGTGATATGTTCTCTGAATTCTTTAAGTCAACATTTGAACCTTCCTCTATCAATGACCCAATTATTAACATTGACCAACTTGAGGAAGTTCTAGACTCTGGACTTGCGCACATTCGCACAATTAAACTAACGGAAAAAGATGTGCAATCGAGTTTAAAATCGAAAGACATAAACAAGGGTGAGGGTCACGATGGAATACCCGCGTTTTTTCTTAGATCTGCTGCGTCGTCACTGTGTGTGCCGCTTACCATAATATTTAATAAATGCCTGAGTGATGGGATTTTCCCTGATAGGTGGAAGTTGGCCTATATTATACCGGTCCACAAGGGTGACTCGCGTCAAAGAGTGAAAAACTATAGGCCAATATCCATTATCTCGGCGATCCCTAAACTATTGGAAAGACTTGTCCATGACAATATATATCCCCAGCTTGCTGCCAAAATTACTGAACAACAACACGGGTTTGTAAAAGGCAAATCCACCATGAGTAATTTACTTATTTACTCAAATTTCTTATTTACCAGCATGGATCGGGGCCACCAGGTAGATGCAATATATTGCGATTTCAAAAAAGCTTTCGACAAGGTTGACCACCTTATTCTTATTAAAAAAATTATGTACAACGGAATTAGAGGAAATTTATTACGTTGGTTTATCTCATATTTAACAAAAAGACAACAAGCCGTATCATTACGAGGACACACTTCTACATGGGAACCAGTTACTTCTGGCGTACCACAGGGGTCAATCCTGGGTCCGCTGTTGTTTATTCTTTTTATTAATACTGTTACTAAATGTTTCGTGCATTGTTTATATCTTTTGTACGCCGATGACATAAAAATATTTGCCATTGTTCGGAATTTAAACGATTGTCTGCTCATACAAAGCGACTTAGTAAGGTTCGAAACGTTTTGCAATGAAAACAAAATTTACCTTATGTAGTTACAATAAATGTAAACAAATAAGTTTTACTAAAAATCACAACGCTATCAAACACAATTATTGTTTACTCGAGCGCGTTTACTGTATAAGAGATCTAGGCGTACTTTTTGATTCCAAACTCCACTTTGATGCGCACATTGATAATATTGTGAATAAAGCTTACAGCATGCTAGGATTTGTCATCAGAAACAGCCGTGAATTTCGAAAACCTGAAACATATCTTCTTCTTTACTACACTCTGGTCCGTTCTCAACTTGAATACTGCACCTCCATATGGAATCCACTTTACGATATCTATAAAGAAAATACTGAAAGTATTCAAAAGAAATTTCTGCGATGCCTCAATTACAGAATGAGCGCACCTAAACGCGGGTACATAAATATGCTCTCGGGTTATAACGTCTCCACTCTATCTAACCGGCGAACATACCTTGATCTCATGACTCTGTATAAAATCTGTAACAACGTTATTGACTGTCCCGACTTACTGAAATTAATAAACTTCAAAGTACCACCCAGAGTAACAAGGCTTAACGACTTATTCCACATTAGCAGGACGCGTACAAATGCTGGTGTCTGAGATCCAAACAGAATAATGTGCGAATCACTTAATCAGAATCAAAACCTCAAGGATTCTGACTTATTTTTTGATACACGCACTACTTTTAGTAGAAAAATGAAGACTGTTTTCCCACAAAGTTCAAAGAAAACAACTTAGACATACTTCGTTTAAATATATATTTTTTTAATTTCTGTTTAACATTGTTTATCTATTTATATATATATTTTTTTGTTTTACCCTCTAAATTTTTTCAAAAGATTTTGTAAATTCTTATAAGGATATTGCGCATTTCTTTCATATCTCTATTTGTAAAATAATATTCTTTTGTATATATTTTTCACCTTTTTTTAAGTCAAAATATTTGTATTTGTTTTTAACTGCTGTTTAAGTCGATTCGTGAGAAATAGTTTTGATGCAGGTGAATTCTCTAGTTGATGTTTTGTATATTCTTGTCAATTGATATCTGTATCTGTTTTTTCTCCTAAATAAAAAAAAACAACGCTACAACAGTTACAACCCAAAATCTTGCATATGAAGGTAGCGCATAAAATTTTCTTGCACCTTTTCTAAATTATTTGAGTACATGAGGCTTAAGGTCGATTATTAAGTATCATGCAATACAGATACAAATCAACTGACTGTGACACAAATCTTCAATAAGGTGCTGTCATAAGACCTAACCACTGACGCCGTGCTTTACGACGTAATAAATTAGGTATAGTAAGGAAAACTGTAAAATTTCTTAGATATTAAATTAATTCCATCATCCATATCAAAATTCCCAATCGACAAGCTGTTCATTTTCTGCCTCGCCTGGTCGACAACCGACACGCGGAAGACGGCCGGCGAATACAATATATCGACAAGCTGGCGACGCGACGCGAGATAAACGCTGTGTTGAGAGAGATGCCATGAAGGAAAGCCGATACTGTTCAAATAGCTGACAAGTTCACGAATTTATACGCAGAATGTCAAATCATTTACATGGCTTGTCCACCGTGATATTTTTCTCTTTCAGGTTTGCGATAAATCGCACCCTTTTTTATGGCTTAATACGGTGACATTCTTTAATCGCTATTTAACGCAGCAGTGGTGTAGATACGCATATAAAAAAGATTAATGGTCTATATTTGAAACGATTGATTTAATAATATTTACAACATACGATTGATTTCTTTCAATCACCCTCAGAACGCATTTAGTCACAGTGAATTCATTTTAATAAATTTTGTTATTTCACATTTAATTCAAGTAATTGAATATATTATTATGGTATTATAAAGTGCTTGCAATAGATTCCAGATTGGTAGACATAATCCCAGTAATACCCTGATGAAAGACCACCATTCAAAGTTACTTGAAATAGCTTTAGTCATGTTTGGTGACACAATCTAGATAGCTAGGTACTTCCCAATGATGGGAGATGCCGTAGTCTCACTGGATTCAGACGTTTGGGAGCAGACTGGACGGTGTTAGCCAAATAATCAAGTCTTCTCTTTTATTATAATATTTATAAAAATTTTAAAAAAAGTTCTATAAAATATAACAAAGTGATGTAATATTATTTTTCGACTGCGCAAAAATCTCAACTAGCAATTTTGTAGTCTGGATGGTTTCTGCATAACATGGCACAATCCTACCAGAAGTCATAACAAAATTGCATTACTAACTCAACATGGGCATTTTTTATTTGTCTCTTTATAGAAATTGGCGATCGAGTCATGAAAGATTATAAATTTTAAAATAAAGCTTATATTTAATATTAGATAGAGTTGTGTGACGGTCCAACATCTTAGTTATGGTTAGTTACTCGAATACTTCGAAATTATCTTCCGAAATATTCGAGAAATCGAAGAAATATTATAGAAATCGTCTGAAAGCTTTTCTTTGCCCTTCAATGTGTTTCAAGTACCGTTAAAATTTCAAATTTTATGAGTACCTTCCGACATAAAATATATCAAAGGTAACTTGGAAACCAGTCATTATGCACTTTTATTAAGGATTGAATAACACTGAATACCGCATTTTTGAGCAACGTTACTTCTTATTTTTTATTGTTATAAAATTTTTCTCTCACCCACTAAGTGTGATCTTGGCCATAAAAGATTTTTTCTTTAAATTAGGTACATTTTATTTTAAATCAAATAATCAAACTTTTATATTAAAAATACAGTAAATGAACAAAAACAAACATTTGAGAGAACAGATTTTTTCTAAATACGTAAATTTAAAAAAAAAACTTATGTTTTCATAGAATGGAAGAACGAAAGGATTGTTTAAAAAAATTTGAACACTTTTCACCAAATTTAAAAGTTTATTTACAATTTCTGTGAAACTTCTATTGAAGTTCTGTTATTATTTTACTACAACTGAATTGCTTTACAGCGCTAAAATAAAACAGAACTTGAAAATTAGCTTTAAAATTTGATGAAACGTTCAAATAATGTGAAAAAAAAAGTCCTTTCAAAAGTTTCTTTTTGACTTACCTTACTCATTTATTATTAAGAATTTTTTTATAGTTTTCGATATCGGTTCCAGTATTGCACAAATTCAATTTAATTGCGTAATAAAAATATGTTTGTGAGTTTTTTCACATTAAATAATTTATTTTTTCCTAATTTACCGCCGCTGTTATCCATTTTATCGGTTAGCAAACGGTCCAGTTGATATCTGCGAGCACTTACGTCCAATGTCTCCAATTATTCAGTGAGTTCCTTGTGGCGTAATTCTGACTGCTAAATAAATTCACTCCACGTTGCCAACACCTTCGTGAGAATGGATTTTCTTTTTTGGGCTATGGAATTGTGGACGTCGCTGAGTTAATAATATAATTAATTAATCGAATATTTTCCAATTTTATAATGAGGGGCCATCTACTCAAATATACAAGTAATACATTATTAGAGTGAAGATATTACATTGTTAGATTATATGAAGTGATGAATAAAAAACATCGGTTCTTAAAATATCGAATTCGATCAAAATTTGTAATAAATAATCGAATGAAATATTCAGTTTAATGGGTAAAAAATATATATATATACGTTGAGACATTCTCTTGGTTTGTCATCTTTAATCAAGTATCTAAATCGATTCCTTATCGTAACTTCCCATTTACCCAATCGAAATGAATAATTTTGTTTGTTTGTCCCTGCGTGGCTCTGGTTCGATGAACTTTGGAATTTGGATTTGCTTAAATTTAAGTATCGTTTTCTCA
Source organism: Hesperophylax magnus (assembly GCA_026573805.1). Taxonomy (NCBI): domain Eukaryota; kingdom Metazoa; phylum Arthropoda; class Insecta; order Trichoptera; family Limnephilidae; genus Hesperophylax; species Hesperophylax magnus. Next base: position 16,968,945 of record JAIUSX010000039.1, read on the forward strand.
ATTAGAACTGATTGAGCGCTGAAGTACCTACCTTTAAGGCGATGCACTACGTCGTGTAATATTTTAAATTGAGCCGCTATCAATAACATTTCCTTACGTAGATGGCGATTAGGTTTAAATTCCCGCTTAACACCATCCGCCTGTTTTGATTTATGCAAGAAAAAAACATGGCCAAAAAGGGTCTTTTATTTTATTTTGTGGATGTTCAGGAATAAATATATTTTAATATCAATTTATAAATAACTTAATTTGCCACATTATACAACAAAATCATAGCCGAAAATGGGTTCGTTAGTAGGAGATTTTGAACTTTAAGTAGTTTTCTTAGGCCTTATACATTATTTTTTCTGGGCTTATAAAAAGACTTATCTAAAAAATACTCGATTATTTCAAAGGCCAAGATGTATTCTACTCACAGTATTTAATTAAAGCATCTGAAAAATTTCTAGGCGACCAAATTTTCAAACCAAAAACACATGATTTTGCATTACTACGTATGGCATCGCCTTAATATAATATTTAAAGAAAATTTGTGGATTGGTCATTTACAAAATTGAAACAAGATGAAAACATTGAAGACAATATATTAAAGAAACAAAACAAAAATATTAATCACCTTATTTTTCCGAAGAATTGAAGAAGCGATCAGGAAAGCTACACACACTTGTCGTTTGTCCACATTCATAAACGTTCTAATATCGTAATATCGAGCATTGGCTTTACCCGACCCAACATGATTCTCTTAATGTGTCTCCTGGGACACCCTCGACTTCTTCCATCCAAGTGCGCCATATATATAATTATATTAACACTCCTTTCTTAAGCTTGTTCGTTACGCCAACATCGGCCTTGCATTCTTTTCGCATCTCCTCATTCGTAACTCGGTCATACATGGTCTTACCACATATTATAAACCTCATCTCAACTGCATACACTCTACTTTCATTTTACCGTTGCCAATATTCCAAACATCACCGTCAAACACCAGGCTTGGTATCAGAACATTGCTGTGGACCGCTTAACTCATAACTGAAAATATTTTCCCTCAGGACCTTTGTGATCTTTGTGGATGTTGGTGGAGGATATTTTTCAGGAAAGGAAGGAGTGGAAGTTGTAGTTAAAAAAAAAAGAGTAAGACGGTTGGGTATGAATCGAGGGGTAAGGAGTGCGGAGCAACTCTCACTGCGGAGCAACTCGGTGAGTCGAGAGAGTCAGGCTGGAGATGTCAATGGGTCTCCCTCAACAGGCATCTCCTGATCCGGCCTGTCATGCAGCTGGAGGGCAGACGCATCACACTGTGTGAACTCAGACACGCCTGCTAAGTCACCAAACGTATTAAATCACTTAGAATGATCTATGGCAGAGGTGTTGGTTATTTAATTAATTAGGTGCGGTGAACGGTAACTATACCCGCCTCCCGAATAATATGGAAATTGTGGTAAAAAAAATTTAAATCCTTATGTATAATTTCCTCACATAATTGATTATACAGGGAAAGAAAGACTGATTGATATTTACGTGACTAGCCTAGTTTAGCCTGTAGTTTTAAGATTTTCCTGATGAATACAACCTCCGATAGGAGAAGTCACCAGAAGTAGAAGAAATTCAACATTGTCTGAATTGTTCACGCAATCACTTACGATTTTGAAAATCATAGAAAATTCAACTTCTAGAGATCATTAAACCGATGTTACAAACACATATAACCGAAATTAGAATTATTTAAATTTATTTGACTTCTTAAAAAATAATTCAACAGCACAAACGTTAGTTTCGTAACGTAACTAGGCAAATATACACAAAAAAATTCAAAATAATGTAAGAAAAATAAAATATTTCCACTCATTTACATATTCTCATCTGGTTATAGGCCTTAACACGTTCACGCAATTATATTAATTGAATCGATAATGAAAACTGTTCATCAAATACCCCAACAATTGGTGCTATGTTGGTTAATCACACACACTCAACAATACAGAACTAGTTCCTTATAATAACTTGTCAATATAGAAGTTCACGTAGTCTCCGAAAAGCATCGTCATGTCTGACGGCATAACAATGCTGTTCTGTTTTTCTGATAACAGGAATAGTCAACATTAGAATTTCCATGTGTATTACCACATAAATGCTATTTATGGTACCACATCAGGGATATGCTACCTTTTAAGGCTGTTATCGATTGACTTAATAATAATAATAATAATTGGATAATTTGTAGAGCGCCGTTTTTGTGAAAAATCACCTCAAGGGCGTATTACACCGGCATTTTTGTGCGATATCTAATTTAGAATATAATTTAAAAACATGTATCGATAGTTAAGAATATGTTCATAAATTTGTATATAACATAACTTAAATCCATCGCATACGATATTTTGGTGTTGTGTAATAATGTTTTGTCTAGTTTAAAATGGGAAGTAGAGCAGAATTATATCCATTTGGAGAACGACATATAAGGGATTGGATGAATTCTACTACTATATTTAATTTCTTCTTCATGTAGAGGCACTTCTAGGATTTTTTCAAAATTTAATCATTAGATTTTGTATTTTGAAACTATTAACTATCGATTCAACTTCTTTGCAGCTTTGAAGGTTGTTTATTTTAAAATATAATGATCCAGGGAATTCAGATTGAGCAAAATTCGAAAATGGTATCAAAACATCGTTTGAGTTTTTTTTAACCTGCAGATATTGATATAACCGATCTGTCAATTGGCTGTCGCGAAAAAAATGTATTTAAAAATGCATGGTTCATATGCAATCTCAAATATTTTAAAAGACAGTTGTTAATAATTTTGCAGTATTGGGCAACAAATTTGTGAAAATCGTAATAAAATTATAATTAATTATCTTGATTGATTATGGGATTTCAATTTCCTTCCTTCGGCCAACGTTTTAGACAGCCTTGCAGTGTCGTTGACAAACTAACTAACTAACTAACTAACTAACTAACCATCACGCCGTTTCCCCGCAGGGGTAGGCAGAGAGGACGGACCGCCAAACAACTCGGTCTTGGCACACACTCCTTGCCTCATTCACATTCATACATCGTCTCATACATACTCTTCTATTATTCTGACTCTTGACATGGCCCGACTCGAGTATCTGATTCACTTGATCGTGCCATGTCTTCCTCGGGCGTCCCCGACTTCTGCTACCATTCGCAATTGCATCATATATCCTCCTTACACTCCTATCTTCGCTCATTCGCTCTACATGCCCAAACCATCTAAGCGTCCCTTTCTTAATCTTACTCATTACGCTTACATCAGCCTTGCACTCGTTGACAATAATAATAATAATAATTGGATGACTTGTATAGCGCCGTTTTTGTGCAAAATCACCTCAAGGGCGCTGTACAATCTTATAATTCATTTCTACAGTGATCTATGTTATTACTTAACTATGTGTGGAGATAATATACAGTACAATACTTACCTGGTAGGTCACTTGAGATTAACACTTAATTAACATTATCTAATTGTTATACAATACAATACATTTAGCCGAAAGCCGTAAAGAATAATATGAAATAAAGTAAATTTTAAAGAAATGTATTGTTCGCGTACCGCAGTTGCAGTATTACTCATGATGGTACTATATAAGTATGCAATGTATGTCGTATAATGGGACCGTCTCCTAATTGCTCCTACAAATGTTGACTCGCTATTGAGATCACCTGGTTTTGTAAATCACGAACGAGACCATAAACGCGTCTGTTTGTGTTAGACAAATAGACACTAACTTATTTTCGTAGAGCATAATATTATTTGAAAGTCCACCATAGGACGTGATTTTGCAACACCAATAATGACAAATCGTTCAAGATATTTGCATTCCCATTCGGAGTGTGTGAATTTCTTATATTTTTGTTAGTTTATGCTTTATTTTTTCACGCAAGAATTGGAATATTTTTCTCTGAATTTTTCATGTGAATGTCTACATTGCCTAGGTACACACGGTGCTACGGTCCCATACAAGGCTAGGAAAAAAGTCAAAATTACATTTATGTACATATTGTATAATTTGTATATATTCCTTCAAATAATTTACACTTGTAAGAAAATATATATAATAATATTAAGTTGTTTAATAGGCAAGTTATGTAGGTATGTTATTAGGCATGATAATTTTGTAATCAATTACTGTGGTTGCTGATAAATATTCTCTTCTTTCTAAATTTTCCTGATTATTTTTGTTTTAATAACTTTATTCAAGGGTTCAATATAAACGATTTTATTAATCAAAAGCCTAATAAAAATCCTTAGACACAAAAAAATAATCCAAATGTTTCATAAAGTCTCGATTGGATGTTCACATTTTATAAACAGCAGCCACAAATAATGTATATAATATCTTTTCGAAGGAAGAAAACACTTTGTGGCTTGACATTAAATACATAATTTTTCTTAAACTTAATTTTAAATCACTTTATTTGTATTTATTCACAGTTTATATTTCCATTGTCATAAAGAAGGTTGAGTGCAACCGAAACTGGTCCGCCTATATAACTCATATAAAGTGGTTTAAAACAATTTAAAAACAAAATCGTTTGTATAATATCTCCTTGGCTAGTACCTATCCTCAGTACTCAAAACAAACTTCTGTCTAGAAGCAGGAATTTCCCAGTGACTCGAGCATTGAAAAATCAATTAAAATTGTATTATTTTAAAATAAATAAAGAGAAAACAAAACACACACACACACACACAAAAACAAACCTAACACTTAGGTACTCATGATACTCAAACTCTGAACTTAGCAAAACGACTGATCACTGATGCACTTTTCCATTAATATAAAGCAACATGTTTAATGACATTGCCCTACACCTGTATTTTTTTTCTCAATTGAGCACCATGCAGTTGTCAGGCAACCATTAGAAATTTTAATTATTTCTGTTAAGGCGATGCACTACATCGTGTAATATTTCAAAATGAGCCGTTATCAATAACAACCCTTACGTAGATGGCGATAAGGTTTAAATTCCCTCTTAACACCATTCGCCTGTTTTGATTTATGCAAGAAAAAAACATGGCCAAAAAGAGCCTATTATTTTATTTTGTGGATGTCCAGGAATATATATTTAATTTTTTTTCCCATCAATTTATAAATAACTTAATTCTCCACACTATACAATAAAATCATATCCGAAAATAGGTTCGTAAGTAGGAGATTTTGAACTTTAAAGCAGTTTTCATAGGCCTTATACATTATATTTTTCTGGGCTTATAAAAAAACATATCTAAAAAATACTCGATTATTTCAAAGGCCAAGACGTATTCTACTCGCAATATTTAATTAAAGCATCTGAAACATTTCTAGGCGACCAAATTTTCAAACCGAAATACATGATTTTGCATTACTACGTATGGCATTGCCTTAATTTTTCTTTTTTTGACTAATAAATCATGCAATTAGCTTTGGTTATTCCCCAAAGTCGTCGAAGATAGCTTCATAAAACATGAAATTAAGCAGATATACATAATACATAAAATTGAAGAAAAAAATCATCATAGCCTTCGAATCCATATTTTAAAAATTAAAAACTTGGTAAGTAAACTGAGCAGTTTAATTTTGTACCCTGACGATGCTCGAGTGAAGCGAAACCGGTCGGTCATAAAATTAATAAAAATTCATGGTTTTAAACAAAAAATATTGTTTTATTTCATTAAAAAACCTTTTAACTCAAATAATGCTCTTTTTTTAAAATATCACAAACAAGAGCATTATGCCGTTTGCAATACTGCAATATCATTTAAAAGGTTTTTTGCTATATTTTACTGTGTTATTTATATTATTGTTAACTTCGTGATAGACATAATGAAGTTAACAATTATTATTATTAACGTTAACTTCATTATGTCTATCATGAAGTTAACAATAATATTAATAACACAGTAAAATATAACAAAAAACCTTTTAACTAATATTGGAGTATTGCAAACGGCATAATGCTCTTGTTTGTGATATTTTAAATATCGCAGATAATGAGATTGTTGACTCAGTTTTAAATGTGTATTTATTTATTCATCAACACATTCAGAAGCTTTTAAAAAAACACACATAATGTTATTGAGGTGAGAATTTTTTAAAGCAAGAATCTAATTATCTGTAACAGTAAAATTGCCCGTGAATATCTCCAGAATGGACTCCATTCATTAAGGTTCATTTTAAATGCAAATTTTAAGTATCATAAGTGTATTCATTAGTTGGAATATTTTGACCCCTCATTAAGGCTACTGTCTCATACTGGTCCAGTTCAATGATTATACTTTAGTGCTAAAATATTTAATGAAAATAAATACTTTATTTCTACCTGCATGGGTACAAGAAGTAAATTATGAAATTTATATTATAGGTTGTCAAATAATGAAATTTTTGGATACCTGCCCACTCGCGCGTTGCTACCCAAATTAAGTTAGGTGATTTTTTTTAATTAAAAATTTAACAATTTTTTTTTCTTTACACATTTAATATAGGATGAACGGTGAAATCTGTGTAGATTCATTAATTCATGCCGCAGTAAGCAGATCATATCATTCCATAATAATATTTGAAGATATCTTATTAATTAAATCGAAAGGCTAATTAAATTGAAAAAAAAAACGAACATCTAGAAATCTCCATCGTCGAGGGAGATTTTTAGCGTAATTCTCATCCTCGAGGGAGATTTCTAGCGTTATTTTCATCTCCGAGGGAGATTTCATGCGTTATACGAATTTAAATGTTTGTTATGAATGTTTAAAATTTCGTTATAGATGTTCTGAGTGTTAGATTTATTATTAAATACCTTAGGGTGTATTTAAAAATACTCATTTTGGTGCCTTTATATGTAACTCAATTTTAATAAGCTCTAGAATTTAATTATTTTAAACATTTTTAGGGTTTGTTTTGAAAATTCAATAAAATATTACGAAAAGATATAAGTTTTAATGGAAAATTAGTTTTTATTACTTTGTCAATATTTCATACTATTCTATTTAGATAAGACAAGAAGCGATAAAATTGGTTTCACTTTCAAAATTCCTTATCCGGTCTCATCGCACTGCTGCTAGTGGAACACGTATTAACTAGATATTAGTACGCTATAGCTTATTTATGATTAACCCATGATTTTTCCCATATTGGCGCTAGGATTAATACTTAATATAGAATTACAGATACTACCCACCTTGAATTTAAACATGTAATCTTTTTTTGTAAGTGAACAATCGAAAAATATCAAATAATCATTGTTTTTGCCAAAAGTAATGATAACAGTTATGTTGACCTACAAAAGCCACATTATATTCAACGTTATGTTCTAGATATCACAAATAGAATTTCTCCAATTGTTAAATTTTCCAAGAATAGGCACCAACTTTATATTTTTTCGCTCTTCAGAAAATCAATAGAGTCGTGAAATGAATTAAATTCGGAGAGAGCATAATAATTTATTAAGTAGGTAATTGATATAACAATCGAACCTGATTTATCAAATTATCTTACTTAAAACAGATTTTTCCACCTTGTCTTGAGTCGTGGATCTTGTTTTTAACCAGCGCAAAAACGAAATAATTTCTTGAGAGTGACTGCTTACACAAGTAGAGAGATAAAAATATTAATGATTTTTTTTGTTTAATTTGTTTTAAAGTTTTTGAAAAACTGACCCTCCACGCCACATTTAAGGACCAGTCGATGAACCAGTCTTTGTTGCATTGTCACCGCAGCAGCGAAAAGAAGCATTGTCCATCGCCAGCGGCCAATTCGGCGGCGGCTAAGTGAGTAGCCAGAACCAGTGCTTGTCGCTTGTTACGTCCCACTCTGCACTAATTCCAAAAGCCAATATTGGCTTTCCCAAACTGGCCCGATTCAATATTGACCATTTTCTGAAAGCGACCGCTACGCTAATTTAAGCAGGGCTGGCACTGGGAAAGAAATGACACAAAATTATAAATTTGATTTCGCTTTCTATACTCATTGTTTGGTAAATAGTTTAGAGTTCAGAGCCTGAAACTGCAATTGATGAAAATCATATTATAGGATAAGACTTTCACGGATACGTTCTGCGAATTGGTATAAATAGTTTATTAAGTCGAAATGAGCATTATGAAGATTTTTGTTCACGCAGACATAAAAATATACTTTATTACGTACTTAAAGGTAAACGAGTAGCGGATCCACGACATCTCAACATAGTGGTAAATCAACACATTTTTGTGTTGTGATATAAGCTCAGTAAAAGCGCTGAACAAAAAAAAACAAATCAGTAACCCCAACTTAACACAACCCATTTAACCGAGTTTTTCCTCAACGCTTTTCATGACAATATATATCTTATCCAAAAGTGTGTTGATTTGTCACTGTGTTCAGTAGTCCGGTTACCACAAGTTGCACTGGTAGGTATATAGAATTTTTCCTCGCACTTGTTTTTTAGAAAAAAAAATCATTAAAAAATTAACGCAAAGGCGTTTTCAGTAATATTCATTACCAGAAAACAACTTACGAAGAGAACAATTCAATTCAAACCGATGTATTATATCAATACCTGCCTTTGATTATATTGGTTACAAAATAACGAAATAAATTTAAAAAATCTACGACATCGTACTAACCGTTCATACGTTACTTTACGTTAAGTCCAGATAAAAATGCACATGTATCTTCTCACGATCCCAAAATTGAGGAAATGTTGAGAAGCTGTAAAACTGTAGGATCTTTATTATTTTAAAAATCATGTTCCAAGAAACATTAATCATTATTAACGCAATAACTTCAGATTAGTCATTATGGCAAATCTCTATCACAAATATACTAAAATCACTTTTTTATCACTCTGAGGTTTGGCAGTGGGCAGCATAATCGGAATATTCATTTATCACCATAAATCACACTTTCTAGGATAGGTGACATCAACTTAAAACCCAGACAAATTTAATAAGATTCAGATCTGTCTTGTTCAACACCCACTTGATTCACCTTCTTCATAGCTTCTGTCAGGCAAGTGATTGAAATCGAATCGTTTTGTTTCAATCGTGGGCGTTAGATAAAACTTGACATTTTGATAGAATTTTAATCCGTAATACAGTTTTTGTCAACCCTGAATAAAGTAGCTTTAATTGCAATTCTCCTTAAACTCGTCCAAATTCTTTTCAGTTCTGGAGTTCTTTTTTTTATATTGTAAGTACCTAACTCTGGTTAAAAATAAGGAGTAAAAACTTCTCTGTAATAAGAGTTCCTGAAAATTGCCCAGTTTTTCTACCTGAAATTTCTAGGTTAATCTTCACTACCATTGTCAGTTCTGTTATGAGTTGCTGAACTTTTAAAAATTCGTTTGTAAAAAACAAGTTATTTGTTGCACATTTATTATTCGTAAAAGAATTTCAATTCATCTGTTATTAAAATCATCTGCAAAGCCTCCCACGCGGGTGCCTACCGGATATAGGTACCTAGTTACTATAGTATTCCGATGTGCCACCCAGTTCTAATGTCGTAATTATTATTGACATTCCACTTCGGTTTATATTTAACTATCTGCTTAGACAGGAGCCCATAATAATAATAAATATCATCGTAAGAACTATATTAAATTAAAATACCCTAAAGATTCCATTTTGCTCTTATAAAACCTGTTTGTGCAAATAATTTTTAATGAAAAATTGTTATTAATTTATTTATTTGCTAACGGACCAATTCCAATTATCACATTAGATATTACACGAAGTTAATATAAGAAGAAATTTAACAATAAAAGATACTATGAAAAAAAATAAGACACAAAAACAATAGAGATAATGTCAATTCAAGACAGGGACAAGGTTTTGATGGAGTTCACGACTTCAGCTATATCAATACTAAATATTACTTGCGTAATGACTTAAAATCATTTAGGCTTACACTAAAAAATTGAAGGTCATGACTTCTTGAAAAATTTCTTGGAAACTTCCTGGCAATTTTTAATGTCGGTCATGGGTAATGTTGGAAAATAATTTTATTATTGTTAGGATCATAATATAATCTTGAATTTAATAAAATGGTAATATAGTTTCCAATTATAACATTTTATAATCTATCCCAGACCCGCGAAAAATCACGGGATAGTTTAAAGACGCCATTGCGTAAGAATATCTCGTCGAAACGTGCTCAAATATTATAATCGGACCGGATTAGGTAGTTTCCGATAGTTAGAGCGTTGGGAGCGTTGGAGGTCGAATTGGACTCATTGGAGGAAAAAATTTGGCACCATTTTTTTCACTTCGTATCTCATCAAATTGGGAAAGTCCAAATTATCTACAAATCAGTTCCAATGTTCATAAAAGTAATAAAAATATTTTTCTTTTAAGATATTATAATATTTATGTATTGTCTGATTTCTCCAGACAAACAATTATAGTTATGTAATGAAATTATATTCAAAGCAAAAGTTCCTTGAACCGGAGTTACAGACAGAGGCATGACTGAAATAAGCATTTTTTATATTAAATTAATTATTACTAAGCTACAAAATAACAACAACCGAAAATGATAGTATAAAGAAAATTCAAATGATGTTTCAAATAGTACTTGCTCTACTTACAAACTACATAGGTGATCCAGTTAGTTCGGTTCCTGGTTTTATTTAAATCTAAAACTGGTTTATGTTTAAAAATCATAATGTATATGTAATTCCTGTTGCCTATATTCTATTACCGATATTTGATTAATTATTATTTAAAGGGTTCTACTCCTCGCGGCCTAAAATATTTATAAAAAAATCTTACTTCTTTCTATGACATGATGAGCAAAATACTGGCCTAAGTAAACTATCCATATGAAATTCGGTCAGTCCAGTCTGTAATAGTAACTGTAAGAAATAACATCCTAATCAAGAGCCACATTAAAAATTTAATAGCCCTTGTTAGTTGAACTTTCGGCTTAATCAATAAAGTGGAATCCAGGTACAATAATAAATTATCATAATTTACAAAGATAACGCTCTTCTACCAAAAAAGTTGATTTCTGTCTCTCTCATTACGAATTTCTTACGTGAATCGAAACAATACAGATATCTGGATCTATAAACTTTAATATTAATTATTTTTCTTTTATAAAAATTGTGAATTTGTTATTATTTTCAACGCTTATAATGCTCGTTATAAATGAGAGAATAAATAATCGAATGTATTTTCTAGAAATTTCGCGTGTAAGTATGATACAATTATGGATTAATTTTCGGAAAGAAAGATATTTTATAATAAAATTGAAGTGTAATTATTAATTATTTTTATGGTTTCAGAGATTCTCTATACCTACAGTGTTTTAATTAGCCTGAATATAACGTTGAACTATTTTATTTGAATCAAGCTAAATCAATTTTTTTATTTGTATACATACTATACAGGGTGTCCGGGGAATATAATGCGCTAATTCCGGGGGATGATTATACATGATTGTATAAGTACAAAAGAAAAAATACTTTTCGAAAAGTTTAATTTTTTATTGTAGTTTTTAGGAAAAAAACGTTGAATTGTTTTTATGGAAAAATACGTATAAATACAAAGTATAGCGGTTCATTCAGTCTTCCTCACTGAGGATTCCTTTTCCGTTGGTGTTACGGTTGTTGACGGCTTCCATGGTCGAGGGGTAAGGCTCTCGACTAGCAAGCTGGAGGTCGCGAGTTCGAATCCCGGCGTGCGCAAGACAAAAATATTTTATTCATTTGTGTTATTTCTTAAATACGTACTTGTAAGTACTAATTAAAAATAATATATAGAATTTATGGCACGTTCCCGAGTGGAAGATACTCTCAGTATTACCCTGGTGTATGACCACAATCAAGAATTGAAACGTTGCTTGATATGGCTTTGGCCGTGATTTTTAACCAGATCTGAACTGCCAGGTGCTTTCCCACCTTCCTCTCCACACTAACATCCGCCTCACAACAGTACAATACCCCAATTGGGGATGCCATGGTCTCACTGACTCCAGACGGTTGGAGCAATTGGGACTCTTGTGGGGTTTCCCATAAAAAACTCATGATTAATGTTTATCATGGCCAAAATAAAACTTTTTATGGATTTACTCCTTGTAACTGTAACTTTAATAAGACAACATAATAAGAATAACATATATTGATATTTACGAGAAAATCATATTTTTTTTAAATATTACTCGTAATAAAAATATATATATTTTCAATTAAAATAAAATAAAACCATTTAGTAAAAGTACTACGCAACACTTTTCTAAAAGCCATATTATAATTCCGTAATTTTTTTTTTGAATACAAACAGGGATACCAAACTTGTTAATTTATTTTCAACACTATCATATTTGTTGAATTTTCTTTCATATTTTCATTAATATTATTATTAAATTCACAAAAAAAACTATTTATTTTTAAACAAGTTCTGCTGAGAAATAAAACCACCTGTAAGTGGTGAAGCCACTTACAGACGGTATATATATAATTTTCATATAGGGACTTAAAATGCAAACAAATAAATTTCATTTTTATTATTGATTTTCGAGTAAATATCTGAAAATATTATTGGTTATTACTCTTTAAAGTTTAAAAATAACCTGTTTTTGTAAATTTATGAATAATATAATTGAATTAATAAAAGAAAAACCAAAAAAATAATCACGCGAAACTCCCCCGTCGCGTCGGCTGTTTTACAATATTGTTCCAAAATCTTTGTTTTAAGTTTTTGCCATCTAGCATGATACAGTCCCCCTTGATTTTAAGAAACCACCAAAGTCGATGAAAAGTTTTTTATAAAGACCAAATCCTTCACCGTTGCGTGTTTATTTGCACTTATTTTTGTCACCTTACAAAACCGCACACGTCTTATCACCGGAACAGCATCTATATACAAAAAGTTGGAATAGCGTAAAGTGACAATTCTTATGGATAATAAACATCGGACAAGATAATAAAATATGATTAAAACTATAAACAAAATCAGGCACAGGTGCGTGCTTCGACATGGCAAGCCGGGTTAATTAAAACGACAAATCGAACTATTCAGAAGTGTGCTCTCACCTAAACTAACTTATCTATTTCATCATCTACATGCTTAGCATATTCAAATCAGAAAAATCTCCACATCCAATAAGCTATGCGGAGGTATCGCCCGTCAATTTAAATTCGGAATTTCTTCGATCCTATATAATACGTTGCACGGAAACTAGTCGTTTAAGCAGATTTTTTTTAAATGCACAGAAATACCACAGAAAACGAAACAATTTTGTCACGAAAATATTTAAATTTTGGCACCTAAATCCAAAGATATTTGTGGATTTTTTCTCGTTTTAGATCAAATTTGTAGAAAGCTTTTTACGCAGGAGATACGTTCTTGACTAAGTAATACGTAACCGAGCTAACCATTTTTTTTAAATAGAGTCAAACATTTTTTTTAAATAGAGCAAACATTTTTTTAAACAGAGCTTATTTTTTTAAATACAGCAAGCATTTTTTTTTAATCAAGTAAACTTTTTTTTTAAATATTTTTTACAATTTGATATGATTAATTATATCTTAATTACCCAATCAATTTATGATTATATGCTACTACCTTTGCGTATTCTATACATTTACATATTTGAAAAGCTTAGGCGTAAATAAGAGCAAGATGAAGAGTATAATTACTTCAAAACTATTTTTTGAAGTGCTACCTGTTTCTCGTTTACACCACAAGGTTCCAGATTCCATGTACAAAAGATACCAAAAACCTGTAAATTGTGAGATTCAGATCGGATGTAGAAAAATATTGTCGAAGATGGCTAAACGAATGCTCATCATCCCACGTGAATTATCTTCTTGACAAATTTATTCGTAGTTATATCAGATTACACTTATTTTATGCAGGGATTATAATTTGGGAGTCTAATGCTCGGCTGTCGATAATATCATTTTATATATGAAATGATAACGCTGAGCTTTTACATTTTAGTAAATTTAAATGATGTACCTGATTTGTCGTGATATTTAGAAGATGTAACACCCATTTTTAGAAAGAGCATTTGAAAACTAGAGTGTACAAAAATAATTTCTAAGATGGTACAGGTTGATTTTTAACATAATATTATATATTGATTTATAAATCTTGTACGAAAGATCACATGTCAAAAGAGTTTCAGAATATACATTCTCATGTGTAGAAGTTATACATGAATACGTGTATTCTGATACTCTTTTGACATGCATCAGAATAAACATTCTCATGTATAACTTCTTAAAAGATCACATGTGATCCTCCTACGCAGAGAGAAATGAGTATTATTAAGTTATTAAGAATCTCTTTAAATTGTTTTTAATCCGATTAAAAACGGCATTGCAGGCCGTTTCCTGATAATTATTTTGTCAATTCCTGATATATCCTATAACTATCTTCATGCTTTGACTTATTATTATCTCCCATTCTTACTTTTTATTATTATTGTCATTATTATTGTCTTCGCTCCTCATTTATATATGCTCTCCTTTCACTGTCATCTCTGTTTATAAAACTTATTCGTGTAATTAATATGTTGTTAATGGACTATTTGTCCGTAAATAAATAAATAAATAAATAAATAAATAAATAAATAAATAAATATATCTGAACCTGTGTCCATGCATTTGCAATTGCCCTGATAAAATAAAATGACGAAATACGAAAATATCAGGATATTTAAGAGCACGTGTTCCGATATCGTGATAATATATAATGTATTTTACTGAAATCTTATCAGAAAACCTATTAATTCATTCGTTAAAGGCCTGCAATCCAGTTTTTAACTGGATTACCAATAATTTAAATACAATCTAATAAGCAATAAACATTTTTATCCCTGTAAGTAAATAAATATCTTTCATAAAATGTGTTCTTATCGATGAACTATTCATATTTTCCAATAAGTATTAAATTATCAAATCAGTTTTGCGAACTGAAATAATAATATAATACAGGATTTTCCAATAAGAGGTGTTATTTTGATATTCAATCGTAAAAGATCAATAGTTTCGTTGCTTGTGTGGCACGTAGCGCCTTCTTGTTGAAAGTGAATGTTGTCCAGATCAATACCATCCTATTTTGGCCATAAAAAATCATTAATTATCTCTCGATAGCGCATCCATTCACCGTTACTATTGCTCCAGCCTCATTTTCGAAAAAGTAAAGTCAAATGACTCCGCCGGACCATAAACCGCACCAAACAGTCATACGTTGAGGATAAAGAGGCTTTTCAACAATAACTCTTGGGTTTTCCGAGCCCCAAATGCGACAATTTTGCTTGTTGACGAAACCACCGAGGTGGAAATGGGCCTCATCACTCAAGATGATTTGCATTTGATTCAATCAAGTGAATTTTAATAATTTCAATGCGTTGTTGAAGCGTGTATCGTTCCATTTTTACTAACGGCGTAGTTTCTACTTGTCAAATGTCAAAAAATGACAGCTTCAAAAGTAA
This sequence comes from Hesperophylax magnus, assembly GCA_026573805.1. NCBI lineage: Eukaryota > Metazoa > Arthropoda > Insecta > Trichoptera > Limnephilidae > Hesperophylax > Hesperophylax magnus. The sequence continues at coordinate 16,984,364 of JAIUSX010000039.1, forward strand.
CATCTTATTCAAAATAACACCTCTTATTGGAAAACCCTGTATTACAACAAACTAAGCCAAGCGCCGACCGATGACTGGTACTGGTAGGGGTGCAGTTTGCAGATCTGTTCCAAGTTACAGACTGCAGGGTGAAGATTACCCATGTAATATGGCACCAGAAGAAGAAAATGACGTGAATCATTTATTATAATTATCATACACAATTCATGACCATTACCTATGTTTTGCAAATGTATCTTAAAAGAGTGAGCAAAATTTAATTTTACTTTTTCACATATATTTTTTTTCAACAGAAGAAAGACAAACATTTCCGTTTTACGAATAACCTAGCAATATTTAAAAATCTCCCACTACCATCACAGTAAGCTAAAAATGTTGCTTTTGTCGTGATGGAGGACTTAGCCATCCAAGGCATTGAACTGGCAATGCTTTGTAGGGAACGCGATTCTAACTCAGCTACTGACCCGTCTATATAGGTATATTTTGTATATTATATCTTACATGATATATTTTAAAACATATTGGATAATAAACATATATTTATATATTGGAAAAAATAAAAATAAACATATAAAACACGTACGTATTTTGTAAAAACGCTTTAAAATGACACACTGCTCGACGCACGGCGCTCGTGCCCACTAGCAGATAATTTCATTTAAATGATTTATGATATCCTTAAAGTACTTTAAAATAATTGATTATACCAATGTATATTACTTCTTTTCCTTTTTATAATACTTGAGTGCGTAATTCCAAAGTCATACATCTTCAGAGAAAACATTAAAACACCTCAGAATAATCTTTTGAAAAAGAGTACCTGTCTACTAAGGAACAAATGTCATACATGTCTGCTCCGAAAGTTCAAATAAAAAGCTTTCGCGTTCGTTGGCAATAAAGCATCGAATTCTGAAAAACGAACTCAGTAAATCACCGACACTTTGCCATTTAAAAGAATTCGGACATTTTGTTTACGCCGTTGTTTTTTTGTAATGGAGTGTTGCTCTGAAGAAATCTTAAATAGTTCAAACAATGCATTGCTGCTCTGCACGCCTTTGTTTGTAGAAGAACAGGCCATCAAAGAAGAAATTTATCTCTTCCAGACAGACGTGAAACTTTTCATCTTCTGGCTTATGTGAAATGTTGCCCTGAAGTATAATACAAATAATATACAATATGCAAGACACATAAAATCTTTACAATAATTATTATAATACCAAGTGTTACTGAAAATCTTTTAAGAAAACAAATAAAACAACTTTAAACACCAATAATTACTCATTTAATCAATAAGATAATAAATCAAGCAAAAATTCTACAAGAATTTAAATGTAGCATTACTAGACCAATATTTAAAGGTGGAAAACACATTGAACTTAAAATTATAGGCCTATAGTATACTACCTGCTTTAGAAAAAATTCTCGAAAAATTTTTATCAAATTAATTAAATAATTACATTGAAAAATTCGCTAACATAGATCCAAATCAATGTGGCTTTCAAAGAAAAAAAATACTGAAAACTACTGCAAGATTTTTTCCAATTACATAAATAATTAATTAAATAATAAATTACATGTTATTGTGTTATTTATCAATAACTCTAAAGCTTTTGACACAATTAACTCAAAAAACTCAACACAAAAAACTGCTAGAAACCTTAAAAAAAATTGGAATAAAAGGAAATGTGTTAAATTTATTTAAAGATTATCTTAGAAATATAAAAATATGTACTAAAATAAATAATACTTTTAGTAAAACAAAGGATGTATCTGCAGGAGTTCCACAAGGTTCCATATTGGGACCTACACTATATATATAATTTATGTAACTATAATGAAAAAACTTTTCTCTTTTGTTAAACATTTTGTATTCGCAGATGATACGGCATTGGGCATATAACATAAAGATCTAAAAATTGCAATTGTACTCATGCAAATTGACTTTAATCAACTTTGTAAATGGTCACATGATGCAGTACTATTAATAAATGCTAAAAAAAAACAAAGTTATGCATATAAGATCACCTAATGCCAGATTTCAATTTAATCCTAATATTGTGTCTCATAATTTTAATTGTATCCATAAAAATATCCCGACTAATTGTAAATGTGAAAGTTTAGAATTAGTTACGGAATATGTCTATCTTGGTGTTACAGTAGATTGCTTTATCAAATGGGACAAACATATTAAAAAAAAACCTGTAAAAGACTCAGATCAATTGCTGGCAGAATGTACACATTAAATTTTTTCCTATCGATTGAAACACTTAAAATAATTTTTATGTCAATGGCAGAATCTATTATAAGATATGGATTAACCATATGGGGAAATACTACTATAACCAATCTGAAACAAGTCCAAGTTGTACAAAACACATTTGTAAAATTACTAGTCGTCCCTAATATTTTAAAACAGAGACATAATACACCGTTGCTGTTTCAGAGTGCCAAAATTTTACCTGTTAGGGCTATTCTATGGCAAAAATCATAATTCAGTATATATTTACCCCGCAGCATAAAGAAAAATTAGAACATAAATACAGTACTAGATTCACGCGCAATGGCGAATAGTTCCGAAATGTAATAATAAATACGGACAGAGAACGTTTGAATACAACATTCCGAAGATATTTAATTTATTACCTGACACTATAAAGCAATGTAAGTCTATGAATAAGGTTAAATATATGGTGGAAAATTGGCTATCGGAAAAAAATATTTACTTTAATATGTATGAAAAATTGTATGAAAAAATTTTTGATTTTGTAGATATAACATGTAAATTATAACTTATAAAAATGTATATGTAACTAAACTTTAAGCACCTGTTGAGAAGCCATTTTGATTGGCTTAGCAGGACTTGTTTGTATGTATTATATGTATTAACTATTTATTCAATAAATAAAAAAAATAAAAAATAAAATGGAAGTTTCTTCAATTCATTTCAACTACATAGCAACTAGTTCATTTAGATATGGCAGAACGGAGAACATACACTGGAAAAGAAATACATAAGTCAATATCATTAGTCAATTCATTTATATATATTACCTTAGCTCCACTTAGCCTTGAGAAAAATAATTTCCCTCAGGGCCTTTGCCATCTTTGGAGATGATGTGTGGAGGGTTTTTTTAAGGAAAGGAAGGAGAGGAAGATATGGGAAGGAAAAAGGTGTCAGGGATGGGTAGTAATCTGGGGGTTCAGTGTGTCTAGGAGCGACAACATTTGAACTAATCCATCCCACTACTGTACAAGGCAATGGGTCGAGAGAGTCCTGTTAGAGATGTAAAATGATCTCCCTCAACCAGTTTCTTCGAAACCCGCCCCCCACACAGCAGTGGACAGACGCACCACTGCCAAGACCTCGACAATCCTCACCCCATGAACCCGGTCACACCTTCTAAGTCACCAAACGTAGCGAAACTCTTGGGGTGACATGTGACAGATATTTTGGCGATACCCATATCCACCTCCCAAAGTGAAAAACAGTAGATATTTACCTACAAATAATATTTTTACTTTTGGTAATTTTTAAAAGATGGGGAACGAGAGCCATCGTATGAGATTAAGGTGAAAGTTTTACTCTTTAAGAATTGCACCTCTGAGTGGCAGAAGGTTCATAGAAAAATCTCAGATCTGGTGGCTTGGACAAGTGTTCAGAATGCCAGCAGTAGTAAGAACACCATAATGAATTCTTGAAGCAATTCCAAAACAACGACTTCTTAGAAAAGGCTGCTAGAAATGGATGCTGAGGCCTTATCAAAAAGAATTCAGTAACCTATACATTGGATGGAAACCAACGAAAGATGTGGATAAAGCAATTTCGGTGTTCGTGACGAAAGAGAAGCATGCCCTCCACCGATTATTCCTTTGGTGCATTTTTACAAAAAACCATCGACGCGACGCGACGGTTCTAAATCTCGTATCATTAAAATGGCCAATGCGTGTCTTATGTTATGTTTCGGTCAAGCCTTTGAGTTTTTGCTATGTTCATCCAGCGCCCTGGGAATTTCGGCAAGCGTCGATTCTGCTCACTGTTTTCTACATGTAAACTTGACAGATTACACGTCCTTTACCCAACCGTATATGATAACAGATGAAAATGGACTTTTTAAACCGAGAACGCTCTGAAAAAAAATGCCAACCGAATCTGCCAAAGAGCGAGATTTATTCGCTGTAAAGAGGAATGGATTATTTCCGAAAAGTAAGTTGTATCTTGTGAAAGGCGGGGAACAATTTCGAGATTTCGCGCGCAAGTCCATTATCATACGAAGATGCACTTACTATTAGCATTGAGAAATGGAGCGATCACCGTTGTATATGATACTTACTCCGTTTTTAAGAACAGATGTGATAAAGACTGTGCACTCGTGTTTTGTGAAAATCAATTTCGGTAACGGTTTTTCTGATGTGCTCATGCCCCGACATTAACGTGCTTTTTGATTTATTCCGATGACGAATTGGGCTGCGCTTTAAGACGAATATTCTTTTAAAAACCCACAAACTGCATATTATTTTATGAAAGTGGCATCTTTGGTAGCTGCCTTGTTTACAGTATCAGTATTGTGTCCGTCATCAAAGTAGAACGGATATAAAGTAAAATATTTTATGATCGTGCCACTGGAAAGGACAGTAACTGACTAAGTAACCAGAAAGAATTTCAAAAAAATTATGAAATAATATTTTTAAATATATCTGATCAAAAACCTAATAAACACTAAAACAAAAACACCAAAATCATTAAAATAAAAATAAAATTAAAAAAATTTACAAATTGGTGCAACTGAATTTTTTTTCATTATTCTTGACCTGTTATTTTTTAATGATAAACTAATGTTTATAACACAAGGTTTTATGCACAGCATAAAGGATAAAAAAATAAATATAAGCAATATCTCAGGCGACTTAATATTGCTTATAATTATTTGTTATCCTTTATGGTATGCATAAAACCTTGTCTTATAAACACTAGTTTATCATGAAAAAAAAAAAATTTACAAAGCAAAAATATTTCACTAATAAATGAAGATATTATATGTCTCCACGCCATCTAGTGAGAAATTTAGCACTAACAAAGCCTTTCCTACAAAAATAAAGTTGGTTGTTTACAGGTGGAAAACATAAAATAGTTGATTGAGGTACTAGTACATATTGAATCATTTGACGGGTTGGAAATAAGCCGACATAGCTCAGTGGTTTTAGAACACCTGACCGGACATCAGAAGGCACGGGTTCAATTCCCGTTGGCGGCATTAATTTTTACTCTGGAGATGTTTTCAATTTGTATTGATATGTCAGGCGGCTAATTATTGCTTATAATTATTTGTTATTCTTGACATGACCCAATATAAGAATTATTTGATTAATTTTAAAATGTCATGTCTTCCCAAATGGTCGAACTTCATTAAAAAAAAATTATAGTAGCAAAACATGACAACTTTTCTCGAATTTTATTTTAAAAATATAACCTTTTGAGATGAATGTCAATAAAAATAATCGGCTGAATTGTTTGCAGACTTAAAAAAAATTATCTAAATATTGTCGTTTATAGTTCGTGCAAAAAATGTGTTCAATGGCACTTATTTTCACCAGGCATGTTCGATTTTGTGGGAACTATAAATGTTTGTCTTGTTCCAAATTTTCTCGATTAAATAACAAAAAAAACTTAACCTTAAAATATACCGTGATTCACCGAGAAAAAAATTGTAACAAGTATACCAGACAAATAATGATAAAAATCATTGTTGGTCTGTCAATCAATCAAATAAACTCGATTGCAGAAATGTAATCGGATGTTTTCGTGTCTTCGCCGCTTGTCAAAACAAAATAACGTTCGATTAATATTGGGATTTCGTACAATTTATCTTGCGAACCTGCAATGACCTGCTTGACTTACATACACAACACTACAAGCTTTGGGTGAATCAATTATTGCGAGTATGTTCTTAAGGATCACCTTGTCATTCAAAATCTGACACGTTTCATCAGATTTATATTAACCCTGCATGTATAGGTACGTTATTTTTATAAAATTGACCATACTCGATTCGTTGCTATATGGAGAACTTTTCGTAAGCTTTTCTATCTTCGCTATCAACTCGCTTACAAAGTGAGCTGAAATGTTAAATTAGCACATAGTCCTTACTGACATCAATTTGGAAGGCGGGTTTGGGTACCACCGCCTCGGGAACCATCTATTGGATAACCAACACCTCTGCCATTAGTCACCCCAAGTGGTTCGCTACGTTTGATGATTTAGCAGGGGTTCCCGGGTTCATCGGGTGAGATGTGTTCAAGATGCGCCTGCGTACCAGCTGCGCGGCGTGCCAGGTCGGGAGAGGCTGGTTTGGGCGACCATTCGAATTCTCCAGCTGGTCGCTCGACCCATTGCCTTGTGCCGCAGTGGGAGGGATATTTCCATTTGTCCGTCACTCCTGGACACACTGATCCCTAGATTCCTACTCTACCCTCATACCCTTTCCTTCCCTGAACTTCCTCCTTTCTTTCCTTAAAAAAACCCTGCACACAGCATCCTCAAATATGACATAAATGGGGTTAATGTAAACAAAATCCAAATCAATGTTAATATTTCTTTTGTATACTTATGTTATTATAATAATGTCAATCTCTCACAGAAATCGAACACAGAACGTTGTCAGTTTACTTGATTTTAAAATTATTTAAGTAAATATAATTCGTTTTCAAAAAAAACTTTTTTTTTTCAAAATTCCCAACTTGCCGAATTCATGGAAATATTTTTTAATTATTTATTTATTTAACGCACAGAGGGCTTTTACATGGTTGGTAGTATAATTTTAATTTGACTTTGAAACATAAAAAATAAGAATAAAATTAAATTTGATAAAAGCTATGCAACAAGTCATACAAACGCAAGAAACAAAAACAGAAAATTACAGCTATTTGTAGGTTTACATGATGTGTTTAGGAGTATTGTTGAAATAAATGTTTTAAATGATCCACAAAACTTGCCAAGTTGGTATTGAATATGTCAACATCACCCAAGTAATGATTTCCCATGGTGTGAAGTCGTTGTATCGGAGAGAGGGCAATGTAGTTACGCTTATGTGTGCTGCTGTATAATATTGTATTTTGTCGTGTTGTTACTGTGGGTGTATGTATGTTTATAAGTTGCAGGAGTTCACAACAGTCGAATTTAGAGTTAAGTATTTTGAATAAGAACGTTAAATCGTTTATTTTACGTCTATCTTCTAATGTATGTATTTTTATAGTATTTAATAAGAATATGGTAATTTATAGGAATTAAATGAATTAACGAAGATTGTTTGACTGATTTGATTGTGTAAAAATTCTCATTATCATTTATTTATTTATTTACTAACAGACCATATTCAATTCCAACGCTTACATATTAAACGAAGTTAATAGAAGGAGAAACGATTAAATTAAGATAATTAAAAAAATACAGCCATGACAAAATATCGCACAAAAAAAATGTCAAAATCAAGACAAGAACAAGGTTTTTATAGAGTTCACGACTAAATATATTAAACTAACATTAAGTAAGTATTACTTACTTATTATATATATGGTGCTTTTCGGGGAATTGAATAAGTTTTGTCGAATTACACATTTTTTTAAATCTTGCATTATTTTATTTTATGGTTCAATTTTTGTAAATTCAAGGACTTCAAAATCAAAAATAATATAACAGACTAAAATGCATTCTTTATTATTGTTAGATCACGGCATTGCGTACATATAGGTATTATTGTAGGTATTTAAGGTACTATTGTATGATGGAATATACCCAAATAAATACCATCATATTTAAAAATATAATTAAAACTGCATTCTCAATTATTTATAAAATTTGTAAGGAATACATATTGTATATTTAATACGATCCATACGTATAAAGCTAGTGTAAGTTATGCCGAAAAAATTTCTTTGAGATTGAAAATTTATTGTCTCTTAAAACAAAATAGTAATTAATGGAGAGAGAAAGACGAATACAGGAAAAGGATAGATGATGCTCCCGATATTCTATACTCACGTATTAATTAATACGTTAATTCTGTAGTTTCTTAAAACTTTAAACTAGATAGATATTAACTAAAACGTACATTTGGGCAGTAATATTAATTTTAAATATAGTATGTATATCGAAATACAAATTCTTGATTCCTAATCAGCACTTTAATTTCAATGTTATTCCTCTCAGAAAATCAAATTGATTAATTCGATACAAGATCGTCCACTTCTCCAGCACTCCCATCCCATCTGGTCCATACACAGTTATTAGTGATATTGACACGGTGACCCGAGAACCTAACCTATGGCAAAAGTCTTGTTTGTCGAGTGCTAATAAAATTTTTACGGCCATTGGAAATATTTAAATATTTGAAAGATCACAACACGACTCGGGGTCAGACAAGATGGCCTGCTAAGGAAACTATTGATTGAAATGAAACGAGTTTACCGATGTGACTTTCACAAAACCTCGTACGAAAATCAATACAAACCTGGTGGAATTCAATAGCTGAACAATAAAAAGATGGTTGAGAGTTTAAGAATCTGATTTATTTAAACGTGTTTCAAGGGGAAAAAAACACATTGGTTTAAATAACATGATAAGCGGAAGCTACAAACAATGCAGTATGTAGCAACCTACAAGTTAGGAAGATTCGTATGAACAAATGTCAGATACATAAAAAAATAAAATCTGTGTAAAACCAGCTAAAAATGTCAACTATGAGCTTTGAAAAATCAACAAAATTCTTTTATTGAAGTTTCTGATCAAGATGATGATTTTCAGCAAGCAACATTATTTGCGTCGATCGCGTACGTCGCATGCACGGCCTGAATTGGTAAAACACGGCAATAATTCTAATTGTATAGTTAAATTTACCGTCGAAAGCATTTTTGAAATATCAGATCAAACATAACATTTTAACAAATCTTTCAGTGTGATGAAACAAAAACCATTTTTAGATCATTTAACCAAGAAAATACAAAAATAATATTATTTAAACCCGTGGGCTAATTAAGTAACATAATACGGTCTTTTAATAAAGTATTTTATATATCTCTAATAATCTCTAATAATCTCGTTAATATAAATATATATATATCGATTCGTTAAAAGGACATAAATCACATGTGACCCTGTAAACATATTTGTTTTATGTTTCGTATGGGAAATTATACATCGAAAACATTATAACAATAACTCTTCCATTTTATGACTTTTAACACTGGAAATTTAATAGTTATAATTTTTAATTTTAGAGATAGCACGCGTTTTGAAGCATAAATTCCACAAAGACGTAAAAGGGTGGTCAAAAATACCGTCATAGAACCATGTTACATCGCAGAGCGACAGCTGAAATTAACACGTTTGATGATACACTGTTTAATAGTTAAGGATCTTGAGGTCAACCATGTCTGTTTGATAGATGTCTTTCAAATAGTATTTTGATCAATAGATTAGAAAATATAAAGTTTAATCATTATTTTTATAAAACCATCGGTTCATTTTCTTTGTGGAAATGAGGGATAGTGGTTTCTGACAACAGGTTTTTTTTTAACAGTAACTCTATATTAAAAATTGAGGGTGAGACCACCTTTTCACAACAGTCTTCTTTGACTAACTTATTCATGTCATGTCTCTTCTTTTCAATTTATTATTTTTGTACTTCTACACGGAGAAAAATAAGTATTGCTAATTTAATAAGAATCTCTTCAAATTTTTGGTAATCCGGTTTAAAGCGGGATTGCAGGCCGTTTCTTAAAGACCTTTTTGTAAATTCTTAATAACACCTGTTCATGCACCTGCATTTGCTTTGATGATTTATAATGACGAAATGCGAAAATATCATAATTTTTATGAGCACGTGTTCTGATATCGTGATAATACTCGTATTTTACTAAAGTTTATCAGCTAACCTATTAATATATTTTTTAAGGGCCTGCAATCTCATTTTCAACTGGATTACAAAAAAAAATGATGATATTATTAATAAATTAGCAATACTCATTTTTCTACGTGCGTTTGGTGATCCGTTATGGAAATATAAAAAAACTACCTAACTACCTACTGCTTTAAAAAAAAATTCATAAGATTATCTGAAAATCGCTAAAGATACATGCTTATTTGATTGAAGCATACTTTTAAAACGTTTTTCATGAGACACACTGTATTTCATGCATTTCACAGCGGAATTGCCGAATAAATAAAGTTGTATGTACTTGCAGTATACTGTAAAGTATAATGAGACCAACTTATCATATTATCATTCAGAGAAGTAATAAGGTATGATATTCATCACAAGTCATAATATTAAGGTTGTGAATTATTGTTGTGGAGATGAATTATTGCGAGAGAGAAGAGATCTCACTCAATTACGTGAAATAATGACAGCACATTACCGAAAGATATGCGCTTTATGCCTTTCTACAAAAGTTTTCGTATAAATATCATCCTTGCAATTTACAATAATAACTGAAGACGCGATTCAGCAAGAGAAAAATACAAGCAAATTCAAGAAGAATTTTAATAATAGTTGTGAATGTGCCATAAAGGAATGAACTTTTTTAATAATAAAAATGCACTTTAGAAAATAATTTGATAACCAAATGATTGCGCCTTCCGAGAATTGATCTGCAGTAAATAATGCTAACCGAAAACTACTCTGACCACTAAGTTTTTTTAAATTTTTTTTATTATTTATTAACCAATAAATTAACATACATTTTTTTGGTATAATCCACCTCACTTGGCTGAGCCTGTTCTGAGGTGGCGGGAGTTTGATTTAGTTTTAGATGATGCGAATTTACATAGAATCAAAGATATAAATAAAAAAAAGATATATAATCATTAGAAAGATAAGAATTTTAAAAAGAAAAGCATTAGAAATAATGAAAATACAAATAAATGAGTGAGAACGGAAAGGAAAACAGTTACATATGCAACTTGTAACCCTTTCAGCCCGAGTATGAATTTGAAAATACATAATATATCAGTTTTTTTCCTCGCTATCTAGAACGAATAAAAATTAACGGTTTTTGTTTTCTAAATTTATTTATCGTGCGCCCATATGGGCTTTTACAAAAATGTGTTTTATTGTACATAATAATTAATTATCATTACTTTTCATTGGATTTTTGTATAGACCTTTTAATTGTATACCAGCTACTAGTTCAGGCGGAAGCCATCTTTATATTTTGAAAAGTAATTTTTGTGTTTTATACCGACCGATTTTTTTCTCCCCATTTGTGATATAAGTTTTGAAGATATTTTTTCAATAATAATAATATTTGGCTAATTTATGTAGCTTCGTTTCCGCGAAAAATCACTTCAAGGGAGCTGTGTTATTAATTTTTATTTTTTTTTTTAAATTTAATATAATCTCATATATTTGCTGTACGGTTTACGATTTGTCGATTAATGTTATTTAAAATAAAATAAGCAATAACATCTAAGCTATTGAAGAAAAAAAACTTTTTGCCAATTATTATGAAGTAACGACAGTTTTAATTCAGGTCTGAATGGCTTAAACCCATCGTTTCTAACACAAACAAAACAAAATATTCTAACCTTATCTATTTAACAATCACAGCTTTATTAATATTGTTTCCATATTTTACTCATGACTGCAGAAGTTTTTAAAAACTACAACATTTATTTTTATATTCTGTTAAAATATTAATTTTTTTCATTAGAGCTAGAATATTTTTAACCAATGTAGACTGTCCAAAAATCTGTTAAAAATGTTGCTTACTTTTTAGCTGAGTATATTTATGTTTCCGTATTTATACCATCTTCTTTGGAAAATAATACAGTCACATCAAAATTTTCTGTCTGATGATGCAGAACTTTTCTTTCAGGGAATTCATACCACTATGCCTAATTAAACACTTTGATTTTAACCATTTAGGTTTTTACAGTATTTAAGGAAATTCTAATGACAGAAAAAAACGTATTTTTTTCTCAATCTCATGGTTAGTTTTGAAGTTTTCTAGTTCAGGTGTATAACTGATTATCTTAGTTCCCAGGCTTCCAACTTACAACTATGGCAGAAATCCGACCTAATCATGTTTCAAAGCCAAAGTTTGCCTATTTTAATCCACTGCGACGTAAAAGGAATTATTCGTCCAATTTTCCGTTCGGGGAGTCGGGGTGACTTTGCCACTTTGTGTCCGGCGTGCCGACACACATTTGACGGTAATATATTTCAGTCAGGTTGCTGCGCGATCAAAGTAACTAGCTCGATTATCTGAGTAGTAAAAAGGAGTGAGTATGTATTACTTATTGTATGTTATATTGACTGCGCGTATTCAATGCGAACATTGAATGGTAATTGTTTTTCATCTTGTATCAGACAATTGCGTAAAAACAATATTGCTTCTGTTTAGTAATTTTTATACCTCAAAAACGAACACTTATTTAAGTTCAAAAATATATTTTTCCAGCTCTTTCTTATGTCAGAAACTTACTCATTGCCTACGTGTCACAAGTGTCACAACGAGCTGCCGGCATTCAATCTTCCTTCCTCGTTTATTCCAGTCCTACTCGACTTCTAAATTACTTCTTACAGTCCCTTCCTTAACTCACTTCATACTATAGCTCGACAAATTTTGTAAAATGTCGTACAAAAAATCCGTTAATTAATATTTCTTCCAAGATAAATATCGTGTTTCCCCTCATTCTACCTTCTCCCCCACTATTCATTTTAAACTAGTATTTATTTCATTTTTATGAAGGAGCAGTTGATCTGAAACCGGTCGTCGCTTATAAAATATGGTGGTACAAGTCATATTGTTTCATATACCTAAATATCGTGTGATTTGATTGGGAGAAAAATTGAGTAGGAAATTGGTAATTTTCATGGTTGGGGAATATGAAGAACAGAATGAATAGCTTTTTAAGAGAAAAGGTGTGTAGGTATCTAGTGATATTGAGACACATAAGTTGTTTTTTGCAAGCGGTTTGAGTTCGATGAGGGGGTGTCAACTTTTACCCTTGTAGGAATAAGTCGCGCTTAGTGACAAAGTTTGTATTAAACAATGCCTTTTAATACCCTCGAATGATTCATCATCTTTTAATGCACTACATTTCAATAATCTTATAAGTAACTCATTCCCATAGTTTTACCATCATGTCTATCCACACGGTAGATTAATCTTTTCATTAGTTGGCTAGCATGATCTCAGAGGAATCAATCAGAGAGCAGAGATGCTGTTGACGTGATGATGTGTGTGAGAGGAATATGGTCACGTGATTCTAACAGCGATTTAAATATGATTACCTCGCTATAAATAAAAGATTGATCGGGTGCGGCGCTGAGAAGTAATACCTTTTATTTCTTATATTATTATTTATTTATTTTGACCGGTAGAAAAAATCTATCAAGGCACAACCGGTCATTTGATATAATATTACGTTGTAGGTTTATAATGATAGCTTTTTAAAATATTTAACTGATTGATGAATATTAAAGACTTTTCTTGTTTGTTATTTAATATTTTTTTTAAATCAATTTTGTAATGTTGTAAATTGATCAATTCAATTCAATTCAAATTGATCAAAATATTTTTAGCTTAAGAAAGTAATCGATTTATTACTTAATTTTAGAAATTCGATATTTTATTTATTACTATTGTGTCATATGGATGGTATTGATAATAATAAAACACCGGTACAGAAAAAAAAACTATGTACACCGATTGATTGTGACTTCAAGACCCATAGGTCACACTAAGTCTGTATGCAAATCGTTTTATTTATCTTATATAAGCGACAGATTAATATCAAATCATTTCTAAAGTTTTTTATACTTATAATACTTTAGAGAAGTTATGCATTCATTGATTAAAAATAATTTATCACCTACCATGAAACAAACATCATTCAAATAAGGGAACGAAGTTTTTTTTAAGAATTCCATTTTTATATTAGTACAATACCAATTAATATGGAAACATCTAGTTTAACTTATAGATAATTACATGGATATTTCAAGACAACACACCTCACGATTAATTAAAATGACTTTGATATCGTGACGTGTTGAGTGTTGAGCTTTATTTAGCGAAGAAGCTATAAGACTTCCTCGCTAAATAAAATTAAATAACTTTAACCTTACATTGACCCAGCAAACTATAAGCACCACTATGGCCGTGAGAATCCAAATAACAAGGAAGTTTTTTATTTCTCCATCGATAATAATCATTTTCAAATCGATTTCGAGGTTAATGTTTTAGGTAAATAACATACTTTTTTATAGATTATTACACTTATTCGACTGTTATTTTCATAAGCTATTATTTAATGTGTTAATTTTACAACATTTATGTAAATAATATCAATTCAAACGAGTGAGAAAAAGTTTGAAAATTATGATAAATATTTGGCAATACCCAAACACTGATTTCGTAACCGTGTTAATAATGTTGGGAAAGAAAAACGATAACAACGGCTATTATTGTATAATCAGTATACTACATCGAAAAGGCCTAACAAATTTGTGGTAATGGTTGAAACAATGTTTGGTAAATCTGTAGTATATTATAGCTGATAATTAATATACATTTATGTGATAAACCAATGATTATATTATATGCCAGACCATGAATTATTTACACCAAAAGTGTGCATAAAAAAATATACCGTACATCCGCCTAATGAAGTTAAGGCCCTGCACTCTGATTTTCTACCGGCATAATGTAACATATTTTCTTTGAAAACTTGTGTGTATGTTTCTGTAGATAATCTCAATTCAGATGTCGTGTTGAAAAAGTAATTTTATTACTTCCCCCGATAAGAAAAAATCGCACAGAAAAGATTTAATCTCGAAATCTCTCTATTATTCGTATTTACATATCTCCCTTTAAAACCATCTTCAGTAATCTTCTAATTTTTGGATGCTTATACCTGTGCATTAAATTAATTAAAAATCTAAAGAAGGGTTGTTTCTCGAAGAATTTGAACAATTCATCAAATGTCATCGTTCATTTTCGGGTTCTGCGAAAGTCCTATTCAAGTTCTGTTATTATATCAAAGTTGCTAGACAGAACTGAAATAATAACAGAACTTGAAAAAATCTTTCACAGAACTTGAAAATTAACTTTCAAATTTGAAGAATTGTTCAAATTCTTTGAAACAACCCGTCCTAAGTAAATAACGATAACATTCATCGTTTTCTCTTTTTTAAAGGGAAAGACAAACTATCCTGATTTATGAATATCCTGAAAACAGTTAAAAATGTCCTACTACCATCATTATAAGAAGAAGATATTGCTTGTGCAACAATTTATAATTTAGCGGCCGAGGAATTAAAATCATCACTCCTGGGTGGGAACCCGATGCATTTGCTAACTCAACCACTGACCGGTCAGGTTATTATTACGCTATTAAGCTCTTACTCCCTTCTGAGACATTGTACCAATGATTTCATTCACTAAAAGCCTCTATTAGCATTTCCGTCGACTAATTGCTTAACAGTCATAGTCCATAATCTAAATCTCCCCATTAAAAATAATGACACAACTACCCATAATGATTTTAGGCATCAATATATACAATTTTAGAAGTTCACATACCAAGATATATGTCATTAATTAAACTTTTACTGATATCATTTCAGAGAATTTCTTGCGATTATTCTAAAAAAACTTTTTAAATATATTTGTTTCAATGGAATTCGTTTACTTAATTGCATCGGTGAAGTATCGAACGCATTTCTTTAATGTTTATTCATCGCTATGGTAATATTGAATTAATTGGACGTGGGCTGAATATTTAACATAAGCGTAAAACAGAAGTAGAAGCGTAATAAAATAAATCAACCGATGATATCCTGTTCATAAACTAAACCAATTTATAAAGCTTCATTTGGTATTATGTGTTTATTCAAACCATTTTATTTTCTACTCCTTAAACATAATTGACTCTTTGTTATGTTTAATAAATAAATATAGTTTACTTTCAGACTATAACTGTTTAATAAATAGATGCGTAGTAGTATTTAAAAAAAGATGGTAAAAAAATTATAAAAATAGTTTTTTGAATTCTACGCTAGAAACCACTATTCCACCAGCTTCTTTTTTATTTTATACTTATTTCGCTTCAAATCTCCTTATGCCACAGCTATTATTTTTCGCTTATCCTTTATTAAGTCAATTTAGTCAACCGCCATAATGCATATAGTTTTCAACTATGTTTCCTTATTTTTAGTGCCGCTCACAACAAGACCCATTTCTTTTTTTTATAATATTTTTGCTAGCTTTTTCTTAGAACAAACACAAACTTTCTCATGTTACGAATTTTAATTTTCTATGTAAGCCGAAAACGAACCTTGTACAATGAAAGAGGGCTGGGATGGAGGAACACCATTGAGGATTGGACACGCGAAGCCTGGGTAAGAATACAACGTTTTGGACCGCTTGACCAACTTACCGATATTGTCAAAATATTCCCATATACACATTATCCTAAAGAACCGAATGTTCCACACTGCTCACCGACTATGAGAAATGCCTAGAATATTTCAAATTAGATTTATTAAATGAACGTTGTGAGATTTTTTTTAAAATTAGTAATTACAGTGTAAAAATCGTACCTTTTACCCACAATAAAAATCATTATCAATCACAGACTACTAAGAAACTACGAAACTTTCCATATTCCTTTCGGAAGATCCTACTTAACCATCTCCCAACGTCTTGTACAAATGAGTCGACTATTATGTCTATATAGTCGACTACTGTCCACACGCGTAGATTTTATATATATGTGTGTGTAGATGTATATGAGAGTATGTGTTAAGGGGATGTTACCGCAAGCGCAGCATAATTGCGGTTTTTGACGTAGTTTTTTATAAATTTCCATATTGTTTATAAGAAAATAATATTATGTTTGGAACAGATAATTTATTCTTCTAAACAATGAGAAAACAAAACGCTTTAAAATGTTTAAAACAATTGCGTAAAAAAATATTTACAGAACCTCTAAAAATAGCTTTAAGTTCGATTATATCCTTTAATTCTAAATGCAGAAGAATTTTAAATAAATACATTATCACCACGTCAATGTCGTCTAAACGATGAGAAAATAAAATTATTTAGAAAAGCATTAAAACAATGCTTAAATAAATAAAAACAGTTTTTTAATACTAAGATATTGTTCCTTGTATCACCGCATTATATAAATCACAACGCAAGTTATTTATCTTCAGTAACCGAGGTGAGTTCGGCGTGAGAGCACGTTTCATTTTACAAAAAATAAATACGTAAATGTGTAGGCACATGAGAAAAGAGATCACACTAAAGGCTAGTCGTTAGGTTATTATGTATCATTTCTAGCCCAAGTTGACTTTTTTACTATAAATCTCGTTTTATGCAACACTTGGCCAGCTGGCTGACTACCAGCGGCACAGAATATTAGAGAGTGCCCCTTCACTAGAATCGTATTCCTAGTTTTATTTATTCACGCCCTACTGTGCTTTTACATAAATTTCTAATTATACAGTTATATTAGTTGTAACAATAATTTATCTAAAAAGAATTTCAAATACATGTTATTTTCAATTGACGTAAATAAAGAAAAAGTTTTGTTTACACAGGAAAAGAAGAAACCCTTTATTCTGGAAGGAAGAAGAATAGTAGATATACATTTTTTTTAAAATCAATTAAACAAAATTTCGCAGCACAACTCTCTTTATGAGTGTACATTATCTAACTTGGAGATAGTTGAAGAGAAGCAATCAGGATTTAATTCAGTATTGACATTTATTTGTAATATGTGCAAGAACAAATTTAGTATTTTTACCTGCGAAGACGTGAAAGATGATATGAATGTTACTGATTCGATGGTTTCTGGAATTATAAGTATTGGATCTGGCTATTCTAACCTAAAAGAACTAACGGCAGTAGCAGGGATCCCTTGTATGAGTAACAGACAGTACAGCAAATCAAATGAAAGGGTGTGTGAATGGTGGGACCGTACTAAGGTTAAGACGATGGCAGAAGCCGCCAAAGAGGAGGCTACGTTAGCCCAAATTGCCGGTGATGTTAACAGGGATGGGGTTCCAATGATTACAGTTGTGGCAGATGGGTGTTGGTCTAAAAGATCTTATAAGACAAAATATGCTGCTTTATCTGGCGCAGCTGTAATTATTGTTAGTTACAGCGTAGTTGATAGTATCGATAATTTATCAAGCAAGTTTGATAGAAATCTGATAATCTCATCTAAATCTCATAAAATCATGAGCTCCTTCTGCAATTCTTCTATCGAAATTTACCTAAAAAATGCATGCTCAACTTAATAAACTTTATTTCAAAGACGCTCATTATTAAGCGTTTCATGTTCAAACCTTACTCATGGGTGCCATCTAGTGGATTTCATCGCTGCTCTGTTCGAACTGAGTTGACCACAGCACGTCGCCGCGTGTTCCCCGTTCCAACATACTTCATTCCTCTCCGCCCCGAAATATTATTTCGGTTTTTGCAAATACCCCCTTAATGGATGAATGTGTATGTGTGTATGTATATTCCTTATTTTTAAACATCAATGTACAATAACCATTAAAAAAACCCAACTTACATTTATATGAGAAAATTAAACCAATACACATAAATACTTGTACCACTTAATCATATCCACGTAAACAACTCAACACAGGTTCTCCTAGTGAGGTGTTCACGAAACATATAACATTACCCAGCACAGTGTCACCTACTCAAACCTACCTTACACCCAGTATAAAACAAACACCATATTAACAACAGTTTTAAATATACTATACAAATGTATATAATTTGGGAGATACTGTAATGTAGATATGTATAGAAATAAAGTAAATATGACATCGATTGTAGTTGCAAGATTTCGGACACAATATTTTGCAATGGCCCCCAGAACTTTACTAGAATATTTTAGAATCTCTCGTTTTCGCTTGACTTCACTCGACCCAAAATTTACTGTCTCTTCTTTTTTGTCTGTCAATTCTTTGTTACTTTTTTATGTTAACCCTCTGTCTATTGTGTACATTATAAATGGGATACAGATTAATCGTGATCTTATTAATACTCTCCTCTCCGATATTGAAACACCTTCTTCTCAATCGTTCCAACAATCACCATCTTATTCATTCATCACCAGGCAATAACGACAGTCCGCCACAGTGACAATACTCACGTTGAACATGTGCCGGATGATAACAACAACAGTTTATAAGAAATGCTCTCTTTCTTCTCAGTCAAGAGATGCTGCAATGGACCGGGACCACACACGAGAGACATCTGTGGACTTAAGGCGGAGGTATACGGCCTGATAGTGAACACTGCTTAATTTGGATTGCGCGACGTGAATCGAAAAGAAAGCGAAACAAAATAATTTTAAAAAATGTATCATTTTTATTTCCTTGCCAAATGGAAGGAGTGTAATTTTAATACCTTCGGTTTGGCAAGGTTCTTATTTTATTCAATTATTTTATAAAAAGTCTGTGCAAAGAAGCCATTTATTTTCGAATAGCGATAGAATAATTATGTAACGAAAAAGTAACACACGGACGTTTTTGTGTATTGTATGTTTCTATGCATGTATTTTTGCGGATTTTTTTGCCATACTTGAAACCGTACAAACGCACTATGGCTTCCCCAATTGAGGTGTGTTGTGATTTTAAAAAAGGGGCAGTGAAAATGAGTTGAAAGTTGTCGTATAAACTATTTGCAGATTTTCTTAGATATGTTATTAGAGTGTTTTATTTTCTGAAATCAGCACGTTCCGTCATTACAACTTTAATATATACTATATTTCATGGAAATAGTGCCAAGCCTACAAGCGGTCGCTAGCGGTAAGAGATGTAGTGCCACGCGATTCTCAAGGCGCTAAGATGGTAAGAGGTACATAGGTTAGGCTCGTCAATGCAACGTCGTCGGTCGATCGACGTTACGCATCTCACTATTTCCCACCTTAGGTTTTGATATGCACTTCTTTGAAGATGTATTGATAATTTTATATATTTTCTTTAGGCGTAAGAAAAATACTATATCCTTTTTTATTTTCTTTATTCTGTACCTACATGTGCGATGACGCTGGAGTTGCGTCACAGTAATTTAGGGCAGAGAAAGCCGTTATCCTTTTTCTGTTCCAAGATACTTTTAATTTAAAATGGAGATTGCGCTACCCCAAACAAAACACAAAGTTATTGCCACTTTTCTGCACTTACCGGGTTGGTGATTCTTTGGTCCTGCGGTGTTTTGGTTCTTCAGGGCCCGCGAGAACAATGCGGCCTGCTTCATGTACAAAATCAAGCGCGGAGTTTGAATTCCTGCTCTATGGTTGGTGGGAGCAGAAAAAAGCTGAAAATGCCGTAAAAATGACGTCAAAACGAAATAGTACATAATAGCGTATTACATTGTGGATTATTCGACCACCGGACTAGGCTCATGCCCGTATTGTGGAGTATAGGTTAGGTTAGGTTAAGTTAGGTTAGGTTAGGTTAATTGTTGTGGAGGTTAGGTTAGGTAAGGTTAGGTTTATGGTTCCGTGGCAACTCCGGACAGTGGAAATTAAACACAAGTCTTGTGTTATAGTCATGAAAAAGTGATGAAAAAATGACTCATAAACCTTTATTCACGTTACCAATTTAACCTAGATTTTTCATCACTTTATATCACTTTTCAAAGGTGTGTTGTGTTCAAAGAAAGTTGAATTGCCACTGTTGCACGGCTTTTATACATTGCAACGGAGCGTGAGAATAAATTTTTATATTATGTTATATAAACTCTAAAAAATATATAAATGAATACCGCACAAGAGTCCCAACTGCTCCCGACCGTCTGGAGCCAGTGAGATTATGTGATCCACAATTGGTTTATGTTGTGAGGCTGAAGGTTGTAGAAAGGGGGAGGAGATGGGGAGGAGGAAGGTGGGGGAGAACTTGGCTATTCAGATCTGGTCACCAAAGACGGCTAAAACCATTTCAAGCAACGTTTTAATTCAGAATGCTGGTCTTAAACCAGGACGATACTGAGAGAATCTTCCACTCTGGAACGTGCTGCAAGTATACTATATATTGCTTTCAATGAAGGAATTGTGAGATATTACAAATTAATCAAATAACATTTACTTGCGAACGCCGGGATTTAAACCCGCAATCTTCGGTTTTCTAAACAAAAACCTTACCCCTTATTAAAATCGTCTTGTTTAGTAGGCACTAATTAATAGTGAGAGTGGTGTTATTAATATTAATGTTTGTTAATATTGTACAAACTAATATGGCGAATTTCAGTTCCACTTTAAATAATTACGATAATATTGGAACAATAAAAAATATGTTTAAATCGCAGTACCCGACAAAACAAAACCAAACAACGCTAAGAGCAACATAAGTATGTTTTGCATTAAAAGTGTGATACTAACTGTATCCTACCGCGTTCACTTCCCACATAACAGCTGTACCTATCTCTGTCAATGCGAACTTGCGATACAAAAATACTCAACGATCTTAAATTAAGACTGTTGTGACTCTTCTCTCCTTCAAAATTTTCTTCTTATTTGTAAAATTATCTTTGAGCGATGATGCAAGAACTATTAAAAACTGTTGAGGTAACGAAGAGTAAAAATAATCAATTTTATAATATACTTTAAAAATACGTTCACTCGAGGATCGAAGAAGGATAAGCGACGTACGCCACTTTTTAAAATTGTTTAAAGTTTGTTGAGCTCGACTGTTGAAATCCTGTTGAGTCTAGTCAACATAAAAGTATAAACTAGACATTAAGACCTATCAATGTCAGCACGCACGAACTAATTACACATAGTTTACCAAACGAATATAAACCATATTAATTACATTTTAAACATAACTAATTCTATGTTTAAAATTAACTTCACATCAAAATGTTATATTTTATTAATTTTAGATTATCATTTTTTTTGTAAATATGGGTAATATTTTTTGTTACTAACCCTTGTTTAAAAAGTTGTAACCATTTCATGTACCCAATGTAAAAAGCCTATGGACTTATAAAAAGTAAATATATATGGTTTTATTATAATAAATTATTTGTCCAGCATGGAAGGTATACCTTATAGTATATATAGTATCTCGTGTCTAGGATGAACGAAGTATGTATGAAGAATGAGTTAATCATGAATGTAAGACTTAAGTCATGGTATTTAAAAATGAGAGTACAAAAAAATTGTTCAATATATTGTGAATTATAAATACGGTGGGTGAGTTTGTGTATTTGGGAGGTTTGAGAGGTTTGTTAACGAGAGATGAGAAGGCTGACAAAGATATTGAAAGAATGTTAAATGCAGATAACTCAATTAATGGAAGACTGAGTGCTGGTACCTACCCCAATGTATGGTAGCGAGGCATGGAACTAGCAGAGAAAGGATGAAAGTAGACTGAATGTTGTAGAAATGAGATCCCTGAGGCGTGTGTGACAAAACCATGAATGATCGTGTAAGAAATGTGCAGATCCGAAAAGAATGGAAGGTTAATGTAAGTGTAATAAGAAATATTAAGAAAGGGATGATTAAAAGGTTTGGGCATGTAGAGCGAATGAATAAAAAAGGGAGGGTAAGGAGAATATATTTCGCAAATGTGAATGTTAAAAGAAGTGGGGGACGCCCGTGGAAAGCATGGCACCATCAATATCAAACAACATCAAAATACCAAAATGTAAAACCAAACTAATGCAAAACAACTATACCTATTTAGGAATAAAGTATTTCAACAACCTTCCGATTGAAATAAAGATATTAAAAGATATCAACAAACTTTTGAATATTAAACTTATGAAGGATATGAAATTATACTTTTCAGAAATAATATATATACGTATCTATTGCACAATGTTATTCTATTTTCCTTACAATTAGTATAACTCGCTCACCAAGCAAAATAACCAGTTTCTTCTTCTTTGTTGAGAATGCGATTTTAAATATATATTGTATCCATATGTAATTTATATAACATCACTGTACCAACTTATTTATATTAAATAAATAACAAAAATAAAAATCAAGTGAATCAAATATTTGAGTCGGGCCATGTCAAGAGTCAGAATAATAGAAGAGTATGTATGAGATTATGTATGAATGTGAATGAGGCAAGGAGTGCTTGCTAAGACCGAGTTGTTTGGTGGTTAGTTATTTCCACTCCCTCTGCTCCTACAACTCCTGTTTATTCTTCCCCCAAAACATTACATATTTAGGATTCCTTGTTTTTTTAAATATTATAAAAAATAATATATAACGGCAATCCTTCTTTTTGGTATCGAATCCTCTACAGTTGTTTACTTTCGGATTGAACCTAACCTCTTGACCAGCGCTTGTGATTTCTTTTATTGTGCAAGTGATATGGTCACATACCAGCGTATGAATTCGTATGGAATGCTCTCTAAAGATATGCCCGCTGTGGTTTATGGCATACGCCGTGCTTGCTTTCCTCGGCGGTAACTCTCCAAACTTTATGCGGGTATTGACTTGGGGACGACTTACAAGATGGCTCTTTAATCTTAGTTCCACTTACAGCGATTAAAACATTATTCACTTTTCATTCTTGAAATAAATGCCTTCCAAATAGGAGACTCAGTTAAAACAGAAAGTAAACATCAGCCACAAAATATTAAGAAAGGTACTCATCATGGTAGTTCAATAAAATAAATGTACGAAAATATTAATTCTGAAAAACTTTTTTTAAAGAGCGCCATCTCGCAATATAAACAATTTCGTTGAAATCAATTTAAATTCTTGAATTTTGAAACTAGAATTTTTGAATATAATTTTTTTATCCAAAATTAGATTTTTAACTTCTCAAAAGTAGGTAACCAAGCCAACGAAAAATCAATTCGACGTTCTTTCGAGGCTCAAATACTTCATCAGATATGAACAGATATAATACAGAACCAGATTAACTGATTTAATTTTTTGTTCCATTATATGCAGCAGACACTTTCGGAAGTATAAAAATTAAAGTTGTGTAAACAAATATATTTTTTTAATCTTTTATTTTTTTTTGCCCGTTCAGTTTTCTACCCGTAATGGTTAGAAATGAAAAAGGTTAAAAATGTTTCAAAAAACTCCCCACGAAATTATTAATAAAAAAAATCGTCACAATTTTTTTTCTATTATTTATTTATAAATACTGCCATCTCTAATTACGTAATTGTTGTTTTCTTTCTTAATTTTTCGCATAGCACTCCTCTTTACAACCCTTTTCTGATTCAACTTGAATTGAACTACAATACTACACGATACTTTGACAGAATATAAACTAAAGCAAATGGAGTAAGCTTTTTGGTTCTAGCATTAGTCCTTATTTGGGCATAGCACCACTATTCTGAATATGACACCATCACTACATACAGTTTGTTATATTTTATCGAACATCGTTTATAAATTCACTCCGTAGATATTTTATACATTTTTCTTATTACGGCTCCATGGTATCTCGTGCAGCGACTGATAGCCATAACTCTGGTTATTAATGCTACGTGATACGAATATTATTCGGTGCTTCTATTTTTTGTATCAAATATTAATGTTATCTTCCCAATATTAATTGAGGAAGATACGAGACAATGCATTAAGAAACGTTAATGGTTTTGCATAACTGGGTTGATTACTTATAAAAATGTTGTATTTTACCTAGGTACCTACTAGTTTCATCTTTTTCTCAATATATATTTGTTAAATATGTGCATCGGCCATGAGTTTATTCAATCAATTTTGGGTATAGTCTAAGAGGTCACGGTCTTTTTCATAACGATCAGAGGAATGGGTAGTTTTAGTACATATTCAAAGTATGGCATCTCCGCATATGTAAAACGTTGGTCTGCCTGCTCTAAGTGGTTGCAACTATGAGTTATAGAGCTTACAAGAGGCTTTATTGTTTCGAAAAAAAAACGATCAGAGGAATGGGTAGTTTTAGTACATATTCAAAGTATGGCATCTCCGCATATGAAAAACGTTGGTCTGCCTGCTCTAAGTGGTTGCAACTATGAGTTATAGAGCTTACAAGAGGCTTTATTGTTTCGAAAAAAAAACGATCAGAGGAATGGGTAGTTTTAGTACATATTCAAAGTATGGCGTCTCCGCATATGAAAAAAGTTGGTCTGCCTGCTCTAAGTGGTTGCAACTATGAGTTATAGAGCTTACAAGATTAGGCTACATTGTTGCGGAAAAAAAAAACGATCACAGAAATGGGTAGTTTTAGTGCATATTCAAAGTATGGCGTCTCCGCATATGAAACAAGTTGGTCTGCCTGCTCTATGTGGTTGCAACTATGAGTTATAGAGCTTACAAGATTAGGCTACATTGTTGCGGAAAAAAAAAACGATCACAGAAATGGGTAGTTTTAGTGCATATTCAAAGTATGGCGTCTCCGCATATGAAACAAGTTGGTCTGCCTGCTCTAAGTGGTTGCAACTATGAGTTATAGAGCTTACAAGATTAGGCTACATTGTTGCTAAAAAAAAAAAGATCACAGAAATGGGTAGTTTTAGTACATATTCAAAGTACGGTGTCTCCGCATATGAAAAAAGTTGGTCTGCCTGCTCTAAGTGGTTGCAACTATGAGTTATAGAGCTTACAAGAGGCTTCATTGTTTCGAAAAAAAAAACGATCAGAGGAATGGGTAATTTTAGTACATATTCAAAGTATGGCGTCTCCGCATATGAAACAAGTTGGTCTGCCTGCTCTAAGTGGTTGCAACTTCGAGTTATAAAGCTTACAAGATTAGGCTACATTGTTTCGAAAAAAAAAAACGATCAGAGAAATTGTCAGTTTTAGTATATATTCAAAGTATGGCCTCTCCGCAGATGAAACAAGTTGGTCTGGCGGCTCTCAGTGGTTGCATTTCAGAGTTATGATGCGCGCAAGTCATTGCATTGTTGCGAAAAAAACGATAACAGAAATGGTCAGTTTTAGTACCTATTCGAAGTATGGTGTCTCCACAGGTGAAACGAGTTGGTCTGCCTGCTCTCAGTGGTTGTATTTCAAAGAAAAAAAAATAACAGTAATCAATAAAATAAAAAAATTAAATCGAACAAATCCAATTTTTATTAATTCAACTTCCATAATCTAAACATCTTTGGGTAAAATCACAGATTAATCATTTTGTAGAATATTACTAAGGCTTAAAGAGTTAAATATTTACTTACTTCTAATATTCTTTTAATATTTTTATGAGCTTTTTCATTAGTCACATCAAAACATCATGGATTTTGGCGATAAAAGTAAAAAATAGCTTAAAAAAAGGGGTCTACGGTATCGTATACCGTTTACCTAATTCGAGTTTGAGGGATTTCTTAACGTACTTCGAAAAATGGTGTTCAGAAAACATAAAAAAAGACAACCTAATATTATAGTAGGAGATTTCAATATAAACATGAATAAAAATGCCGACATCTATACAAAAAACTTAAAAACTTAATCATTGAATTCAATGGGATGAAACAACTGGTAAAAGATCCCACTAGAGCAACTCTAACATCAAGTACATTAATTGATCTGGTGATAACAAATGTATTTGAACTACAGGTAAATCTATTAGATGCACCCAGAATCACAGATCACTCCATAATTCAAATTATAGAGCAAAATCGAAATACGAAAAAACATTTTATAAACACCAAAGCTTATCGGAACTATGCAAAATATGACGAAGAAGAACTAAGATTACAACTCAGAGCACAAAATTGGAATGGAATAATGGAATTAGATTTTGATATTAAGGTAGAAACATTCATAAAAAACTTAAAATATTCAATTTAAATATTTAAGATTTCTTTTTTAACTTGGATAGATTTAACTTAGATTTCGTCATCTTCGGAATCTTCTTCTTCGCTGCTTAGGCACGTAGACGAGGAGTCTGTAATGTGATAAAATAACTGTAAAGTTTGATAGAAAAAATGACGATTTTGATGATATGAAAATTATTATACATATGTATATATAAAAAACAGAAGGAAACGAACTCTTGTATGTATAGCTTAATGAGATTTATGGTTTAGATACGTAATATGCCATTAATAAGAAACAAATACATGCAAACTTTTCGTTTCCTAACGATTTTTACCTATACATCCGCAATCGTATAAAACTTACCACTGACATTACCAGAAATATTGTCATTTTCTGACTCCGTTACAGTAACATCAGATACTTTATCTGGTAGTCGGTTCCCTGCATACCAGATAGGGACATTTTTGCCGTGTTCTTCTTTCCACCCATGTTCAATTGGCAATAGATAGCTTGGAGGATTTTTGGTTGAATTTATCCAGATATTTGATACGTATTTAGCTCTAAGTATCTGTTGAACTAGTTCGATTTCAGACGGTGGCAAAAAAGCAGCATCAAAATTCATAAGAGTTTTGTTAAATTTTTCATTCTCTTTATTGGGCTTAAATTTTTTGAGGAAAATCTTATGGCGGGCCTCGTTTACAGATTTACTCTTCACACCATATAACTCACATATGAATTGTTCAATTTTGCATTTGATTTCATTTGTCAATGGAGCATTAGAACTTAGCTCTATTAGAGCCTCTTGATAAACTGTGTTTTTACTTAGGATATTGTAAGGTTTTTGTTTGCCCTTTCTATAAAATGCATGGGTATAATCACACCCTGTCAAAGCATGAAACGCTGGCAAACTCTTTGCCAATGTAGCACCAATACTGAGATAAATTTTGTTAACATTTACAATACGTCGTTTGGCAAGAGTGCCGGATTCAATAAATATTTCATGCTTTTCGAATTTGTCCAAATTTCCCAGTAAAATGACGATTACATCAGTGTCAGAAGTTTTAATCAAAATATTAGATGGTTCTTGAATACTGTATATGTGGTATATTATTTTTGTATCGGTTTCTTCGTGGTGCCCACACATCAAATTAGGGTTATCGTTTTGCACAACCTTTTTGCCGTCGCTTTGATATTCATACGAATAACAATTATTTTCAAAATTGAGATTAACCGTGCTTCCAGAAATGACTAGACTAGCCTCCTCGGAACTCCAATGTTTTATGAAAAAATGCACGAGTTCTTCTTTGAATTGTGTAATTCTTAATTCTTTGACGAAATTTCTTGGTCTGATTTGTTTTAGCGATGTTATTTTATACTGTGTTTTGGGGGTAGCTTTGTGCCCAGCTCTCATTTCACGTTCAAAATCTTTGATTGAGGGTGATAAATAAGAATCAAATATTACATCGATACGGTTTGCTTTGTAGCTCATACATTTTTTCAAAATGTATAGCGACATTTCACCAAATGTTTTCACATGCACTGGTATTAAATGGAGAATATAGAATCCATCTACAATCACAACATCAATTTTTTGTGGCGTATTGGCATTGGCTGTTTTTTCCAATATTTTCATGAGTGCAGCCTTGTTAGTCTTCATCAAGGAACCATCTAAATGACTCATTGAAGGTGACGATGAAGATGATGGATATTCCAAAACTTTTGGCAAATCTAGTTTCTGATTAAGGGAAATTCCTAAAAGACGACCGAAGACGTTTCGTTCTGCTTTTATAACTTGCAGTTTTTGTGCTGCTTTACATGGCTTATTTGATTTATCTGTACAGAAATTCCTGATTTCATTGCGTTTTATTGGTTTCTCGAAACGGTCGGGATTTTCATTACATTGAGATATAAATTCTTTTCTCTGATTTTCTCCTTTAGCCTCTATATTGAGCAGAAAGTCTGCGGTTTCATTCGTTACTGAATTCCCAGTGACAATATTGTACAGTTCGTCTTTATCGTCTTGATAATCAAATGGATTGCCATAAGATTCTACAGTATCGACAAGTTTCTTCACTGCCTTTTTGTTTTTGGAAATGTTGGCTGTCTGCAGATCAGAGGTAACGTCTTGTACCCTGGTAATATTAGTTTCTTCTAAAACATGAGTTATAATGGTGGATCTCAGTGCATGGCTTTTTGCCCAACGCTGTCGGCCTGACAAGGAATTAGTAAAATGGCTAACACCAGACAATCGCTTAGCAGCATCGGCGTTTATGGTTTGTTCTAGTGTTAAATCAACGGGTTGTCTAGAAAACGCTTTGTCAGTGCGCTTGATACCCAAGCCATGACGTTTTAAATGAAGCTCGAGGCCTGGGTGAGTGTCTTGGACTTTTAATATGTCGTCATGGTGCTTTGTGAGCCATCGCGCATAATTTGGATGATTTAGTATGAAAAATATATTGTTAATTTTTGGAAGTACATATTTGTAAAGCTCAAAATTGTTTTCTCGTATCGATCGGCTCAAAAGAAAGTAATACTCGATCAGATTTATATATTGCATGTAAAATTGTGCCGTTTTGCCGTGTTCTCCGTTTTGAGTTTTTTCTCGAAAAATTCTGTATTTAGAGATGATTTCTGATAAAAAGAAATTGTCAACATCGACCAAGATGTTTCCAGAACTGTCCATTCGTCTATTTTTTATTTCTTGCAGTTCTTCTACCAAATCTGGTGACAATTGTAGATTTTCCTCTTTTAAAAATAATTTAAAATGGATTAATTGTAAGGCCAGTGAAATAATAGGGTGAAGTCTCTTGCATCGATTGTAATGCGTACCAGACATGAATCCATTAAGAGACCCATTGGCTAGCAAATCAGCTTCGATTAGCATATGCGTCAAACCACAATCATCTATAAATTTTCCTATAGCTTTGAAATAGGCCAGGATGATATGAAATGTGCCAAGAAAAATAAAAAGATTGTCAAAATTTGGCCGTTCTGTGGATTGTATTTGTAATGCCACTTTTGCAATTGCAAGATCATATGTAACACATATATATTCCTGACCACACTCTTCGGCTATACTTTTTGCTTGTTGCATTGTTGTTTTAACAACGGAAGTGTTAGTGGGAGACATGTTTATTGGGTTCAAATAAGCTATTTTCTGTTTACTGGTTTGATCATTCATAGTGAGGTTATTAAATCCTACCCACATAGGAGTATTCTCGATTTCAGCAGCATGACACAAAACCCATAATAAATCTCTATTCTTTGCATTTATTTTGACAGATTCAGTTGTTTTACGTAAGTCACTATCAAGTAAAATCATACTGTCACTCATTCTTGGTTTTTTAATGGGATGATCTATATTAATGTCAATCACGTCGAATGCCCTTCTTCTTTTGCCTTTAGATGGTTTCATTGACAAGTCAATAGGTTGATTTCGTATGGAGTACTGTTCTTCATTTTGAAAAATAATTCCTACTGTGTCATGCAATGTATTTTTTCCAGAAGGTGTGTCTACGTAACGGTCAAAATTATCGAAAGCTACTCCAGTATTTAACTGAGGACATGGAATTATCCCAGACGGAATGAATGTTGTTATAGATTCATCGATGGAGGCATAGGTAATTTCAGTTTCTAATTCTTCTAATAAGCTAGCTAGGTATCTGACCATATTTGTTCAAAATGTTCACAACTTTTCTGCTATTAGTTAGACTTTTAATAGCCATTCCCAGAGCTAATTGTTTAGAAGGCTTAACATGTCCATTTGTCACAGCGTAAATTTGATCCTGGCTTATCGATTCAGCTTTCTTTAAGCAAGTCTCAGACAACTTTTTTTTTGTGCGCGAACCGATGCCAAGGAGCTCCAAGTTGAATTTTTTAAGAGCATCGGGTATATTACACTCGCCTTGGAGTAATTCCTGCACTGAACAAGTGGTTGGTAGGGGAGTTTTAGGCAGGGAAAGAATCTCTTTTCTCAATATATTAGCAGCAGACGTGAGAATATCTCTTTTCACTAATTCCTTCTGTTTCGACATCACGAAATCAATTGGCAAACCCGTTCTGAAAACTAACTTACGTCCATTTATTTCTTCTATAGTTAAAACGCTTCGATCAAATGAGGCTCGAATTTTCTGTTCTAATCTCGAACATGTAATATTATTTTCAGTGCTATTTGACTGCAGAGAAGATTCATAATATTCGTGAAGATTGGACATTAAATGAATATTATTGCCATGAATTATGTCGTTTATGAATTCATACAATTTTTGTAAGGCATTTTTATGGCTCTCGCGTATAACGTGCCACACACCGTCTTTTTCATTGGACTGACAGTCGGATATTTTTTCAGTTCTTCTAAAAAAATCTTTCAAACAATTAGTGTGATAAAATAATGGAACACTTGTCTGTGAAATTTTATGTTGTAAATTGACTTCGTTAGATGCTAACGATTTCATCAGTATCTTTTCGCGGGTTTCATTTGATTGCAAACAGTGCATCTTTTCAATTTTTTTATGTGATTGTTTACGCTGGTGATCGCAGAATAAGCATATAGCTTTGCAACTAGACGTACTTGGTGAAGGTGATGACAATGTCTCCGCTTGATTATCTGAAGTCTCGACTGGCAGAAGTGTTAAACTGGTCTCAGGAGTAGATATTATTGTTTTTTTCACTGCGGTAATTTTTTTATAGCACGATAGATGATATACGGCAGTACTGTCACAATCATTTGGTATTTTGATATGAGCATGTTTCAAATTACGGTTAATACGAACTGTTAATATATCACGACACTTTTCTAAACTGTTTTTATTAAAAGGCAGCACTTTTTCGTCCATCTTACATTCACAAAACAGGCATGTAGTATTTATGTTCGACATTATTGTAAAAGTGGGAGTAACGGGTAATAGTATTAAAAAATGCACCAAAACAAGCGAAAGCACACCCTCTCACAACGATTGTACTGCGCACACTGACGCGGGACGCGGGCCGCCGGGCCGGACGCGGGCGGAGGAGGGGGCAATGTGTGTGTCAAGCAGGGTTCCCGATTTGCGGGAATTCCCCAAACTGCGGGGAATTTTTCAGATTTACTTAAAACTGACCATTTCTCTGATCATTTTTTTTTCGCAACAATGTAGCCTAATTTTGTAAGCTTTATAACTCGAAGTTGCAACCACTTAGAGCAGGCAGACCAACTTTTTTCATATGCGGAGACGCCATACTTTGAATATGTACTAAAACTACCCATTTCTGTGATCGTTTTTTTTTTCGCAACAATGTAGCCTAATCTTGTAAGCTCTATAACTCATAGTTGCAACCACTTAGAGCAGGCAGACCAACTTGTTTCATATGCGGAGACGCCATACTTTGAATATGCACTAAAACTACCCATTTCTGTGATCGTTTTTTTTTTCCGCAACAATGTAGCCTAATCTTGTAAGCTCTATAACTCATAGTTGCAACCACTTAGAGCAGGCAGACCAACTTTTTTCATATGCGGAGACGCCATACTTTGAATATGTACTAAAACTACCCATTCCTCTGATCGTTTTTTTTTCGAAACAATGAAGCCTCTTGTAAGCTCTATAACTCATAGTTGCAACCACTTAGAGCAGGCAGACCAACTTTTTTCATATGCGGAGACGCCATTCTTTGAATATGCACTAAAACTACCCATTCCTCTGATCGTTTTTTTTTCGAAACAATGAAGCCTCTTGTGAGCTCTATAACTCATAGTTGCAACCACTTAGAGCAGGCAGACCAACTTGTTTCATATGCGGAGACGCCATACTTTGAATATGTACTAAAACTACCCATTCCTGTGATCGTTATGAAAAAGACTGTGACCTCTCAGTCTAGTAGTACAGTATGCATATACAAGAAATAAAGAATGAGCTGCAGTGATAGATTGACTGCGGAGAATTTTTAAATATTTCGTGATGCCAACTAAAAACAAAAACGTAATTAGCCTTATCTTCTATTCTTCAGTTTGGCATTATATCGAAGCACTTTCTGCCCATTATTCTAAAAACGATATTCATTAATTAAAGACTATCGACAAAATACAAAGAGGTACATATGTAGTGTGTACGTGCAAGAAAACACATCACATCAACACAATAAAGATATTCTGGGATATTTGGGTTACTCTTCAACTGGGTTCCTCACAGTTCTGTGAACCTTAAAATTTAAATATATTTTGCATGCCGAAATAAGTTCAACAATAATAATTTTATTATTATATAAGTGTCTGACTCCCTATTAAGTTGTCAGTCCGTTTGATATAAGGAAAAGGTTAAATATAATATGAATTGGTCCTGACACCTGACCTGATTCATCATTTTCTCATTTTTCATCATCATGCTTCATATTATAATGGTTTAATGTTATATCATTATGTTCGCATTAAAGTGTGCATAATTTTATTCAATACCAATATAACTATATTATTTTTATTTATAATGTTCCAGTCATAATGTCTGTAAAAAAAGGATGATTATCCCTCAGTCACATTATCTCACGTTAGTTTTGGTAACTGATACGCTACTATGATATTCTACCATGGAGAATGAATTCGACCACTTAGTAGAGATGAATATTCCAAATTATAACCTAAGAAATTATAGAAAACATTTTAAATAAAAAATATTTGTTTATTTACGCCCTTGGGGTTTTTAAATAAATAAGAGTAAATATTATTTTTTCCTCCGCTGCCCATCTTACTAGAGAATTTCTGTGTTAAGATGAGCAGTTTTACAATTATATTCAATCTAATAATCACAAATACATACATCACATAACAAATACACAGATGGATCACATCGAATATGGGGCTCCTAAGGTGATTCAAGACAGAAGCGACATGGGCAATCCAAAATTACCACTCTCAGCCAGTATAGATTTTTTTACGATTTTCTTGAAAAGATTCAACGAACCTTTAGTTTTTATATTTTCACAGGGCGTATTATAAACAACGGAGTTTTGATGTTCTGGTATTCACCGCCTTATACATTAAAGAAGAACCCAATCTAGTGATGGGCACTTGTTGTGATCTTTTGGAAATACAGAAAGCCTGTATTATGTATAACTGCTTATTGACATAATTTTACTTTCATTTTATGATAACTGTGACTAATACAAAAAAACTTTTCTTATTCATTATGTTTTAAATTAATTTTTGCATAACATTTAAATTACATAAGCGCATTAAAATTAAGAAAAAAATTATTAATATTTAATTCTCAGCTACATGAATGGCATAAATAATTCAATTTATGTTATTTTTATAATTTTTTCTAATATATTAATTGTTTGGCAAAATTTTGTAAACATCTCAAGACAAATTTAATAATAAAAATTAGATTTGGTATTTTCACAGTGATGAAATGCGTTAAAAATTTCTAAAACCTAGCCTTGAGAAGCACTGCGTACTGCAGTTCATCTTCAGGTAGTTATAATTGGGACTGCAAATGTAGCCAGCCGCACCGTACGGGTAAAAATTTTTGTGATATCTATGCAAACTTTTGAAAAAACTTAATTTCTTTATCATCTATTATGGTATTGATCCTGCGTGAAACAAAATAGAATTTGCATTTTTTTTTATTTAAAAACAGGATGTAATGAAATTTGTCTATGGTCAAGAGGTATTATAGGAGATAAACATATAAATACCTTTTATTATTTTTTAATTATAAACTGACGTTTAAAAGACAAAGATTTTTATGCGTCAAAGCACAAAGGATAACTTATTATTTTTAAGCAATAATTATTAGCCTGAAACTCCAATATAAATTAAAAATCTTCCGAGAAAAATACATAACGCTGACGGGAATTGAACCCGCAGCCTTCTGATTGCCGGTCTACCAATTGCTCTACGTCAGCTTTTTCAAAACCGGTCAAATTATTCAATATGCACTAGTATTTTTCATAATTATTTTTTTTATATTTTCACTTGAAAACAACCAACTTTATTTTTGAAAGAAAAGCATTTATAATGCCAAATATACTATTTTTTTCAATTTATATTTGTGTTTCGGGCTAAAGAAAATAATATAAATAATATAATACTTACTTTGTTTATTATTTACTTGAAACAAGACAAAGGTTGTTGATTTCTAACGTTTAAATAAAGGAATAATTTATAAATAGCAAAATCTTTTACGGAAATAAACCTTTTCGAACATATCCATAGCACAAAAAATGGCAAGGCTTTCAAAATAAGATTTTCATAAAAAATCTGCCTCATTCATCTTCGCATCAAAATTAAATCTTTGCCTCTATTTCATCAAAATAATATTAAACAAAAACATAATATCTTTCCGTTTGGAAGAATCACCTGATCTCATCTCTGCCCACTCTCATCTCCCGATGCGACAACCGAATTAATGCCATTTCATTAGCCTTCGGATGGCCGCATATTACTTTTTATTGTTCGCTCATTAATTTTTCAAAGTTATCCGATCCAAGAACGCTTCGTGACACCCCACTTTACACTTACAAGTAAGTTACAAGCTACAAGTTGGTAAGATAAATTATCTGTCGAACGTGTATTCTAACCCTCTGATTATCACGACAAATAAAATGTCGCTTGTTCAGTGAGATGTCGCAGGCTGTACACCTTGTATTTATCTTTTTTCTTGTAAAAATTGTTAAGTTTTTCAAATATTTTACTATACTGTCTTCTAATAATATTTATAACGTGAAATAATGTAAAACTATCAAATCATTCGTTAAAGGCCTGCAGTCCGGTTTCTAACAGGAATACAAATAATTTGAAGAAATCTAATAGTATTATTGTCCCAGCGTCTGGACGATGTAGGCCCTGTGATTGGTCAAATTCAAATTGTGTTTAAATAAGACTTTAAAGATTAAGACACGATTTCATACTGAAATAGAATCGCCACATATAATACGATATTTCTTTAATAATATCGTTTCTGCTCATACAATTTTTGGATAATATCGAAGAAAATATGTTTTAGAAAGTTCATGATCCATTGGATTAATTACATTACAGTGAAAAATATCCACAATTACGTGATTACGTTTGACGTTTGACGAAAAAAGCACGCGTTCATTCAACATGGCCGATACGCACCGTGTCAATAGATAGCCGACAGAGCGCTCCTCTGGCGGTGAAAGAACGAACCGAAAGTGGCTGGCGCGAATATTTAAATATGCAAAATTACTTGACCATTAACAAGCGTTTTATAAAAAGATTTCTTCTGGAAGTTTATTTAAACTTTGCAATGGCATCTATAATATTATTATGCGATCGTCTGGACGGTCTGGGCCCTCTGATTGGTCGAATTCAAATAATTTTACCATAATTTACTCTATGCAAATATTATTTTGGTATTTTGGTTTCTTTTACAAGTAAGGAAATATTTAAAAAAAGGTTATTATAGGTTAGGATAGGCTATGTTGGGTTATGCTAGGTTAGGTTAGATTAGGTTGGATTAGTATAGTTCAAGTTAGTTTATAGATAAGGTTAGATTAAGTTGGATTATTATAGGTTAGGATAAGTCAGGTTATGTTAGGTTAGGTAACGTTAGTTTGGGTTATTATGGGTTAGGTTAGGTTGGGTTATTATAGGTTAGGTTGGATTTGTATAGGTTAGGTTAGGTTAGGATTGGTTAGGTTAGGATTGGTTAGGTTAGGATTGGTTCGGTTAGGTTAAGTTGGGTTAGGCTAGATTGGATTATTATGGGTTAGGTTAGGATATAGGATAGGTTAGGTTGGATTATTATAGGTGAGGTAAGCTTAGGTCAGGTTAGATTATTATAGGTTAGGATAGGATATAGCTTAGGTTGGATTATTTTAGGTTAGGTTAGGACATAGGTTAGGCTGGATTATTATAGGTTAGGCTGGATTATTATAGGTTAGGTTATTTTATTATAGGTGAGGTTAAATAAAATAATAGTCAAAAAATCATTTGTGCTAAGTAGGCACTATTTTGCCGGAATATTGTATTACATTATATTTTTTTAATTTACGTTTTTCAATTGTCTCTAGCCGCTCATTTCAGGAATACCGACAAAAGAAAATGTTATCAACAGAAATTATTCGGGCTGTCATCCCATACAGCGAAAGCGAATTTTCATTTTACGTAATTAAAAATTAAAAAGCTAAAATTAAAATTTTCCCAAATGCTGTTCGATTCCTTTTATAGTAATTAAGGTAAATCAGAAGGTATTATTTTAAAAATATTTCCTATTTTCCGTGTCCAGCGATTCCGAATATTTACCTATATTAATTTACCTTTAGCCATTTAGGCAATTATTCGGGAAAGGTAAAGTTTTACCCGAACAACTGTCATTCTTATTATGCCTAAACGCCTTCCTGTTCCGTGTTTTAACAATATATACTCACCCTCTCTCTGTGAATGACCTAATATCTACCTATTAAATGTAACTGTTGTTAGTATCACTTAAACTGGGCGAAGCCCAACCAAGTGCCGCCCGCAGGGCCTAGCAGAAAAAAACCCGCGGAGCGGGTTTTTAACTGCTAGTTATTAATAATTTTGCAATATTTTATATCAGTAAGTTTTCTCCATGCAAAATATCCATGTAATTGTGATAACATTTTGAGAAAAATGTATCGTTTTATATTGTGATTATATTTTTGAATTTTTATGGAGGCCCTCAAAAAATTACACAAATATTGATTTTTCGTAAAATTTATTAATTTTAATGGAACT
This sequence comes from Hesperophylax magnus, assembly GCA_026573805.1. Taxonomy (NCBI): domain Eukaryota; kingdom Metazoa; phylum Arthropoda; class Insecta; order Trichoptera; family Limnephilidae; genus Hesperophylax; species Hesperophylax magnus. The sequence goes on from JAIUSX010000039.1 coordinate 17,021,803, forward strand.
TACAAAATACGAATAGACGCCTGGAAGGGATAATTAATGCACACCTCATTAAATTACAAAAGGTTCGATCAAAACCGATATTACAGAATATCGCTGATACTAAAATCAGTCCAGTCGGTTCCACATAAGTAAGAAAGCGAGTATGTGTCACGAATCACAGATCATTAATATTGTGAACCAAGTTTAGAAATCTACACCAACAATATAATGCATTCATTGCTTTATATTATGCCCCATCCACACTACATATCAGTACAGTCGTTACCTACTCAGACCTGCCTCCCAGAAGAAACATGATGCTGTGAATTCTGCACCTAATTGTTGACTTGTTTGACAGTGATGAAGGCATTGTTCGCGATACATCTTATACATAGTGTATGGATATCATTACACCATAATAATTTACAATAGCAAAAAAATACAAGTTACTAAACTACTTGATATCAAAATAACAAACTTCAACAGAGAAATGTGTTTAATTCAGATGTCTAATTTCACTTCCACGTTTATCTTTGAATTGGTTTTGGATAGTTCAAACTTTCGTCACATTTGTTAAACGCCAAATCGCCGCTAAACACCTTTTTGATATTTCGACATTTGAATGGTCCCCAAACGCAGATTATTGGAATAAAAATATGACCGGCAAGCTTAGTGGCTGATTAGAATTTGAACAAAAGCTAGAACGCACCTAGAATCAAAAACCTAGAAAACAAATAAATTGTAGAAAATTCTAAATGACGCTGATCGCCAATTTGGTGTCCATAAAATGTGACTACAATTTGAAACAATCAACAACATGCATATTTCTTTATCTCTAATATTGAAAAAAAACTGTTCTCTGCAAAACAATTTATACGTGAGTATGAACACAAACCAACGTCATTGCATTAAGACGAGACAATACACTAAAATAAATCCTGAATTTTAACGACGTAAGTGAAGCAGCCGTGCACATAAATATGCATCGCGCTGCCCTGGTGTATTGGACATACCTGCGGTTGAATTTTCCTTATCAAATCTCTAAAATAAAGTGGGAATCTTAACGACATAAGTAAGTATTGTAAAAACAATATTCGGCGCGCGGGCGGGCGTAATGGGACGGAACTTCTGTTGACTTTGCCCTGGCAGGCCGTCTTTCCATGAGGTTTATAATATTTTTTTATGATAAACGTATTACTAAAATCTCAAGTTCTTCTAGAGGGATAGTTACTAAATTGGTTACCCTAGTGAAGTTATCAATTTATCGTCTAAAAAAAAATATTTGGTGCTTACCGCTAATATTATAGTAGAAAAACGTTTTATAAAATTTTAAAACCGTTTTACATAAAATATGTTAATGGTAAAGTCCTGTTTGTATTGATCCAAAATATAAATTTACATCTGTGGGGATCTCACTAGAAACATTTGAGATTTTAGTAATACGTTTATCAAAAACTTTAAAACCCCCGTGTTCGAGGAACGAACAAGGGTTGGGATATCCGTATTTTAAAGGGCTATTCCACACAGAGTATGGATGAAGCCTATGGTTTATGACCGGCGAATTCGAAAACACAATTCGTAAGGTTAATTCACAATCAACTTACCGGGTGGCGAATGAAATCTGCATCTCGAGAATTATCTGTCAGCACTGGAACGGTGATCGTTGTACGGTAGCACTCGTTATGTTGAATTTGATTGCGATAGTTGCGATAAAATACGTTTAAGGGATTATTCGATAAATAACCGGCGATAGAACACACATTGGTTTTGACAGGACGAAAGTTTGTATGCGATTGTACGGCTCACGGCACTCCGTGGTTATAGCTGAGGTGTGTGAATTTAAACTGTACAGTTCAAATTCTGACCATACTATTGGTTAGCACACGGCCTGTCAAAAGCAATCGGCGTGACGGAACACCCCGTGATTAGAGTCTTAAGTCGCCTTAACGATACAGTTCAGTAGACCGTATTTTAATCTTATCAAGTATCAAGGTTAAAATGGTAGAACCTGCAGACAAGCTGCCATGTGGCAGCTTTCCATGACTACGTTTTATTGTTGTTAAAATTTTTGAAAAAAATATATTTTAATCTTCACCTCATTTGCAGGTAAATTATCTACATTTCAACGAAGATTGATTGTGATAATATTAAAGACTTGCCATGTTGAATTAAATTTCAGAATTGCGGAAAGATAAACCTACTTTAAGTTGATATTTGCAGAGTTATAGTTGTCTAAATCATCGATATTGATGTTGATTTAAAATAATAATAAATTTAAACAATTATTTTCCTCTTATAGCTATAAAATACAATTAAGATAACAAATATCTTTGCTCTAACGATGATTTCCCACACACCAAGAACACAACACTTAATGTGCTTTAATTAAACACACACGTAATGGCAAGACTCGTGTTGTAAATATTTACTAACATCTTTTAATCGTACTCCGGTGATATTATTGTAAAGTTTATGTAAGCAAACCGATGTTTTGATTGGAAATATCATTTTGTTTACTCAGCCGCTTACGTACTCAATACGCATGAACTGCTATCGAGGTAATATATATTTTTTTTTAGTTTATTATTTATTGAGAAATAGTAAAAATGTATTTTTAAGGGAAAATAATACTAGAATCGTCTTAATATTTCTAAATAATACATCTAACATGATTCAAATAAGTATCTGAATAAATAAGTTCATCATATAATATTATTTGGGGCAGCAACTGGCATTGAATGTCATATTTCAAAACTTTTTTTAGCAAAAAATTAAGATTAATCAATTAAGCTCATCCGTTTTATTGGCCCGGGGAAGTTAGGAATGAATTGCTACGTTTTTGAGAGCACATCAAATAAAGATGCATTGTATTTAAAGGTTTTAAGAATAAACATTGATAGCTTAAGAAGCAAATTCCCATGCATTTGGAATTATTATAATGAAAATTAGTTTTATATGAATTTCCTACATAAACTCCAGATATAACAAATAACAGGTGGGTTTTTACACAATAACATTCATTGATTTAATTCCGGAGTTAAATTTTGCAATACTAAAGTGTTGCTAAATAGCACATCCGAATTTGATCTGAATTCACAATGTTTTTTTAAGAGCGAGTGCAGAATCTTTGACCTTGCAGGCCATTTCCTTCGCCGTTTAACACTGTATCCGTTAAGACCCCGCACCGGTCCAATTTATCTGAAACATAGAACAATCAATCTCAAAGAACGGAGTTAAGTCTTGAATAAACACGTTATAGACAAAAAAAAATTATACGAACCATTTTGTGTTTTTTGATTTTTTCCCTTAACCCCTCAATATCAAAAGAATTAATTAATTTTACTAATATGTTTATACCTTTTCAATAGTTGAATAATGTATCCAATATTTGTTCACCTTTTAACGAGTTTAAAAAATTCTAAATATTCATAAATTACTTTATTGTATTTGTCGTCTGACAATGGTTTGATATGTATTTATCTACCGAATTTTAATTTCTAATATGAATACCTAAGGTAATTGTAGATATGCAAAATTTTCAATGATGCTTTTATTATTTATAACTAACTAACTAACTAACCAACTAACCATCACGCCGTTTCCCCACAAGGGTAGGCAGAGAGGACGGACCGCCAAATAACTCGGTCTTGGCACACACTTTTTGCCTCATTCACATTCATACATACTATTTTATTATTCTGACTCATGACATAGCCCGACTCAAGTATCTGATTCACTTGGTCGTGCCATGTCTTCCTCGGGCGTCCCCGACTTCTGCTACGATTCGAATTTGCATCATATATTTTCCTTACACTCCTTTCTTTGCTCATTTGCTTTACATGCCCAAACCATTTAATCATCCATTTCTTGATCTTACTCATGACCCTTTCATCAGCCTTGCACTCTTTGCGGATCTCCACATTTTTTACACGATCACACATGGTTTTACCTCAACATACGTCTCAGGGATCTCATTTCTACAACATTCAGTCTACTTCCATCTTTTTTGTGTCAGTTCCATGCCTCACTTCCGTATATCAGGGTAGGTACCAGCACTCCATTGTGTACTGCTAGCTTCGCTTTTTTGGACAATTTTTTGTTAGCGCCAACTGCGTTCTGTCATCCATTAATGGAGTTACCTGCATTTACCCTTCATTCAATATCTCTGTCAGCCTTCCCATCTCTCGTGAACATACTCCCTAAATACACAAACTCATTCACCTACTCCAAGTATTCATCATTCACTACTATATTGCACAATGTTTTCGTACTCTCTTTTTCAAACACTATAACTTTAGACTTACTTTAATTCATCATTAACTCATTCTTCATACATTCTTTGTTCATCATAGACAAGAGAGACTGTAGATCTTCCATTCTGTTAGCAATCAGCACCGCATCATGAAGGTTGTCAACAATACATAAACATGAAAAAGTAATGACACAATTTTTTTCCGATAATTTTTGCGAAAAATCATTTTATATGTTTTTTTTTAAAATCCATCCTATGAAATGCATATTCTGTGATAATAACATATCAGAAAGACTCACAGAACCAGGGTCATCAATTCTTCTCGATCCGTTTGCGGCCAAATGACGCCGTGAACCCGTGAAATACACAGTCCTTTCAAACCACCTTTACGCACGCCTTTAAAGGGACAATTAACCACCTCCCTTGCCATTTTCAAACATTTAGTAGCCAATTACAGAACTGCAATATAAAATCAATTAGTTTAATTAATTTTATTATTTTCTTTTAAAGAAAGGCGCGCGTTTTTTGGTCATGCCCGATGATTATAAACGGTATTCAATTGGAAGCGAAACCTTTTGAATAAACCCATGGAGAAAAAAATTAGGTTCATTCATCACAAAATAAGAAAATGTGATATTTTCAACAACATCAGAATTTTTTGATATACGAGGGAAGTCAATACTAGTAAAGTTTCTGTCAATTGTCTATATTTATTCTTCTTTTCAGGTTTCGCCTCTATCCACGCGTTCATGTCTTTTCTCTTTGCGCGGCATGGTCTTCTTATTATGATGAATTTTACATGTTGCTCAGTGGAGATGAATCGTGGAGACAAACGAAACCTGAAAATTCATCCAAATTGCTACTTTTTGGGAATTTTTATATAACTTATAATATAAATTCTATGAAGAAATTATAAAGAAATATTTATGTATTTATCTAACAATGTAATTTAATTAATATTTCCTCCTTCGTGTACTGACATCGCACCACCCATACTTGTTTATTAATACTTTGATTGTAAAGGAGCTTAATAAGAGATAAAAAGAAGTGAAATCATTTTAATGTTGACTATTCTATTTGCTACAGACTGATAATAAAAGCCATCGCCGTTAAAATAATATCAACGCCATCTATAGTGATTATCAAAAAATCTCGGCGCAGTTTATGGAATTCAATAACAACCCAGACGTTCGGTGTTTCTATTATCACGGCATCTGCGGCACGTGCATATATCACATTTCCTACGTTTTTCCCGTGCATTAGAGGTTAGAGACTATGGGAAAGTATTCCCAATCACCAATACCCAAGCACGCGATTCGCTCGGCCGCTGCAAGGGGACCCGTAATTGCAATTATAAGGCTCGGCGGCAATCTCCATTCACATCTGGCGCACGCCACTTAGCGGGCACCCTGTGTTCTGTGGGCTGCGGGCAGCGAGCTATAGGGTGCCCTTGGAGGCTGTAATCTAGATTTGCAATGCAACTAACTGGGCCTAGAAAGAATCTAAAGCTCGCTGAAGAATTTCGAAGGAATCCTGCGTCCTTTGATCATTTTCTTGAGTGTGCAAGAATCTTCTATTTCAAGAAAATAATGAAATGGCATTAAAATTTTCATGCGACCTGCGCAGAATATAAAATAAGACGTAATTATATTTAATTTTTTAGATTCCTAAACGAAAATTTGAAACAGAAAAATCAGGAAAAGATACGGTCACATTTAGGACTCGAACACAGGACCCTTGCCTTGCCTTTGCCCCGGCAAGGCATTTTTCTGTTTCAAATTCTCGTTTAGGAATCGTTAATATTTTTTCCAGTAATTAAATTTTACAATTTGAGGTTTTACTCATTAAGTTCTTGATAAGATGAAAATTTGTTTTTTACTTTAACTTTACTAGAAATCGAATAGAATGGATTCAAGTGAGAAATAGATTGGTATACAAATTATTTTGAAACTAAATAAATGACAGAGATATTTTCGCTTGGGTTATGTTAAATGTGCGTTGTTTGAGGGATGAACCGAAAAAATAGCTCAAATATTAAAAGCTTTAATTCATAAACTATAACAAAAGAATTATGAACAGATAAATTATTGTTAGAAGATGCATTTGATAATAATAATAGTTCTTTTAAAGTAGCGTAGACCACCAACATTAATTTCTCAGCGGTAAATTACATGCTTTCTTCTCTCTATCTCTAAGAGTTGCTACCTCACATTTTAGTATTTTCCAACAGTGCAATGTAGATGACAAAACTCCACAGGCACGCAATCACGCGAGCTATTCTATGCTGCCGCTGCAAATAAAAACACTTTGTTTTTCTTAAGAGTCTCAAGGAAGAAACTGCGTTTATATTTACCATGGCAATATAGGTACTAAAGTACAATGGAGGAAAAATTCTTTGACGAGTAATGTTACAAAGTTAATAAATTATTATAAGCAATAATTGGTCGCCTGCAATATCTTATTTTCAAATAATTCAATGTACTAGTACTTCAATCAACAATTACTGCTTATTATATTATTTCCACCTGTAAACAACCAACTTTATTTTATTTTGCAACTGCTAATTATTGCTTATAATATTTTTTTAACCTTTGTGCTAAGCATAAAAACCTTGTCTAATAAACATTAATTTATCATTAAAAAAATAATTACAAAGTAAAATTTATCTATGCGTTATCAAGCAGAGATTCAATTTTGAACACCCCTATCATCTCTTTATTGACAAATTACTTATTTATTACTTTTTTTGTATTTCTTTATTCTTAAAAATTTAAATTATTACAGTTTTTTGTTTCCACAGCCACCATACTAGTATTTAAATTCTTACTTCTAATACATGCCACCGCCATGGTTAAACATGTATGTATTTGTTAATGTTCTTGAAAAAAAAGATCACATGACGTTGAGTAACGCTTTAAAATTAAAGTATGAAGTTAATTGAAAAAAATCTTAATTTTATTGGAATAAATTTTGAAGGTTATACCCATCTGTGTATTTTTTTAGAACTTTTTGATCATTCAAAAAGATAGCAGCCAAATACATGGGAAAAATAGTTGAAATGGTATTGTTAATTGTGAATTTGAAATATGAGATCGACAAAAATGATAGACGAAAATAATCAGGTCTCAATGGCCGAGTGTTTAGAGGCATTGTTCCGGTAACACAAGGATCCTGGGTTCGATTCCCAGTTGAGAACCGTAGCCTTTTAATTTTTCTCTATCTTGTACTATTTCAAATCTTTAGATTTATTAGTATTATTTTTGTCTTCAGTGAAAATAATCTACTTTGTTTAACATAATTAAATTAAAAATGATATAGCAAGGTAATTTTTCAATTATTTAAAAAGTATTAAATCTTTACCAATCTCAGTTAACGTTCTTAAAACCCTCTTATCTGATTATTGATAATGTCCGTACCAAGATACTCCTCCATAATACACTCTACAAGTTCATATGTTGAACATATTTATTATTACCCTTCATTAGTGATAAATATCAATAAGGAGTACATATGGTAGTTTGTTCCAGAATTTCTGCACTGATATAAATGCGGATTTCTCGTATTACTTAGTAGAAGACTTACTACTTATCAGAACGCTTAAAAATCCAGCAACGAGAGGTCTCAATGAGGGTATTGTATTTTAATTATGATGATAGAATAACACTTCAAAAATATGCGAACACCTCAGCACAGGTTCTCTCCCAGAGAGGTGTTATCAAAACACTACTACCAACCTATTTATAAATGTTAACTGATTATAGTTATGATTATCATATATTTAAACTGTAATCATATATTTAAACTGTAATGCAAGCATATTATTTTAATTTTCTCTTTAACATTTGATTCTTGACATGTTCCCGACAAAGTACTCTTCCATATTATTCACAACCCTGTAACAGTGCCACAGTCTCGGTGATAAATTCACGAACAATGGGTGTTGATTAAAACTGTACCATGTGGTTTTAATTAGTATCCTTTTAATGGCCCATTGAACAGAAGCCTATAAACCGCGGCCGCGCCTGCCGGAGATGGGTTCACACAGTGGCTGAGGTTGGCAGTACTTGGTACTTGTCTTCCTCGAGGAAGTAAGAAGGAATGCAATCAGGTGATTGTACGGCCATATAAGAAGTGTAGAATAGAAGGAGAAACAGATTGCTGGAAAGGCTGTGGAATTTTAAACAGCGGCCTGTCGAGGCGTAGGGGCTTGTTAAATTATCGTCGTAGACAGTATTCAAAATAAGATGATTTAGCGCTGTTTCCACGGGTCACATCTGAAGAAGTATTATAGCACTATGACAGTATGAAAAATATTTAGTTTCATGGTGAGTTTAATAGTTAGTTCAAAACACCTAAAAAATACACGTTAATTATGTCGATACTTTGCTTCAGTGCTTTTAAAAAGGCTCATAAATAAAACTAAACTTAACAGTGTTACAACTCGAGGCAAAATGCAATTTACTATATTTTATATTCTTCTTTCTGAAATAAATTAGGTAATGACTTGTTTGAAATTAAATCCTTGTTTGCTGACTAAACCCACGGTTAAATAACATTATTATACAGGGTATAATAATGTTATTTACGGTTGGCCTCATGTATCTTTTATCAGGAGATTTTTCAATGTGGATGAGTGTTTCAGGCTAATAATAATTGCTTGTAAAATAATTGTTACCCTTTGTTCTATGCATAAAAAAATCTTGTCTTAAACATTAGTTTACCAAAAAAATAATAATTATTATACAGGATGTTAAGATACGTACCAGACTTACTTTCATTTGTCAAATGGATTATTCATATATACTCGTACATATATATGTAAATATTTACATATGTGTTTTTTTTTTGTATTAGTAGTTTACGAACCGGTGGATGCAATCTAATAATGTTAGCTTTAAGTTAATAAAAGTTCGTCTAGTCTATGTTTTTTTTAAATTTTATTTTGTTATGTGGTTAGGTTAGGTTAGTTCCAGGTTTGAGTCCCAACTGCTCCCAACCGTCTAGAGTGAGTGAAACTATGACATCACCAATTGGGGTTGTGAGGCTGAAGGTAGTGAGGAGGTGAAGGAGAAGGGGGAGAAAAAGGTGAGGAAGTACTTGGTTGTTCAGATCTGGTCACCAAACACCTGAACCGGTGACTTTCAGCTTGCTGGTCGAGAGTCTTACCCCTCGACAGAGGCCGAAAAAGTTAGTTATAAGATATATAATAATAGATATATATTTTATATTTGTACAGCGCCCGTGTGGAGATTTTTCACAAAAACAGCGCTTCACAAATCGTCCAAATATATATTTTTTACTATTATAACTTTAACCAGTTATTCCTGAAATTATTTGAAGTAAAACGTAAATAAAATTTGGTCACTTATCAAAATTTTATCCATATTTTTTACTCCAAATAACCTCAGAAATCACTGGTCAAAACGTCAGATATGTCTCTTAACAGCCTATATTCAAAACACTAAAAATACAGTAAAAATAAATGAAAATTGTTATATTCTTACTTTTATTACCTACTTGAAGATAAGAAATGAACTAACGACTCGACGCTGTGTAAGTAAGTAAAAATGAGTGCCTGTGGAAGGTGTACTTAGCTTTTTATAGGAAAGGTGTGAGGTTGAAAAAGCCGGGGATTAGGTGTGTTTTAATAAATAATTGAAAGGGACTGGGTTGTCAAGTAATTAGACGCGAACCTAAACCGCCCAGGAAAGCCTTTTTTGTACGCAATATATACGGCCGAGTGGCAAACGCCAATGTATTTTCCCGTCCGGTGGCGGGATGTCGGGAAGTTAGATGAATAGGGAATACATGAATAATTATTGGACAATAAGAGAACGTAATTGGGAAGACGATATTTATCTGTCTATTGCCAAATGCGTGGATACAATACAAACACTTAGCAAACGGTTAAATATATTCTCAAAGCCCTTTTATATCGCATTTGTAATTTTTTTTAAGTAAACTCCACACAGGAGGCACTGGAGAAAATAATTTCCCTCCGGGCTTATGTAATCTTTTGGGATACTTTGTGCAGGGTCTTTTATAGAAAAATAAATAGAGAAAGTTCTGGAAAGGAAAAAGATGTGAAAGGTGGCTCTGAATCTAAGGATCAGTGTGTTCATGAGTGACGGACTAATGAATGTATCACTCTCACTGCGGCGTGAGACGATGGGTCGAGAGATAAGTTGGAGTGGTAAAAGGGTCTTCCCAAACCAGCCCCTCCCGATCAGGCACGCCCCGCAGCTGGTGGGCAAGCGCATTCTAAACACACCTCACCCGATGAACGCAGGCACCCCTGCTAAATCACCAAACGTAGCGAACAATTTGGGGTGACCTATGGTAGAGATGTTGGTTATCCAAAAAAGTGGTATTTGGTACTTACTTATATTTCAAAATATACAATGTACTACAAGAATCTCCCCTCTTAGCCGCAATCAACTTATACTAAGAAACCTTGAAAATATCCATATTCCTTTACACAATTTTGTATAGTTCACTAGTTCGTATTTAAAGCTTTAAATTAGATTAATTTAATATTATCTTCATTTGTTTATTTATTAAATAGATATTACTTCTTATGATTGCAGTACATTAATGTTTAATTTAATAACGCTGTATATGAAAAAAGTTATAATTTAAATACCGACTAAATAATTTTATTTGTCTCATACACTCTAACCATTCAAGAATGTTAACGAATGTAGTAAATGCATAATGTAAAATGAAGTAGGTTCCTTAATTAACCGGAGGACCTTCACTCAAACAAATTCATATTAAAATTTCCACTTCTCTTCGTTGACAGATAATATTATAATACATGCAGATCTCGATTAATTAGCTGTGAATTATTGCAAATTATCGTGATGCGATCATATAAGTAAACATTCACTACTCTTGGCTTAATATTACACGAGAAACTATTTTTAGACTAATCAAATTAAATCGGTCTGTTATTGACTGAGCGTAGTTTAATTTTAGATAGACCGTTTTGCAAACATTTCTTGTAGTTTCGTTTCCTTTTCAAGGTGATAGCCGTTTTAATGGTTCAGTAAAGATTCCATTTTCAAATGTAATATCATCGTAGTTTTTTAGTGGCTAGAGAAGGAGGTGGCGCAACACGGCATAATACCCCAAAAACAAATAACTACAATACTTTTGGCCGTGAAAATCTCACATCATACTAATATAATCTTACTATACTAATAATCACATTTTTGCCTACCAGCCTGAAGAAAGTTTGAAAACAAAATTGTCACTGTCACATTTCTTTGAATAAATGCTTAAATTTCTCATTTGATTTTGTTTTAAATATCGCAGATAATATGTGGTATAAGTAGGTAGGTATTTATGTACATACTTACAAATCTTATGATTTTATAGGAATTTTTGGTTTTGATTTACTAATTATGAGAAAATTTTTAGAAACATACTTTTTGTGACTCTAGGTCTACTATTCACAAAACTACTATATTGATTGAGTAATTTATAGACAACACGACATTTTAACCCAACAGGGAATTAAAAAAATGTATAAAAAATCTTATTTCATTCTTACCTACTTTATTCTTAACTTCTTATCTTCAATTTTAGAAATAACGATTTTTTGGTATTTTTTTTATTATTGCTTTTAAAAGATAATTATTTAATTAGCATTATTTGCAACCATGTAATTGTAAACTACTATATTAAGGATTTCTAAGATCGGTAGTACAATTTAACTTTTATGTTTAATTCTACACAATATTAATTTATTAATCGTGCAATGTGCATATAAAATTAAAATATGTGAATAGGAAGACTTCCATAATTAAGGACTTTGTTGGCGCAATTACTGAATTATCATAAATGTTTTATAATTATACCGCTGTGTGAAAATATTAATTTTAATAGCTCATTTATTAATGCGATAAATTATTTTCAAGGATAAAAAATGTTTAGTTACATAATATGGTTTAGTTACGGTTACAGAAAATGATCTTTCTGTTTTCCTCGCGGTACTTGCTGATCTTAGCATCAATGTTATGGCACTAGAAGGGAGAAGATGAGGAGATTGTGAAGGCCATGAGATGAAATGAAGATGACTCATTCATAGTACCTGCCTTCCAGTACAGTATGGGACCTCTCATATCTGAAGATGTATTATTGCCAATAACATTAGATTATTTAACTGCAGATGGTGATGCATTACCACAGATTAGATAATCAGCATGTCATTTTTTTTCGAAATAATTTTTTTTTTCATGTCTCCATAAATACACCATTATATCATAGAGAAGATTATAAATATTAGGCAGTTTTAAAATTTTGTGACAAGCGTCAAAAGATAATTGCTAAACTGTCTGTAAGTGACACTGAAAATTTCGATAGTCAATGCAGAATCGTTAAGCAATTGATTAAGGCATTTTGATTGACAGAAGTTCTCGCTTTCGGAACATAAAAAATGCATGAGATCTCCCACAAGTATACTCGTTAGGCACATGTGAGTTAAACTTTTTCAACATAGAAGGATTAAATATAGTTCTGGAGATTAAATTCAATATTTTAAGGTGGGCTGAAGGTGTTAAATTAAGCCTACTATATACTTTGAGTAGTTTTGGCCGCCTTAAATAAATACAACTCGTCCAGGTTTCCTGGTATTTCTTTATATTCTCTCATAATCCAGGGATGCGGTTTTGATCTTTGGTTATTTTCATGCCTTGTGACTATCCAAAACACTTCCAACCTTCAGGATTATTCTTAAAAATAAATGATTTATCCGTTTTATTAGGTAAACATATTATAGCCTTCCCATCGTAGCTATTCGTGTTGTATAAACATTAAACTGACAGGACTTTATAAGTTATGAGTGTCAACAGGAATGAGAAATTAATATTAATTAACTTACATTTAAACAGTCGCGTCATACAAATTGTACTAAAAGTATTATGTTTCATATTGCAGTCTGTATATTATTTTATCTGAATTAACAAACACCAAACATTATAATTTTTATTACTAGAGTTTAATGATTAATGGTTTTATGTTTCACAATAATTATTAACTAAATACTCAGATCTCAAGTGATTCCTATATTATATTAATAAATACATTACATCACACAGACCCTTATTATATTTTTAGATCGGAATAAAAGGTGACTGAAATTATCACCTTATTTCTGGAATTACGTTATGTAACAATTAAAAAATCGCTTAATTCTTGTCGATACATTATATAGTTAGGTATATTTAATAGGAACTGGCGCCAGAACAAAATGGTTTGCGACTTGAATGTCAATTTTATCTAGGTACTATTTTTATTAGTAAATACTACCATCGACATATCCTCTATAGTGTTTGCATTGTTGCCAATAACAGACACAATAATTATTAGCAGCGGAGTGGCTTAAACGGACGGTTATAAGGAACATTAAAAACAGTTTATAAGTCGCACGAACTCCGTGATTCGCTGAGTCGGTCATTTATTCACTGATGGATTTGGTGCTGAAAGCAACGAGAAAATGAAATCAGTCGAACGGGAAAATATATCACATTTTCGACAACAGAGTTTCATGTATGTTATCGCGTATCAATAATTGTAAGCAAAAGAATGCGTATTCACAATTTATTACTTTATTATTTTAAATTATATTATATTAAATATAATATAATACATATGGTGCTTATATCATATCGGTCTAGCCAAATGTATGGCACTTGTATTTACTTGTATGCAGTACCCCATTGCAAAACCAGATTGGCAATATACTTTATTGTCCCTAAAATATACAATTATTATTCACCTCTTACAACTTTAAGAGACTATGCATCAAAACATTAACTCTTATAAAAAAAACATATCTTCCAAAATAAATACATTTTACCCATTATTTTTTTTAATATTTATTCACAAAAATAATGTTAAATAATTTACAGAAAATATAGTAATTATTTCACGTAATTTTATAAATAAGATGTACCACCATAATAAAGGTAGACTTGTATATATGGGGGATGTGTCATTTTGTTTAAAATTTTTGTTGTTATTTATATTTCGGATACATTCTGGTATCGAATTTAAATAAATTACTCCAGGATATTTATAGTTGATTTTTTTCCCTATTGTTTGTTTACATTTTGAAGTTGGGAGGATTATATATACGTTATAAGTCCTAACTGTCTATATCTTCAGTATTTACATTAATATTTTACCTGAATTCTTCTTTTTTTTGATTAAATGTTAACGTTTTTTAACAATATAATAATAATAATTTTATAATTTGTGTTGCTATTGATTACTTGGAACGCTGAGTGCATTTACGCATCACTCCCTCCCCCCCAAATTTTATGTTTATAAAGCATAGTTTAAGGAATAATTGTACTAGTCAGAAGATGACTAAAATAAACTGAAATCAGTCACGGTCAAAATATAAAATAAGTACAAAAATGAATTATATTTGTTTCAATTCAGATTTTATAAAATTTTTGATATGTCGCTGTGTTGCTCGTTGGAATAGAACGATCATTTCTATCCTTACTTCTAGTCTGATGTTTTTTTTCTACAATTTTTGCATTGTTTATTTCTTTAAACGTGCATTATTATCTTTTTTGTAAAACACTGTTACTTACCTGAAGAGAGCGTCGCTCAAATATCTGAACAGTTTCTTCATTACAACATATTAAATCGGTTTCTGTGCCTTCAATAACGGGTATAATATTGTTTTTCCTCCGCTCCCCCATCCAATACAACCGTAGGTTACGATTGAGTTACATAGCCGATAAATTTTTTTTTCAGTCTCGTGTTTTTAAAATTCAAAGAAATAAATATATGAATCTGTAGGTGCGGTCTTTTAACTCAACTGTTGAAATATTTTTAGAATTATTCAACTGCTGAAATATGTATTGCCTAAATATTTAATACACTCGAGGGCTTCACACTTACAGGTAAAGTTATAATTTCCAAAGCTCCAGTTAATTTTACCTATTATGAGATGGTGAGGTTTTTGAGGTTGTCCTGCAATAATAAAAGAGGAAAGTTAAATATTTGGTTTTAGTATGTTTAATGTAAACAAATTACTGTCCAGCCACTGTTTTACTCTGTTTATATCGGTGTTTGCTAAGTGGTGTGTTTCCTTCCAATCATCTCATTCAAACAATATAGCTATATTACTGCAAACGTAATAATTTTCCCATCTTTATGTTGGTTACAGAGTTCGTTGACGTGCACAATAAAGAGAATAGGCCCTAGTATACTTCCTTGTGGCATTCCAGAGTTATTTTCTAGTAAAGTGCCAATAGCCTCATTCATTCTTGTTTTTTGTAATATATCAGATATAAAATTTTGTATCCACTGAAAAGTTTTTCCCGTTTTCCTATATTTTGCAATCTCTTTAACAGTAACTTATGGGCTGTTGTGTCAAAAGTCTTGGGCAGGTCTAGGAATAGGGCAATGGTTTTCTTGCTTGATCATATTTCCTGCAATAATTTCCGTGAAAAATTCGATGGCATCATCCATTCCTCTACCCGACCTGAATTTATGTGTTTACCTTATGTAGACTACAAAGACTGGATGGATAGGAAACCTCAGTATTAAAGCTTGCAAAATTGTCTTGCCTACCCAACATACGCAACCTAAAATGTCACCATGACCGGAATAAAGAAGAAGATGTCAAAATATATAACTCATATGGTAAATGTCGAACTTTACACATCATACAAGAAGGATTGATGCATATATAATATGAACGAGACTTTGGAATAAAATTTTGTGATCTCAAAGCTGGCATTTTTTATGGCTCTAAATGCGACAGGTAAGTCCTTTTTTCTCTTGTATTCCAATCTGGGCTTATCTTATGCTCCTGAAGCCCAGAAGCTAAGAAGATTTTGAACATTGAGAAATACTGTTCATAGAGTTTAGCGGATGCGTAGAAAATTAATTGTCCTTCATAATATATTTTAAGTTGACATAGTTTTGGGACTGGTCCTAGAGTATGTTGCAAAGGCTTATCCCAGCAGCACCTTCTAACACCAACTCATACAGTGAAGTCGCAGTTTCGCGATACCAACTTTTATATCTAATTCTAGAAAACCTCATTAACATAACACACTGTGTATATTATTATCATTATTTATTATTTCTATGAGTCTAATAATAAGCTACTCAAAGTGGTTCATCACGTCTGTAAACATCTTTTAAATTTCTGTAAACATCTTTTATAGGCCTTAAGAAAAGATGTAGTGTAATGAGGTATATTACAACTTTTTAATATTGAACCCGCGACCCTTGGGTTTAAGGCCTGGAAGCTTAGCCATCGTTTACGTAGATCATCAAAATGTATTAAAACAAAAATTGAAAACAAATATAAACTTAACTGCTCGCTTAATACGAAAGAAATAGCACATGGTTCAATGTAATGAGGTAAAGAGCCTTTGTATGCAGATTAATTTGACAAGTTTCCCCAAAAATGTTTTTAAATATATTCAATTACTTACAAAACGTATTTCGTGTTGTGGTTTATTCTGCAACAAAAAGTGTATTTTTAATTTTCTCATTTTTAATATTCAAATCAAAATTTTCTCTAAATCATAACACTCGTAGGTAGGTACTTAAATAAACTACATATTTTACTAAACATTTATTATTATAAATTTCAAAAAAGGAATAATGTAATTTGTCTAAAAAAATCATTATCTCAATGACAATTATTTCTAACTTTCTTCAGGCAGGTAGGTACAACAATAACTGAGTCAAAGTTAGCCGTCTAGTTAAAATAAGGGCTTGTTTGAATAATAACGCGGATGCCACAGATCTTAGAAACCGGGGACAGAACATAAAAACAAATTTAAAAACAGGTGAAATGCCAAACGGTCAAGTCAAAATGTTTTATTTAAATTTTAACGTTTCACTAAAATTTCGTTAAAGGAGGAAATTCACTAACGCTTAATTTGCCTTTCTCCACTGGCGGTTAAAAGTAGAACTCTTCATCCTGTCGGTAAAAAAGAGAGTCATATTAACTTTACCCTAGTTCAAGTCTTCCACAGCCCCGAGTAACGCCGGGTAAATGACAGTGTGGAATAAGGCCGATGGTGAAGACGATTGACTAGGTATAGTAATTATTGTGAAGAGAACGCTATGATTTTAAGTGGGTAGTAATCCTACCTGCATCCATTTGACGAATGTACAAGATTCATCATTTCAAAACAAATTATTTCGAATTACCTATCTTAGAAATGAAAGGAATCGCAATCTATGTTGAAGGTCTTGTAGATCATGTAATGTAATAATTTTTACTAAAATTAACATCATAATATCATCGTTGAAAATAGCCTTAGGATTAAAGATCCTATTGAAAGATGATAAATTTTTGAATTAACGATTAAATCTTTGAGATTGTCCAACGTTCAAATAAAATTTATACTTTCCTTATCAAAATTTTTCATTTTATCTACATATTTACATTTGCAGTTGAATTTTATAGAAGAATAAAAAATTTGTAATATTTTGGATTATTGTTTAGACACGTTGCCAACTAATGACCTGAGGGACCCAGCTGTAAAATAGAAGAAAAAATCTTCATTAAAGGAATTAATGAAAATGGCTTGCGGAACCTTTCGTCAAATATCAGAGATTATTGTACGTCTGTGTAAACTTGGTGGTGGAGTAGCATTAATAGTGATCATGTATCCAGGGAAAACGGGTTCTAAACCCGGCGATACAAGAATTAAAATTTTATATTTTTTTATGTGAGACCGTACTGTAGTCCGAACTGATCCCAACTGTCTGGAGCCAGTGAGACGATGGCATTCTCAATTGGCGTATGTTGTGATTCTGAAGTTAGTGAGGAGTGAAAGAAGATTAGGAATAGAAAGTTGGGAAAGTATCTGGCTATTGAGATGTGATCACCAAAAACGGCCAAAGCCATTTCAAGGAACGTTTCAATTCTGAATGGTGGTCTTACACAGGGAGTTAGTGGGAGTATCTTCGACGTATGCCATAATACATAATTTAAAAATGAGTTATTTTAATTAAGTAATTTTGCGAAATAACACAAATTATTTTATATTTACATGCGCACTCCGGCATTTGAATCCGTGACATCAGCTAGCTATTTTGAAGCCTTACCCCTCAACCACGGAGGCCCTCGATGCCTATTGTTAGGTGCAATATTAAAATTTCTAAAGTTTTTTAACTGATCTATTTTTTCTGTTTGACCAGGGTGTATTAAACCACCAGGATCAAAAAATAGAAAAAAACCATAGGTCTCACATAATATGGCCAAGGCGAATGGTTACATCCGGATACTTTCGAACCTTTCTTATCCTTTTATTCCTTCTCATCCCTCGTCCTTTCCTCTAACAACTTCTCCAATCATTGTTGTGCGCCAAAGTATCAATGTGTGTGATCTTATTAAAGGTCGGAAATTTTTCTAATTAACCTCACCAATTCATTAGTTTACTTTTATAACTGGACGTGTTCCATAACAATAAATTATAGTACGAGTATCAGTATACTTTAAAGAATTTTTAGCGAAATATCATTCCGTAACTACACACACATTTTGTTTACCAACGACAACAGCCAAAAATCATCTATTACAGATTAAAAAAATTTTCAAATAATATTGAGAAGAGTTTCAAATGGAAACAAGTAACGTAACCTTTTTCGTTTGTATTATTAAGTTATGTACTCGCATAACTTTTGTGCACTAATTTGTTTAGCCAGATGATTTCCCACAAACAAACATAATTAACTGTTTTAATTCGTCAGCTTGGCATTTCATCCCTCCTTAAATTTGGTTTGACATTCCATTTTCAGTTAAAAATGATAGCCGTGTTGAATACTGCCTTTTTATACCGCCAGAGTTTGCATGAGCGTAGATTTTACTACAAGCTGTCAAATCGAAATAATCAAAATTATGATTCCTAATTGCCTGGAGAACGTTTAAAAAAGAATTCTTGGTTAGATCGTGACCTTTCTTTGAACAAATTGTTTAATTACTTATTTGAAAAAAAATATGTTACATTAAATATTTACGGTTTCTAGTAAATTTGTTTTTTTGATTTATTATGTAAGAAAATAAAAAAAGGATTTTTTTTTGGACACGAGGGCTTTAGTTCACAGAACTACTAGTAAGATACGTGTACGATAAAAAGATAACAAGTAGGTGCATACATATATCTCAAATAAAATTTTATATTATTAGGATTAACTTGTTGAAGTTTAAACTTCGTTATTATATTATTAATTTTTAATAATAAACTAATTAAGAGACAAATTTTTCATGTATAGCACAACTAATAACGTATTATTTTTAAGCAATAATTAGTAGCCTGAAACCCCATATAAGACGTGGTGCAATTGGCAGAGCACCTGACCGGCAATCACAAGACTGCGGGTTCAATTCCTTCGGCGGAATGTATTTTTTCTCGGAAGATTTTTTCAATTTATTTGGTGTTTCATGCTAATAATTTTTGCTTAAAAATGATACGTAATATTATTTGATCATTGAAAATTCTAATACTATATATATTTTTTTTTTGTTTTCAATGATCACAAATCATATATTTATTCGTCTTATTTCGGTTAAGATGTTATTTCCCATCGTTTGCCTAATTAATCATATTCGAATACCTAATTTCTCCAGATGAAATGATGATGTTTTGTTTTTTACAAGTGGTCGGACGCCTATAAAACATTTGCATAATTGTGAATGCGTGCTTCATTTCACCCAATGATCGATGACCATTAAGTTGTAATGACACAATTCGTGCACTTTTAATGGATCTCCATCAAACAATTTCATGTCATTTATGACTAGCATGAGAAATGTAATTAAGTTTTGTTATATGTCTAATTCACAGTTAATTTTCTTAACAGCATGCAATCTAGGTAGGGCCAATTTTTAATGAAAGGTTGATTTAATACTTTCATAAAAACAAATAGATACGTATAATTTGTGTTAAAATAAAAAATTGATGTATCGGAAATGCTCTTTTTATTTACTTTAAAAACAGTTTTTTATCTAACATTTAACACATCTAAACATTACTGTGCTATAAATTAATTAATTACCGTAAATCAATGACGTTACAACAGGTCTAGACTTGCTATTGTCCCACAAACTCAAGATAAAATGCGGCAAGTAAGGAACATTCATGTTTCAGAATAAAATTCTTAATTCAAACGTTACTCATGTGTGACAAAGATAGACAATGAAAATTATTTGCGTATGAAAAAAATAAACGATACAGGATGACGTTTTTGTATTTGCGTCGAATGCTGAATTCTAAATCACGGGTGACTGTGATAACAAGATACGCTTACTCACTTACACTATAAGACGAACACGGAATTCTGTATGAGACAGCCTCCTGTTATTGAGTTGTCTTTCTTATGCTTGTGTTACTACGTTCGCTATCTCACTTTCTCTAATCGCCCTGATTTTTTTTCCGAAACAATCAATAAAATTGAATTTATATAATATAATGCAATTTACCTAGACGTTGCACTCGACGTGTGGCAGCTTAGTATTGAAACTACGAAATCGAAAATACCACAAATCACTTGCTTTTGGCTTGCCACTTTTAGATTTCTGCAGCGCGTCTATATATATCGTAACGTCATTACCGCAAATGGGATTGTTTATTTCTTAATAACTGATTCCTTGGATATAAATATTAATTTTTTTAAAGTAAAAATTTGTTAATATCTTAAAGCCTTCTTCAATATTTATTATTTTTTTTAAGTCGTTAAGCATTGCTCCTTTTCATTGGGTATATTTTCACACCAACTTCTTGAGGGTTCCCCTATTTTGCCTCAATAAGATACGAACCTTAATCAATATGCATGATAACTAAATTTCGATATGGGATAGCCTCTGTGATGGATGGATGTTTTAATTGCATTAGTATTAACGACCACCTATCATTCTTTCAGACCTATTTCTGACCAATTTCAGTGCATTTGGGAGTAATTGCAAACATACACTATGTATTATCGGCATATCACTCCTAACGAGAACTGAAGCACGTCATTTTGTAAAACTATATGCTTTTCACTTACGATTTTAGGGAGAGACAAATGTTTTACTGCATGAAAGTCATCATTTTTTTTATTTGTTCGGCAAGATGGCTTGGATAATAATTATCTCCTACAGACAATTCAGCAACCATATTTTGACGCATGTCACAAATTAGTAAAACTTCCCCCCATGACCTTTTATACTTACATTCACCTCAAAGTTGTAATCGTTTCGTAATATTGGTGCATAACCGTTTAACGGAGAACATTAATGAACAAATAATAAATATAAGCAACAAAAAATTCTTAAGATTCCTGATGACATTCTCCACGAAAAGCTTTTTATCACACCAAGATCATTCATAGGTCAACGTCTGCGTTTTTGCAAGGAAGACATGCACAGTTCATGAACTTACGTTAGCTACGAATTTTACTAAAGATGGAGTCTGAAACAGATGAATTTCATAAATTAATGTGTGTGAATGATCTCCTTTTTTGCCAAGATTGGCCATTAAGCTTGAATTTTGACGATGATTGAAATTGACTAAGCTGGCCCTACCCTAGTACAAACCTTCTCAAAGTTCCTGTGTAAAATGTATTTACATGAATTTTGCAGGGTTAGCATTTTGAATCATCAATAACTCACAAATCTCTCATTTTATCCGATTGAATATTTTGTTATAAGCAAATAAATAATGTCTTTATTTTATCTGCAATTTTAATGCAGGTGTAATTCAGCAGAACAAAGCTCAGTACCAATATCTTCACAATTAAACATTTATTAAGTGCTAAATCCATCGAGTTGGTAAACCCAAGTCTATGAGATCGATTACTTCATATTGGTGAGCAGTTAACCTTTGTATAAAAGAATCTACCAGATTAATTCATTTAAACCTTATGCTAATATTATTACTCTCTGTTCTAGCTGCATACGTAAATATAAATCATACCAAATTCGATAGGAACTCGATCCACTTTGAGTATTTAATTAGCCGATGTTGTTATTATTTGTTTGGTACGTGTGTAAATTCTAGCCAAGGTCAAGTAAGGAGTGCATTCGAATAAAAGAACCCGATAAATCACGGAATCCTAACATCCTTTATGGAAATATGAAGGATCGTGTCCTAGATGTACCTACTACACGGTGAGCCTAGATTTAGGAATATTATGGTATAATGTTGTTTAACTTAAGGCGATGCACTACGTCGAGTAATATTTTGAATCGAGCCGCCATCAATAACACTCCTTACGTAGATGGCGATAACGCTTAATTCCCGCTTAACACCATCCGCCTGTTTTGATTTATGCAAGAAAAAAACATGGCCAAAAAGTGTCTTTTATTTTATTTTGTGGATGTTCAGGCATTAATATTTAAATGTTTTCCGATCATTTTATAAATATTTTAATTTTCCACATTATGCAATAAAACCATAACCGAAAATGGTTTCGTAAGTAGAAAATTTTGAACTTTAAAGCAGTTTTCATAGGCTTCATAAATTACGTAGTGCATCGCCTTTCATGTTTGTGATATCTAATTCGTGAAATATTTACGTAGGTCTTCAATAGCAATCTGGAGGAAGCTAGCAGGGTGGAAATAAATACTTAAAAAATTAACTTTTCGAAAGAAGCAAACACATTGTGACTTGACATTTTAAATAATAATAAAGAAAACACTTTGTTTAAAGTCACTTTTTGATATTTTAAAGTCTACCGGTTTCGGTACCTCCGTACCATCATCAGACGTACTCATCACCATAAAATGAGATTGGCTTACGACTTAACAATTCGGAAGCATTGGAAATAAAAAAAATCAGTTAATTCAAAGGCTGAAATCATCAATAATCAATTAAATTTAACATTCAGCCCTATATTAAGTATGTTTCCCGCTATCCCAAACTCCCCACCCCCACTTCCCTCCTGCAACTGGTACTGTCTCTCTCTGATTTTCTATCACTTTCCTCTTAACTATTGGTTTATATTTATGTGTATTATTCTGTATTTGTTAGTATTTTTATAACAGTCCTGATGATGGTACGAGGTCCCGAAACCGGTAGACTTTAAAATATCTATAAAGTGACTTTAAACGTTTAAAGTGACTTTAAACGTTTAAAGTGTTTTATTTTTAATTACTTAAAATATTGACGAATCTCACTTACCACACGGAGAAAAATTAGTAATTCTGATTTATTGAATTTTTTTTTTAAAGTTTCTTTATTCATTGAAATTGTTTGTTACATGCATTGAGGATTTTTCGACCACCATATCTTCAAAATATTAGTCATCTTGTTAAAAACGGAAGTGTAAACCGCTTCCTGATAAAATATTGGTAAATTCGTAATAATATCGGAATACGTGTTCATCCACCTGCGTTGGTCTGAATAATATGTTAGGACGAAATGCAAAAAGGTTACTTTCATGAATACAGGTTTCAAACCTTTAGTAAATTTCGTATATATTATAACGATGTCGGAACACGTTTTCGAACTAAAAGTATATCCGGAAAACTGATAATTGATTCATTAAATGCCTACAATCCCGTTTAAGCAGGATAACCAATAATTTGTAGAGAGATTCTAAACAATGGAGCAATACTCATTTTTCTTCACGAAAATGCTTACTTAGGTCATTCATTAGAAACATCAAAAAATATGTTTTTGTTATTTGGTCATCGAATTATGTCCTAAATGAAAATGAATGGGTCCAGCAATCGCGAGAAATAAATTTAATTTACAAATAATTGAAAACAAATATTACTGTGATTTTTTTCAATCAATAGGTAGCTGGTACTACCCGTTCATCTCAAATGAAAATAGGCATTACTCCGTATTTATTTGAAATGATACTCCACATTATTTTATACATACGGTGGTGTTTGAGGAGGTTGTTGATATTATATATTTTCAAAATTATACTATTTATTTTTATTTTTTAGTAAAATAAAAAATGATCACATCATAAATAATTTACCAAAAAATATTCGAGTAATGTGTACCCTGTATAACAGGTTGGGGCGTGATTTGCATAAAGACATGCCCAACCTGTAGTTGGAAACACTATGGATAAATCGTGAACTCAATTTATCGGGAGATGTTATATAATGCCATGCTTTGACCTTAAAATAATGGAATTCCAGTACCGTAAATCTCAAATCCCTGTTAACCCATGTTCCATGTTTCTATGTTCCTATGCTCCAATGTTCTTATGTTGCAATGTTCCTATGTTCTTATGTTCCTACGTTCCTATGTTTCTATGTTCTTATGTTCCTAATTTCCAATGTTCCAATGTTCCTATGTTCTGATGTTCCTATTTTAATAAGTTTCTATGTTCCTATATTCCTATGTTTATATTTTCCTAAGTTCCTATGTGCCTATGTTTTTTTGTTCCATGTTCTTATGTTCCAATGTTCCTATGTTCCTAATTTCCAATGTTACAATTGTCCTATGTTCCTATGTACCTTTGTTCCTATGTTCCTGTGTTCCTCTGTTATTAAACACAATTAAAACTAAATCAGTCAGTAAACACAACCATATTATAGTTTTTTTTAATTAACTAAGAAACAAAAAAATTAATAACATTGGTAAACTTTCATTTGTTTGTGGTCAACATAAAAATGTCGTAAATTTATCCAATAATCAAAAAAAGTGAAAATATTCTATTGTTCAACGTATAATTTTCGTACAATAAAATTCCTTATACCAACTAAAAAAGTACATAAATTAGCATTCAGAGATTTGATGTGTCTATTGCAAATCAATATTCCTAGACAGGTTTTAATACGGACTAATCACAATAATTCACATTCAATTCAATTTGTTCGGATTAATTTCATGATTAGACACTGTTTAATTATTGCTCAAATTGCAGAAAAAAAACTTAACTGGTCATTATAAAACTTTAATTCTAAATGCTCCATTTTTTAAACACATGAAAATGAGTAATAGATAGTAGAGCCATGTTTATTCAAGGTAAAATCGTTAGGTACATATTATTGTATCGAAATATATTTCATACTTGTTCCACATAATGGTAACTTATACAACTGTTGAAATAAACGTGAAATATACAGTTCATATTTCACGATTTTAAACTAGATCCCGTAGCTCAAGACGGTGGTTAGTATAAAGAAGTGTTGTAAAAAAATAACAATAAATTAAACAATAATTAGTATTGAAGACAGGGTATGAGAATGGAAGATTGGAGAAGAGTATGAGAGTAGTTGGCGAAGGGTCAAAGAGCAGATTGCGAAGATGATTGAAGATAGATTCGATGAAAAGTGTAATTTGTACCATTTATCTAATAACGAATCTAAGTTATTGATCGAATTCGGGGAAGCAGTTTTAATGTTTGATATTCAATCATATTATTGCGAAATGATGTTCTGCTCTTGAAACTTGCAATTAATTACGCTTAGGCGTTTATCTGTTTTTTTAGATGAGAACCGATTGATACAAATCAAATTTTAATGCATCTTTTTACAATATTCTATATTTCTTTGTATGTCTTTTTCATTTAAGAATAAGATTTACGATTTATTTACTATAGCAGAAAAATAAAATTATAAAATAGTAACGTACATTAATTTTGTTTCTTAAATAAAGACGCAAAACCGTCAAAAATCACAGGATATTATAATTGTGGAATTGTGAAGATGTAAACATTAATAAAAAAATGGCCTCAGGATCATTACCTTTCAAACTACGATCAGAAATTTAACTTTGAATGTTAGCAAACTTAAAATTTACGACATCTGTCAAAATATTAAGCAAAAGTAATACACTATACAAAAAAGTATGTAGAATTTTGAATTAATAAAAAAAAATTCTTATCCATTTTATGGCTTTTATGAATCGTTCCCACTACCAGTTATAGAGGTCACACAGAAACACCTCCGTAATTATTATTTCAAATTTTTACTTATATATTTAGGAACTAACCCATCGTGGGGTTAAAACGCTAAATGTGATACTATGTGGTACTTGTATTTGTGAAATTCTTATTATTATAAGAAAATTGTGTTTGATAAAAGGGTAGGAAAGAAGAGAACATCATTGGGCAAGGTATAATGATATGGAGAAGAATAACAATAAGAGAAATACGTACTTTTGTGTCAGAAATATTTAGACATTAATCTCGAATAAAGTGGAGACAACAAAATACATTATTAATAAATGACCCACATTGTTGGAAATGAACTAGTAGCTCTGTAAACTGTGTAGACCTCGTATCCAAATAGTTGGTTCATAATCCTAAATTCCTAGAGAAAACCTAAATTACGATAACTTACTTTGTTCATTAAATTTAATAAAATTATCTGATCGCAGAATTATTTCCGATTTAACCTGTTTGTATAAAATCATTAATTCAATGTTTGATACCTCTGATTTATTATATGTAATCTCTTTTCACACTCCAAGCAGGTCGGTTACAAGACAGTACCTACGATATTATTGTAGCAATTCTATGTCAACGTACCAATATCACACTCCTATGCGACGGATTCAACAGCTAGGAAACAAATACTACGATGTTGTTGATATATTTAGTACATCAATTTCAATATATAAGCATACCCTATTGAAGTTTTTTTCATCAAGTAGTAGAATATTCTAATAAAGGTATTTAATTTGATTTGACTAACATATAATAATTTTGTCAAGGAAAAATATTTTGGATTTTTTTATGTTTTGTGCCTGCGTGCTGTGTAGATCAAGTTGAGTGATATTTTGACTTTATATTTATTTTTCTGCAATAGTTTTGATAGTCGTTTCCTGCACTATCTTCATGTATAATTTCGTAAATATTTTTTATATATATGTATGTAAAAGCCTTAATAGGCGTGAAATAAATAAATAAATAATTTTATTCTATTTAATAAATCAAAATTTTCTTTAAAATCATAAGATTTGAAAGTAGGTACTTAAATAACTACTTTTTTTATTAAAAACCACAAATATTTTTTAATTATTTCAAACTAGCTGACGTGTACCCGGCGTTGCTGGGGGTTATTCTTTGAAGATAGTGCAGGATATATACATACAGTACAATGGATTTTTCTGTTGGTGTTTTTAAGATATACAATTCCGTATTACATTATTTTGATATATCTCATAATGTTGTAAGCGCACAAAAATATTTTTTTACGACTTGATTACAAAACATCGTTTTCTCCTCTACTTTCAATAAATTCTATTTCTTCAGGCTGATTGGTAACAAAATATAGATCATTACATGTTTACAGCTCGTAGTAGGAACCACGATAATCCGAAATCTGGTCTTTTAAAAAGATAGTATCCAATATGGCCACCATTTTAAACCTAAACCGGAAGGTAATAAATATATTCACACAGATGAGTAAAATGCCAAACGGTTGAGTTAAAACAGGATTTTCCTTTCATTCAATAATATTTTAATAACCAAATCGTCTATCATGTTACAAACCCTCAAATTTTATACGATTTGTGTATTTATATATATTAATTCAACGGTAGATGTGAAGTCTTATTCCTTATCATTTAAGAGTCCCTCAGCCGCTGGGCCAAAATTATAGGATTCACAAAATGACATAACGTGCAGTTCACTAAATTCACCTATTGAACTATTGCAAATCATTCATTTAATAAAAATCTAGAACAATGTAGGTACAAATTATGGGGAGAAAAAAAACTTTCTCAATTTGTATTTAACAATGTTTGAGCTGTCGTTTTCCCGTAATTTATCGTGGTTCCCGTTAATATTTTAATCTAGCTCTCTACAAATGTATTTAAAGAAAAATTAAACCTTCTCTTCTGACTCTTTATAAGAGTGCAACAATGACTAATATGACTAATAATACAATGTCTTCCTGAGAGATATTCGACTTCTTCTTCCATCCAAGTATGCATGAAGATACATATACGTAACAGGTTTTCATCCATTCTCTATATTTCCTAACAAATTTCCAGCTCATACTGATTTTAAATAACTAGACTTACTAGACCAACGAGCGAGTTCAATTAATGTACGATAATCGTATTTAAATTTTTGGCAAATCGTTATCTAAGAATACGAAAGCAAATCTTCGGGTATTCATAAACCAGAGGAACGGGCGAGTTAAAGCAATCAATAACCACATCAACACTCTATGCAAATTGTGATCTATGAAAATTGAGAACCATCTGTCGCTGAAACCCGTCGTATCGGCGGGAATCTGTTCATCACGTTTCGTTCCACAAAAAATACACATCTTCGGTAAATCGTGAGAGAATACAAATCTGAAGGTTGCAATCAGCCACCATATAGTCCTCCCCCTGACACCTGCGCTCCTTACCAGTGGCGGGCCGTGAACTTTTTTCGATTAAGAGAGAGATAGTCATTCTAGAAAAAAAACCCGAAAATATTTTTTCGTAGAACTCTCATGACCGCCTTAAAAAATGTTCTGAATTGATTCGGGGGGGGGATAGGTTCTTTCATATTTGATATGATTAATATAACTATTCATATAAAATGTCTGTGACACATCACGCTATAAGCGCGCTATATTTTCGTGGCCTGGTATATTTTTGCATATCACTCACCATACGTTCCCACTGATAGTGTATGGCGAGCGATATGCTGATATACATTAAGCTATGATGCGTATAGCGTAATTTATCGCCTACCTAATAGGTATAGTGTTTTTTTAATCATTCATCTCTCATGTTGATTTTTTGGATGATTTTTCGTTGTTGTTATAAATTATTTTTTCTATTTTGTGAGGAGCAAATGGATTTATTTTTTATTAATGTACCTACCTAATATTGAAATATAATCGTCTTGTTTCTGATAATAAAAAAGTGTAGCGGTACGCCACTGCTAGTAACGGTATTTAATTACCTACATAAATTATCTTTGTTTGTTCTACACTCAGTGCAAGAATTCTTCTTAAAAGTACGCTAAGAAAAATATTCTAATCTTTAAAGAAAAGTGTTTTGACGTTTTTGGTGACTGTTGAGAGGTCTAAAAACAACTTAATTTATATTTTGTAATTTTTTTTTTTCATCGAGTCCTTGTTGAGATATGTCTGTCGATAGGTAGGTATACGTATTTTTTTAAATATAATTTACTTGTCATATAACTGATCTTTGCTTTACCTCTTGTTATACATTTTGAAGTGGAACAAATAGACATTTACTTTATTAAGGCAATGCACTACGTCGTGTAATATTTTAAATTGAGCCGCTATCAATAACACCCCTTACGTAGATGGCGATAAGGTTTAAATTCCCGCTCAACACCATCCGCCTGTTTTGATTTATGCAAGAAAAAAACATGGCCAAAAAGTGACTTTTATTTTATTTTGTGGATGTTCAGGCATAAATATTTATTTTTTTTCCCATCATTTTATAAATAACTTAATTTTACACGTTATACAATAAAATCATAACTGAAAATGGGTTCGTAAGTAGGAGATTTTGAACTTTGAAACAGTTTTCATAGGCCTTGTACATTATTTTTTTCTGGGCTTATAAAAAGACTTATCTAAAAAATACTCGATAATTTCAAAGGCCAAGATGTATTCTTCTCGCAGTATTTAGTTAAAACATCTGAAACATTTCCAGGCGACCATATTTTCAAACCAAAAACACATTATTTTGCATTACTACGTAGTGCATCGTCTTAAAGGATAATTTTTCACTTGTAGCAAACACTTTGTTGGTATACATAATTCTAATAATTAAAATAAAATAACTTTGTTTGAATACTACTTTATTGTATATATTTATAACCAACCGGTTTCAGTTCAACCCGAATGAAGGTTCAGGTTGAACTGAAACCGGTTGGTTATAAATATATAAAATAAAGTGGTAATCAAACAAAGTTATTTTATTTTAATTATTAAAAAGAATAATTAATGCGAAATAAGTGGTTAATTTAAAAAACGACATCATTTGTGAATACGACATTCTTTAACTAAACTCATAAAATTGTCTTCATGGAGAAAGGTATATTTAATCGCTATTAAAAGTGAGAGCAATAAATTATTTGCTGATGTTCTCATGTCACGCACAAACCTCACGCTTATGTTCTCCAAAATCCATAGATTTAACACAATTATGTCGTCATCATTCGTCAGCAAAAACATACCAGCCATAATAATAAACAAAACACACAATAAAATCGTTTTCAAAAATATTTCACAAGTACATACATACTTGGAAAATTTCGAAGAAAACAATAATAGTTTTGTGTGTTGGGCTTGATTATTATTGTGAGTTGTTTATGGGCGTTGAATTAGTGAACTTTTAACTCAATTATAATGAAAATATAAAAAACAAATAATGAAGCCATGAGAACCAGAAAATATCTCAGTTTATCGAAAACTTTCAATGAGCGGAGATGACTGTCAGTTTTAAGAGATAAAATGGAAAGTAGAAACAATACAAAAAAGGCATCGTTTCATTTTATGTTCATACAAAATTCAACTTTTTGATGGATGTTGTTTATAAATCCGATAATAATAAAATACGAAAATAAAATGAATCTCAAAGATTTAAAACATATTAATAACGTTTCACTACACAAAATACTCACAAGTCGGATCTGAAAAATCGTTTATTTATTTTGAAAAGATGCATTACATTATATGGAAGAAAGCTTTTGACTGTCCAACTAGGAAAGTTTCCCGTTTTAGGACAGTGAAATAAACAGGTTTCAAAGTATCACACATGTACATAATTACAATTACATAACAGTAACATTACATAATACATAATAATGAAGCTAAAATTACATAAAACATAACGGAAGGTTTCCCGTTTTAGGATAGTCAAATCAACAGGTGTTAAATTATCATACATGTACACAGTTACATAACGTAACATTACATAATACATAATAATAACACAATTACATGATATTAACACTATCTTGTTGAATAATATGACAAGCAAATTGAGAAGGTAATACACTAATGGCGAATATAAGAAAAATAAAAAATTAGGTTATAAAATTAAAATTTGAGAGAAAATAAATATGTAAAAGCAAAGATACACCTAGACGTTCGTGATACATAATTATCAGATTACATTTTTTAGTAATATTTCAGAATCAGTCCTGCCTAGATCTAATAACCATTTTGTTATTTTTGGTTTGAATCCTTATTTTGAAACATTACTGACCCTTAAAATGTGACTAAAAGAGCAACAAGACTTCCGAATTTGACTCATTTCAAATAACTCTTCTTTAATTTCTAAAATCCTTCTTCATAACGATAGAAAATAATCAAAACTAAATAATTTTTCATTAGTTCACCTGATTTTAGTTGCTTGCGAGTGCCGAACATGAAAATAAATCTGTTATTGTGTTGATTTCTTCGCCGTTAAATAATCATCATAATTACGTATAAGCGTGTATTATTTTTAAAACCCGATAATGGATGATAATATTATATCTATGTAATTACTCGCCCACCTCCGAGTTCGAAATTAACTCTCATTTAAAGTGTTTCAAATAGTTTTTAAAATATCCACTTTACCGCATAATTATCCCAAAAATAATGACTTCACGATGCTTTTAAAAGGTTGCGAAATCGTGAAAAGGCTTCGCCGATGAGGTTCTAATTCGCCGCGCAGGCCCGTCCCTGACTTATGTAACCTTGGAACTTGGAACATGATCGAATTCAAACACGAAGAAGATTCTGCAAACGCGGTCAGAAATGCTGTTGCATAATGCAGCTGGATAGATTTGTTTACGTATGGTATTGCGGAGATGTGGAGACTGCAGTACAGCGATGAAGTGTGAAGTGTGTTAAATATATTCAAGCTGATATTCATTTTATTTTTCCTTTACGCATTCAAAAAGTAACAATCTTTAAAATTAACTAGAAGTATCAATGGGAGTATCTGACTGATAGCTAAAACTATGGTACATAATAACTCTAGTGTCTAAATGTTTGTAGAGCGAGATTCTGATGGAATTTTCAAGGTCTTCACAAATTTTTAAAGCTCGTTATTTCTTATATCTGCTATGATCATTGATGTGAATAGCTATGATGGTATTAAATAAACGCTTGACAGAGCCGATAAGATGCCATATGTTTTTCAAATGCTCAGGGCGATGCCAAGTAGAAAGTCTAATACATAAAATCTTAACAAATAATTATAAGCAATAATTAGTCGCCTGAAATATCAATACAAATTGAAAATATCTCCCGAGTTCAAATAAATGCCGCCAGTGGGAACCTAACTGCATAAAACCTTGTCTTATAAACACTTTTTAATCATTAAAAAATAATAATATTTGACAAGTCAAAATATTTCACCAACAAATGTAGATTTAATATGTCTCGACGCCATCTAGTGGGAAATCTAGCACTAACAAAGCCTTTCCTACAAAAATTAAGTTGGTTGTTTAAAGGTGGAAAAAAATATAATCAGCAGTAATTGTTGATTGAGGTACTAGTACTTATATATTGAATTATTTGGCGGGTTGGAAATAAGCCGACATTGCTCAGTAGGTCAGAGCACCTGACCGTATTTCCCGTTGGTGGCATTTATTTTTACTCGGGAGATATTTTCAATTTCTATTGATATTTCAGGCGACTAATTATTGCTTACAATTATTTGTTATCCTTTACGCTATCCATAAAACCTTGTCTTTTATCATTAAAAAATAATAACATGAAAACTTGATAAATAAATACAAAAACATTCATGAAATCTTGACAAACGTAGAAACAGTCTAGCTTTGGGTTAGATATAGATAATGCTGTATAAATGGACCAAGACTACTAAAGTAGTAAGTTATAATACCTATTACGTATGTGATAGAGAAAAAAAATCTATACTTCAAAGGGAATCCTACCAATATCGTGACATCCAAATTTGTCTGTAATGGTAGATGGTTTGACGACCAAACTGAATACTTACAAATAGTTTAATTGATTTTAGTTAGATTTAGGTACTAGAAGGTTTGGGAACGTTCATTCATGCAACGCACATTGCCTTAGAACCTACTAGTGTAAAGTACCTAAGTCAGTCAGTAATCAACAGCCACCATCTAACTGAATAAGGGCGGCCGCTTTGGCTGACCCCCGCGCCCCGCCCTCCCTTTACCGCAGCGCGTCGCCATGGGCCACGGACCTACTACGGATACTCATTGACTCCGCGGGATCACAATATCGCTTTGGTCTTAAGATATCATCCCTGGCCTGCGCCCCTCACGCGCCTTGGCTCTGAGACATATGAGCAGGCCTGCATCTCCCGCGCAGCGAGCACATCCGCGCTCGCATCATCTGCCGACCCGGTCAACCCTACCTTCGGCTCTCTTACTTCACACTGGAGTTCCAGGAAGACTCAACGTCATCCCTAGTAATAAACACCATATAAAAGTCCGGTCTCCACCAGCTTCATGTGTTGAGCCACCGGCTTCATAGCCTCGACCACTCCACCACCATCATCTTCGCTTATATCTGGTGTCGGTCTTCGACCAGAGGAATTCGCCACTGACTACATCCACCGATGCGGTGTCGATCTTCGGCCCGGGGTGTTCACCGTTGGCTACATTCACCAACTGTCTGAGTATCGTTCCGGAGTTATCTTTCACTACTACACTTCCTCAATAAATGCTGTGACCTCACAACCTCTTTCAATTGTCTACTTATCACATCCCCAAAAATAAAATGATCTAAATATGCAGCAGTCTTAGAGATTTGTCTTCACAAAACTAATAACACTTAAACGAGTGTGAAATATTCTCCTTACTTATTTCTTCAATGGTCTACATTTATGATGTATCCATACGATTTATTGATGTATGTACTGAAGATGATCT
The DNA here is from genome assembly GCA_026573805.1 of Hesperophylax magnus. Classification (NCBI taxonomy): domain Eukaryota; kingdom Metazoa; phylum Arthropoda; class Insecta; order Trichoptera; family Limnephilidae; genus Hesperophylax; species Hesperophylax magnus. The sequence goes on from JAIUSX010000039.1 coordinate 17,055,821, forward strand.
TGGAATATCAGCTGAATATTGAATTTAGCGTACTGTCTAGGATTATTATTCCCACGCTCGAAGAAAATGAATTGAATCTAACTTTGCGAGTCGAAAGGTAAATGAAATATTGATTGAGTCGGTAAATGTTTTCATGATTTATTTGCAGAAGATATGCAGTCTGCTAGGAGGTCAGATTCCATTATAGTCGGAAGCCAGGCTGATATCTGTTACAACCATAAATAAAATGGTATAATACTAGGTTATAGAGTATTACCGCGATGCTCATACTAGCCTTATCCAGAAATAGTTGGCAGATAGCAAATATATTAATATTTTATTCAAGCCTTTGAATAAAATATTAATGTACCGTATTTAAGGCAACCAACGTATTACTATTTAGAAATAATTCAGTCAATTGTTTGTGCAAAATCGGCCTAACCGGTGAACCATGTGGATATTTTTTTTTTAAATCTCCCAATAATTGCTTGTGCAAAAGCGGCGTCACTGGAAAAAAGACCCAAGAGGAGAGTATTCAGACCTTTTCAAGTACCTGAAACTAAATATAGAAAAAAAAAATATATATCTATGACATGGCAATATAATTAATTGATAAATGTTGCATAATTTACGTGCCCGTCAATATACTCAATACAATCAAAAGACAAAAGATGCTCAAAGTTACAATTGTACGGTTAGGACGGGGTTACGTTATATGCCTAAATTATGGATTTACGAAGTGTAGGTAAGTCACGACAATTAAATCAGTCGTGTTCTAGCTTGTTGTCTTCATACGAGTACTGTTTTGTTCATAAGCTTAAACTCGACGTTCATTATAATCTAAGTGTTCATAGATGGCGTTAATTTTATCATTAGATTTAAATACGCCTTTTGAAAGTTATGCTTTACAATATTATGACCAATTTTTTAAATTTTTAATCACTAAAGGTATATATATATATATATCTAATTGAATTTATTTTGTTAATAAATTATGATAAAAATGTGAAAATGATTAGTTCTTCTTTTCATTAAGACAGCAATGAAGCTGAACCTTAATTAAAGATATGTGAAAAATGAAATTGTTTTCTATTACCTACTCTAAACATATATACAAAGTCACATAGACACATAACCCTAAATACATAATATAAGTGTAGTACGATAGATTAGTTGTTGCATATCTTAAAAAAAGCGAAAGGTTTTAAAAATAGCCAAGAAGTAAACTAATTAAGCAACTCATCGAAAGGTCAGGTTGAGCAAATAACTCTTTTTGTGTGTGTTCACGTTCAATCGGGATCTCCATTCATCATCATCAAATTTATCATAATCTTGGTTTACGCAATATCTCACAAGGTAAAAATAAGTGTAACACATTGAATATCATCTAATTATAAACAAATCCGAGACGAATTTGAGAGAAAGTCGGTTAATTTCGTGCTAACTGTGTTTGCTTTTAACAGGTGTTTTTTTTTTTAATTTTAATATTGATTTTCTCGTTTGGAAAATATTTGTAACTTAATTCATAGGTAAACATTTGTATAGTGTGCTTTTACAAAATCAATAAGACCACTGGTATTATTATTAAATAAAATTCAATATGGACGGGTTGTTCCACAGAATTTTAACAATTCATCAAATTTCAAAGTTTATTTGCAAGATCTGTGAATTTTCTATTCAAGTTTTGTTATAATTTCAGTTTTGGGAAGCAACTGGTCCATAATGATATAATAACAGAATTTCAAAAGGACTTTCGACGAATTTTTAAATTCAGAAATTTGATGAATTGTTCAAATTCTGTGAAACAATGCGTCCTTAACAAAGGCCATTTGAACAATCTCAGCCAGAAAAATTTTGAATTGTTTAAATTGAAAGTTTTTATTTCAAATGAACAGTTATTGAAACATAAATTTTTAAAACACATATATAATAAGTAAGCAAAAAAATTCACAAAGGAAAACCTGTGGGTGGGTATAGTGGGATAGTATTTTTTATCACATTTCAAAAATTTAATGTTTTCAAATTCAATATTAAATTATTGTAAGTATTTTTGAATTTTTTTTCTTTACTCATTAATGTTTTTTCTTTACAATGATTTCATGTTTTCTTGGTCACCATTATATCATAGGTATATACATACAAATATTAATCAGTAGTTCATAATCTAAAATCTTAAAACATAAAAATAAATTGTATTTTAGGAACATGAAATGTTAATAATAAAAACAAAAACAAAATACATACAATGAAATAAAGAAAGAAGTGCATAAAAATGAGGAGTTAAGAAAGGTTCGTGCCCTTTCAAATATCCGAACAAATCGGGACAAGCTACTCGATGACATGCTACTTCAATACATTAAACATTTTAGAGGCGATTAACCAGAAATGACGTTGAGTGAATGTGGTTCTTGCCTTGGTGATGATGCATCTAATGTTCGATGAGCGCGTGTACATTTGGCTTAATGGAGCTATAAGAAAGATGTTCAACCATATATAACACTGCCTTATTGCAGTTTTAAGCAGTTGTCCACTGTCTAACCCCGAAAACTTGCAATTATAGGATGTGAGGGGTGAGCAGAATGGCAATAATGTATAATTCTCATACGGAAGAAATGAGTACTGCTGATTTATTAAGACTCCCTTCAAATTATTTGTTAGCTGGTTAAAAACGGGATTGCGGGAATTAATAATAAGGAATTAACAGGTTTCCTGAGAAACTTTTAGTAAATTACGAATATATTTTCACTATGTCGGACCACGTGCATGTGCATTTTCTTTTATAATATTTCAAGGCACAATGCGAAAATATTCGGAATTAGCAAATAAATAGTAGCGGGCCGACAAAGGATTTTGATTTCAAGGAAAATATAATTACTCCAAATCAGGCCAATAAAAATGATATTTTTTATGGTTTTCGTCTTGTTCAATCAACCCCAGTTAACCGTATTTTTTATAGTAATGCATAAAAAATATTTGTTTTGAATTATAAACTATGAAGTCGGTAAAAATCAAAATAATTAGATATTTTCAAAATTGGTGGTTCACAGAGAAATTAATCTTTTTTTTTGGTAATACCGCACTGTCCTAACTATCTACCTACTATATTTTTATTTATTGTTTTTGTGTTTAGTTGGTAGAACTCCATTTAATTTTTAAAAAAATTTAATTAAAATCAAATTTAATAATATAATTATTAAGTTCTGCAAGTATTTTTTGGTTTTTGTTATTGTTACAGCTGTTTCGGCTTTCAAGGCCATTTTCAAACTGTGGTTAAGCCACGTTTTTGACGACTTAAATATGATTCTATTTTACCCCCTCCCAAGTTAAAATGATTTATTACCAATTTATTGATAAAAATAATTGTGACAATAGATTTCATATTCTGTGGGGGTATTTTGAAGTCTGTTTTCCCCTCATTAATGTTATCTTAATTGTTTAATAATGATGTAGTAGTTATTAATTTATTTAAATGTGTTATATTGTTTAGGTTTTGTGAACATACTTAGAAGCGGGGAATAAATAATTTTCCTTACTTTATTAATTAATGTTATATTAGGGTCATTGGTTCTTTTATTGATTTCTAATTGTTCGAGTAAATTTAATCTAAGGCCCTTTCTTTCAATGTGCAAGGGTTTAGGTTCGTTGTTGTCAAGCGGGACGTGATTATTTACTAAGAGATGTTCTGCGAATTTTGAAAATGTGCTCTTATTATTATAACATCTTATATGTTCTTTGTATCTAGTTGAAAAAGCCCTTCCCGTCTGTCCGATATAAGTAGCGTTGCAATCGGCGTGGTCACATTTTAATTCATATATGCCACTATTATTAAGTTTAGGATTACTACTTTTAGAGTTTTTAAGGTTTGTTCCTATGTTATTATTGGTTTTGAAAGCTATATTTAGACCGCATTTTTTTATTTCTTTTGCTATTTTTATGGATATTGGACCGATAAATTCGAGACATGCAAATTTTTCTATATTTTTATTATTTGCCGGATATATTAAATTAATTTTATTTTTATATTTCTTATTTTTTATAATTTTTTCAATGTTATTTATGTTATATCCATTATTAACCGCGATCGTTTGTATCGTTGCCTTTTCTTTCTCATACGCTTTATTGTCCAAGGGAATGTTAATGAGTCTATGTACCATGGAATGGTAAGCTGATAATTTATGAGACCAAGGATGAGTTGAATTTGCATTTATTGTAGTGTCTGTAAAAGTTGGTTTTCTAAATATTTCAAAAGTATGTTTATTATTATTCTTTCCAATTGTTAGATCTAAAAAATTTATTTTACCTTTGATCTCATGTTCGACTGTTTCTAAGTATGTTCACTTCTAAGTATGTTCACAAAACCTAAACAATATAACACATTTAAATAAATTAATAACTACTACATCATTATTAAACAATTAAGATAACATTAATGAGGGGAAAACAGACTTCAAAATACCCCCACAGAATATGAAATCTATTGTCACAATTATTTTTATCAATAAATTGGTAATAAATCATTTTAACTTGGGAGGGGGTAAAATAGAATCATATTTAAGTCGTCAAAAACGTGGCTTAACCACAGTTTGAAAATGGCCTTGAAAGCCGAAACAGCTGTAACAATAACAAAAACCAAAAAATACTTGCAGAACTTAATAATTATATTATTAAATTTGATTTTAATTAAATTTTTTTTAAAAATAAAAAATCTACCTACTAACCTACTAGTCCCAACTGTTCCCAACCGTATGGATTCAGTGGGACTATGGCATCTAGCTATCTTCATGCTAGCTTCATTTGGTTTTTCCAAAAGACTTCTCTGTTTTTTTGCTTCATATTTTCGAAATCGTAGACAGTTTGTTTATTATAAGGGTTCCAGTTCATCGGAATTCATAGTTTTTTCTGGAGTTCCTCAGGGGTCTATCCTTGGACCAATTCTGTTTCTGATTTTTATCAACGATATTGGTTCAGTCATCACACATTCGCTGTATTTACTATTTGCAGATGACTTGAAACTATATCGCTCAATAAAAAACCATCTTGACTGTATTCTCCTTCAACGTGACATTGACTGCGTCTCAAACTGGGCCAAAATAAATGGCTTGAACTTCAGTACACCCAAGTGCAATATCGTCTCGTATACAAGATCAAAGAAACCGCATGTATTTGAATATACAATCAACGAAATTATTCTCCAACACCTAAACCAAATCAAAGATCTAGGAGTTATTTACGACAGCAAACTAACTTTTCACCAACACATCGATGATTTAATAAGCAGAGGATACAGGCTTCTCGGCTTCGTAATTAGAAACTCATATCCGTTTCGTAACACAAAAACACTGACGTTATTATATAACACACTAGTCCTAAGTGTACTTGAATCAAACTCGATCATCTGGGCTCCACATGAATTAACATACACTTTACGCATTGAAAGAGTCCATAAAAATTTTTTAAGGTTTTTATTCTCGCGGCTCTATGGACGTTACCCTTGGCTTTACCCATCGATTTATATATTAGGCATGACCAATTACCACTCCCTAGAGACACGTAGAGGTATTGCTTTGCTTAAATATTTTTTCCAAATAATAAACGGTCACTTTTCTAATAATGAGATACTGGCCCAATTAAATTTTTTTGTACCAGAGTCTCACTCTCGAGGACGTCATCACAATCTTCTATATAGTAAAGCAAGCCGCACTAATTTATTAATGAACTCACCTGTGGGGAGAGCTACGTGCTTTTTGAATGCGGTAGATAAAAAATTAGATTTATTTTTTGTGTCCTATAGCGCATTTGCAAGATTTTTGGCATTGCATATACACTGCATAAATGGTACAATTATAACGTCTTAGGCTTTATTACCTGTAATTGTTATAAATAAATGTACAAATTATATATATAAATAAATAAATAAAAATAAATAAATCTCCAATGGGGTATGTTGTGAGGTTGAAGTTGTGGGAAGGGAAAGGAGATGAGAAAGAGGAAGGTGGGGGGAGAACCTTGCTTTTCAGATCTGGCCACCAAACACAGTTACATTCATTTCAAGCAACGCTTCAATTCTGAATGGCGGTCTTACACCAGGGCTATACTGGGATCATCTCCCACTCCGGAACGTGTCGCAAATATATTTTAAATTAATGCATTATGACAAAACATAAACTCATCAAATAATATTTACTTGACCCACGACCGCCGGATTGCTAGTCAAGAGCCTTAACCCTTTACCATGGAGGCCTTCATAATAGTAATTATTCAACCCTACCTGTAATACAGATAATTATCTAATACAATGAGATTTCAATAACCATAAAACATACGTACGGTACATCCGCCTTATGTATGATCAATACACTGTATTTTTGTAACCTACCAGATGTATCTGTGAGCGTTTCTAGATCTGTAATTAAGCTGTCAATAACTAAGATAAATTCATTATTTATTTGATGGTCGATATTAATTGTGTAAAAAAATCTCAGCACGTGCTTCGGTCTCCTCTGATGCTTACCTATAATTTGAATGTTATATTTTTGTTTTTAATTTAAACTTTGAAGAATATCTTTATTCACAGTATTGAATACCGCAGATACAGTATTCCATCTCTCTTCAGGTAGGTAGGTACTTATAAATACAAAGGTTCTGGTTACAAGAATAGGTTCAACAAATCCGAGAACTTCTCAAACATATTGTCTTCTTACAGGATTTTTTTTTAATTTTCCTTAATTTCCTTTGGATTCCCGTCATTGAAAAAAACATTTGTATTACTTTTATTACATTTGCGTTGCGGTGAATAATAGCAGGACGGACTATAGAAAACTTCCAAGTCAGTTAGAAGTAAAACGAAAATGATGTTTATTTTACATTTCAGTGTTACTTTTATTAAAAAAAAAATAACTAGAAAATAAATAACCTAATTGAGACACTATTCAAATCATTTGTTGGCTGGTTAAAAAGGGATTGCAGGCATTTAACGAATGTTAACGCGTGTTCCAATATCATGATAATGATATTGAAATAAAGACTCAGAAATAATGAACTGCTCTTCCTCAACCATCATTCGACAAATTATGGATATTATTCACCACTGTCCAGAATGTGTAGACTGGTCAACTCAAGTCAAAACCTTAACTTTTATGGGATAAGTCTGAATGATTTTTGCCAGTCGCTTAACAAGTGACGGAATATTATAAGTGCCCTGTGGTCCTGACCCACGGCGTATTCTTGACTTGATTCGACTTGTCACTTTATTTTCTTATATTATATCTACAATATGTCTTTGCTTTCATGTACATTTGTCTACTCCTGTATTTTTCATTTTACTTTATTCGTGTTATTATTTTGTAATTTGGACGATGTCCGTTAATAAATAAATAAATAATATATTCTTAATTTACTAAAAGTTTACCAGGAAACCTACTAATTCATGATAACCGAAAATTTGAAGAGATTCTTAATAATTAGCAATACTAACTTTTTTCCATGTAGTTTAACAAATCTAAATACATATCCATGATTCTAAATTTCTAAGCCACTTTCATCTTACGTATCTCTCTAATTTAGTATGACTTAAAAAATTCCAAAAAAATGTAAGATACATAGCATTGTCCACCTGGCTCTTGGCCATTGAACAACTTGTGCGGTATCTAAACAACAACAAAAAACATGATTTCCAACTACATCACATTTTTTGTACGTAACTATCTTTGCATCAATGTGGAAAAAATGCAGGTAGATACATATATTATCTGATGGATATTAAAATGATTGCCTATATTTGTATTTAAGGAAGTATCTTCAACGCGGTGATACGTTTTCACGAGTTACGTACTGATATTATCATTACGTGAATGTTAAAATTGGTCTATGGAACATGCATCCATATATAATACACAATGTAGATACAGAAACGTTGCATTAATTACATACCATTCTAATGTAATGCGACCACCATCGAAGAAAAGGAAGTTGCCAACAGTTATTTCAAGAGAAACAACCGAGCAATAATTCTTGTTAACGAACAATAACATACAGCTTAATTTCTATGAAAATATGTATGTATCAATTATGCATGATTGCTCTGTTATTATTATTTGTTTGCTAAGTTTAAAACACAAGTCGAGAGTGATCATATTAGGCAAAAGTTCCAAGCAGGACGAAACTTGTATACGTTTTTGGCCGCCAAATCCTGATGTAACAAATGTTAAGGCTATTATTGTAACGTGTTGTAGAAAAGATTCCAAAAAAACAAATTTGGTAAAATTCTCTTCGATGTTAGAATTAGCATTAAGAAGCCTCAGCTTGTAAGTGTACTTGATTTGTTTGGTGTAAAGGTAAATAACTCATCCTTCATATTATAGAACTCGAGGGAAAAGCAAGATACCGGTGGTGTAGTAGTGAAAGGCGGCATTTTCTAGAGGTAGTCAGGACTATTTAGTGATTCTCCTTGGCCGGGAGACCTGTCGGTCTTCGGTCCCTCATATGGAAAGAAAATTTGTAGTCGGAGGCCAATTTATTTTGAGTGCTGCATCACTCACTGCCCAACCTAAACACGCGGTAACAATAGGCGTGCGTCCATCCATGGTGGTAGTTGCATGGGATAGTTGGCGCACCATACGAAAAAGGAAGAAAAATATGTCAGGACTGTTCAGGGATTAAATTGTCAATGATCATAACCGCTTAGTTATTGAAATTTCAAATACGAAAATTTTAAAATTATTAGATACTAATTCAAATTGCTAAAGAAAAATAAAGCAGTTTTAAAAAATTGTAAAAATAGTCATAGGTTTGAACAATCATGTGCTAATTATGAAATATTTAATAACGACTTTGTAAATTTGTATATCTTACTACAAATCGTCATTGAACTTTTCTTTGCTTCCCATCAAAATGAAAAGTCAGTATTTTACTTTCAATTTAAAATTTACGATCTCAGATTGAAAATTCACGTACAAATCTCTTTAATAACCCCGCATTAACGCATATTTATTACTGTATCAACTCAATCTATGCTTGTGTTTCAAAAACATGAACACGCTAATCAACAGGAAAGATTTATGTTTAGTATTCGCTTGCTGGGTGAGAAGAACACTGAGAAAACAGTTTAATTACTTATTCCACGATAAATGCTAGGCCCTTTAATACATGCCCATTTCGCGGGTAATCAATAAAGGTTCATTGCTTATCTCTCTAACTTCTAGGAATTAATTTAATTTAATGAAGATTCAACGCCCGCTTGATTAATTCACTTAATACCGTGGGCTGACGGAGTTTATTAGAGAGATCTTTGAATCAATTAAACGTGATTAGGCCGGGCCTTAATTATTTCAAGTTCGTAGAATTCCTGGAACACGAAATATTAGTTGTGATATTAAATTGCATAAATAAAGACAGCATACCTAGATAACCACATTTCTTTATTTCCACACCGAATAAACACTTTTATAGAGAGTTTTTTTTCGCAATTTGGTAACACCATCAATTTTCAAGACTATTGTCCGCTTAATTTATTCTATTTTTTTTCAAACAATGAAAGAATGCAACTGACATATAGTTGTTTAAGTCAAGTGGAATTTAATTCACCTATTTAGTCTCCTTTGTATAAAGTTCGACAAAATTTTTTTAGGTACTTAAATCTTAAGCTCAGATTTCCAATTGAATTCACTAATTAATTAAATCTAATAAAACTGTCTGGCAGGAGAATTATGTCACAACTGGTTGTGTTACACATATGCATTTACAACTTGATTGACAGTCCTGCTATCGTTTCCGTTTATACTGAATTGAATGTGCCAACTAGGAACACACGACAAAATGTAACATTCTTCTGCGATACATACACAACCAACTATCAGACACACTCACTAACCAATAGAATGCATGTTCTAAGCAACAAGTTTGGGGGTACAATTGATATATTTATTGACTCCATTTATAGAACTAAGCAAAATGTATACCAGCACTTTGTTGAATCCTACAAATTATAGTAGCGTTGGTAATGTAGTTTTAGTGATTTGTAGTATAAGTAGTGTTGTTGTAGTTTCTAAATTATTGTATGTTACTGTTACATGCTTTACTAATATTCTTTCATATCAAGTTTATCAGTATACTGTTATATTATGCTTTAAATTTTTTATGTATTTTTTGATAGCTCACTAGGTATATTCTAGGAAATTCTAACGTTTTTAGGAAAAATGGTTGAACTTTTTGTATGGTAAAATAAAAATTCTTCTATGGAAAAATATTTTAGTAAAATAAAAAAAGAATTTCGAAAAAATTGTTTATCTTTTTTACTTCTACCGTCATATGGAATCACCTCCCAGTAAGTGCACTTTACCCCCGGACACCCTGTATATTTATCAGTGATCACCTCTTGGTAATTCATTTGTTTGTTAAAACATTTAAATTATGGCACTGGCGTGAAATTATGGTGTTATGAATCAGATGTAAATGTCAAAACTATTATCACTTTTCAGCGTGATTATTCAAATGTCAATTGATTCATCAGTAAATTGTTAATAAGTTTAACTGGAAGTGATTTCACTTATAAAGTTATGGCATTGATATAATTATGATCACCTTATTAAAATTTTTCAAGACCTGGTTCTATTTAAGTTGATTGCAAATAAATATGTATATAATGATGACCTCCGAGGGTAAGCGAAAATTAATTAATTAATTCGCAACAAATTACTAGATAAATGCAAACATTTTCCAATGTAAGCCACCTTATTTTTATTGAGAGTTACTACAAATTTCGTTTGGTCATAAGAATTGATTTTATTAATTGTAAAGTAAGGGTAAACGCTTTATACTACAATAACTAGTGGCTACAGTTTATATTCTTAATCAACTCAATAATTTAGATTCAACGAGAATCTTTTATTCTCAAATTCATTAACTTAAGGCAAAGAACTCCGAAAGGGTTACGTGTTTAGAGGTATTATTATTCTAAATAACGTTTTAAAATGTCTAATGTAACGATTATCTCACCAACTGAACTAAATTATTAAAAGGAAACATTAAGTAAGCTCAATGAATCGCTTTTATTTATTCAAAATACTAAAGTCCACTTCACTCTACAAGATTTTTTGGAAACCCGATTGGAAAATTACATTTTTATCAGTAGGTAGTAATGTATTCAAATTAAGTCCCATCATAGCTTTTTCGTGATCTACTTAGTCGAAAATACGTCCGCTATACAAATTTCAAACTTGATAACCAAATATGAGAGTAACGTACAATAATTAGCATATAAATATTCTGTTTTGCATTCAAATTATAATTGCCGTATTTTTCAGAATTGCTCGTAATATCCTAAATTCAAGAATACGCCGATAATGCGATAGTTTGTCTTGCTTTAATGATGTCGTTCCTATAAATTAACGGCTTTGGTCGGGAAGGTTACAGAACATGTCACATACATAAATATGTGGATGCCGCGACCACACTTCTATGACTAGAATATTCTAATTTAGAAGGAGATCATAGGAATGCCATTGAATAAAGCGAGTAAGATCCAAACAGATACTTACTTGAATTTTATTCAAGAATATACTCGCCTAATGAAACCAATACCGAAATAAATAAGGATAAACGAAGATAACTACATGTTTTGATATGATATTCACGTAGATAGGAATTGGAAACTACCATAATTTTTACTGTTGTGATTTGTTGTTGTCGTTAAATTTTCTCAAGTCGTAAGTTTCGCAAAACAGCGTGCAAGAGAAAGACTACAATGCGCGGACAAGCGCCAAGCTTGGTTAATTATTACCAAAAATGAATTCATTGCATTTCATGTTTTTCTCTGATGGGTACATTTGCTACAGAGTAGTTTAAACGATTTTATTTCTTTATCATAAACCAAATAGTTACAAAAAATAAAATAAAATCAAAAATCGAATCTTCGTTCATTTAAAACATAATTTTTGTTAGGTTAGGTTCACACATCTATTTAAAAACCTAGTAAAATTCCTTTAAAAAACTCGCAACTATTAAAATAACTTATCAGTTTTATGTGGCAACTCAAAACCGCTAAATATATAAGATGTAAAAATCTTCAGAAATATCAAACAGAAGTAATCCGTGCAGTCATAAATTAATGCACGAGTATAGAATGTATAAGGAGCATCTCCTATCCTTATCTTATATTTCTCTTCTTCTTCACTTTTCCATCATATTATTAAAAAATAAAACTTGTATCTCTAACCATGAAACTTTTTGGCCCTACCATTTTTAACCTATTAAAGCTGTTTATTTTTTTCAAAAATAAATAATCAAACGTTCAGCTATAGAGTTGAAATTATTCGTAAAGTACCTAATGATAGGGCGATATACTAACTCAATTTAGGTGGTTACATCATAACGGAATATGGTATATGAGGTGATCTTATTAAGTTCCGGCCAGGTGCGGTGGTCACCCCGGTGATCTACTAGGCAATAGACACCGGTCGGTAAAGTAACCAAGAGCCGCCAGATGCGGGTCCATTAGCCGTCTAGCATATCTGATACGGTTTTTTCTTAAGTCCACGATCATCCACGACGTTTTCCGAAGATTTACGATAATGTCCGCATGTTGAAATATCTCAGTCTTCTCGTTTAACGACTTGAAAATCTAAATAAAATAATCGGTGACAAAATTGAAATACAAGAAATGGTCGCAAAACAACGCACGAGTTTGTCTGCTGACCGGACCGGTTTCAGGTAAATTGGATAATAAATTCGATTCGGTACCTACTTCTGGACCGTTTAGATATCGATCACCGAGTGTATTATTTTACAATAATTCTCCACTTTAGAATGGACCACTGATTTAAGGTGGAATTAAGGATACCGATCTTGTAGAAGTAATGAGTCTTTTTAAGAAGCTTTTCGTAGCTGAGATGCCATTAAAGTCACTCAGTGCGTACTTTAGTAGGGTAATTTAATACGTTTCTTTTTCATGAAGGTTACAGTAAAAAAAAAACATCGTTCTAAAACTAAAAACAGTTTCCATGTCAAAAAAACATTACTCAAGTAACGGTTATTTTTAAAAATTTAGGTATGGCTGATTGCATAATAGTATAATCAAATTTGCATTTTTAATGAAGACGTTTATCTAACGTACTTAATACGAGAGTTACGGTTTCAATGAAAATACCAACATATGAGAATATTAAATTGCACATTAATGCACATATTAATTTGAATAAAGTTGATCCATTACTATGTTTTATTTCAATCAACAACGTATTCAGATCCACTTTACTTTTTCCACTTAATTTACATATTGTTATAAGGTAGCTATATAAAATTATGCAAAAATACTATTAATTTAATTCTGCATAGTGTGCAGTGATAAATATTGGTAAATCAATTTTTTTTTTATTAAGTGTAATAATTAACTGACTTTGTTATTTATTCTTTTTATTGGAATTTTCCAATTTAGATGTTAAAGCACTCGATTTTTCATTTTAGAGGTGAAACCACATGTTTGTGTAAATTTATTGAGATCACTATATCCGTTTTATAATTTTCACTATAGAATTAATTATATACATAAAAGTATAATTTTAAAAATATTTACGTATCTATTGAAGCTGAAAACATAACAAACAAATGAATTTATTTAACAATAAAGTACACTTATGAATACTAGACAATTTTGACACATTCCTAACAAAATCCAGACTTAACGAATTGTCGTTTATTATGTTTAAGAGTTCTCAACACAGATATTTTATGTACGTATTATGTATAAATACAAATTTTTGTTTCTTATGTTTATAGTATATACCGTATCCTTTTCTTCATGTAGAACCGTTGCATTAATCGAAATCGTAATTACAATTTCCCGCAATTGTAGAAATACTTCATTTATACGTCCCTGGTAAAAGGAAAATAATTGCTCCTTATTTTCCTGGTCGTGTTGTTATTTTTTACTCCATTTCAGTTATCTAGACACTGAATACTTTTTTTTGTAAAGTGGAAACATTTTTTAATCACAAAGCTTTATATAATGATACCCTTCTTGTCATTAAGTAGACCGGAATTCGCCTCAGCTGACGGTGTTATGACCAGTGACCAGATAATGTGTTCGCACAGATGCTTGTGATGCCGAGGTGATGGTACATTGAAAGGAAAACGTTGTGGGAGTATTCTTGAGATGAAAAAGACACATTATATTTTTGAGAAAAACCAACATTTATTGTAAGCAAGAATTATTGTCAAAGTTACAATTTTTGGTCTAACCTGAAAATCTAATGCAATCGCGCATTAAATCGATGTAAGGTACTATATTGACTGCAACCATAAAAAAGAAACTCGGTAAGAAAACACTTCGCTTCCTGACTGAAACAATTATTTGTCCACTGGGCCTGAAGCAACGGCCATCCAACAGCAAGCAGAAATATGTTATGGCTAATAGTGTGGATGAAACTAGGTCACTTACATGTGAGATGGAGCAACATTAATAATATTTTAAAAATTCAAATGTTCAGTACAGATACGTGTTTGCTGGAGGCATATTTAGTTCACCGAGCACATTCATGAAACTATAGAAAATCCCAGTAATGAACACTGCAGTAGGTTTATTTGCACGTTATCATGTAAAAATATGAATTTTAAGCAGTTCACCCCGATGTATTAATCACATCTAAGATAAGGAGTTTAAAAATCACGTTTAATTTTAACTTAAAATTTGATGGCATTTTTGGTATTTCTCGTTGTTTTCAACGCCATAATGACTGAACAGAAACCAATATTCATCCTCTGAATAAATTTTAATTGATGTCTGGATCAAGAATCCACCACCTTGCAGGAATCGCAAATGAAAACAGAGAAATAGTTCACAGCGCTGCAATTCTAGAACATCGAGAGCAGCGAGATGCATTGGTTTCGTGGAAACTGCGGCATTATCATGAATCGTGCACAGGCGCAACAATTTGCGCCAATTTCCACCAATAGATATAAGTGCTTACAAATAAGGCACGGTCGTGTGGAGACAATAAAGTGAAAGAAGTGCAGTAGTCACCTTTAGAGATGGGGCAATAAGAGAATCTCATATTGTGTTGGATTCTCCTCAACATACTTGTCCATTGGATGCAAGTCTCATTATCACCCTCGTGCAAGATATCGAAGACCTTCTCTTAACGACTTGCAGATATCTTCGTTCGATCTATTCTCTCAATATGATTGGTGCTTTTTCACACTTAGGCAATACACTAGAAGAATTCCAATTATCATCTAAGTGACGCAGTTTAAAACGATTAAATTACTTGAAGTGTGTACTAACACGCCAAGAGAGTAGAAATGTGATCTCATTATCGCACATGCGAAGTAAAAGGGTTTTGTGATTGAATATCTCACCTATTAGTTGTTGGTGATCCTCTATGTTTGGTTAATTGTTTCTATGTGGCAGGTTTTTACTGTATAATTTTCCTGTTTTATAGATCCACACTTGTAATAATTATAGCAACCAATAACAATAATGATGCATCCATTGGAAGGTGGTCTCATTATCGCCTTCGTGCGATACTACACAACTGCACAGTGAACACCTTTTTTCAACATTTGACGGGTTCTTGGCTTAATATACTAAAATTTCTAAATTTTATAAGTTGTTCCTCAATTCGGTTTATTTATTTGTGTAAACATAAATTATTGGCAAATATTGCCACCATATATCGAAGGTAATCAAGCATTGAAAATCTAATCAATTTAAAAGAAAATTATAACTTGACCAATCCCTTAAGTTCATTAAAGTTTTACTAATTTTATCTTTATTTCGGCGAAGTGGCCAATGCTACCAAAATAAATTCTTTTCTGTTTTATTGTAATCTTTGCGCAATTTTATTATATATATTATGTTACATCGTTAGGAAAAAACATTGTTTTAACTATCATATCATATCTTTATAAAGTATTAAACTTCATATTATTTCATTTGCAAAATTTAATTTTAACGACGATTTCTGTACGAGGACATTAAAATACTATTCACTTTCTAGGAGATCTCCGGAAATATTTGAGGCGTTTCTAAATTCTTTTTGGTATCGAAGATTTGGAAAAAATTTCCTTACATACTTTTATAACAAAGTCACATCTAAATGAATCCATAAATTAAGCATTTTTAATTCATAAACAACTGACGTAAAGTATCTTAACATCAATACACAAAAAAGAATATTATAAGCGTTTTCCGAAAAAGTTCCAGTACAAGATTGTTAATAGACCTCGTACAATCTCTCATATGAGTTCTGTATAAATGGTAATTTTAGATAAATTCTTTATGACTACAACATAATTACGTTTAGCTTAAGGTTAAGTTGACAATAATACCGTGTCAAAATACTATGAACTTATGAAAAGGCGATTGGTCACCAATGTTGAATTGGTACTTGCCACACAACGAGTCGAAGAGGAACACGAAATTAAGCAGTAAAGTTACGACAAAGATCCAACAGGGGCCAACATATTATTATCTTATAATTACGAGTGTGATCAGTAACAGGATATCGTGGCTGTAACAGGAGAAACAGGTGTTCCTCATATTTTAACGATTAAGAAGATTAAACGATAGAACAAGTATCACCTCCATTGAGTATAAATCTCGGTTTATAGTCTTGGCATTGTGGCTTTATTCTCCTCGGACGAGGCGAGAATTTCCTAACATGCGGCTGTTTTACTTAATGTGGACACTTAAAGACGATATGCATTCGGAATGTTACCTATGTGATCCCATAAACGTTTCCGCTGGCGAGAAGATTTTTTCAAGAGATTAGCGTGGAATAACTGGGTTAAAAGAAGTCATATTGATGAAGAATATTTAGGAATCTCATTATTATGTTAATCTTAACTGATGACCATGCAACAACGGTAAGAAGTTTAATTCAGGACCGGTCAACTTGCATTCTTACAGCATTGGAATTTTTACGCACAAAAATATATATTATAGGTATATACACATATTCATTGTTAATCAGATATGTCAACACGTCTTCGCAACATGGATCCTTCAAATCTTTCATGAATAACAAAGGGAAATTTTCTGAAGAGACTAGAGAAGTTCATTCAGCAGGATACATATTTTAATGTCAACATATGTAGGTAAGTACTTACATTAAAAAAATTCCATTCCAAATTTGTAAGGGTTTCTGAAAGTTTCTAAAAATAGAGCAGTGTTTTTCCGTGGAAACATTTACAATAATTGATTTGTTTGTATTTCGTGATGTTGTCGAACTACGGTATTTTCGAAAAATTATTTTGCTACTAGGGTGATGCACATATTTGCGCATATTCTAATACTCGTACTTATAAAATTCTATTATAATACTCTAAAATTCCGATCAAACATCTAACATATTTATTTCGCATCTCTGAAGACGAGAATTTGGATTGCTTTCAACATTCCTCCTCATTTCAGTGAAGAACTAATTCATCCTCAACTAGGTGCACTAAGTGATTTATGACACTTTAAGGTATCTTTACACATATTTCCGAGATATTATCTTACACCACCATTCTGCCAACTCCAATCGCAGAATTCCTTCCTCCGACCAAATGATTGAATCTTACCTAAGAAATAATATTAATTATTTAGAAAAAAATAAGGTGAATATTTATTTTAATTAGTTACGCAATTTTTTTTGCAAGTACAAGTATATTAAAATTTTCAACTGTAAACAATAACAGTTTTTGTACGTGAACGTTCATCGTTCAGTGTATGAATTGTATGAAATACTTAAGCATATTTTGCATAATGAACATGTGATGTCTTTGTAAAATGTTGAAAAATCGGGTGAGAAAAAATATAATTTTCTTTTTTTTTGATATTTGAGAATATTTTTGACCCCATGCTGCAGATTATGTAAATGGAATACGCCAAGTATAGGTGATAAAAAATAAAATAAAATTTTACCAAAAGGACTTCGATGACATTTGAATAACACCTTGAACACAATGAAAAACTATGACTAAGAAATAAACTTATATATGAACGCTATTTCGACTATTCCAATATGCCGCCATGTTGGCTCGAATAAATGCGGAATTTGTTATCAGTTCTATATATTTCAAATTGATTAATTAAATTAATAATGATTCCGATCGTTTTCACTGCTCTTGAGTCAAAGTTTAAAAAATTGAATTCAATTTTCACTCTGTCGGTATATGGAATAACTTGACATGTTGTCAAACATTCGGATCCATAATGGCCGCATAAAATTCCAAGACTTCGTTCATTTACAAATACACAGTTATAATGGAGAATCTTCAATGTTAATTACTGTTGAGTTTGAATATATTAAACGCACCTGTTTTTCCTTATAACTAGAAATTTAAATGTCGCTCATCTTCTTATGGAAATAAACCCAAACCAATTATAGACATTTAATTTATGGTTATAGATGTCGTAGAAAACCATAGCGAGGAGTAAAATTAATGTGAAACACCGCCGTGTAGGTGGGTTTGAATACATTTTTATTTTATGGGAAATTAATTATTTGCGTGCTTAAATACTGAGGACAGGTCGATAAAATTTTTGTAGGTTGTTGAAAAGGTGAACTAGGAAACTGCCCTGAAAACAGGTACCTAATGCCGGCGTAATAGAAGCTTGTTTTTTTAAAAATAAATATTATTAATTTGAATTTTGTCGAATTCGTGGTTAAAAAATATTATACCAATAACTTTGTCGGTAAATTGGTTTGCAGCACTTCATATTTCGGTAGCATATACATTTGGAAGTTTTTATACAAATTAATTCAGTATCTCTGTATATTGTAAGTGCAATATAAAAAAAGTATCTTTTCTATAAGAAAATCTAAAACCCACAAATTTAATATAAATAATAGAGTATTCATTGGAGCTCGTTCAATGTTATGTTTTTGGTTTGAATATTATTATTATAATAAAAACCAGTAAGAATTATTTAAAAGTATCAAAGTGTCTTTTCCCATGAGAAACAATGACTTGATTGTTTTCCCATATTGGACATATAATAGCATCGTTTTACTATAAATATTCGTGAAGTTCATACGAGTAAATCTACTATTTTTGTATAATGATGCTGGTAAGTCTAGTTATTGACGAATTAAGTGTTTATTTTAAATAAACAGGTCATTTGGAAACATTGCCATTTTCTGCTTATATTTTATTCACCATCTATAAAAGAATGAAACTATAATAATATGAAATCTAGTGGTTGACAGGTTAGGTTAAAAATATACTATAAATGAGTGGGAAAATAAAATTATGTTGGTCGTTGAGAATCAATGTGACTATCTGATTCTTATTATTTTCACGTAACGTATTGAGCATGATAAGATATTCAGTGTCAAATGAACGTGTTTGAATGTGATTTTTTTGTACAGTGATGCTCGAGTCTAGTTGACTTTGAAGCTTTCTTAATTGACAGATTAAGTATTATATCTTTAGTATTGGATAAATAGTACTATTTTTTGCTTTCGATTCCTTTCTATAACGTTTTTTTTCTTAAATTTACATAATATTTCAAAAAAGGCGTGTAAGGTTAGGTTTTTATATTAAAAAACGGTGAGTTATCTATCCACCCAGGACAGATAAAATGCTTCTGATTCATTTATCGTAATGATTCTGAAAAGATATTCCGCAACAAATGTACTTGAATGTGGTGTTTTCGTATATTATTTTTTGCGTCTGGCTGTTGACGGGTCAAGTGTTTATCTTAAATAAACAGTGAGTTAACTATCCAGAACCGATACAATGCTTCTGATGCCTTTGTCATAATGAGTATGAAAAGATATTCCACATCAGATATAGGTACTTGAATATGGTGTTTTCGTCTAATAATTCTCGCGTCTAGTTGTTGATGGGTTAAGCGTTTATCTTAAATAAACAGTGAGTTATATATACAGGACTGATACAATGCTTCTGATGCCTTTCTCATAATGAGTATGAAAACATATTCCGCATCAGATATAGGTACTTGAATATGGTGTTTTCATATAATAATTCTCGCGTCTAGTTGTTGACGGGTTAAACGTTTATCTTAAATAAACAGTGAGTTATATATACAGGACTGATACAATGCTTCTGATGCCTTTCTCATAATGAGTATGAAAACATATTCCGCATCAGATATAGGTACTTGAATATGGTGTTTTCATATAATAATTCTCGCGTCTAGTTGTTGACGGGTTAAACGTTTATCTTAAATAAACAGTGAGTTAACTATCCAGGCCGATGAGAAACAATGTGATTATCTGCTTCAACACGCCTAGACCAATAGCAGTCACGTTTGCTTCTCGGATTGACGTGTCAATTAAAATTATACAGATATCCCAACACTTGTGAGATTTGCATTTATAAGGAAACTGTGAGAGGAGCACGATACTGTTTAGCATAGTCGATGGCTTAAAGGGCAGACGATCGGAATACATTACCGAACGGATTATTGCAATCAAATTAAGCATTTTGAAACCAATTTAGTGGTGTAGTTCCGGGTGTGTGATCTGAATTCGGTACCTTTATATACTTAAAATATACCAATACTTTCTGTCATATTTGAATAGGGACAGCATCGTAAAGCTTATGGTTCATAATTTAGTATGTTTATTGTTATTACTATTTTATTTAACGAAATAGGTAGTAGGTATATCACGTTTCTTGTGACTATAGATTTCGTTTTAGAGATAGCGTATAATTGAGCAATCTTTTTTTAAGTTTGTAAACCATATTCACAGCAGATTCGTTTGATCAAAATTATATGTTCATTTTCCGGTCCTTCTTAATGCTATAGAAATTTGTTCAATGAATCTCGTTGGTTTATTTATAACAGGGTTTTATCGAAATATTGTACAAAAAGTGAGCATACATAAATTTAAATAAATCAGGAAATTTCTGTTGGTGAAAAATCCATTTTTTTTTAAATTATCCCCACACAGGAGTCCCTGAGGAAAATAATTTACTTTGGGGCCTACGTCATATTCGGGGATGCTGTGTGAGGGGTCTTTTTAACGAAAGAAAGGAGATGAAGTTCTGGGTAGGAAAAGGGTATGAGGGGTAGGTAGGAATCTAGGGGTCGGTGTGTCGAACGTATGAATCCATCTCTCCCGCTGCGGTGCAAAACGATGGTTCGAGAAAGAACAGCTGGAGAGGTCAAAGGGTCTCCCAAGCCGGCCTCTGCTGTTCAGGCCCGCCATGCTGCAAGATCTGCACACACCACACCCGATGAACCTGGGCACTCATGCTAAGTCGCCAAATGTAGCAAACCACTTAGTGTGAACTATGGCAGATGTGTTGGTTAACCAATAAATGGTTCCAATAGAAAAATGTTGTATATTAACTTGTTGAACAACGAATTTTGGATTGCATTTCACAACATCTAGACTAACTAACCAACCAAATGCATAACGTCTTAACACGGTGGTTTTCATCATCTTCGACCCTTCAAATGGCCAGAACCAGGTATTTGGCTCTCTTGACCAATCCGCCTCTTCCTTGGTCCTCCCAGCTTTGTATTTCATCCGCATCGGCATCGTTATATTAATTTGTTAATTCACTCAATTTCTCCAAAACGTTTATTTAACTTAAATCTGTCTTTTATTTTATTCGGCATGTCCTCAATGGCATTACGAAAATACGATTTACTATTCTAAAAGATCAAATATGATTTAAGATTTTCACGGCCAAAAGTATTTATGTTATTTGTTTTTGGGGTTTTATGCCGTGTTGCGCTAGCTCCTTCTTTAGCCAACGTTGGCTAAAGGAGGAGTTAGCGCAACACCCCAAAAACAAATAACAAAAATATTCTAAAAGATGTCCCAAAATCAATAAATCCGCATTTGGCTCAAGTGATCAAGCCATGTCTTCTTGGTCCATCTTTGACGTATTTTTAAGTCTTCCACCGTCTTGCATTTCACTTATTCATCTGAAATGTTAAGTTAAGTACCAATATTTTTGGAATGTCTTTTCTCTCCCATATCAGTAAGAACATGTAGATTTTTAAATTACTAGACCCATCACATATGAAAATATTGGAATGGACAAGGTACTCTAATTATAGGTTCCATATTTCACGTGCGATATGTAAAACGCACGTACTATTTACGTATGTATTAAGTTGAAATCACGGAAATGTACTCAGAAATTTAGGAGGCATAGCCACACATTAGAAAGCCTTATTTATCTTTGTTTAATTGATTTTAATTCGAGTCTTGATTTAGCAAGAGTAATAAAAAGTTGATCAATTCATTGGAGATATGCGCCGGTTCAAAAGAAGCACAATATTGGTGACCCCTTCGATAAAAAGTAGTAATACCAGTTTTAATTCTTTGCGGACTGAAGAAAAACGGATATGTTTATTGTTATTGATCCATTTTTTTCACGAAAACCGTAATATTCTGTTTTTTGCACGTTTTTAAGAATATCACTTCATATAATGTGCACAAACTTGTATTTAGAATATTAAAATAACTGTTCCCGATAAAACGTTGACAATGATAGGATATTGTGTGATTGACTTGAAAATATATTTTTATTTACAAAGCGATGATTTTCAGGTACTTTTCTAGAACTCAATTTTTGATGAGTCCAAACTGCTCACAACCGTCCCTAGCCAGTGTGATTGTGGCATCCCCAATTGTCGGTAATTTGAAGGTGGTAGGGAAGAAAATGAGATGAGGAAGGAAGGGAAGTACCTGGCTGTTGTCTGGTCACCAGCAAAAGCTATTTTAAACAACGATTCGATTCTGAATGTTGATCCTTCATCAAGGCGATAACTGGAGAATCTTCCATTCTGTATAATAATATAATGTGGAACAAAATAATCTCATAATCTGAATGTGCCATAATTTTCTGAAAATGGCGTCAAATTTCATTTTTCTTTGTTATTTATGTTGTAGACAGATAGAGAATTATTTGGCAACAAGCAATGGAGCTGTACACAACTGAAGAACGCGAAATTATTGTGACTGCTTATTTGACCAATTTCCGGGCTGTTTTTTTAACCCAAGTAGGGCCAAAGTTATGCAATAATGCGAATTGACTGCCATTTTAAAAGAAAGTTTTTTTGAAGGTTTGCACGAGACGCTCAGCCAAGCGCTTAATAGTTTGCGCACATGGCGCAGGAAAACGACAAAATTCACGTTGTACTGCACTTATTAAAGTAGCTTCATGAGCATTTAAAGGAATAGCATCCTTAGCACTTAAAGTAGTAGCATTTTGAGCACTAATAACAGAATCAAGAATGCCCTTAGAGGAGTACCGAGTATTTTTTACTTACCACCTACGTAAATACCGATGTTAACCCTTGATTTACCCGGTAGGTCCCTGGGACTCCATTGAAAACTTTCAGCGCTCATAAAACCATTCGTTTTTTGGAATTACAAAATGTGCGTTCCAGTACCTTCAGGCAGTGATGCACCAAACGCAAGGTAGAGCGGACGTCGATGTGAGCTAGCTCGACAGCTGAGTAATCATGCTAGTGAAGTCCGTGGGACTCCACCGGGGTATTTATGTTACAGTTTTAGCCTATTTTCGGTATTTTATACGGTGTTTTTTTATTATTTTTGAATGTAAGAAAGTATTGTTAGCTGTGTCCACCGCGTCTAAAAAGGAAAACTGTATATATTTGCCATAGTTGTACTAAGCCTGTGTGCCTTGGCTGTACAAAAAAAATAAGCTATGACTGTGTCACTAACCGTGACTGGAAGATCTTGCACATTTTTTGTTTTGTTCGAACCATGTTTTTTTTTTGCTTTTTATAAGAATTGATTATGTTTTTGTTATATTTCTTTAAAAATTAGTTTAAAAAAATGTTTTGTTTTTGAAATATTGAAACTAGAAATTAGGTCTCGTAATTTTTTTACAAAAAGTGCAATATTCTAGAAGTTCCTTAATAAAAGGCCGTGATTTTGTAATTTTAAGTAAAAACCTATGCTTTTGTAAAACCAAATATATAATAAACAAATGCAACTAGCATTTAATTTAAAAAAGTGTTTAATTTCATGTTAAATTAACGACTTTATTTCCGGGAGCCATGGGGACTACACAAGGTAAATTGTGTATGTATCAAGTCACCGGGTAAATCAAGGGTTAAGTTTTCTCAATCTTTAAGTGAGTCACTCGCCGATAGTGTATTTCAGACATTTCCACCGTACTGTTATCAAGTATTAATATTTTGAAGACGAGCCATAATGCGCATACAAACGAAATCAGGGAATATTAAACCAGCTAATTAAATTTGCCGTAAAAACATTTATATGGATTTGAGAAAAATATGTCTTCCTGTATTCGTTTGGATGTGTGAATCACTTAGAGAAGTGAATATTCGAACTTGGCAAAGAATATCAGTTTACCGAATAAAATCTTAATCTCGTATTATGGAAGTCCGTTACGTTGGGTCCTTGAAAATAATATAATTTAAAGCATTAATCGGAATTGTACAGATTGTTTTTTTTAAACTCGGTCTTAAGATTGTGCGTTTTGTAATTTTCGTCTTTTAAGTGATTATTAAAGTTTGACAAAGATTACCTAACACTTTATTTCTGGATTTCAAGGAAGTCTTGGAAAATCGGGGATAGTAGGCAAACAAATTATTTTTTATAATATATTGATGCACTTTTGTGGGATCTCATTTCATCACAAATTTTAAACCTTCTTATAGATATCACAAGCGCGTATAAAGTGGTCAATTCAGTTTGTGAAAGTTATTAAATAAGTAAGTTAAGAAATGTGGGTCCATTTTCTTAATCAACGGGGTTTGTTGGCACACACTTTGAGGTAATTTTACCTGTACCCGAAGTAATACGGATAAAATTTAGTAAACTATGTAGAAAATAAAGGCAGGTAGATATATATTCTACTCTTTGGCATAATTATAACCACAACATCCGTTGGAGAGTCCTTGCCACCTCTAGGAAACACCTCCACTCCTGCAGGTTTTCTGTTGTTTCCTGTAGGTCTCTCTTTAGATGCGATTTTAGCCAATGATTTTTTCATCCACCAATGCGTAGGTCTCTCAATATTTTTTCGATCTGTTGTCTTATAAAGAAGGTTATTAGGAATTTGAATATATTTCATCCTTACTAAAGACCAATAATTACTTTATTACCAAACAGCCAGTTCCTCAATCCGCTGTGGAACTCAATCATTTATTAAATTACAACCTGTTAATATTAATAACTTATAAACAGCTTCGTGTATTTGAATGTTTCGAAGAACGTCAAATGCATTCTTTCATTAGGGTCAAATCCAGTAAAGATTTTCTAGCAGCAGAAATAAATAATGCGTTATGCTAAAATTGATATCGATATGAAATAACATTAAAACCATTGAATTGCGACAGTTAAAGTATTAAAAACAAGTTAATAGATTGAACACAGAAACGCAAATTTATTAATGTACGTATGTATGATATCTATAATTAATGTAGTAGGTAGGGACTTAAACATAATATTGATCATTCTTATTTTTTGCAAAATGTAATAATAATTTTTATTCAATTTTAATGAAATTGAATTTAATTTTTGTATTATCTTTTTTTATTTAAGTATTATCCCGTTAAACTACACTAAGCAGTTTGTCAACAGGAAAGGTTTGTCAATCAAATCAATCAAAATTAAAAAAGGATAATTATTATAAGTAGATTTGAAACGCGTTTATGGCCTAACATATATAAATAAAAGCAACTAATAAAATTTGATCTCAATAACCCTCCCATATTAAAAATGTTAAAAAATCAAAATGAGTATTAAATGCACATAAAATATTCAAATAAAGTTAGTAATAAAAAAGACCTAATTTTTTAAAGACAAAAAAATAAATCCAACTCTGAATTGCTATAATCTGTTACACATTTTACGACAAACAAATTTGAGTGCAGGTTCTTGATGAACATTGAAATAAATTACTCTGGATAAACCCATTCATCTGATATCATGACTGAAATGAATTTTATTTTTGCTATTCTTTTTCATTATTTGAAATTGATTTAAAAAATTCACTTAAGTGTAAAAATGCTGCACAGGAGTTATACTATACGGAGTCAGTAAGACCATGCCTCACATCGACGAATATTGATGCATCCCCAAGAAAGTAATGAGGAGAGACTAGGGTATCGATTCTCCAATCCAGGCCGTCAATCGCCGTCAAAAGTAGATATATTGGTCGACGTTCTTATTTTTGAGTCTCGTCGAAGGAACATACTCGTACTTACATACGCCAAACGTCATTCCATTCGAACGAGTGAATAGAACCACTCGTTGTTTGAGTGGAATAACTTCGTCGTGAATCGAGGCCCAGGATAAGAGAAGAGCTGAAAACACGCATTATTTGGATTTAGTTCTTAAATAAATCAAATACCATTTCAAATATTACGGGACAAAAAATTTTCCCATTTACGTAAAATGGGAACAGCTGCGCAGCCTTCTTAATAGAAAAATTAAATTTTGATTTGAGATAAAATACCCAACCAAACCGTATAAACGTTTTATCAATTTTTTATAAGCAATAATTATTCGACTGAAACAACTAAGCTACTTAGCTTCATCGGCTTATTCCAAGCCCGTCAAATAACTCAATGCGTACTAGTATTATATTCAATAATTATTGCTATATTACCAACCATACTTTGTATAAAATACTTTGTTGGTGCTGAATTTCCCACTAGATAGCGTGGAGACGTATTATATCTATATTTGTTTGTGAAATATTTTTTTCAAGAAAAAAATAACAAATTCTACTATAATATGGTATATGTGCTACTTTATTTTTTCATAGAACCTGTTATATAGGATATGATATAAAGAACATTAAAAAAATCAATTTTGAATGATTTTAGACGCAACTTTGGTATATTTGTATGAGTTAATTGTAATTACTAAAAAAATTATCTTGCCAAATCTATTGTGTAAAATAAAATAAGAGTAAGACTCCAAGCACCAATCTAGTACACTTTATCTCAGTGAAGTTATGTATAACATTAGGACAGGTGCCATGGTAAAACATAAAAATATATATATATTTGTTGAACCAGACCTTTTTTTCTAGATGATTTACATAGAAGTTGTGAAAATGAGACGCGCTTGTCGAAGGTACGTCATAAACATTGTTATTTTATCGGTCGTTCGGATTACGCGACCGCTTTTTCTTTCTAGCGGTGATTATAGAAGTTCTCGAGACGTTGTTTAAGAATTATATTAGCCACATTAGCTACAAATATGGGTTTAATACAGAGTGTCGTATGGTTTTTGAATCTGTGAAATATTTAGACCAATGACACAGTTTTGGAAAACGGATTACGAAACTATTGATATTTAATATATTATCTCACCTTTGAAGCTTTCTGAGTTTTTGTGGGTAGATAGATATGTTAGAAAAAAATACTTTTACGATTTGCAATGTTAGAAACTTATACTTTTTTTATTATTGAAGACAATATTAGCGATTTCTAATCGAAAATCTGAAATATAAAAATCAGAAAAGGATACGGTCACATCTAGGACTCGAACCCAGGACCCTTGCCTTACCAGGGCACAGCTCTACCACTATCCCCTATATATATATATATATATATATATATAACAAAAAAAATAAAAAAACTTTTTTATCACAGCCATAAAAATAATATTTTCATACTTGCTTGACAATCAAGGTCCAGTCCTAATATGTACTCACCATAAGTTCAATGTACTATATGTCCAACATAATATAGGATTATGAGTTTGCGCTGTGCGGGAATCAAACTCGTATCCACTTAACTAAAGGTGTAGATCTACGCTATGGAGAGGTAAAAACCTAAAGATAATTTTCACTCAGTTTTAAAGTCATTATTATTAAAAATTAGTTCGTAAGAATTCATGTAATCATTGCCAACCAGAATTAAGAAATACATTAAATCCAGTGGAACAGCCACTTATTCGGCAGCATGAACAGAAATGTCTCACCCATGCTTCGGATGTTAATCCTCCGCTGGCAAAACCTTCTCTCATTACAACTGCAACAGTTAACTGCTAAAATATGTGGAAAGAATGAAAATATTTTAACTCGCGAATATTTGTCTTTGATGAATGTAAATTATTGTTTCTTGTTAAAAAGTAAAAAATAACCGAAAAAAAATCTTTACTATTCTAGAACATTAACCCTCTAACCAATGGCGGCTCGAGACTTTTGGGAACGAGAATGTTGTTGTAGCTGAAAACGACTTTTTATTTTTTTCGAAAATTCGATTTTTTGTATAACATCAATAATTCAATTTTTGTAATATTAGCACTCTAGAACACTTAAAAGTCAGTGTTTTCTTCCAAGTAGAATAGAAAGGTTGCATATTACGATTTATTTTAAAGAAGTAGATTTTTTCTAATTTTTATGTGTTTTCCTTAAAATGATTAAAAATCGTGTTTCCACTAATTGTGTTCGTTCAAAGGCCAAGAAGTTTGTTGCTAGTTATCAGAAAAATAATAAACAAATTATTTAAATCCATAATAAACAAGAACCAAATCAACATAAAACCATTTTTTAATAGTATGCATCATTCAAACATTATAAAATATTTTCGGATACTTAATTACATCGTTGTGCTGCATCCAATATAATCGAAACTATTTTGGTGATCAATGTAAACTATGTCACGTTGGTACCTACTATGGAAGATGCCCGGGTGGATGACCTTAAGATTTTAATGTTTTCTAGTTTAACGGCCTGTTTTCTCCGCATATTATTATTTGTCCCGCAGGTATTTAAATTTAGTAATATAATGTGTTGGCCTTTTAAGTGTTTCCAACTAGCTCGATATATCTTTTAGTTAATATTTTGAAAACAATGCACCAAATTTCTACAAGACTGGTACTCGGGTTTCAAATATTTACAGTATATGATTTATTTGGTAGAAAAATGTATTCATTTTACCTAAGAGATAAACTATATTCAAAGATGTTATTGAAGCGTGTCTAAAGAGACAAACTATATTCATAGATGTTATTGAAGCTTTTCAGAAGAGACAAACAAATTAAAAAAATATTCGAAATTAAACGATTTGTTTAATTTTAATTCCAAATTTTATTTTCAATATCCTTAGTTTCGCTGAATTCAAGCTTTTTCTAGGTTACTTTCAAATTTTAGGATATAGATAATAAGTGGTAATTTTTTTTATTCTATTTCATATTACCTACATACCTCAAATGAAAAGGTGTTTCTTTCGTTCTTTCTATATCTATGAAAATTTAATCAATTTTTTGGTGACGTTTTTGGTGTGCCCAAAATAAAATGAAATTTTTTTCGGACCGAAAATTCATTACACTGGCATATCTGGGGGCTGGAGTCAGAAAGACCTTAATATTTATTCGACGTCACTTTTCTATCAAATCGGTATGGATCACTTTTGCGGGCAATTTCTGTTCAGTGGTTCAAACATACTGAAAACTGGCAGCAGGATGACGTCACAAATCCGTAGACTAGACGAACTTACCATGGTGATGAATATTGTGTGTGCGTTTTTAAATCAATGATACATAGAATTAAATGAAGAGGTGTTTCAAAATCTGATGTTGATAAAATGAACGATCGAAATTTCTAAATTTTGGCAATCAACAAGAGTCGAAGCTTAAAACACCCCATGCAGAATCGAGGAATCAAATGATCAATACTATTTTTTTTAATGAGGATATATTCTAGCCTATTTCAAATCAATGCTTAAGATATATATTTATATATAATATAATATTTATAGATGCGATCAGATCGACTGCATATCTACATAATTCAAATAGTTCACGAATGAGGAGTTAATGGTCGTAAAAAGTAAATATCATACTTGTTCATCTTCTCAACACTTAGGTTTAATCTTAAATCATAAAATATTATTTATGTGTTTAACAGAAATCGAATAATCTGCAAACACCATTACTTCTATCAAAATCACGCAATCAAAGATCCTAACGATTCTACGATATTTATTAGTTGTTTAATATTAAGCTATTATAAATAAATCTATCATTAAATCCGATCTTAAGTGTGATAACCTTTTTAAGGCTTTGTTTATATATTCATATATATAAATAATATATATATTGTTTATATATATATCTTATAACTTCATTATTTAGCACTGTAAAAAAATTTTCATCATTGTCCCAACAAAACGATTCTAATATGCCCTTGGAAAATGCACGAAAAATTAGGAAAGCGATTTTATTTTACAAAATAAATATTGTTTTGCATACTCGCCAACTTACTTTTTTGAAGTCTGTAGACGTCGTGACTTCTCTTAAGTTAGTTATTATTACCATACTATATTATGTAGAGATTTAGGAAACTTTCATAATAACCATTTTTGTATCCATCCTTGTTCTTTACAGAGTGCTTAATTTTAACACCATAAAAACCCGCCGAAAAAATATGTTTTGGGTAAACATTGTTTTAAGTTAGTCTTCGGAATTAAACTAAATCCACCTTCTAAAAGTGGTTAGCTTTTAATATATGTTCGTAACAAGTACATTCGTGGAGGATCCCATGCATTTTTGAGTTCTGCCTATCAGCACGCATCGATCAAAATTAGCGACTCATTAAAAATTCTACATTGACCATCGACATTTTCAACATCGCTAGACCTGTCAATCTTTTGACTCAAGTCACAAAATAGTAAAACTGCCCCCATGACATTTTTAGACTAACATGTACCTTAAATTTTTTAATCTTCTCCCTATCTTATTATTGTACAACCGTTTTATGGAGAACGTAAAGAAATATATAAAAAATACCTAGTTGGTAATAACTTTTAGCAAAATACCAGTCTTAAATAGTTTATAAATTTAACCAACATTTTAATGTAGTCTTAATCGATTTATTCACACGGAGTTCAAAAGCTTCATTAAAAGTAACTGTTTTGTAACCAGCTATATTTTATCAAAACCTTTTTTATTCGTTTTGCTCTTTACCACGAATAGATAAATTCGCCTGAATCCATACTAAATTCTCGTGAGTAGAAGTTTTTCAAAGACTTTGCTATTTTCTGTAATATGTATCGATTCTAAAATACAGGTTGTTTCTTAACGTATCCACTGACTTGTGGTATTTTGTGTGATATAAATCCACTCTCAGGTACATTAATTTGTTGGACCAATCCAATTCGCGTTTTTTTTAAACATAGCTTTCTTTCAATTTATTATGTCTAAAACCAAACTAGTTGATGGCGTAGAAATCAGTGGCGGCTCGGAATTTGCAAAATTCAACATTATCGATGTTGCTTAGTCCAAAACGATATTTTTTTTTTTTCAAAAACTGGTTTATTTTTTTTTTCTTTCCTTTTCGTAAAATATATTTGTATACAAGTTTTTTACATGTTTTTCGACTACCACACTAGACAAATGTCCGTATTATTGTTTGAGGATTTTCAAGACATTTCGGTTTGGCATTGAATCAAACTGCTGCACCGATATCCTGAAAATAATTTACGCATAGTTAAATTTTTTTCGGCTTCAACACCGTTTTTACCATTCTTTAATATTAGCACTCTAGTACACCTAAAAGTCACGAGTCGCCACTGGTAGAAATGAGAACCCATAAATAACATGTTCACATGTCAATGATCATACCTAATCTAATGCTTTATTAACGTATGTGTATATTTTGTAGAAATCTAGAAGATTTTATTACATAATATAAACACATGAATTAGTTTTAAGCCCATAACTAATTTAAACACATAATTTTGCATGTTAATAAGTGGTGTTGAACTAAGTAAATTTATTTTATTTCATAGTAAAATATCGCCAGGTTGATGTTTTCTTTATTTTACTTCGTGAATTTTTCCGTTCTGATGAGCATATTTAAATAATTATAGATGATTAGCTTAGGACGGGTTGTTTCGGAGAATCTGAACAATTCATCAAATTTCAAGGTTCATTTTCAAGTTCTGTGAAAGATTTTTTTAAGATCTGTTTTTATTTCAGTTTTGTCAAGCAACTAGCCTACAATGATATAAAAACAGAACTTGAATAAGTCTTTCACAGAACCCGAAAATGAACGTTGAAATTTGATGAATTGTTCGAATTCTCCGAAACAACCCGTCCTTAGACACGGGGGCTCCATCGAAGCCATAGTCAAATTAGCCTCTAAGTAGCTGGGTGTACTGTACAAGGCCTGCCGATACTTTAATATTGTACACCTGCTGACCTTGTACAAATCGCAAGTGCGTCACACTGTTGAATTTAGCAGACACCTCTAATCTGGAGCTCCAAAATACTTCGAAGAAAGCCTGTGCAGAAACGGGCGGTCCGTTTGTTAGATTCCCCTATCTTAACAAATGGATTCTAATCTCTTTGATTGATAGTCGAGAAAAACGCCATATTTTATATATTTTTCATACCAAAACTGGAAAATAAGATATTTACATTTTTTTCATGTGCTCTGCTGGTGTCGTTAGATTCATTTAACCATTCTTCACAGATTACCTTGGCTATTTATAGGTTTTTGAAGTTGAAAAGATCGCAAAATTTGCTTTTCTGTTTATCTTATCCACTTTGTTTTGGATAAAAATTAAACAGCCATTCCATTGAGTTACGATAATTGAGTGTGATTACTAAAAAAAGCAGGCAGGAAACACGCCACACACGTGTCCATCATTTGAACATATGTAATTAACATTATTCTCGTCTCTTGAAAACCGTGTCGTTCTTACGACCCATACTTGAGTTTAACAGCTCTAATATAGAACGATTTGCCGGTTTCTGTGTTTCCTCCCTCCTACAACATGAAACTCTTCTAAACCCACGTTTACTCCTTTCTCTCCTCACCTCAAAAACACCATCCACACATCATCCCCAAATATGGCATAGACCCTGAGGGAAAATATTTTTTTCAGAACCTCCTGCGTGGAGCTAATATAATATGTTCAGTGGCTTTAATTATTCTATGTATTATTATTCTCAGTTTGACACAGTTTTAAAGGCGAAACTGCTGTCATTTAAGTTTAATATTTTGATACCCACCACATATTTAATTCCAAAGAATAGGCTTAAGAAGTTGGGGAATACCTTAGAACTGGTAGAAGAAATCGGGACGCCGAGGAAGACATGGCACGGTCAAGTGAATCAGATACTTGAGTCGGGCCATGCCAAGAGTCAGAATAATAGAAGAGTATGTATGAGACGATGTATGTATGTGAATGAGGCAAAGAGTGTGTGTCAAAACCGAGTTGTTTGATGGCACCCCCATTCTGCCCACCCCTTCGGAAAACGGCGTGATGGTTAGTTAGTTAGTTAGCTTAGAATTGACCAGGTAAATCTAATGTCAACTTTAACATAATGTACGTCAATCTGTAATTCAAAACACATTTGTTATTTTTTTCATTTATATTGCATTCTTAACATCTTCTTGAAACAACTTTACAAGATACATCATTCAATAAAGACCGGTCGGTGGTCGGTGGCCGAGTTGACATCGCGCTTGGGTCCCACCCAGGCGTAGCGTGTTCAATTCCTCGGCTGGCTAAGTCATGCATCACAACACAAGCAAAATTTTCGGTTACTGTGGTGTTAGTAGGAGATTTTTAAATATTGTCAGGTTATTCGTACCAGAGAATGTTTCAATGAATGAGAATGCAGAGAATAACAGAAAAAAAAAAAAAAAAGAGGACTGCTGCTGAAGAAAAACATGCTCCAGTAGCAGTTCTCTTAACTTAATGATAAGTAGTCGCCCAATAACCGAAGAAACTATAAAACTTATTGTAATATACAATTTTATGTAAATTGTTTGACCACCAAAATAAGGGAATTTATCCAGTTCAGTGGGTCAAATTATAATATTTAAGGTTTTATATCACGCCTAAATATTTATTAATAAAACAAAGAAAGTGAAATAATTTGTTATTAAAACATGGGATTATTTCCATAGCCTCGTTTGCTATTTTAAATACAAGAATTTGGTTGTTTAAATGAATTTTTATCCTCAGTGCATATAATTTGACGATTTATATCGACCAATATGTGTTTAATACTTCCATAACATGAAACTCAAATTTACGCGTTATCAAATAAACTTTCACGCTAATCTGACAGTCGATTTATTAAATGTTAATATGTTACGTATGAAGATTGCGCAAAAAATGATTTATATTCTGAAGATGAGATATTACACAATATGGTTTGCTTTTTGACATTTTAATGGTAAATTTAAGCCTGTTACATCAAAAAAAACATTACTATATTATTTATAACATCTCCAGAAAAAAAAAACAGCAAGCTTGTTATGTTATCTCTGTCGAAATCAAGGATAGAAAGAGTGAGATAGATAATGAAACAAACATTCAATCGTGTAATCAAAATAATCTGTTTTACAACTAGTTCAGACCCACTAAAAATCACCTTTAGGCGATGCACTACGTCGTGTAATATTTTAAATCGAGCCGTTTTCAATAACACCCCTTACGTAGACGGCGATAAGGTTTAAATTCCCGCTTGATCCCGTTTTGATTTATGCAAGAAAAAAACATTGCCAAAAAGTGCCATTTATTTAATTTTGTGGATGTTCAGGAATAAATATTTAATTTTTTTCCGATCATTTTATAAATAACTTAATTTGCCAAACTATACAATAAAATTATAACCGAAAATGGGTTCATAAGAAGGAGATTTTGAACTTTAAAGCAGTTTTCATAGGCCTTATACATTTTTTTTTCTCGGCTTATAAAAAGACTTATCTAAAAAATACTCTATTATTTCAAACCAAGATGTATTCTACTCGCAGTATTTAATTAAAGCATCTGAAACATTTCGAGGCGACCAAATTTTCAAACCAAAAACACATGATTTTCCATTACCACGTAGTGCATGGCCTTAAATAAAAAGAGTATATTTAAAAATTTTAATGCCAGCATGAGACCACATGGAAATGTTTGGCGAGCGATATGCTGAAAAAAGCCAAGCCACGAGAGTATAGCACAAGTAAGTCAGCCTCATTATGGATTCCTCGTCATGTGATTCTTAACAACTACTTACTGTCACTGAGCAATACATGATTATCATAATAACCAAATGGAAATACCCTTACATAGTTATATGTTCCTGATATTTTGTTGTTGTCGGCAGGTTCACGGCAGAAATAATGAATACAAATTACCCTATGACATTTCTGTGCTCCTGGTGGTTTTTTCCTTGTGGACAGGTTCACATTTTGACGTTTATTTTATAAATTACGAAAGATGTTCGAGATATTATAATTCCAATTTTGAAAAAGACTATTGAAATAATTTTATGTTAAAATATTAAATTATAGGTAGTTTATTGAAGAAGAAGATCATACTAACAAATTCGAATGAAACAGAACAAGACACAGAAAATAAGACATTCTGGTAAGACAGAGATCCTGGGTTTGATTCCCAGTTGAGACTGTTATCTTTTTATTTTCTGTGTCTTATTCTATTTCGCGTTTTGTTAAGATTTGTTAGCATTATCTTCTTCTTCAATGATATATTTCATTAATAAGTATAACTTTCAAAAGTTAAGAAAAGTTTTTCCAGTAAAAATGAGAAACTCTGAAATTGTTCGTCTGAATTTTTTCAAAGTTCCAGTTTTGAAATAATTCAGAGAAAATCCAAGTTCTATCTAGAGTTCACTGAACCGGAGTTACAGACAGACAACTGAAATTAGTTTTTTTTGATTCCTTATAAGAATTTAATAAAAATATTGATGAGCCGAGACCCAACATGAAATATTCACCAATCTATCATGCCAGGAAAGCATGAAGATAAGGCGATACAAAATGCATTTGCATGCAACGTCAAAATATAGCGATGCGATAAGTTAATCTTGATGCGCCCAACACGCTGTAAACTGTAAAGTATTCACGTATCGGAGCTGAGTTAACTTATGTTAATTAACCGCGCCAAGCCCAATTAGTTTGCTGCTTTAATCGTTGCATAATTTAATGCACGCCTCAATGCACACCTGTTAGGACTAATATCAAATTATAAGCAAATAAGGGATGCAACAAGTTAACTCGACATAACTTTCGTCTTTTGCAAAACGAATTTGATAACTTTAGATAAAGCGTAAAAACTTTTTTAACGCATCTATTTGAATTTTGATTTCTATTTTCTTCAATGAATGAAAGAATCGAATCTTGGTTGTGAAAATTAATCCACTTCCCGATATCCGATCAAACTAAATTTCGGCATTCTTTGTTCATGGTGATGCATTCTATTTATTTTTAGTGATACCCACGCACACACACGCTTTTCTCTGAAATCGGATGACCTTATAATTACAGCAGTTGCTGTGAATTATAACGAATATAACGGTTATGTTAGAAAATGTTATAAAAAAATATAAATTAAAGCAGAAAAGCATGATTATAATTTAAATAAAAATCAATTTCTGTTAACGAATTATATTTTATATATAAAAAATATTTACATATATATATGTTTCTTTTTTTATTATTTGAAGTATGAAGTAATGGTCAGAAACTCGAAGATAATTTCTGAGAGTTGAGTTACAAAATTTGAAGCTAGTCGAATAATTACCTTACTTAAGGACGGGTTGTTTCGGAGAATTTGAACAATTGATCAAATTTCAACGTCCATTTTCCAGTTCTGTGAAAGATTTTTTCAAGTTCTGTTTTAATTTCAGTTTTGTCAAACAACTAGCCCATAATGATATAATTACAGAATTTCAATAGGACTTTTACGGAACCCGGAAATGAACGTTGAAATTTGATGAATTGTTCAAATTCTCCGAAACAACCCGACCAGCAAAACAAATAAAAAATTATTTAAATAAGCTAAATGATAAACCAAAAATCATAAGAAAAGGAACTAAATAATATGATTATTTCTAAACAAATCGCCATGATTTGCTCTGGTTTCCTCGTGTCCGTAAAGTGTTCCTTGCTTCTCTGCTGGGTCTCTAGTGAACTGATCAGCGAGCCAAACGCAGCTGTCATCGTAATTGTGAAGTCGGGTCATTATTGTTTTACAATGTTCAAAATAAATATCGGCACCATCCAATTAGGATTTGGTATAAGTGATTGATAAGTGAAGCGCAGTTCACTCATTTTAGTCAGTCCCTAGAAAGGAAGGTTAAATCCTCAATCAAACAAAAAAAAAACGTATTTAAAAAATATCTATTAATAAAAATTGATCTAGGTATCAAAAGAAAGAAACTTAGTGGTTAACCCATTAATTTTTATTATTGTTATTTTTAAATGAATACGTGGTTAGTTACCTACGTATAAAACAATCATTAAATATATAAGTGAAACATTAAATTTCATATTATTGTATGAGGATACAAAAAAACTGGTGAAAGGTGAGCCATGCCGTGATAATGCATACACGCCTCGTGCTTTGTACATGGATCAACTCATCTACTTTCAGCTTGCGATATCATGTCCTTCATGAGTTATGGAGCTTTAACTAATCCAGTAAAAAATAAGACAATAAGTAAATATTTACGTTGGCCTTAAAAGCAACTTTCTTTATCTACAGTTAATTCTAAATAGTGCTCTTGTGAAAAAAGGATTATTTAAAAAATATATATATCCTAGATGGCAAAATATATAATGTATGACATGTGCATATATTCAAAAAGTAGTATTTCTAGTAAGATATAGAAACCAACCTAACACAATTTTGCAGTCAGTGAAAAGTGTTATTCTTGGTTCTAGTCAAGAAATAGTCCGTATAGCTAATTGGTAGGCCAATCAACAATGTGGGTGATTCTGGGTTTGCGTCTCCGCTAGGCCATGGGAGCTGACGGCAGCGGTGCCTTTGATAATCGGCTAAATGTTCCCAGTCTGCGCAACGCATTCCCGGGGAGAAAATGCCATCTACAGCCGGAATACTTCATTACCGTCATTACAAATGGGCAAGCAGGAATAGAGCCTACGCTACCAATTAAGATCAATTCTATTGGTTTGCAAAGAACGATATTCGTGAAACAAAGATATTTTATTAATATGAAGCAGTCTAAAATGTTTGATAGATAATATTTAGTTTAATATTTGTAGCACTGCAATTTTCCTGAATAATATTTTTTTTGAGAGATCCATGTTGGTACATGGTGACAAGAAAATTTTAGATACAACAAATTTGGTGAATCTACGTCATATTTGTAGTTAATTTTTTAACATAACTTTTTTAATTAAATTTGATTTTTTGGTTAAATTTGAACAAATCGTTAACCAGAGGCTTAGGACGAGATGTTTCGGAGAATTTGAACAATTCCTCAAATTTCAACGTTCATTTTCAAGTTCTGTGAAAGCTTTTTGCGAGTTCTGTTTTTATTTCAGTTATTTCAATTAACTAGGCTATGAAATAATAACAGAACTTGAATAGGACTTTCACAGAACCCGAAAATGAACGTTGAAATTCGATGAATTGTTCAAATTCTCCGAAACAACTCGTCCTTAATGTTTGATCAGCTGAAATGAAAGGGTAACGAAATTTGTTTTTTTTACAGTGCTCCACACAGGAGTCCTTGAGGAAAATAGTTCCCATCGGGACCTATGTCATATCAAGGAAATAAAGAAAAAGAAGTTCAGGGAAGTATAATTAGTGGATAGGAATCTGGGGGTCAGTTGCTCCATGAGTGACGGACGTATGATTCCATCCTGCATCCTTACCACTGCGGTACAGGGCGATTAGATTGAGAGAGTCCTGCTGAAGAGGTCAAATGGTCAAACCAGTCTCTCCCGATCCGGCCCCCACGCAGTAAGTCGGTAGACGCAAAACCTATAAAAATCTCACCCATGAACCCGGGCACCCCTGCTAAGTCTCCTATCGCAGCAAACCACTTGGAGCGATCTATGACATAGGTGTTGGTTAACCATACCCGCCTCCCAATTTGAAAATACTCAGGTCTCTATTTATTGTAGATTCACCAGTTTCCCGATTGTGCTTCGAGTTTCCGGACACCGTGTATACATTATGTGTAGCTGAACTGAAATGTAGCTGATTATGATTATCCGCAAACAGCTGTTATTTTTTTCAAAAAATGCATTATTTCGTATATTTTTTTTATTTTGTGGAAAGTACTCTTTCACGTTGAAGCCATCATTTTTAGAATAAATTGTTATCTTATTTGAACAATAATCGATAATTATTAATGTAAATATAAGTAGTAAAAAGGTACGTAATAGCAAAACCCATCTTCTGGCAAAATAAAAGCTTGTAACAATAACACAAATGTTAAAGAAACTTAACACTCACTGAAGTGAAATTAAAATTGTATTATGACATAGATAGTTTTTTACCTATGTAAAATATAACAAATAAAGTAAATAAATAAAATATGCCTACATGCAAGAATATTTAAGTTCTCTTATTTTCAGTTTTGTGAAATTTGATAAAAACAATTAAACCGTTTTTTTCTGATAAAATGCAATTTCAAAAAGGCAACTTATCGAGAAAATCATCGCCATTTCCTTTCCCGAGCAAAACCTAATTAATACAATTCATGTTTTTCCATAAGATGTTTTAACTGACTGATAAATGTCTACATGACTCAAAATTAAATATCTCCAAATGGTAAAATATTCCCCTTTACAGTTGTCGCTATCAAGTCCGATCCGAGTGGCAAAAACCTTTCAAATCTACCCGTAAAATTGGAGCGAGCGCGCATCGAAAACAACGCACGTAAGTTTGTAAAAATTTTCACAAAATTTGCTCGCAAACATTTCATACATCAGATAAATAAAAATAAAAAAGCGCTCCCTCGTCCGGACGACGTTCAGATATAGGCTTTTGGTACCGTATGATGAGCAGTAATATGACCTGAAGGATTCTTGTACACTGTATGCCCAAATGTGTCATTCATATCATACCGGTGCACCACCAAACCGAGTTATTCGTTCCTTTTTCACTCGTGAAAAAACGGAACGTGACGCGAATCGATACGTCCAATTGACAACTGACTCCCCCTATATGACTTATGAGTCGCAGCGAGAAAAAAACACGTGTTGAGTCGTAAATTACGGACTTTTGATAAGAATGCTAATTTATTCGCTGACTGACGTAAAGGCGTGTTTTCACCGGGGTGATTTGAATTCATTGCTAAATACTTCTGCGCTGAGCGCAATTAGGACATGGACTCAATCAACACGCCCGCCGTGCGCCGCGTTGCTAATTAAGATATCTGGACGTTTGTGATATTAATTAATTGGACATTTAATGGTAATCAGCATACACGCCTGTAATTATCGCGTTTATTCAAAGCGTGTAAACACTCTGGGCTATTTTTTTTAAATCTTTAACCAGTCGTGTTTTATACTGAACTTGATACCGATAACATTTTGAGATTTGATCAAATAACGTTATCATTTAAAAGATATTTTAAATATGTAAAACGCTTTTATTAATATGTGAAGGATTTTTATATGATATACAACGTAACAACGAATGCAATATTTTCGTAAAATAAAGGATAAAACAGAATTCACTTTTAACTTGTATTAACTCAACATTGTCGTAAGTTAATATTACTTACTGATAAATTTATTTAACAATTTTTTTTAATTAATTTTGACGCACAAGTCTACTTTCTGCCTTCGATAATAAATACGAAATTTCGCCTCCGCGACTGAAGAATTTATTCGCCTGCTTCGTTAATTTGGATATTTATTTATAAAGCCAGACCACATACTACAGTTAACATGAGAGAAAAAGTTTTACTGCTTTCGTTTATATCAAAAGTCAACATTCTAAAATGTT
Organism: Hesperophylax magnus; assembly: GCA_026573805.1. Taxonomy (NCBI): domain Eukaryota; kingdom Metazoa; phylum Arthropoda; class Insecta; order Trichoptera; family Limnephilidae; genus Hesperophylax; species Hesperophylax magnus. Next base: position 17,096,460 of record JAIUSX010000039.1, read on the forward strand.
ATGTAGTAGTAAATATGTAGAGATCTCTTACATTTAAGCAAATACAAAATATATATATACCATCAATAAATTTATTGCAGGTATTTGGAAGATGCTTTCTGTTAGAAGTTTTAAATGAGCAATGGATTAAATTTGACAGTTAATATAAATATAATGGAGTAAATTTGATAATCAATGTAAAAATACAATGGAGTAAATTTGATAATCAATGCAAAAATATAATGGATAAATTTTGATAATCAATGTAAATATAGTGGAATAAATTTGATAGTCAATATAAATATAATGGACTTAATCTGATAATCAATGTAAACATATATAATTAAAAGATAATTTAAACATTATTTATTCCATCACATATTCACTGCTTACTCGTAAGAACCTTCAATCGTTTACACCACATTTTGCTTCAGTAATTATTTGGCAGGCGATCAATCAGCCCACTCAACGCGCGGTGTCATTGCTGACAAGCAGACCTCCACCGACTTCTTCAAATCATTTCTGCCATGGAGATGAAGAATGCTGTGACAGTTGCAATTACGATTGGCATCCGCATCAGTCCCATACAAGAGTAAATATCATCCCCAAGGCACTCATATCTGTCAAATGCGCTTTTTAAATGATCCAGAAGCCAGTTTTATACGTCAAATGTGCATTTCAAATGTCGGATTTTCCCTCCGCATTGACGGGCCCGTGTCGGGTTCGCCCGTTATGAGATTTCCCATCTTGATCAGAACGTCCATTACTCAGAAATAGCAAACGGGGTGCAAGTCAATTCGCTGTAATTATTGTTATTATACCGAACAAATTGCAGTAATATCGGTTGATTTTTATTAACATTGACAGACGTGCAAGCCGCATGTCTATTCCTTGATTTCTATGGTCTGGCTCAGAAGGGCGATCAACTCTTGTTTCAGGATTAGATCAGCAGAGAAAGATAGCAAATATGTACAGCAAGCAGGGAATCTTAGCTATAAAGGAGAATTTCTATTTTCTGAAGCAGCAACAGCTCTGGCGTTAAATAATTTAACAGATGTTTTGGTCTGGAAATCCAAAATCATATCTAAATCTTTTCATTACATCATTTCCATCCTGAGCTACACAGCTTTAAAACCTTTGTATTATAAAAAAAAAATCTTTCCTTTATCCGTATAATATATTTATATACAGTTTTTTTACATGCTTTTTGACATGTCCGCACATGTCCGTATTATGGTAGTCGAAATTTGTATGTAATTATATAAATGTGATACATGTTCATTTTTTAATATATTATTTTGTTAAATGCAATGTATTTGTAAAATAGGTAATACTTTAACTGGTTTTCTAGATAAGTAGATTTTACAAGAATAAACCAACCGTATTGTTAACTATTTATTTTAATGATATAAAATATATTTAAATATAAATTAAAATTAAATTGACTTAATTATGGCTAGAAATAATTATAAGGAAGCTAATTTAAAAAGTTTTGAAAAGTCAATTTAAATCAGACGAAGCTGGGTACAAAAGTAGTACCCACCTAGAAATGTATCGTAAATAATTTCAAAATTTATCCCACAATATTGTCCTTACATACAGGTTACGTAAATTACCGTTCAAATAATAAGTTTATATTAAATACGAAAAAATTCCATCGTATTAAGAATCGCGTGTAAATACAATACTGTTGCAAATTGTATTTTTATTATATTCTTAAATAAAATAATATGTTGTTATTTCTTATTACTTTGTTATAGTGACCATTACATACACCTTTTTAGGAGAGACCGTTAAAAATGAAACAGTTCTAACATTGTATGTAAGAAAAAGCCGATGTAGGTAAAAAATACAAGAAAAAGCTAAGTTATGGAAGAAAACACGAGAAAAGACTCAAGTTATGGAAGATGCAACAAGAAAAAAAGCTTCTCACGTAGTGTTACAAACCACGAACAAATCCTGTTCACAAGTCAAAAACGTCATATATGGTTATTCCGCCAGTCTCTCATTATCCGGGCATTCTTTCTTTGTCAAGGCGGTACCTTGGGCCGACGAAATTAAGTCATAAATATTCGGGTCACATCTTTTAAAACAGCCGATTCGGTGCAATACTACCGGCTACCCGGTGCTCTGGTCCCAAATTGAATTCCGATTGATTTATGATCTTGACTGATGACTGCGCTCTGAACCGGCTGAATGAACCAACCGGATCCAAGAAGGAACAACGCGTAAAACAGTCAATCCCGAAGTCGATAAAAAATATTATTTTTTTGCAATATCGCCGATGTTTTTTGATGACGTTGAATGGTCTAATGTCTTATGGAAGTGCAACACTTGTGTCAGCGTGAACGGATAATTAATTTAGGAAGGGTAAAAATTTAACACTGGACGAAATGGTAAATATTATAGGTAAGCGGCGTTAAAAGAGATTAAGAGAGAACTACCATCACTCCAATATTTAATCCGGTAACCTTGAAAAAGTTGTCAATTATCCACCAATCTCAAATAAAATATTAAAAAAATATTTAAACAATTAATTTTCAGAAGTTGATTAATGAAGAATTGAATTAGTACACGGAGATAACTTACTGATATAAAATATTGTAAATTTATTAAAAATCTGGTCAAATTATTCGTTTTCCAGTTAAAAACACGACTGCAGGCCTTTTGAATGAATTGACAGTTCCCAGCAAGGAATAAGTTAAAATCTAAAGTTTTTTAAGGACAGCGGAACACGTGTTCATTCAAATATTTATATTAATGTTGACATACTTATATTGTCACCTTCCGTCATAATACAGGATTTTCCAATAAGAGGTGTTATTTTGAATTGCCCGCTATTTCGGTAGATGTTACTTTTGAAGCTGTCATTTTTTAAGATTTGACAAGTAGAAACTACGCCATTAATAAAAATGGAACGATACACGCTTCAACAATGCATTTAAATTATTAAAATTCACTTGAGTGAATCAAATGCAAATCATCTTGAGTGATGAGGCCCATTTCCACCTCGGTGGCTTCGTCAACAAGCAAAATTGTCGCATCTGGGGCTCGGTAAACTCAAGAGTTATTGTTGAAAAGCCTTTCTATCCTCAACGTGTGACTTTTTGGTGCGGTTTATGGTTTAGCGGAGTCATTGGACCCCTACTTTTCCAAAAATGAGGCTGGAGCAAAAGTAACGGTGAATGGATTGCGCTATCGAGAGATGATTAATGATTTTTTATGGCCGAAATTGGATGGTATTGATCTGGACAACGTTTACTTCCAACAAGACAGCGTAACGTGCCACACAAGCATCAAAACCATTGATCTTTTACGATTGAATATCAAAATAACACCTCTTATTGGAAAACCCTGTATTTATTAGAAAAAGAATACTTGTTCTCTATATATTCTAAATGACTAAAATTTTATAAGAAATTAGCATACTATCACTATTTTAAAAGGATCATTTTTCTCGCTGTAGATACGAGTGTATTGTTGTTTTAGCTGTACCTATTGATTTAACTCCCCTTTAATTCACTGATTTTTAATGTTAAATTTAAACTAGGTATACATAAAACTTTTTCGTAATTCCTGAAAACAATAAATCTACCGTGTAATCTGAAACTGTTCGCTAAAAATTTAACAAATTAATTTATCGTTTATCTTTTCCTTAAAAGATGGTGCTAGTGTTTTTATTATCTCGCTCGTATAAATCGCGTTCACTTAAAATACGTATAAATTTCACAATCTTAACAAAATTGTATACATAATCAGGACCATAAAAGCTTTTGCGGCGCGTATCAGAAAGAAAATTAATCACATAAGAATTTTTAGTCCGAGTAGATACAAAAATAAACCAACATTGTACAATAATAATAATCTGAATCTGAAATATTGATTATTTTGATTATAATTTTGACTATCTAAGAATTATTAGCCGGTGCAATCAAATTCATGGCGTTTACGCTATTGTAAAAATTCTTCGAACATAAAACTAGAATTACATGATTTAATTTTGATTTGAAAATAATGTTTTTTTGTTTGTCCCCCTATGGACATAAAAACTACTGGACCGATTTCACTGAAATTTTTTTATTTATATTTTTATTAGTTTCAGGAGTATTAAGAGAGTAGTTTTAGTGGTAGAAAAAGTCAGGGACGCCTGAGAAAGACTTAACGCATTATCTCTGCACTGGAATGAGATACGGAGACGAATAAAAGTCGACATGATATAGTTTTTTAATTGTAATAATGTGGTATATATTTCGTGAATGGTGAAAGTCTAGGACACCAGAGGAAGACATGGCACGATCAAGTAAACAAAAATTTTAAAAGTTTTTTTTTTTAAATCTTTATAATGTTATTATTTCCACTTTAAAAATAGACACAGTTTTTTTCAAGTACCCTAGAATCACAACCTCAAAACTTTACTCCAAGCAATTCATAACCCGATCAACGCCGGGAACACGTCAGCTAGTAGTTTATAACATGTTGTATATTTTGATGCTTAATTCTTCTTTGCATATTAATAAAACTTGTTTCGGCGGTTGACGATTCAACACACTACGAGAACAAATAAAAATGACACAATGAGGTTTAAACTCCAATAAGTTAATTCTAATAATTGAATTATAACCTGAACTTAATAATAATTCCTTTCAGCTAACAGGGAAATAATGACCACACACAATTTAAACAAGTTATCACATAAAGGCAAAATAGTAAAAGAAAATTTAACAATCGACTTAGAAAAGGAAAATAAAATTAACTAAGAACACATTCAAATTTATACATAAAATCACAGCACACAGCAAGCGGAAATTTTAGCAATCCAATAGCCATAGAATGGATACAAACAAAGGATATAATAGGCAAAGATATAACAATAAACGCAGATGACAAATCATCATTAGTAACATCATGAGAGGAGAGAACAACGAACGATATAGCAAGATATTCTTTGACAAAATTAGCAGATGACAAATGCCTGGGCAACAAAACATTAATACAGGACCTGTTTGTATTAGTATGCACAATTTTTGATCTGGATATATTTAAATTAAAACACACACTAAAAAGCTGTGGAATAACGGAGAAAAATAGTTCACAAATTTAGAAACAGAAGAAACTAAGCGAGATATACACAGCACCGAAAAAATTAACAAAAGAATAAAAAAAATAATGAAAGCAATGAAAATTAAAGATAAAAAGTAGTATAAAGAAATAGGAGAAACCCTGTTCGTAACAAGCAAGGTACCCGCAGAAGATACTAACAATGCATACAACCTAACGAAACATAACCTCACTTCACCTAACCTAGCCTATCCTAACCTAAACTAACCTAACCTAACCTAACCTAACCTAATCTAATCTTACCTAACCTAATCTAACCTAACCTATCCCAACCTAACCTAACGTAACCTAACTAAACTTATTATTCTGTAATGTTTTGATTTGTAATTGTTGTGTTTTATCTGATTACCAGATTTTATTACCAGCATCAAAAATAATCTCTTATTTTATTAGGGAAAACTTAAACTTAAATCCTTGAGGTAGCGCCCTTAGTCTTACCACTAAACACAAGTCCTTATCAACACCTGGAGCTTAAAACTTTTAAATCACTCTTCACCGTCATAATAAACTTAAGCGGGTAACATCATTTTGTCGCAGATGGCATCCGGTTGAATGTCCTGTAGGACGTCAAGTCCCCTGGACGCCCATTAGTCAATCTCCCTGGTCGCGAGTGACGCACTCGACTAATTACACGCCTCCTAGTGGACAGTAAATTACTGCAGATATTTCATTGGAAAATATTTTAGTCTTGGTAAATGTAACACACATCTTCCTCTCTCTCTCTTGTACCCTAGAAGGTCATACCCATCTGCCGAGTTGAATTTTACACCTGGTCGACTTGTCTTCAAACGTTTGAATCCTTGCTGCTAATCGGTTGGACAATATAAATGACTTATTTATCTGACTTGGTATGTGATGATGTTGATTTCTTCATATTTTTTAATTTGGTTTGATAAAATTTACAATTTGAGAGATTGATCTATCGTTAAGTTAATTTAAAAAATAAGTAGAAAATATTCTAACTAAATTCATCCGGTTGTCTTGTTGTCAAAGACAGAATTACAAAAGCATTATTTATATTTTAAGCCTTTATGGGCTTTTACAAACATGTAAATAATAATTCACTGGAACAGTAATTAAAAGTAAAATTTTCTTTTAACATTAGGTATATATGTATAACACATACAGAAGTCAAATATTATGCTGACCGTAATTTTAATTATTATTGAGATGTGTTATTATATTATTGCAGAAAGCAATCACTTTGTGGTTTGACATATTTAAAATGAAATAAAATACTTTTTGTTTTAATTTTAAAATTCTAATTTTAAAATATCGTCTGCTATTACTAATGTGTTCTAAAATACCAATGTTTTTTCACCTAAGCATACTATTAAAAACTCTTTTTCGTCAGTGGAAGAATTGAAAGACATGATTCTCCCTAGTAATTCTAAACTAATTTCTTTTGACGTGGTAAATTTATTTCCTAACGTTCCCATAGAAGAGAGTAAATGTTTAATTGCCGATTTGTTAAATAGTGCGGATCTCTCTCAAGACTTCATAAAAGATTTGATTTCCTTATTTAATATATGCTTGAATCAAAATTATTTTTAATTTAATAATAATATATATCAACAACGGGATGGCCTAGCTATGGGTAATCCCACCAGCCCCTTGATTGCTGATATATTCATGGATAGCCTAGAGAATAAAATTTTATCTAGTACTTCATCTCTTGTTAAAAATGTCTTATTTTGGAAAAGATATGTTGATAATGTTTTTTGTATATGGACAGGGACAGAGCGTCAACTGAATTCCTTCCTCAATCTTATTAACTCTTATCATAAGCAGATAAAATTCACATTAGAGATAGGCAATAATTCAACCATAAATTTTTTAGACCTTTACCTTATCGATCGTTAATAACAAAATTGATTTTAACATATTTCGTAAACCCTCCTATACTGATATTGTCATCCACAATACATCGAATCATCCATTTTCCCATAAGCACTCCGCATTCCATTCAATGGTCCATCGTTTGGTCACAATTCCAATGTCAGATATTAATTTTGCTAATGAACTAAAAATAATTTTAAAAATAGCGGTAAATAATGGCTACGAATCGTCTTTTATAGATATAATCTTAAATAAAAAAATAAATCAAATCGCCAGTAATCGCTTCTTATTCGCTAGTCCTTGAATAAAAATCAATGATAATTTTACTTATGAATGGCGCCGTATTTTATTTATTAATAACTTTTCAAACTTAATTGTAAAAAACCTCACTTCTGAAGTCAGACCAGCTTTTTATACCAATAATAATCTAGATAAATTTCTAATCAATTCAAAAGATAAAGACGACAAACTAAGCCATGAAGGCAGTTATAAATTAAATTGTAATAATTGTGCGGCATTTTATATCCGTAAGACAACACGTAATGTTAACATTAGGATTAAAGAGCATCTTCGTTGTCTCAATAATAACGGTTTCTCTGAATTTGCCAATCATCTGATTAGCAAAGATCATACTTTCTGTCATAACACAGGCGCTAATATTTTACATACAAACGGGCATGGTAACAGACTCAATAATCTAGAAGCACTGGAAATAAAAAATGCTGTAAAAACCAAAAGTCTTATTCTTAATAATCAATTAGATATATCAAGTAGTCCAATATTAAGTTTGTTCCCAATAAACCATTAAAATGTCCAAGTTCTCCTTATCACCCCATGTCAGTTGATGCTTTGTTTCTCCATATACATTATTATAATCCATTAGTCTACATAATTATCGTTCGGTTTTTCCCATGACTTTTGTACTTGTGTAAATGTATTGTATGATTTCATGTTGTCTCCCTCAAAAATATAATTTTTTATATATATGCTCAAACTTTGTACTGCTTGTCTAGTAATAATTTGTACCCTGATGATGCTTGAGTAAAGAGAAACCGGTCGGTTCAAAAAAATATTAAAAACTCGTGGTTTTAAAACAAAAAGTATTTTATTTCATTTTGTGTTATTATACTTTTCTTGTAACTATATTCCGTGCAGTTGAACACATCTAGAATTTCTGCCAAAGTGTTGCCAAATGCATGCAATCTAGGCAAAAGCGAGTGTCTAAATGATTCAGTGCTGAAATTACTGCTGAAATTAAAAATAATCTTCGATCGAATAGTTCTAGTTGGCATGTTATGGTGATTAGACTCAATTAATCAGGGCTGTCTATAATTCCATTAATAATTTTTTAATACAAATATTGGTATGTCCTTAGAAAATAACTTTAATTTGATTTGATGAATTGTTGTGACGGGATCACAGGTGAGCACAGTAGAGCCTTGAGAAATATGGCCTTCGATTTAAAATCGTTCGAACTACTCGTATTTACACCTTATGATCAAAAATATTAACCCTCAGTGTAAATGCAAATTATTTTTACGAGCGCACGTTTGAATGTATTTGTTCACACCGATAGTGATTCAAATTGATTTGAAATTGTTTGCAATAACCTCTTTAAAATGATTATACTATTAGTAGCTTTAAAATTGTCTAATGAAAATCACCACCAGATATAAACTTTAACATCATCATTCAAGCAACGGCTTTTAATAATATATTTATTTCAAATTACATGAACGTAAGATTCCCGTGAATCACAATCGGTAATATTAAATTAAGTGACTGCTTTTATTTTTGTTATCGAGTCGAAAATAAATTTGTTTCAAATTAAGACATCACTCGAAAAAATTAAGACGAAAACCGTTCCATTTGCCGACGAAACTAAATTGCCCGCCGTACAAAATATGTACATTTGGCAAACAAATCCAGTTCTTCCGTTCAGGAAATTCAAGAAACCAACATGAATAAATCATTTGTCGCTGGAAGTGGTGCAATAAATTACTGGGCCTCTCCGCAAAATGTGCAATTAATAAAGAATATTTTGAGGTAGGCAAAAGTTGCATTGATCATCTTAAATTTTATTGCTGTAAGTACCCTTGGAAGTCAAAATGTTTATGATGGTTTTGATATACGATGGGGTTTGATTTAGTGGAATTTTACGACCTGTTGGTCTGCAAGTTAGAGGCAATTATAAATCATAAATATTACAATGTGTTAGCTTTTTTTTCGAGTACCCTTTGTCTACAGATTATGTTATAATCATTGATGTGTAATATTAGTCTATGGTTATAATAGTATATATACATACAGCGGATTTGCCACTACTAACAAAATTAGCTGGAGATAATTTTATCTGTTGTGACTGATGATCAGGAAAATTCTTCGAATTACAATTTGTTTTTTTTTTTAGATATAAAACATTTTATTTTCGAGGGTTCATGGAGAATCACCTCCAGAAAGTGATTCGTCTCTAGGAAGATACCTTGTCAAAACGGAAAGTCAACTTTCAATGGTAATATAGTTAGTACTAGCAGTTAAAAACCCGCTCCGCGGGTTTTTTTCTGCTAGGCCCTGCGGGCGGCTCTTCGTTGAACTTCGCCCATTTTAAGTGATATTAACAACAGTTACATTTAAAAGATAGATATTAGGACATTCACAGAGAGAGGGTGAGTATATATATTGTTAAAACACGGAACAGGAAGGAGTTAATTAATAATAACATGCTAAATTTACGCATAATATGAATGACAGTTGTTTGAATAAATGAAATTTTACGTATTTGTGATGGATTATTTCAAATGAAACACTATTATTGACTACATGTCTACAACTGATATTAAATGTTATCATACCTAATATAATTAGCTCATAGGAGACTTGCAGTGCTTAAATATGTGTTACAACCGTCAATGTCTATAAGTTTAATCAATATCGTTTATTATTATTTTTTTTGGTAAACTAATGTTTTTTTTTTTTTAAGACAAGATTTTTTATGCATAGCACAAAGGGTAACAATTATTTTACAAGCAATAATTGTTCGCCTGAAACACTCATCCACATTGAAAAATCTCCTGATAAAAGATACATGACGCCAACGGGACTCGAACCCGTGTCCCTTCGATTTCCGGTCGACAGCTCTGACCACTGAGCTATGGCGGCTTATCTCTTACCCGCGAAATTATTCAATATATACTAGTGTTTCATTCAACAATTACTGCTTGTTACATTTTTAGGCGAAATTCTTGAACTTGTCAAATATTAATTATTATTTTTTGGTAAACAAATGTTTTTTTTTTTTTTAAGACAAGATTTTTTATGCATAGCACAAAGGGTAACAATTATTTTACAAGCAATAATTGTTCGCCTGAAACACTCATCCACATTGAAAAATCTCCTGATAAAAGATACATGACGCCAACGGGACTCGAACCCGTGTCCCTTCGATTTCCGGTCGACAGCTCTGACCACTGAGCTATGGCGGCTTATCTCTTACCCGCGAAATTATTCAATATATACTAGTGTTTCATTCAACAATTACTGCTTGTTACATTTTTCACCTGAAAACAACCAACTTTATTTTATATGAGAAAGGCATTGTAAGTGCTAACTCTCTCACTAGATGGCGTCGAGACAAATTGTCTACATTTTTAGGCGAAAAAAAAAAACATTTGTTTACCAAAAAATAATAATTAATATTTGACAAGTTCAAGAATTTCGCCTAAAAATGTAGACAATTTGTCTCGACGCCATCTAGTGAGAGAGTTAGCACTTACAATGCCTTTCTCATATAAAATAAAGTTGGTTGTTTTCAGGTGAGAAATGTAACAAGCAGTAATTGTTGAATGAAACACTAGTATATATTGAATAATTTCGCGGGTAAGAGATAAGCCGCCATAGCTCAGTGGTCAGAGCTGTCGACCGGAAATCGAAGGGACACGGGTTCGAGTCCCGTTGGCGTCATGTATCTTTTATCAGGAGATTTTTCAATGTGGATGAGTGTTTCAGGCGAACAATTATTGCTTGTAAAATAATTGTTACAATATCGTTTAGTTTGTCACAATTAAAGATAGTTATAACAAAGTTGACTTAAATAATAGATTATTACATATTGATTAATTGTACCCGTGTTTATGAATAAAAGGAGGGTAATCATTTTCGGTAATCATTTGGTAATTCTTAACCTACAACTGTTACTGTATCTAATAAAGTTTAAAGTTAGATTATATATACACCTTCATCAGGAGAGTAAAAATCTATATATAAAGGTAGATTATTACAATATAGCGCCCCTGAGGTGATATCTTACAAAAGCGGCGCTATGCAAATTGTCCAATAAATAAATAAATATAATGTTTACATTTTATTGTGTATACACCGAAGTCAAAAATTAAATATAGATTGCAATTGGGAAAGAAGAAGTAGAAGGAGGGGGGAGGGGTAAGAGTAGGCTGGGTTTATAATAATTAGAAATTACAATATCGTTAGACGGGGAAGACCAATTAAGTGGGAAAATATTTAAAAGAGAGTTTATAAAAAAATTCTTTTAATTATATCTGCTTTTATATTAACATGTTTCCTCATTTCTAAAATTTCTAAATTATTTATAGTGTAGTATTTTAAGACCTGAAAAAAACAAATAGAATATAACCATAAAACAATATATTCATAAGACAAATAGCATTTAATAACAGTTATTCTAATAAATTGATAGTTGAAATACTAAATAAAAAAAATTAAACATATTCTCTTCAAACGGTCTTTCTAAAGATAGAAATAAACGATGGCGTAGAATTCTGCTTGTGGATAACGATACTTCTAAAATTATATATAAAAACAATTCTGGTACTATTCAACTGGCGTTTTACACTAATAACAATGAAGAAATATATTCTTAATAATAAAGATAGCAAAATTCAAACGAAAAAATCAGGAGTTTGAAAACTCAATTGGGATGATTGTAATTTCTTTTACAAAGGTAGAACCAATAGAAACTTTGAAGTTAGAACTAAAGAATATCGCAGGGCTCTAAATGGAAATAGTGAATTTGAGTTTGCAAATCATCTTTTGAATAATGATCACACTTTCGATAAAAATTCAGGTCTTAAAATACTTCACTCAGGATATAAAGCATCGCAAATAAATAATTTTGAAATTTAACAAATTAGAAAACATGTCAATATAAAATTAGATATAATTAATAAGCAAAAAAAATATAAATAATAATGAAAAATGCCATTACAAAGTGATAAGCTTCCAGAAGAAATCTTCTTATTAATTGTATTATGTAATATTTACAAAGAAACAATAAATAAATAAATAAATAAACGCTTGTTAATCGTAAGTACCTAGTCAAATATTGTGAGCTGCATATTTAAATATTCGCCCCATTCATTTGGTTCGTTTTTATACCGCCAGACGTTGCTCTGTCAGCCATCTACAGCCGTGCGTATCGGCCATTGAAGGAACGCGTGATTTTTTTATAAACGTCAAACATAATCACGTAACTGTGGATAATTTTCATTGTAATGTAATTAATCCAATGAATTATGAACTTTCTAAAACATATTTTCTTCGATATTATCAAAAAATTATATGAGCAGAAACGATGCTTTTGAAGAAATCTCGTATTATTATGAGGCGATCCTATTTTAGTATGAAATCGAGTCTTAATTTTCAAGTTAGCTGAATTTACCCCAAACAGACAATTTTAATTCGACCAATCAGAGGGCCTAGATCGTCCAGACGCTAGCGTAATAATACTATCAGATTTGTCAACAACAACACACTGTTGATAATACTAAATCAGTAATGTTAACAACTTTCAAACGAAAAAGATGAAACTCAGGAAACGATCCGTCTGCATCTTAAGCCCCTGCATTCCCAAATACTCAATTTTTACAAAAATTGTTAAGTTCCTAAAAAATGTACATGTTGTTTTTTAAAATAATATCACATATTTGTAGAGCTTCAAACGGAAATTATATAAAATTCCATCGATACAAAAAAATCGCTTAGCTTGCTCTGAAAATTATTCAAAACATATTTTGTTCTGTTATTTAACATGTTATAGGTATGAAAAAAGACGAAGACAGATTTTTCCACTATTTTAAACGAGTCGTATTAAATATTTTCACAATTTTCTCTTAATTATTATCGTGTTTTAATGATAGCGCGCTCACTCTAACATTCGTATTTACATATCTGGCATTTAAATCTTCTTCATTTTGAAAGCTCACTACGGGGCCTTGTTTTAACACTACAAAAAATATTACTTATAGGTATTAATTGTCTACATGGTTGGGAAAAAATCGTAAAAATTACAGATCTTTGCATGAAATCCAATCTATTTGACCCTTTCATCCACCAGTATTTTGAAGTGGCTTTCTCACCAGCTGATGTGCTTTTTGATAGATAAAATACTGTGGGAGCAAATGAAGCTACACGCTTGCTGTTCGAATAATAATCCAGAAAAGGTATTGCCCTTTTCAAGGGGAGTAACGTTGGGAAGCCGTTTCTAGTTTTCCAGTTACCATCGGCACTGGCAAGCCTCAATCTGTACTAATTACCATAATAGCTTTCATCACCATTGGAGTACAGTATACGCTACTTTACTTGACATCATAAGAGATATCAACACTATTATTGGATGTTTTCTTTCAAATTAAATTTAAAAAAAAAATGAACAAGCATCAGAGGATGATATGAAATATGCAAATGATAGTGTATAAATTTCAATTAGTAAAGCTTATCACATTAATTTTATGGTGTCAAAACTCACCAGATCTTTTGATGTCTAATTACCACGCTTAAATAACTTGATGCTTGCATATTATAAAACTTTGAGTTAAATGGTTACGAAACTGATGATTGTGAATTGATTTATTATTTATATCTTTATCGCGTTAGGTTTGGTTAGATTAGGTTACAAAGAAAACAACTGATATAAAATATTAGTAATTTATTAAGCATCTCTTCAAACTATTCCTATTCCGGTTAAAAACGGAACTGCAAGCCATCAACAAATGAATTGACAGGTTTCCTAATAAACTATCAGGAAAACACCAATGTGTTATGGCGATGTCAAAACACTTGTTATTAAAAAATCTAATATTTACGCATTTCGTCATTATGTATTATCAGGACAAACGCAGGTGATTGAACACGTGTTCCGATATATTATGAATGTACTTAAAGTTTTTTAGAACCTTATTCATTATATTAGTTTATTATTTATTTTGTCCTTTAAAGTACAGTTAGATTTCATAATTTTTGTAAGATGTGCGCTTTTTATTTATTTTTATTTTAGTTTATTTAGGAAACATACAGTTTTACAAAAAAATAATTGAACATAAAATATAGAAAATGATTTAAACCAGTTAAGTTCCATTTATAAAAGTTATAAAAGCTATAAATTAATTAAAAGTAATAAAGTACAAAGTGTGTGTGAAAAATGATTAAAAAGAGAATACTAAACAATACAGAAGTAATATTTTCAACTTAGGTACATAGTAAGGTTAATTTGATTTTAAACGATTTAAGGGTACAGTGGAAAATGTCAATATCGCTAAAATTTGCATATACGCCCGAGCAAGGAGTTTTGTGCGTATTTCGATTTGAAATGTTGTATATAAAATAAGGTATTTGAATTATCAATCTCATTAAGATAGTAGTTAGGTATAGGCCTTAGCCGTAAGTCACTAGATATAAGTCTTAGATGTTAGCACTAGTTCTATTATTAATTATTCAATATTTTTTTATAGCGCCCTTGAGGTGATTTTTAATGAAAACGGCGCTATGTAAATTAACGAAATATTATTACAATTATACAACCCCTCGATTTTTCACGGGCTTGCGCTATTATTACATAATATTATTGTATGTCTTTTAATACAAATCCGCACCACATTTCGATGAACGCTATTCGACTACAACACTTTATAAACAGAAATCAATATTACAACGGGAAAAAACAAGGAATATCAGTTTAAATCCCAAATTGAAGTAACAATTCCAATGAAGACAATTGTTTCCTATGAAAGAACATTAACAAATGACAAATGTTTAAACATTCAATTCTGGTTGACGCAAATCTGTCTTCAATTGACATTCGTAGTTTTTTCGTGTGGTCTTCAAATAATACATAATATTAATTGTGAAGAGCAATACGTACACGGAATTCACTTTACTAAAAAACGTGTTTTAAACAACCACTAATGTCTCGTAAATCAGTTCTGTAAAATTTAAAACATGTTTATTAGTGAAGCCCTTCATGGTTTTTTTTTGTTGATATTGTTAGACATCTTGTACAGCATCATTTTTAATCAGGAATCCCGGCGCCATGCGCCACGCCGTGGTATAATAATTATCACGTTTGTCAGATAAACTTTCGTCGATTATAATAGTGCCTTCTGCGGCAATGACAAGCGGAGAAGTTGGTAGTTGATAGGTACCTATCTGAAAATGCATTTGAACAATCCTGATGAATCGTCAAAGGACCGAGCCGCAGGGCCCTGAAGAAGAGGAGAACTGTGTTTAGTGAAGATAGCACCAGCAGATTACAAGGGACTATAGCGGGAATGCATTATGCTGTCAGTGGCGGAAACTACAATCCACGGCGCTGGCTGACGGGGTACGGCTCACCCGCGGATGGTGCATTATACGTATATAAGCTTCTGCAGGGGCGCATCACTTAGCATAACCTTGCCAAATGGCTAAAAATATATGATAGGGGGGATTTTGTACTCTTCAGAGACTTCAGTTTGGGAGGCGGGTTTTTTCTTTTGGATAACCAACACCACTGCCATAGTTCACCACAAGTGGTTACTGTGTACTGAGGATGTGCCTGCCCACCAGCTGCATAGCATGCCAGATTGGGAGAGGCTTGTTTGAATTGACCCTTTGACCTCTCCAACCGGTATCTCGAATTATATGGGATAGAATCATACGTCCGTTACTCCTTGACACATCACTGATCTCCAGAACTTCCTTTCCTTGATAAGACCATTCCACACAGCATCTCTAAAGGTGACATAGACCCTGAAGAAAATTATTTTCCGCAGGGCCTCCTGTGTGTCCTCCAATGTAAAAAAAGACTAGTAGTTCTGTACACAGTAGTAGATCTCGCATCTAAAAAGTAAGTTTCTAATTAACTTTATCGAAATCTTAAATCGAAAACAAAATGTCTACTGTAATACAAAAGTTTTTGTAAAAATACACCTCAAGGGCGCTAATTAAAAACTTAAAATACATTATGTAACACTTTTTAGTCAATTAGTTCAAAGCAATGTAATTATTTCAATGCCAATTCTTTTTTTAAACTTTCTTCGGGCAGATAGGTACCATCATATTGATTATTCCGATTTAACAGCTCGTAGTGGAATCCATGGTACTTCGATAAATGATGGTAAATTAAGGTTTAATGGCTTAAAACATATTGAATATCACACCAGAAACCAACTCTTTTTGTTGTGGTAGGCAGATGAAACTCACACTATAAGAAAATATCTTAATCACACAGGATTGATATCGCTCAATCCAGAAATTAAGTCTATATATAATACAGGGTTTTCCAAAAAGAGGTGTTATTTTGAATAGCCCGCTATTTCGGTAGATGTTACTTTTAAAGGTGTCATTTTTTGACATTTGACAAGTAGAAACTACGTCATTGATAGAAATGAAACGATACAAGCTTCAATAACGCATTTAAATTATTAAAATTCACTTAAGTGAATCAAATGCAAATCATAAGTGACGAGGCCCATTTCCACCTCGGTGGCTTCGTCAACAAGCAAAATTGTCACATCTAAGGCTCGGAAAACCCAAGAGTTATTGTTGAAAAGCATCTTTATCCTCAACGTGTGACTGTTTGGTTCGGTTTATGGTCCGGCAGAGTCATTGGACCTTACTTTTTCTAAAATGAGGCTGGAGCAACAGTTACGGTGAATGGATTGCGCTATTGAGAGATGATTAATGATTTTTTTTGGCCGGAATTAGATGGTATTGATTTGGACAACGTATACTTTCAACAAGACGGCGCTACTTGCCACACAAGCAACGAAATCATTGATCTTTTACGATTGAATATCAAAATAACACCTCTTATTGGAAAATATGTATAATCTGACGGAGATAAAAAAAATTTGGGACCATTTGGGATGAAATTTACAAACTTTAATAAAAGGTGTATGTTTTATAAAATTATTAATTTTTTTGCCAAAAAGAGCATTTTATCAAACACCGAGGGCCTAATTTGTCCCAGATCTGCCCTGCCCACCTCAAGTCAGTTTGTCCTGCCCGCGCACAAATGCGTTCTCAATGGACGGACCAACATATCGGAATTCCTCGGTCAATAAGGACGCGGTAGTGGCTGAGTGGCTGAATGGTACAGGTACAATGGTATTGTGAGGCGCTTCCTGGACTAGGGACTATTCCGTCAAGACTTTCTTCCAAAGGCATCTCGTAATTCTGATGATCTACTGGAGAATGTAAAGAATAATCTAATTGTTACAAACGCTTATACAATGCATATGGGATTTTTTTATTATTTTTTATTTCTATATAATATTTACAGTGTTCACATAATTATTTATATTTTTACATGATATATTTCAAACTTATAACTATAATATGTTGTGTGTAAGGTAGGTTTGAGAAGGTGAAACTGTATGTGAGTAAATTTTTTTTTTTTATTTTTTTTATTTTTTATGCTGGGTGCGAGGTAGGTTTGAGTAGGGCATATGGGCATAGATGTGACGGTATTATGGGCATAGACGGTATTATGTGATAGGTATTATGGGCATAGATGTGACGGAGAAGATGATCCTCGAATTTATAATTTATAAAGTATTAACATTTCATGAAAAAATTAGAGTGAAACCCAGGAATAGCAGCCCGGGCGTTAAATATAAATTATGATGGTGTTTTCCCATTTTCTTTCGTTTGTGATAATTAAAAATAAAACACCACAATTGGTTGAAATTCGTCAGGAACTAACATTTTTAATCACCCGCTGGAGCATTGTTTTGAAAATGCATTGATTTCGTCTGTGATTCTTTGCTTTAAAACATTAAAATGCGATGAAAACTTAACTTCTAAAGAAGTACCAGAGAAAAACGTTAGCAGGCGTTAAATCTGGACTCTTCGGTGGCTAGTTGATGTCCCCCTGGCGACCAATCAATCTATCAGGGAATACATCGTAAAGATCAGCTAACAAGACATTTGTTGCGTGGGAAGTGGCTCAATATTGATGGAAAAATGTATCGCGTCTGTAGCAAATCAAATTTTGCATTTCTGAAGCCAAAAAGTCAATATCGATCGGAACGAAAAACATTTTGAGACCTATATATGAAGGTACTCTGCACCTAAGTCACCCTTTAAACTTTAAGCAGAGTTCGTTTAGACGGATAGCATTTTACTAGTGTAGTGCCGTTTGCCCTTTTTGCAGTAATGGTCTCCGAAATTCAATTTCTTGCACTCTTTCGTAGAACTTGACTAAAAGCAGAACCATATAAAGTTTGTATTTAGTCAACTACACTTGAACTGTCTCTATTCATAATATTATGTTTATAGATTCTTGAAGCATACATCCTGGCTCATTTTGGTTCAAATTCATTTGACGAATTCCACTTTATTTTAATGTTTTTGAATTTACTCCTTTTTGTCATTAAAAATGCTAACAAATTACTGCAAGCAGTGTTTTGTTGGATGCGTCGTCTTTTTTTACTGAAAAATAGTCATTGAAAAGTATCAAATTAATAAAAATTGTTCAGAATATCAAAAATACATTAAATTTAATTGAGGATGAGAGCTTCGCCGGGTCATTAAATGAAAAATTATTAGCATCGTTACTAACGGACACCTTATAATTTGATATTTCACAGTATAAATATTTGCTTATTGTAATTAGTTGTGAATATGCACAATATTATTAAATGTGAAATAATTAAAATTTTAAGCTTTTGATAAATTACATTAGTGCGTGTTTATTTTCGAATGTATACAATAAAAAAAGGGTCCCTTAAGCTTAAGGGTGCAATAATTGGCAATTTGTTATTCTATTAAAATTTTATAACTTAAGGTCGTTTCTGTGATGGTTCTATCCAAGTTCTGTTATCATTTCAGTTTTGTAAAGCAACTGGCCAATAATGATATAATAATAAAAGCTTACTCTCGACTGCTTTTCAATTTTTTTTCCTAACAGCAATCCTTTTCAATGTGATCAGTGATTCAAGAACACATTTAATTTAAACTGCTTCTACAATAACACTTAAAATTGCAGATTTTCATATCAACCATTCAAATGTTATATCGTTTATTATACTCCCCATCGTGTTAAACTTAAATATTGGCTTCCGCTTTCAAGAATTAAACGTTACTTTGCTCCGGGGTCTGGACCCGAGTCATCCTCTCTATAGCGACAGCCTTTGAGTCGAAGGAATTGCTCTCAAAGAGGAAACCAATGTTGCAGAATTTACCGCCCTTCCTAATGAGACATAAGTATTCCATTCCTCTTACGAGACGAGGTGCACCAGTTTAAAATGCAATATTTATCTCCCTCCAATATCGACGATGCAAACTTTACATGGGAGCCGCGGTCGTTCTTCTTATCCAAAAAATTTTCGAGATGGTCCGTTGAGATAACTTTTAAATTTGTTTCCGATAATAATGCGTAATTGGGCAGATTATATGTAGGTTTAAGATTCGTAACATGTTAACGTAATTAAGTATAGTATTTATTTTTTTTTAAATAAAAACGAAAAAACTGCAAGTTTTTTTAACGTCTTTCGATTGAAGAGAAGAACCTGCAAGTAATAATCAATCTTGAAAATCATCAATATGGCATCCTCAAAATAAAGAAATTGGGGAAGGAAAGAGACTGTGACGTTAAGTTGAAACCAATATGCGGAAATCGCTGTTGTGATATTTAATTATTTATTTCCACTAAGAATGTGGGTGTTAAAATTAAGTAAAGATCCAAACCAGAAGTTGAACCTGAGTTTGGTTGTGGTTCACATAGTTTGGACTTTTAAGGACAGATGGCAGGTTGTCGTTTTTTCTCCCTCCAACAGGCTGAGATTAATAAAACGCCTTGTAACGCCATCTTTTCTGGATTTTCACTTCACAAAAAACAACATCTCAGTCCGTTGAGAAGAAACTAAAATAATTAAACACTGGGAAAGTGGATGAAATTGCCACCTGATAATAAACCCACCTCTATGCTACTTGTACACTGTACATTATAACAATAAAATACACCTAATCTATCTGTAATATTTATTTAATACCTAGGTTATTTCACTATGAAAAAACAAGCCAACATAAAATCACGTACGTTCATTATTTTGAAATCGGAGCAGGATAGGAGTTTGTAATGTTATA
Organism: Hesperophylax magnus; assembly: GCA_026573805.1. Classification (NCBI taxonomy): domain Eukaryota; kingdom Metazoa; phylum Arthropoda; class Insecta; order Trichoptera; family Limnephilidae; genus Hesperophylax; species Hesperophylax magnus. The sequence goes on from JAIUSX010000039.1 coordinate 17,116,773, forward strand.
ACCCATGTAAAAAGTTTGACTTTTATGGTCAGTCACTTGTAAATAACTTACATAGTTCAGGTGCCTAAATTTTAATTATTAACTGTCAGCTTTGTGGGACTGGCGTGTGAATTAGGTTCCAAATTCCCGAGTTACAAGAAAACTAATAAAACCTATTCTAGTATAATATTCCCTTTATAATCAACATTTTAATTACGTATCTTAAGTGCAACCATGTAATATCATAAATCTCTCTCCAAGGTAAAATATCAAGGTAATATAATGAAACCAAGATGTTACACTTTGAATGGACCAACCATGTAGAAAAATCTATAAATAAGCAAGGAAACTTGAATTACATATTTAAACAAAGACTTAATGTGAAATATCTACGAACTTTTTACGATTTTAATTAATGTTTTTCCTACGGAATAATTTGGTTTTTTCCTAGGTTGGGTCGTATTTTACAAAAATCACATAAAACCCCTAAAAATTGCACAAAAAATTATTGTTACTAAAAATTATTCGATGATTTCCACATATTCGATGATTTCCACATATTCGATGATTTCCACATATTCGATGATTTCCACATATTCTATGATTTCCAAATATTAGATGATTTCCACATATTCGATTTCCACACTATTTGAGAATAGTGTGGAAATCATTGATGACATAGTGGTTAAATGATAAATACGCTAAAATAAATCGTTGAGAAATTCGGGTGGCATCGCCATTATGATATAATTAAAAAAAAAATTATACAAACAATTAATTAGGGAGGTGGGTTTGGGTACCGCTGCCCCGGCTAAAATTTATTTGATAACCATCACCTCTGCCATAGGTCACGCCAAGTAGTTCGCTACGTTTGGTGATTTAGCAGGGGTGCCTGGGTTCATCAGGTGAGGTGTGTTCAGGATGCACCTACCCACCAGCTGCGTGCCAGAACGGGAGAGGCTTGTTTGAGGAGACCCTTTGACCTCTCCAACCAGTATCTCGACTTATATGGGATAGAATCATACAACCGTTAATCCTGGATGCCAATGCCAACCCAGCCACTGCCCGGTCATTTTATTAAAACAATTATACTGCACTCATCCTACTTTTACATCAGTTTTCTCACGGGATATTATATAAGACCATCAGTCGAAGTGCACAGGGTTAGTTGCTAAGGTAGGCTCTAGTTCAAACTGGTACATTTGCGTGAAAACGTCGATCTGTCATGTGTTAAGAACGTACAAGTGCATAGCGCAACTGCTCAAGTAAACAGCAATAGTTGAAACTTAATATGCCAAGCTTCTAGTAGTCACGTGTGAATATAAATAGTAGCCTGCTCGATCATGACTTGAAACGTCGAGAAAACAAACATACTAGTTATTGCTCAGTTTTATCAATTCAGAGTTTTTGTTTCTTATTGAACAATAATATATTACAAAATATGAAACAATTAATCTTAAGTATTGTTTAGACGCCAATACTGGTAAGATTGGAGGATTTGGATTCCAATTGAAATCGATAGGTACCTTTTAATGTTCTATGTTTTAGTGTGTCTCGTATTTTCATTGAGAGTTTGTTGATATTATCCTCTTAAATCATTAAATATAAGATATTAGTTGAATAAATTCTAGATAATTCACAACTCTGATCATTCTGGTTCCGTTTAGTTATTCGTACATATATAGGGTTTTCCAATAAGAGGTGTTATTTTGAATAGCCCGCTATTTCGGTAGATGTTACTTTTGAAGCTGTCATTTTTTCACATTTGACAAGTAAAAACTACGCCATTAATAAAAATGGAACGATACACGCTTCAACAACGCACTGAAATTATTAAAATTCATTTGAGTGAATCAAATTCAAATCATCTTGAGTGATGAGGCCCATTTCCACCTTGGTGGCTTTTTCAACAAGCAAAATTGTCGCATCTGGGGCTCGGAAAACCCAAGAGTTATTGTTGAAAATCCTCTCTCTCCTTAAAGTGTGACTGTTTGGTGCGGTTTATGGTCCGGCGGAGTCATTGGACCTTACTTTTTCGAAAATGAGGCTGGAGCAACAGTTACGGTGAATGGATTGCGCTATCAAGAGATGACTAATGATTTTTGATGGCCGGAATTAGACGGTATTGATTTGGACAACGTTTACGTTCAACAAAACGGGGCTATGTGCCACACAAGCAACGAAACTATTGATCACTTACGATTGAAGATCAAAATAACACCTCTTATTGGAAAACCCTGTAGTTCATCAATCATGAGTCAGCAAAATATGACATATTTTAATATTTTTATCTTTCTAAAGCTTTTTATCACTTTTTGTAGGTAGGCTACTTATTTAAAATTAAAATAAATCTAACCTGCTTATAATTCTAAAGCCCTATGAGTATATTTACATTAAGTTACGTATTGCATTTTTTTCTAAAATTCTAAGCTTTTTATCTCATTCTACATAGTGCCACCTAACACGGCAGCAAGTTACACCGCCCGGACAAGGTGTTAGAATATATATTTTAATTGAGTCATTATTCTCTCAGGTGAGAGCCGCTTTGGCCGGGAGCCACAAATGAACGTCGACACTTAGCTGCTCTATGCTCTATGCGGCCTGCCTCTCCATAAATATTTAATTCGTTCTCGATCACAGCCGCTCAATCTCCCGACGATGCATGCGTCGTGAGGATCCTTGCCAGAGTCGGGACGCGATCTGAATATGACACGGTATGAAATTAGAATATTTTAAGTATTATAAATTATCTGCTTTCATGAAGTACCTACCTATCGTATATTTATTATAAGGTATGTTGAAATAGGCACAACTTTGAGTGTAAAATAGGCTGCGCGGCCTTTTACATTCATAACTTAATTTTGTATTTGAGGCCAAAATGCCTAACCAAACTGAATACTTATTTTTTAAGCCTTTCAATATTTGATTTTATAACGTAAGCTATTTGATCTATATTAGCAGTCTGCGAAGCGTTAACCGATGTATTAAATGCGGAAGAATATAAAAAAATAGCCCATATCCTTCCCACATCCTAGATACCCTCTTAACCCTCACACAACGGAAGCAGATTTATTAAGAGGAAGCTATAAGCCAAAAATGTGTATATTCTTGGAATACCTTATATTGTAGGTAATAGGCATTAAAATCACTTGGCAAACGGAGTCTAGAGACGTTCGATTTCAAGCATAAAACTGTTTTTTATTTATTGAGTAAATAATTTTATAAGAAAGCAAAAAAGTTAATCAAGTGAAACTGTCATAGATAATCATGGCTAATACTGTATTTTTTAAGTTATTTCCTTCATTTCTATTGAAAAAATATTTTTTTTAGTAGCTTACATTTATATTTTTAATTGAGTAATTTATTATTTTATTTGTATTCTACTCAGGCAAAACGATAGCAAAACTTTTAATTTATCTAAAGCATATTTTGTTGGTATTCAGAATGTACACCAAATTGGTTTTAAAGTTTAATCAAAATACTGATTTAGTATTAAGCTTCGCCTTAATGGCCGAGGCTGCTTGCTTGCGGACTGTTAGATGTTTGCCATATAATTTTATTGTGTTTTTTAGAAACAAATCTCTATCCTACACAGGATACAGAGAACCTCTAAGCCTATAATAACTTGAAATTTTTTAACACCCGTTTGAAGTAAAAATTGTTAGTACACCATTCTATTTGTAACGTAATTCGATAAAAATTAAAATAAAATTTACCCTGACGTAAACAAAGGGATCTATCGAGAACGTTTAATGACAAGAGTGTTATCTGATTGGTGTCAAAATTTGTGTAATATGTTTTGATAAACAAAGTTTAATATTATTTGACGGCCGGCATAGTCCAGTGGTAACGCATTGGACTGTCATTCCGAAGGTCGCGGGTTCGAACCCGGCGTGCGCAAATAAATTTTATTTGATTAATTTGTGTTATTTCACTATTAATTAATTAAAATAATATATAGTATATTTGCGGCAAGTTCCAGAGTGGAAGATACTACCAGTATCGCCCTGGTGTAAGACCACCATTCAGAATTGAAACGTTGCTCCAAATGGCTTTAGCCGTGTTTAGTGACTAGATCTGAATAGCCAGGTACTTCCCCACCTTCCTCTTTCCCTTCCCCACTTACCTTCAGCCTCACAACATCCCCCAATTGGGGATGACATAGTCTCACTGGCTCCAGACGGGAGCAGTTGGGACTCTTGTGAGGTATTCACTATAAAAAAAAAAAAAAAAAATATGTCTGTGGTAGGCACCCACTTTTTAACAAAAATTGAAATGCAGAACAGTTTTTAAAAGCAGTTTAAACTATGGGCAAGGTTCGTAGAAAATGTGTTGATAAATAAAACTTGGCCTATAGGTTTATCATATTACTGTATTTATTTGGAAATGAAAATATACTTCCATATGAAGTCGCATAAATGATACGCGCCAATTTTTAATAATTCTTTAATGCACTATGTAATGCTTGCTTTTATTCAATACTGTAATTAAAATGATTGATTGCTAGTTTACCAGAACATAATAATACGATGATTCTCACTCATCATTGTATTACAGAAACAACTGTGGCCCCCCACGCTGAAATCGGCAAGTCCGTGATGAATGAAGTATTTATTAGGCAAGATCGTATCACGGTGGCCGTTTCCAATTCATCTCATCATCTCGGTTCATAACACAGTCTTCTCCTGGAGGTATCAGTGTAAAGATGCATCTATCCAGCATCCAAGGCGTGAGGAATACCTCACCCGAGTGGATTGTGATTGACGCTAATAGAATATATGATGAGAGCGGGTGAGGAATCTGTGTGAATAATAGGGGCTAGTGTGAAGAATTCAGTAGGAGATTCGAATGAGACCTATTATATGCTTTACGATGGATTTAATACCTAATTCTTAAACGGAATCTCAGTAATAAATAAATCTGTGTCATGGGGAATTCAATGGGAATGCATACAAATTCCTCAACTGATAATTGATTGGGGAGAAAAGTTTTTTTGGCATCAATGCCTACCTTTGTCTTTACCTAATGGAGGATTTAACATTTCTCATATCCTCTCTCCCTTATTTAAATCGCACTCCGATTACAAAGTAAATAATGTAAAATAAAGTTGGTTGTTTACAGGTGAAAATATATAATAAGCAGTAATTGTTTATTGAAGTACTTGTACATATTGAATTATATAAGTTGGATATAAGCCGACGTAGCTCAGTGGTCCAGAGCACCTGACCGGACATCAGAAGGTGCGGGTTCAATTCCCGTCGGCGGCATTAATTTTTACTCGGGAGATATTTTCATTTTTTATTGATATTTCAACCGACTATTTATTGCTTAAAATAATACTATGGTATGTTATTAGGAAAAATTAAAATTATTGATTATTTTGATAGGATGGTTGATTTTCACAAAACTAAAAAATTAACTGTCGTTTTCTTGACATCAGTACTTTAAAAAAAAAAATTATCAAGGTATTCGAATCTAATTTCAATTCCAAACAAAAAATTTGAAAAAAAATTGTAAATGACTTCAACATTCTCTTTTTGAAAGCTTCATGAATTTCCTATTTTTAGCCTCTCTGTAAAGTGCGCCTTGAAAACCACTAAAACAGATAAACTAAACGATCGGTAATTGAGTGATTGTGAAACGGATATATTAATTATTGTTAATATCTTTTCTTGTTTATTCTAGACATCGGAGAGGGTGGTGCAATCCCACGACTTCCATATTATACATATAATTATTTATGAAAGTAAAAATGATAATTTTTGGATCGCTGGATCTCGAAGTTTCGGTGGCACTGAAATTATGCCTAGGCAGTTGCCTAGAACCTTCTGGCGGATGCGTGTAATGTACTTAGTCAAACTCGAAATTGTATTGACGTAGGTAGTTCGTTCAGCAGCAAATAGGTGCTCATACATATTTACGTTACGCATATTAATTGTGCCTTGCAAAAATGTCTCGTACGTTCGCGGCCCATGCATTTTATAATGGCCGTCTTTCTGGAACACTCTAGTAGCGTTGATCGCTACAGATGCATAGAATAGAAAATTGATAAAATATATGCAAAATAAAAGAAAATGCAAATAAAACATAACTTTTAGACATCTGCGACATCGGGAATTGGCTCCATCGCTTGTAAATTGGACCCTGCCAGTCCAGTGCTGCCAAAGCAAATGCGCTTTCGTTTGTGGCTAGTCGCGTTCTGCAGCTGGTGATCCATTTTTTTATTAGGGTTCCGAGTCCAGGAAAGCGCCATTCTTCGAACATCTCAATGGTACTGCAGTACCGGGATAATCCAAAAAGCATTCGGTACGCGTTGTTGTATTGTACTTCCATTATTTCTAGAGACGCCTTATTGTAGTTGGTCCACAGCTCCGCGGTATACAAGCTGTTGCAGTATTATAATCGGCTGTTTTGCTTCTGGTCTGCCCTTATTAAATGCTCATTGATCTTCTCTGTCGCTCAATACCCGAATCACCATTGAGCTCCGCTGTTATGATGTGTCCTAAGTACTTGACCTCGGATTTTTCTTCAGTATGATTTTATTTCACTTCTTACTGTTAAAATTTAAAGATAAACCCATTTTGTATTTCGCTGCCGATGTTATAAGTATCACTAAAATGTATAAAAATTGCATAAAACAGTTTTATTTACAAATTGTAGGCAAATTATCATTACGGTCGTTCGGATTTAAAAAATGATTTTTAAACCGCAATTTACATTGTAAACGTAAGTTTTGTTTCATATTCATCACAAAATTTTGAAACTACAATACATACGGTTTTTTCATCTAAAAATACATAAAAATCATTGATGGAAATTTTTTTTTCACATCCATCTTGTAAAACAATTTCGACTAAAACCTGAAGCGCTGTAATGTCCTTAATCAAGATGTATACTTTAACCTTAATCTTATCTCAGTAGGCACTATCGTCTGCTAACATTCCTTGTGGTTCCAGGGGATGTTCGTCTTCTGAAACCTTGTTCCGATTCACGCCCTGATAAGCCGGCATACTCTGGAGCAGTGGCTTAGCGGACACCACTTGCTTACTGACCCAGGCTGGTCGATTGCAAAAATATGATTCTGAAAAAAATTAAAATTCTTACTCTGAAACGTTTTACATGTAAATGTTGCAGATTACGCTATACGCATCATGGCTTTGCCTATTTCAGCATATTGCTCGCCATTCAATCTCTATGGGAGATTAGGATGAGGAAGGTTGGGATGTACCTGGCTATTCAGATCTGGTCACCAAATACGGCCAAAGCCTTTTCAAGCGACGTTTCAATTCTGAATGGTGGTCTTACATCAGGACGGTACTGAGAGTATCGTGTCGCAAGTATATATTATTTTTAAAATAATAAATTGTGGAATAGCACAAATTCATCAAACACAATTTGGAAGATTGTTAACCCGATTTTAAAAAGATTTGAACCCGCGACCTTCTTTTTGCTAGTCGAGAACCTTACCCCTCGGCCACGGAAGCCAACGAAGCTGTGTGTGTTAGTCATTCAAGTGAGAATTCAGATAACATAATACCTATAATATAAAATATATTTTTTCTTCAAGATTCTTTTTTCATAGGGTCTACGCTTTTTTTACATTTTCAAGAAAGTAATATTTATCAGGTAACTAACAAAAACTAATAAAAAATACTTTGTTTAAAAACCACGTATAGTTGTAAATTTTATTAAGACCGACCGGTGTCGCTTCGTAGAAGCATCTTCAGGGTTCAAAATTAAACAGTTAATTTTTTTTCAGATTTTTTAACAAAGTATTTTATTTTTATTTAATAATATGTCCAACCACAGTGACTGCTTTTTACCAAAATATTACTAAACATACTTAAGGTTTCATTAAAAAAAAAAAATTCTGATTTAATCTAAAGAAAATTGACATTAATTATTTTTATAAAGCATGGGTCCTGAGGCAAATATTTATTATTACTTTCAGGTTCACAAATCCTTTGATACCGTGGTTTTTCACACCAGCCTTGAAGTACTTGGCTATCAAATTATAGGTACATCATCGTCATCGTACATTGTACATGGTACATCGTAGTTCAGTTGTGAAAAGAACCTTATAATTTAGACATTAAACAGTGGAAACCTGCCCATTAGTAACCAAGCACTGACGCGGAAGACATTTCTACGTGAACGCATTCTCAAATTACTGTGCAGGTAGAGCCACCAAGGCAAAGTTTTTCATCAAAAGGTAAAAATATATTTTTTTTTATAATAACTTAATGAGTAAAATCTCAAATGGTAATATTTAATTATTGAAGACTGTTCGAGGAACGAACAAGGGTTGGGATAGCTTTAAAAGGCTATTCCATACAGATAAAGCATAAATGAATTCTATGGCTTGTGACAGGCGAATGCGAAAACACAATTCGTAAGGTTAATTCACAATCAACTTACCGGGTGGCGAATGAAATCTGCATGGTGAGACTCATCTGTCAGCACTGGAACGGCGATCGTGGTTCGTTAGCACTCGTTATTTTAAATTAGATTGCGATAAAATACGCATTAAGGATTATTCCGATAAAGAATCGGCGATGGTGTTTTGACAGGACGAACGGTTTTTGTGCGATAGTTCGGCTCACGGCCCTCCGTGGTTATAGCTGACGTGTGCGAATTTAAACTACACAGTTCAAATTCTGACCATACGATTGGTTAGCACACGGCCTGTCAAAGCAAACGGCGTGACGGAACAGAAGACAATATTAGCGGTTCATAACCACTGGAGCGATTGGTGTCATAGATGTACATTTACTGTAATATTTAATCAATACCATTTCGCAAAATATTAATATTGAAACATATAAAACCGCTTACAGCGGGTAAATGCCAGTGAATCCACCTATATTTAACCATTATTCTATATTTTTCGGTTCCATAAATTTGGCACATTATAGCAAGCGATCGCTCAAAACGATTTTTGCAAGCTGGCATAATATGCCGAAAATCACTCAAATTCGTTTAATAATCGCTAATACTGTCTTCTATAGTAAAATAGTAAACCATTGAGAGTTTGTACGAGATAATAGTAAATAAGGTAGGTAACTTGAATCTCTTCATGACATCTTGAGGACAACAAACACAAGATATACTAACTAACAATCGTTTCCTTCTCTTGGTTTTTTTTTAATGTTATTTTGAACTTTCTTAATAAACTTTATAATTTTTTTACGACCCAGTGAAAACTTAATGACATTAAAAATTGCAATTTTTTTAAGAATCTCTTCGAATTATTCGTTATCTGGTTAAAAACGGGAACGCATGCTCTTAACGAGTGAATTGATAGATTTCTTAATTAATTTTTGAGTAAAACACGAATGTCTTGAGCCTGTTACAGACTCGTGGCTTGGCCCTTTTCAGCATATCGCTCGCCTTACATTTCCATTGGGATTGCATGGCAAGCGAAATGCTGAAACAGGCCAAGCCATGATCCGTATAGCATAATCTGTCAGCCCCATTATCGCGATGTCGGAACACGGGTTCATAAAAATTATAATATTTTCGCATTTCATCATTATATTTTATCAGAACAAATGCAGGTGGATGAACACGTGTTTCGATGTATTATGAATTTAATATAAATTTAACAGGAAACGGCTGCAATCCCGTTTTAAAGCGGATTTTAATAAATCAGTTATGCTCATTTTTCTCCGTATATGTACTAGTTTTACATTTTAGAATTTAAACCTCTAGAAATATATTCCTGTTTATTCTTACTGATGTGCCATGTGCCAACATCTCATAAATGTAAAGTTTTACTTCTTTAATCTTAGACAAATCTCTAATTTATAATGCATGATTCCTCTAATTTTTATTATTATTATTGTGCTTAAATGGTTGATGTTATTATTATGTTTAGCTAGATTTAGAAAAAATGCATACCCGTGAGATGGATTGTCGTTAAATGGTTCCATACAAAATAAAATATATCTATTATTTACACAGGGTGTTAAGAATTGTACCTTTCTTACTTCAACCAGTGATTCCTGAAATTATTTGAAGTAAAATAATATATCTTTTATTTATACAGGGTGATAAGAAATGTACCTTACTTGCTTCAACCAGTAATTCCTGACATTATTTGAAGTAGAAAATGTGAGTGTAATTTTAGTCTGTGGAGATGTTTTTTGTGAAAAAAACAATTTTATTTTCTTTCAGAAGTCGTCACTGATTACTCAGTCGGGTAATTGTCACACCTCAACCCCGATTCTAACTGTCCAGTACCTTCAAATTTTTTAAATGTTTTCAGTTGAAAAATTAAAAATTATAACCACTGGAGACCGAAATGTCATCTACCTTTTATGCTCCAAATAATATCAGGATTTAAAATCAAGTGCTTCTCTTAACATCATCTCTATGTTGTAATAATGGAGTGGTAGTAATAAGATAAACTGCAATAAGATCCTATACATCAGCGCTTCGATTTCTGCGTAGCTAGCAGGAGTACGATTCCTTCGAGTAGTTGGCGGCTGCAGAAATATGCTTTAAATTGTTCTTGTGATATTTTACCTCACGTAGGACAAGACACCATAAGAAAATAAACATTTAGAGAATAATATTCATGAGAGGAGATATGTGTGGGGTAGTGCTATGGAGAGTATTGATTATGAAGGGGGACAATATATCGTTAAGCCACTGGTTTTGTTGACAAGCAGAGCCCATAAAGTAGAAGCGCCGATTCTCGAACAGATGAGGGGGATAAGCAGCAAGATGTGTTGGCAATGTGAGATATTTTTATGGAGTATGGACACTGTGAGGATGCGTGGAATAGCATCACCCAGATAACCAGCGAAAATTATCCAACAAATACAAAAAAATGTCTTCGTCTGTACAATGGGTTTATTACAAAGTCCATCGCTTTATCATTATAAGAGATGACATTTAGTATGTAAATTCCATAACATAACAACGGGGAAATAAAAGGGGTGGTTTAAAATAAATTAATCCGTAAAATTTTTGGAATCTTAGATGGTATGGATATATACAGGATATAGTGGATGGAAAAGGGGTGTCGAGATTATTATAATAAGTATAAATGTAGCGCAATTAGGTGGAAAAGGAAGTTGGAGACGATATACGAACGCTATCAAAATACGTTAGAGTAATATTCACCGCCCGCAATCCAACGAAGCACAATCACCGCAAGGAACATTTACCGCAGAGAATATTCACCGAAGGGTAAATTCACCGCAGGAAATATTCGCCGCAGAGAATATTCGCCGCAGTTAACATTCACCGCGGGGAACATTCACCGATGAATGATCCATCATTCAACGCAGGAAACACATAAATCATCAAAAATATCTTACTTGTGCTAAGGACTATTTGTGTCAAACAACTAGTTAATCTATCATAACCAAAAAACGGTAATTTAATTTATGTCCTTCTAATACTTGGTCCTTATTTGTACTTTATTATTTTCCGCTGTGACTTGTGGTTATTTGCCGGATACCATCGAATAACCAGGAGCTAGAGAAAAGTAACTCGTAAACCAGAAAAGTGTCAAATTGTAACATTTTCCCTACAAAATGAAAGTGTTTTTGCGAAATGCAAACAGAATAATATTATATTTGCGATTACAATATAACCTTTACCGGAGCCGCTCACATTATAATGCTTCTGTTATGTACCAGTTAAACTTTACAGCAAAAGATTTAAGTTACACAAATCTAGTTCTTCGATCTTGTAAGATCGTTCTATAAAGTGACTTCATACCGTTTTATTTATAAAATCTGAATGTTTCTTTCTATGTTTGAGTAACAGAATAAAATAAATTTGAATTAACGTCTAATTAATTTATTATTTGCTTGGGAAGAAATTCTAATTAGGTTCTTGTTTTAATTCTACACGCATTTAAAATAAATTATTTAAATTATTTTTTTTTTGTTGGTGCATTTATTAGGTGTATTTCTCATTGATTTCCTACTTAATAAAGGGTGAATTTTCACAAACTATTTTTACTGTTAAAATGTGTGGAAGATTGAATGTTTATTTTTTTCTTTATGATTATCGTACTAAAAATACGTATTTTTTTATATTTTCATTCATAATTATTGATTTCAAAAACGATCTAAAACCGCACATTATTTTCCTGAGAGCCTCCTGTGTGAGGTAAATACGAAAAAAAATCCGAAACGGTTCCAACTGGCTACAACGTCATTATGACGGCTGTCACCAGCGTCGCACGGCGTTACGTCAACGCAACCGAATTCACAAATAAAAACGAAAATGTCGTTATGGCGGCAAATCGAAAAAGGCACATTTTAAATTGTTATAGAAAATGTATTCGTCAACATAAAAATACCTTCAATAGAAAGTAAAGTAATAAGGAGTAATAATAAAAGTCGCTATTGAGTGTAAATATTTCAATTTAATGAATAACGTTATTTGGTTGGGTACTTATTATATTGAGTTTAAAAATTGAACATTCTAAATTCTAAATTGAATTGTTTATCTATGATTTCCCAGTTTGATAGTCTATGCATGTGGATGTGCTATGTACGGTGCGTGTTGCGTGTTGCATGCTTCTGTCGCCAGTCGCTAGATGGCGGTGTTTTGCGTGCGCGGGAAAGGAGCGCGCGATTGTTTATGACGATGGCAGAATTTACACCTTTAAGTGGACCGTTGAAATATCTTCTTAGCGTAGATGTCTTCCGCTCCTGTGAACCACTTTATTACGAATTGAATTATTCCGCGCGTGAGGTGTAATTTTGTTTTAGTTTCTGGGCATGCCTCAATGTGGCCACCGGGTAAAAATGGCTGGAACGGCTTTAGAATATTAGGCAGATATATTATTACACCAGCGATATTTTTTTCTTTACAATTGTGTTCCGGAACGCTCGGGTGGTGAAAAGCTGATGCGAACGAATGTTTTTTTCTTGTGATCTTTTAAAAAGTAGTTATAATTGCCTGGTTACAGTGCAATATTGCATCCAATGTTGGAAATGTAGTAAAAAGCGATTTCCTAATATATTTTTCGTTCTATGTAAAAATACAATGGTAGATATTATTTGCTCCTAACCGTCTGGAGCTAGTGATACTATGGTATCCCCAATTGGGGTATGTTGTGAGGATCGTGGTAGTAGGGAGGGGAAAAATATGGGAAAGAGGAAGGTGGGGAAGAGGAAAGTGAGGAAAGTAGTCACCAAACACGGCTAAAACCTTTTCAAGTAACTTTTCAATTCTGGATGGTTCTCTTATCGATACCAAGACGATAATGAGAGTAGGTATCTTCCTTTCTGGAACGTGCCGCAAACCACTGAGGTCAAATGTAATTTTGAATATTACGAGTAAAGGTCAATAAACATAAACAAAGTACTTACTTTCAAAGTACATATTATTCAAAGAGATTGACTAACTTGGGAGAAATGTTAAAATAAACCTTTAATGTTCACAGTAACGCGCGATAAAATACCGATACTTATCCGCCAGCTAAAATTAAATAACTACGATAATAAGTCAAAAGTCAGATCTTAATCTTCATTCAGTGATAATAAAAGCTTTCACTTTGAATGCCGCATTTTTCGGCTTTATTTAACTGGATAATTCTACTGCAATCATTACCCAGTCATTATCTTCATTGTAAACGATTTTTTTTGAAAAATTACAAATATTTTTACTCGTGCATTTTATGATCAGTCATCTACACTTGTACTTCAAAATATGTGTTGAACCCAAAATTACATGAGCCAATATTAAGAAAAAAGCTTGAAATGTGAGAAAATTTTGCGCTAATATCAACTAAACCGGGCATGCATCAGTTCCCGATCTCATAGCAGGGACTACTCATTCTATGAATAGTGGACCTCGCGACAAAAAATATGTATTTTAATTTTTCTCTTTCAATAAATAATTTATATTATTTTTATAAAAACACAAATATTCTCTGAAATCCAACGTGTCAAAAAAAAACCACTATAACAGTGAAAATATTTTTTTCAACATTTCTTCAAGAAGGTAGGTACCAATCATAGTATTGAAAACATCCGAAGAATGTCCAAATAAACACTCGATATTTGAAAAAAATAATCTACATATACTGAACAATTAAAAAAGACACCGTCTTTAAATGGAAACGGAACATAGATACAAACATTTTTTTAAGGCAGACGAGTTAAAACAAGACTTCGCTATGCTCAATCAAAAATAATGCTGGGAAATGAATGTCTTTAAAAAATCGTACTTTAGCAACAGAACAATAGATTTCAAAAGTATTCACAATAATATATCGAAATTAGCGATACATCCATAGGAAGCACAATTGATTGCTCAAAAATATTTGTTCTGCGCATATTATACATTTTTGTTCTATCAATAAAACCAATAAAAACTTGACACTACCGTTCTCATAATAATGGCTTCAAATCGTAATATGTATTAGTATACTTATTTGTACACACAATTTTTATGATCAGACTGTCTACACTTTTGGCGCGATTTCAACAGAGGCGATCTTATCGAGTTAACTCATATCGTACGGAATTAATTTAAAACTACTTAAATACCTTGTGAATCCTCGACCCCTGAACCTTGCGCGACCCGAATCACCCGATCAACGATCACATGTTGAGGCGGTGAGCAGATGAGCCGATGGACCTGCATCACGAGTATTTGTGGCGTGAAGGAAAGCACGCACGCGGGGAAGCATTATTAACCTCAGAGAAGCATTTCTCTTTGGCCCTGTGAGGCGAAGAGCAGGGTTGGTGTTGGTCTGCGAATAAAAAATAGTTAAAAATTAAGAATTAAAATTAAGAATTTATAATTAAGAATTAAGAATTAAGAATTAAGAATCAAGAATTAAGAATTAAGAATTAAGAATTAAGAATTAAGAATTAAGAATTAAGAATTAAGAATTAAGAATTAAGAATTAAGAATTAAGAATTAAGAATTAAGAATTAAGAATTAAGAATTAAGAATTAAGAATTAAGAATTAAGAATTAAGAATTAAGAATTAAGAATTAAGAATTAAGAATTAAGAATTAAGAATTAAGAATTAAGAATTAAGAATTAAGAATTAAGAATTAAGAATTAATACCGAATAACGAATTACGAACACAGATTTACCAAAATAATATTTTATTATTTTGTCAACCTTTATTTGTAGAAATCCGTTTTAATTAAAAAATGCACATTTTTTATAGTCGATAATATTATCATTCAATTGAAAAAAAAAATATATATTTATGAACGACTTCTGCAGTGTACTTATTATTATTGTCCGATAACGTCTGATTATGTTTGATAATGCCTTTGCAAGGCAAAACAGCTATCACTCATAATAATAATTACACAGCATGACTTGTTTATAAATAAACTGTTATTTGTACATATTGAATAATAATATTATTGAATACGTAAAATAAATATTTTTCAAGTATACAAATACACAGTTATATGTTTCTTCTAAAGCGTATCCGAAAGCAACTGCGCTTAGTGCAATTTGAATGGTACAATCCTTATACTGAATGTAAAAATTTAAATTATATAATTTTTTTTATTTATTCTGAAATATATTTATATTACAATGGTATGGATTATTGTCCTCCACGCTAGGAGTTTACCTGTGTTGTAAAGCGAGGTTATTTCTTACACATTATTTTTTTATTGACTTTTACCGAGTGAATTTAATAAAACTTTCAGCATAATTATATGCCTTATAACTTAAATATAAATTATAATTTTAAGCTAAACCCGTAAAATAATTCTTCCTCAAGTATCTACCCCTAAAAATGTAAAATGGTGATTTTCTATCCTGGCAAATGAGAAATAAAATCAACACACAAGGAATTTAAAAATAATCACCCCCCTAATTGGCATCTTTGGCAAATTATACGACCCCTAATATATAAAATAAATATTATAATAAATAATGAATTAAATATTTAAAATAAATAATCAACAAAATAAATAATAAACATACAAACACAGATTTCTTTAAAACGCACGGAGAAATATGAGTATTGTTGATTTATTAAAACTAATCTAATCCGATAAAAAACGGGACAGCAGGCCGCCTCCTGATAAACGTTTAGTAAATTTTTAATAATATTGGAACACGTGTTCATGCACATGCGCTTGTCTTGATGGTGAAATACGAAAATGTTAGGATTTTTATGAATACGTGTTAACTGTTGTTTGTTCATTTACTTGATTATGATGTGTATTGATGTTTCTCCCCAGTAATTGATTATTGTATTGTTGTCTCCCTCCCACTAATTGATTATCCATTTTACCTATGTCAAATATTTTGTCTCCCTCTAATTTTGTTCTTTCTCCCTCTGTCACTCTTATATATAAGCCATAACTCTGTATTAGCATTTAGTTATTATTATATCCTGAAGAAGCTTGGTCAAAGTGAAACCGGTCGATATATGAAATAATAAATTCGTGGTTAAATACAAAGTGTTTGTGTTTTATTTTATAATGGTATTATTTGTTTATTTCGGTAACCATTCTGTTGAATAAGTGATAATATAATTTTCTTTTCACTGGAATAAACATAAATAAATCAGAATAAGAACTTGTATTAATGATTGGCAACAATAACATTTGGCTGTCATCAGTTGTTTTGTTTTGCTCCATCTAAAATTAATTTTTTACCATTCTTTTTTGTTTTCTGGCAAAAAAAAGTGTAGTGTGTTGTGCCTTGAGGTTTCTTCTCCCTCCTGATCTTCCAGGAGTCACTTTTCGCTGCTGATTTCCAGATATTTATAAACTTTTTTTACTTCTGTCATTTTCCATACTATTGTTGTAGTTGTTTACTGTTGTGAATAATGGAGGAAGATTTCCCTCCTGGACTCCCTACAAAGCCCCCAGATCCCTCTCCAGACCCCCCAGATGGGGAAAATGTAGAAATTTCTGACAGTGATTCTGTCATTTTGACTTCTACCAAAAAAAGGAAATTTACTCCTTCTTCCCCAATAAAACTTGATTCGCCTTCGACTTCACAGTCCCCACCAGCACTTTCTCAACTTCCTCCAACAAACTTTTATTCTCTTCATTCCCGTGGCCCATTCATTGTATACGCCCAAAAAACTGAGCAAGGAAAAACCATCCACCCTCTTGAATTTGGCAAATTCCTATCAAATAGCAAGAATCTTTCAATCAAGCCTGGAGGTGTAAAAGCCGAGGGTCGCTTCCGAATCTCCGTTGAATTCCTCTCAGGGTCAGCTGCTAACAGTTTCATCAAAAATATCTTCATTTCATCAAATTCAAAGTTCAAGGCATATATCCCTACTTTCAATGTCACTCGCATGGGCCTGGTCAGAGGTATCTCGACCGATCTGTCCATCGAAGAAATTCTGTCTTCACTTTCAACCCCCCAACACATTGGCAATCCCATAAAAGCCAGGAGGCTAAATTACAAGGACTCCTCTGAGGGTATAATTTCCTGGAAGCCCTCCCAATCTGTCGTTATCACCTTTGAAGGTCAATCTCTTCCCTCCCATATATATTTATTCTTCAACTCATTACCAGTTGAAATGTATACTTATCCCACCACTCAATGTTTCAATTGCTGCCGTTTTGGCCATACCAAAGCTGCATGCAGATCTCAACCTAGATGTTTTAAATGTGGAGAAAACCACGCAGCTGACCAATGTCCTTCTTCCTCCTCACCCAAATGTTTTAACTGCTCAGGCTCACATACAGCTATCAACACTTCTTGCCCAGAACAATCTCGCCAAAAAAATATTAAAATTTCTATGGCCTCTCAGAACTTGTCTTTTCTGCAGGCTTCTAAACTATTCCCGCCTCTGAAAAAATCATTTGCTGAGGCTTTATCCAGCAACTCCTCATCCAACCCTCTTCCCTCCTCTACAACAACTTCTTCTCGTTCAACTAAATTCTCATACAAAAACGCTATCTCTAAACCGGCTCCTGGATACGATCAGCAACAACACAACTCACTGCTCTTAAATCCCAATGGTTCATCTCTTTCAAATGCCACAAATGGGTGTGCAAATAATTATAATCCGTCCTCAATGAACTCTCTAAAACTTTCTGAAAAACTCTCCCAAGACAATTCTTCATTTATCCAAACTCTTATTATGCTTCTAATTGAACTTATTTCTTCTCAAACTAATCTACCGTCCAACGCTGCTACTATTATTTCCACATTAAAATCATTTATTCAAAATGACTCTTCAAGATGTCAGAATACTTCAGTGGAATAGCCGAAGTGCTATTTCTAACAAATCTGATCTCCTTAACCTATTAAATTCCAACTTTATTTCTTTGGCTGCTATCTCAGAGACTTGGTTTACTCCATCCACCCACTTTAATGTGGGAGGGTATTCCTGTCTCCGCGACGACCGCCCGGAAGGTTCGGGCGGTGGTGCTGCCCTTTTTATTAAAAAATCCATATCATTTTCCCCAATAAATAATATCAAACCCCCCAATGCTGACTTCCAAATGGTTGCAGCTAAAATAAAGGACACATCCTTTATTTCAGTCTATCTTCCCCCAACAGCCCACTTCAACAAACAAACTTGGTTGCAAATTGTAAGTCAACTAAGCCCTCCTTTCTTTATATTAGGCGATTTTAATGCCCATTCCCCCGTCTGGGGTTCTGCTTTCTCCGACCGAGATGGTCGAAGTGTGATGGATTTCCTAGATCAATCCAACCTTTTCCTTTTGAATGACGGATCTCCTACTAGGATCTCACGCCCCAGCACAAACCCCAGTGCAGTGGATCTCTCGATATGTTCCACTAGTCTGGCTTCTCTCTCCTCGTGGGTGGTGTCCCCCGACCCTTGCTCCAGTGATCATTTCCCGATCACCATTACTTATCAAACTTCTTTCCAATCGGACAAGTCTCATATTTCGACAAAGATTAAAACGAAACACACCAAATGGGATGAATTTAACTCTCATATGGACAAGTTCCTACTAAATTTACCCGCCACCGATATATTTTCCGTCAAAGATGGCTATAATAACTTCAAATCAATGCTCATAACTGCAATAAATAAATCAAATCCTCCCCCTAAAACTAAATCTCTCAAAAAACTCCCTCCAACTCCCTGGTGGGATGAGGAATGTTCCAAAGTAGTAAGAATTCGGAAAGCTAAATCTCTTTCCTATCGTTACAATATGACTATGGAGAACTATCTTAAATACAAAAATGCTGAATCCAATGCCAAAAGGGTATTGAGGTCAAAAAAAAGATCCGGGTGGTACAACTTCTGCAGTTCAGTATCTCCGAACACTCCAATTTCGGAAGTTTGGTCTATGATCCGAAGATTTCGATCCTCCTTCAGTTCTCCATCTCCTCGAGCGTCTCATTCTAAATGGATAGATG
The DNA here is from genome assembly GCA_026573805.1 of Hesperophylax magnus. Taxonomy (NCBI): domain Eukaryota; kingdom Metazoa; phylum Arthropoda; class Insecta; order Trichoptera; family Limnephilidae; genus Hesperophylax; species Hesperophylax magnus. The sequence goes on from JAIUSX010000039.1 coordinate 17,136,070, forward strand.
AATTCTTGGACAAAATTGCCCCCCCTTCTGTTCCTAACTTAGATGAAATAACGCCCATCTATAATACTCCCATGTCTAATCATTGGCTAGACTCTCCATTCACCTTAATTGAGCTAAAAAATTGTTTATCGACAGTCAAGGACTCATCTCCAGGCAGAGATGGTATACCTTACAGCATAATCAAAAATAGTAATGATAATGTTCTAAACCACTTCTTAAGCATCTTAAATAAAATCTTCCAGACTGGTATAATGCCTGATGACTGGAGTTCTCAAATAATCATCCCTATTTTAAAATCAAACAAATCTCCAAATTTTGGATCCAACTACAGGCCAATCGCTCTTTCATCCACCCTCAGTAAACTTTATGAAAAATTAATTAAAAACCGATTAGAATTTTTTGTCGAGAGTAAACAGCTTCTCTCTCCATCTCAATTTGGATTTAGGAAAAAAAAATCCACTCAGGATAACCTTGCCATCATCAGCACTGATATTAATTTATCAATTTCTAAACAGGAAGTTTGTCTTGCCGTCTTTATAGATATAGAAGGCGCCTTTGACAATGTTTCCATCCCAATCCTGAAAAAAAAACTTCTAGGCCTTGGCCTTCCCCCCATGTTTGTCCAATCTATTATTAATCTATTTCTAGATAGAAAAATTTTCATTGAACTTCCAGATATTTCTCCTCAAAGTAGGTCTATTTGGAAGGGTTTACCACAAGGCGATGTATTGTCCCCCTTACTGTATAATATATACACATATGATATGCATGTCACTATTCCCCCACAAATAAAAATTATCGAGTTCGCAGATGACATAGCTTTCTTCTTATCATCCAAAATCATCCCTCTTGCCGTCAAATATCTTAACGAAGCCATGAATGCCCTTTGCACATGGCTCACGTTAAATGGTCTTGAACTTTCAATCCAAAAGACTCAGTGTGTCACCTTCTCAAACCGCCATAAAAACCCCCCCGTTCAAATTTTATTTAAAAATTCTCCAATCTCCAACGCTTCTGAAGTAAAATTTTTGGGAGTAACATTTGATAGGAAACTTAAATGGTCTTCCCATATTAATAATTTAGTTACTAAATGCGAAAAAAAATTAAATATCATCAGATCATTATCTGGCGTTTGGTGGGGAGCTCACCCTACTTGCATTAAGTTGCTTTACAATGCACTTATTCGAAGCCATCTCGACTATGCCTGCCCACTTTTTAGTACTGCCTCAAAAAATGTACTTAATAAATTAGACAAAATTCAATCTAAATCTTTGCGAATAATAACTGGAGCGATGCAATCGTCACCCATCAATTCCCTTCAAGTAGAATGTTCTGATCCTCCTCTTTATTTAAGGCGTCAACTATTTGCTGACAAATTTGTTCTTAAATGTTTAAATTCTAAATGTCATCAGGTTATCCCCAGCGTCTCGTTGTTCATTGACTCAACCCATTCATCTACAATCAGAGCTTCAACTAAACCTATTCCTGACATCTGTAAAAATTTTAAGTCTCTCTCAGAGCTCCACATCATCCAAAATGATCTACTTCCCTTATACAAACTAAAATATAGTCACGTCACCTTATCCCCGACAATATTAGAAGGGATCGGAATCTTTAAAAGTCATTCCAATCTCCCGGCCCGAACTGTCAATAATATGTTCAATGACATTATTTTATCTAAATGGCCCAACTTTTCTCTTTTATTTACTGATGGATCCAAATCTCCCGACTCTCCTAACTGTGGTATAGGTATTAACGTTTACCACAATAATTCTAATGATAGAATATTTCATTCAATTTCAAATCAATTTTCAATATTTTCAGCTGAGTGCATTGCAATAATAGAATCTCTCAAATATATAATCAAAAATAATTTTGAACATTCCCTCGTTCTCTCTGACTCTCTCAGTTCCCTCCAGAAACTTAAATCCAGTCCTCTTCTTCATCCTGATGATCACTTTGTATGCCTTATTCGAGTGATGATAGCCTCCATTCAAAGCTCTGGTAAAACTGTAACTCTGATTTGGATTCCTGGACATGTTGGTATCATGGGTAATGATATTGCGGATGCCTTGGCAAAACAAGGAGCGTCCAACCCTGTTGTTACCCTCGTAAACCACATTCCCTTATCTGACATTTTTTCCATCATCAAAGAAAGATCCCGCAATGTTTGGGCAGAGTATTGGCACATTGCTAGTCAATCCAAGGGAGCCTGCTATGCCTCAATACAAAGGACTATTCCATCAAAACCGTGGTTTCAGCAATTCCCTCATTTTTCCAAAAAAGAAATTTCTTCACTCATTCGAATGAGGATCGGACATTGTTCCGTTCCTTCCCACCTTTTTAAAATTCACGTCCTTGACTCCCCAGATTGTACATTCTGTGGTCTAGAAGTGGGAACTTTAGATCACATATTTTTTGGTTGTCCCTCTCTAAACAAATATCCTCTCTTCTATCAAGCCTTAACTAAAATTGCCTCCCCTCCATTCAACATTTCATCTCTTTTAAGTCTGAACTCGACTCCAATTTTCATTATAATTTTGAAATTTGTCTATTTAAATAAAATTAATATTTAAATTCACCTTTCATTTCTCAATAATTTTAAATGATGGCCAAGAACACCCTTGAAGGGTGAAAGCCAGAAATAATGGAAAAAAAAAAAAAAACTTGTATTAATTTATTGCGCGATGCAATCATGTATCTTTCTCGTAAACGAATATTTCATGCGTCAATAATATGTATGAACGTTTATCAGTACTACGTGACAAGATAAAAAAAACATATCTTTACCATAGTGATTTTCTAAATATTCGAACTTTTTTATTTCATTTGAATAGGCATATTTGAAATGATTTTATGCGTTACTCAGATGAGAGATTTTTTTGTACTTGTATTGGTAGTGGTTAAAATGTGCAAGTTTCTTTAAAATTATCCAACATATCTTTTTCAAAAAACAATTCAACTCTTCTCCTGCATTAGGAGTATAATACAACAAGATTATTTGTGAAAATATTTTTATTACATACCTAAGTAAAGGGGGTAGATTGAAACCTTTCGCTGAAGGGTACTTTAATAATTTATTCACAAACGATTTTCTCTGGTACCCATATAATGGAAAGACATTTTTATAACTTCAATAAATAATAGACAGATTTAGATGTAACCGGGATTTACATTCGGAATCTCTGCTTACCGTTGGTATGGTTATTTTTATTTTAAGTTTTTATACATAATTCGCTTCTGGGTTAATCGGACCCAGGACATCATCGTGACATCTGCGCAGTGCGCAGTTACCCCGCATTTGACAATATCTCTCACAGGGCGGGACACGCAGCTATCAGTGTCGACTCCGAGGCGCCGCGTAGAGTCGCCATGTTTCCTGGGATTCTTAACTTGATCTGTATTCTAGTGATTTGTTTTGGGGGTATTATTTGGAGTATTGTAGTAACGATGGCTAAAGAAGGAGGTAGGGCAACACGGCATAATACCCCAAAAACAAATCACTATAATAATTTTGGCAGTGAAAATCTCCAATCAAACCCGATCTGTATTATTATATTTTGTTAAAATGGTTGAATACTAATTTATTATTTTCCTCCAAAAAAATTGGTGTCACATATTTGATTTTTTGTTTTGTTGTTTACTTTCTTTATTTAATTTCAAATTTACCCTGGCCTTAAGCAGAGTTTTGTTGAAATCGGATGTAAATTGTAATTTGAACGAAGTGTTCATAATTTCATCAAGAAGTATTCAAATTATGTTTTAAGGGGTGTGAACAAAGGATGGTGGTTTTTTTTTTTATAAATCTCGGATAAACAACGTCGTACCTCTTGTTTTAAAGGTCAAGTGTGCGAAATTTCATCAATCTCTTTTGACAACATAATGATCAATTTGGTTTTAAAAAAAAACAAAACTATTTTACGAAAGCTCTTTTTTAAACAGTGATAAATTTCACTAAATAAAAACTACATAAATGAATTGCCAATTTTTTTCTATCTTTAGACTAACTGAATAAAGTAACTTTCCAAATCGAAAATATGACATGCATGTTTCTGTGTTCCGAAATCGTATTATTTTTGACAGATAAAACAAAAATAAGGCGATTACCAACAGCAAAAATAATTGGTCATTAATTTATAAAATATAAATAAAATTACGTAAGTGCGATAATGTAATATTGTTCAATGGCATGCAGTGCACCAATAGCTGAACTGTGACATCTCGCTCTTTCTCACAAACGATAAAAAGTGAGAAACAAAGAGGTCACAACGGTGCTCTCAGCGGCAGGAGCGAAACGGTAGCCCTTGGGCGCCAAATTTGTGGGCCAAAGTGAGAGCAGTCTCACGCAGAATCTGCGTATCAGATGGAGACTCACGATTATTGGCCTCGGCGACATGAATGCAGGGAGGAGGAGCATTGTTCTGCAGGGCGAGTCTCGGGTCGTTACTGGTCATTCTTACGGTTCATTAGGTTCTTTTAATTGAGAGGGAAAAGAGTCACAGAAATACTCTGACTTTGTCGTGGGGAAGATGGGACAAACGGGATACATTCCGAATTTTGACTCTTCAAGATGTTTAAAAAAAACAATCTATTATCAAAAATACCAATTTTCTTTATGTGTCTGTTTTCAATGAACTCTGGTTCAATAAACTTCGAAACTCGCTTTTTAATTTAAGTGTAATTTTTAAAATGGGAAAAATTGAAATTGTAGGTACTACTACCTTTCATTTTTTTTTCTAAATTTTTTCAAAAATTTTTATGCCTGAAAAATATATTTATTTTAAAATGAGTATTTCTTTTCCTTTAATTTCTCGGGATTATTTTTATCAAAGTAAGTCGGATTTCAATAATAATATCCCGCTATGTTTCACGGGTCTGCGCTAGTATATAATAATTTTACGATATTTTTACATAACAATAAAAAAAAAAAATTCTCAGCACATTGGTTGATTTTATCAATAACATAAAAAAAGCCTAAAAGATTTAAAACAGGATAATGTGTGGTGGAAAAGGCGTACGTCTTTTTAATTGAAAATTATTTAACAGGCAATAAAAATCACGTGTACATTTTGTATTTCAAATACGTTCACGAATCCCTGGTTAAAGTCAATCGAATAACAACCTACTAAAATACAATACATCCTGTATAGGTACTGATAGGTAACCAATATACATAAATGTAGTAGCCGTAAAAGAAGGTGAATTTTTCTATAGAGCAATACATCAAGATTACCCGATTGTTAATCCGGGGGTGACTTATGCAAGCAACAGCAGAGTAAGAAGTAGCACTTTATTGCTTCTTAATCTACTTGGCTGGTACGAATGTAGTGCCGAGTTGTTTTGAGCTGCAGAGTGGAGACTCATCTGATGCTAACCAACGGCACCAGAAGAATAAGAAGTGGGTGAAATGTCCATAAACTAACCGCGTAGAACAGGTCGTGTTTCTTTAAAACCTTCTTTAAACTGTCTTCAACTCAGATTGCCAGGCTATTACTTACCACACAGCTAGGGAGGATCCCTTTACGCCCCGGTATTTCTTATCTTCCCATACTGCTACTAAAGCTCCGTTTCAATGAGTCGTTACCAGCGCATTGCGGTTTCCCCTCGTAAAATTGATGAGCCCTGCAGCCAAAAATTCGTGCCGTTTGGTTACGGAGGAGTTGAGAAGATTATTGTTGTGTTAACTGTTTACCGTTCTCTTAGGTACTTAAATACTCTAAAGCTATTTTTAACGAAGCCCTGTTTAAAACTTTTGTAAATGTGCAACATTAACAGCCCGAATGGAGTCACTCTTATGACCTTCTGAAATTTTAAAAACAGAATATACCTAGTGAGCTATCAAAAATTATACACTGAAACAATATTATGAAAACATGTAACAGTTACATAAAATAGTACAGAAACTAGAACAATACAACTTTTATGACAAATCACAGTTTAAACAAAGTGCTGGTATAGATTACACTTAATTCTATAAATGGAGTCAGTAAATACATCAATAGTACCCCCAAACTTGTCGGCCAGATCATGCATCCTATTGGTTAGTGAGTATGTCTAATAGTTGGTTGTGTATGTATTGCAGAAGAATGTTACATTTGGTCTTGTGTTTCTAGTCGGCACATGGAATTTAATAGTGGCGACGATAGAATAGCTGTCAATTTCGTTGTTAATGACTCTGCATAACACAATCATGTCTGACAAAATTCATTGATGATATCCAATGAAAATATTCCCCTGATGATACGAAAATTAAAAAACGTTTTTAAGATCCAGCAAAGTATTGGAATAGGCATGAAATACTATCTACTGCTTTTCTCACCATACAAGAGAATATTAAAAAATAAGTAGGTACTCACGCAATAACGAGTCATTTGAAAATGCATAAAGATACTGTTCACTACTTCTTGGCATTTCCTTCGGTAAAACCAAAAGTACGGTTGTGTAACACAAAGGTCACGCTATCAAACTCCGAGATCTCCTCATATGGTCAGCGGAGCAGGTAAAACAATATAATATGTCCGACTGCCGGGCGGCAATGTCCGGACAATGGCAATTTGTCGGGCATAAAACCTAATTCTCATTTTGTATTCAAATTTTTGCATTTCTATCGCAGCCGCTTACCAAACGGGGGCAAACGGACAGTGCGCACTTAATGTTGTGGCGGGTGTAACATAATGATGGCCAGTATAGTAACCCTTCCCGCATTGGTAACTTTACTGTAAGGTGTAGATTAAATTATTTATTAGTGTAATGAAAACTAGCCATGGCAAAAGGTAAATAAGGTTATTGCTTTAGACGGTTCTATATTCGATAGTAAGCATTCTATATTTCATTAAAAAGTGGTACAATCTTGTATTGCAGTTTATTTTTAAAAAAATAATTTATAAAATTGTTCGTGAGTTACGGATGGTGGTGGTAGATCATAAAATATAAATATTCGTAAATTTACGGCAAATTATAATTGGTAACATCTTTAAGAGTAGGTACTCATCAATAGCAAGTTTTCATGAAACCAATTACTTAAGTAAAAACAAATAATACTTATTTGTTAAATTACTACAAGTTTTAGGGAAGCAGGTACACTAAGGATTTCTTTAACTAATTTAGCTTTTTTATAATATTACACAAAATACGAAAATTTTATAAAACTAACCGGGAACTATATTTTTTATGAGAATGCGAACAAAATATTTTGTAAATATAAAATATTTCTTGTTTATCATATACTAGCTGAAGTGCACCAGGCGTAACTCAATTTTTCTCTACAATATATAAAAATTATATTTATAAAGCTTTCGGGAGAAATTATCAAAATCAAATCTCAAATCCGTTGCGTAGTTTAGAAGAACTAAGCCCTCAAACAGACGCGGAAAGCGACTTAATTATATACTATTTAGAGATAATTAAAATTCATCACTTTATCATCAGCAATATATTTTTTCTTATTGAAAAAAATATTAGCGATTTCTAAAACAAAAATTTGAAACAGAATAATCATAAAAAGATACGGTCACATCTAGTACTTGAACCCAGGACCCTTGATTCTGGGTCCTGGGTTCGAATTTTCGAATTTCAAATTTTCGTTTAGGAATCGCTAATATTATACTCATTAAGTTATTCCAAACATAAAATATTTTTTTAGCAGCAATATTTTTAAAGGCTTGAAAATAGTTCAACTTGGAAACGGATGTCAACGAGCTAAGTAAATATTGTATCTATTCCGAGGCTTAACTCAAAAATGTCCAAAATTGATAATAAAAAACATGAGTTGCAAAAACAGATGTTTGACAATAAAAGGTACAGCTGCGTAGCTATAAATACAGGTATGCCGTAAAGTTTCCATAAAATTTATTTAAATAAATTATAAGCACCATTGATTTCTTCTCCCTCTTTGAAAGATATGAGCCTTGTTATCTTGGTGAATTTCCTAGTTACGGGGCTTTGTTTTTTGATTCTTCTAAGTGACATCTCTTAACTTCTTGTATATTTCGTCCAACCTAAGGACATCCGAGTAGATGTCAAGCTCTTTTTTTAATCTTTAACGTGCAACCAGCAGTCTATAGCAGATGGTATTTTATGGAAAATGGAATGGAAATAGTTCAATGACATTGAATCAAGTATTAACTGGTACCAAGGATCTGAAAATGAAAAATTATTCGAATTTGAAATTTTGATTCAACCATACTAAACATATACATTATGAAAAGGTGTATATTAAAACAAATAAAAAAGTTTATGGTTTGGCCACAATATATTATCACCTTGATTTTAGAAAACCATTGGTCAACAGGAACTTAAGAAAAGGAGCAGCATCGTCCACTTCTTTCAGATCGCAAAAATGCAAATCTTTTGAATGGAAAGTCTGCGGAAATAACCGATCACATATCTCACGGTGTTAGCGACACGCCCCACGATGCAGCGGCGCGGCGCGGCGAGTTGACCGCGGTGCTTTTTCGACGCAATCACGGTAATCTTTATGCTGGGTGATAAATGTGCCAAGAAATCCAATACAATAACAGGAGATGATTTCAGAGCGGTAAGTCCTCCGATCGCTTTTGCCAAATTGAGATGCCTCTCGCTTCAGAGGTAATAGCACTATTTTTTTTCTTTTAAAATCGAAGAAAGCTGTATGTATGAGTTTTGTTGTGGATAAGACTTTATGTTCGAGGAACGAACAAGGGTTGGGATAGCCGTATTTTAAAGGGCTATTCCACACAGATAAAGCATGGATAACGCCTATGGCTAATGACAGGCGAATGCGATAACACAATTTGTAAGATTAATTCACAGTCAGCTTACCGGGTGGCGAACGAAATCTGCATCTCGAGAACCATCTGTCAGCACTGGAACGGTGATCGTTGTACGGTAGCACTCGATATGTTGAATTGGATTGCGATAATTGAGATAAAATACGTTTAAGGGATTATTCAGATAAATAACCGGCGATAGTACACACATTGGTTTTGACAAGACGAACGTTTCGATGCGATTGTACGGCTCACGGCACTCCGTGATTATAGTTGACGTCTGTGATTTCAAACTGTACAGTTCAAAATCTGACCATAGTATTGGTCAGCAAACGGCCTGTCAAAAGCAAATAGGCGTGACGGAACACTTTATGATGTATGAAAGCTTGTGTTTAGCCGCAAATACGGCTAATGTTTCGGGAATCTGCAAATACTTACTTATTTTAGGTAAGAATAGTTACGAAGGGAGTGTGAAAATAATTCGCAAGTCCATAAGCTAGGATCTATTGCATCATTTAGCACATAACATTTCACCTCAATTATAAATCATATAGATCAAAGCACTCACCAGTCTACTGAAAATAAAAAGTGTTTTGGGAACACAAATATTTTTTTTTAAATCAAGCTGAATATTCCTATTCAAAATATAAATTATATCACTCTTATTTAAAAACGAAATCTGATTCTTCTTTCCGATAAGCGGATTATGTTTGACCTTGCGCTATTAAATGAAATAATTAATGATGGTATTGACAGCCCTGAAATTCTCGTCAAAATAAAATTAAATTCACCGACCAGAATATTTAATGCAACTGTATTTTAATTTTATGTTAAAGCCCGCTAGGGCGTGAGAAAATAAATAAACAAATATTGCATTTTCAAGCTCTCGAACACCTCCACGATGTACCTAAAAATAATGCACATAAATATATATATATATATTTTTTTTTTAATGTTATGAAAATCATATTCTTTTATGTATTTCGGGTAGGTAGATAAGACACGTAACACAAAAATCAAAACCAAATAACAGCGATAATATTTAAAAAAAAATCTAGTTTTCTTTTGAATCATCGGACCATGTTTTTTCAGAGTTATTTTTATTTTTTACATTATTAGCTCCACATTGTAGATCCTGAGGAAAATTACTTCTAGATAGTCTTTTTGAGGAAATAAAAGGGAGGAACTTCTGGAAACGAGACAGGTATGAGGGGTAGGGGTCAGTGCGTCCAGACGCAACAAACTTATGAATCCTTTCACCCCCTGCGGTGCCAGGTCGAGAGTGTCCCGCTGGAGAGGTAAAAAGGTCTTCATCTACCAGTGTCTCCCGACTAGGGCCTGCCTCTCAGTAGATGGGCAGACGCTTCCGCCGCCAAGACCGAGACAAACCTCACCCCATGAATCCTGTCACCCCTGCTAAGTCACCAAACGTAGCGAACCACTTGAGGTAACCTATGGCAGAGGTGTTCCTGAAAATTCCCGTGGCGGCAGTACCCAGTACAGTTTTATTGGTGGTTAATGTTGAGTTAGCACATATCATTGTGTCTACTAATAAATGTAAGAACATAAATATAACAAAAATTTTGCAAATATTATAAACTTAACATTGATAATAGTGTTACACATATTTATTAAATTTGTTTCGGAATTTGATTATTTGTATAGTTGGACGCACTTTTTATATTGGAAATTTAATTTGTTTCTCATTTCTCGTCCCGTATCTGCGCATTTCGTAATTGTACCTAATCCTTTTTTTTCTTTTTAATTCTTTCGTCATCATCCCTATGTTCATTTTATTTAAAAAACGCTATTTTAAATAACTCGTTTTTAAATGCCCGTAGGTTAGGTTGAGACAGTTCTGATCGAAAAAAAGATTTTTTGTCTAATCATGATAATACAATCAATTGTTCACTAAACACATAATTAACACTATTTGGTATTGGTGCGCTGTCGAGTATCTTGCTCATCCACCCATCGAGTCCAGACAGCTATACAAAAATTATACAATGGACAAATGCCATGATCCAATAAAAGTGTGTTTTTTTCAAACAGTAAAAAATCACTGGCTTGGAAAGGTCTGTGAATATTCAAACGATTATAATATGCTTTTATTAGCTTCAAAATAATAAATTAACTTCATAAACCTGATTAACACTTCAATAAACTTTTTTTGGACTAATGGATACGAAACAACGCTAAGCACTTCTGTTTGAAAGAGAATTATTATGAAACGAGTATGGGAACATAATATATTATTATTATTTCATAACACATGCTTGAACTCGGTTAGGAATGTCTCTTCCCTAATGAACATGTGATATTTCATGTGGTTATAATCATAAAATAATACTTTAATGGAGATTTAAAATCTTCAGAAATCGTAATGACTGAATTATGACATCAAAAAACTAGTTTAATAGTGTAGATACCTATATATAGCTGTGTATGCGCTCGCAGAATTAAAATTATTTATATGCTCGGATGCTCTCTTTCTCTCTAGGACTTATATACTTTCTAAGGCAGATGAACAAAGTCAACTTTCGCTAATATTTCTATTATCGCGACTTAAATCAAGGGCTCCATCAAAATCCTTCTTCGGGCTTGACATAAGGCTCTGCCACACGTACACTTCGGAGCGGCGGTGCCACGGCATCTTCCAGACCGCCGCGCAGAAAAGTAAAGTCCGAAAGTAAGGTAACGGTTTACAGCGCAGTCCATTTTGAGACTTTTCTGCTCGGCGGTGTAGAGCGGCGCATGGTAATGCCGCTCCGAAGTGTACGTATGGCAGAGCCTATTTAATATTTTTGGCATTTTTTCAGAATCGGTGGACACGCTTAATACGAATATATTTTTTATGACATTTCCATTTGACTTTTTTTTTTCTTTCCTTTATTCGTAAAATATATTTGTATACAGTTTTTTACATGCTTTTCGACTACCACATTAGACACATGTCCTTATTATGGTAGTCGAAATTTGTATATAATTATATAAATGTAATACATGTTCATTTGTTGATATATTATTTTGTTAAATGCAACATATTTGTATAATAGGTAATACCTTAACTGGTTTTCTAGTTATGTAGATTTCACAATAATAAACCAACCGTATTGCAAACTGTTGATTTTAATTAGATAAAATAGATATAAATAAATAAAAATATAAATATGATTGGGCAAATAAACAAATGACTTTACTTGTTGAAATAATGAAAATAAAGATAAATTAGTTAATTATTTTAAAACTAAATTTTAAACAGAATTTAAATGAAAAAAAAAGAATTATTATTACAACGACAATTACAACCCTTTTCCTCTACAACCGTTTCGGTAACACCGTACCGGGAACATTTTATTGCATTACCAACACATCTGCTATAGGTCACCTTAAGTTGTTGACTACGTTTGGTGATTTAGCAGGGGTGCTCAAGTTCATCAGTTAAAGATGCGTCTGCCCATAAGCTGCACGGCGTGCCAGATCGGGAGAGGCTGGTTTGGGGAGACCCTTGACCTCTCCAACTGGTCTCTCGACCAATCACCTTGCGCCGCAGTGGGAGGGATAAATTAATAAGTGCGTCACTCCTGGACACACTTATTCCAAGATTCCAATTCCTCATACCTTTTACCTTCCCAGAACTTCCTATCCTTATTTTCCTAAAAAAGACTCTCCACACAGCATCCCAAAAGATGACATAGGCCCTGAGGGAAATTTTTATAGATTTTCTAGGTTAGGTTTTTTTCTCCGTTTATTTAACCCAAACTTGTGAACTCATTTTAGGTCAACCTAACCGAACCTTATTAACCTAACCTAAAATAGATTCTAAGGATCCTAGTTAGGTTTTAATTATCCCTTAAATGACATCATGTGTCCCGGGGACCCACATTTTTAACTATTTAAAGTAAAAGTTATGATTTATCTGCGTGTGTATTTTGTTAATTTTAAGATATCAATCACAAATCTATAGAACAAATCAGAGATGTAATGCAGTAGTATTTTCACTGCTGAAGAGTCGGCGAAATTCCTTCCACAAATAAATACCAATAAATAATAATGAAAATCTACAAGAAAGTGATTCGTTACTAAAAATTATGTTTCCGTATAATTTATTTATTTATTTATTCATTTTCGGGAAATATACACTTTACATGTAATCAGTTTGTACATAAGTATTATATAGTAAAATAAAACCAAGTATGGATTTTCCCCTTGTGACTTTAACTGAGACAGCATAATATGATATAAGTTATTTAAATTTGAGAGAAAGGAATATGAATTAAAAAATTTAGACAAAACAAAAGATAACATAAAACTAAAAATTTACAAAACAATACATTTCTAGCTATTTAGAGAGGTTGGAGATATAAATCAAAAATCTTAATAGGGATATAAACAATAGAGACAAACATTTTTCACAAACCATCAGAAAAATATTATTTTATGGACCTCTTGTATTTGGTTAGTTTGCAACTGAAAATATCAACCTTGGATAATACGCTACTGTAATTATTGCATAGTCTGTTCAGGCAAGAATTCTTCTTAGAGTTCGTTTTGCTTTGATTAACCCTGAACAGGACACAAAAGCATGTTGAACGCACACATTGAATGGAATCTTGTTTAGCAACGCTGGGCATTGAATATTATTGTTAATTACTTTATACATGAATAGTGCATCCTTGTGATGCCTCCGTACACTCAGGGAATCAATTTTAAAGTATGAAGCTGCCTCTGCATAATTATTAAATCTTACAAATGACTTGTAACAAAGATATTTTAGGAATTTGTTTTGAATTGCTTCGATTTTGTTTATGTGGATTTTGTAAAATGGAGACCAAACAACTGATGAAACATTTAATAAAATATTTAATTCAACATTTAATTTAACAACTGATAATACATCACAACTTTCAAAATTTGTGTATACAAATCAACAATAAATTTGAACATAAAAGTAATGAAAAGAGGTAAAGTTTTTCGTATTTTTGCACTTAACACAAAATCTGGGATTGAACATTTAATATATATTTCATTTAACAGTTCTTCCAATAATAGCCAACGCTCGATACTGTCTGCCTTTGAAATAAATATAGTATTTAAGGCGATGCCATACGTAGTTATTCAAAATCATGTGTTTTTGGTTTGAAAATTTGGTGGCCTAGAAATGTTTCAGATGCTTTAATTAAATACTGCGAGTAGAATACATCTTTTTAGATAAGTCTTTTTATAAACCCAGAAAAAAATAATGTAAAGGCCTATGTAAACTGCTTTAAAGCTCAAAATCTCCTACTTACGAACCCATTGTCGGTTATGATTTTATTGTTTAATGTGGCAAATTAAGTTATTTATAAAATGATCGAAAAAAATTAAATATTTATGCCTGAACATCCACAAAATAAAATAAAAGGCACTTTCTGGCCATGTTTTTTTCTTGCATAAATCAAAACAGGCGGATGGTGTTAAGCGGGAATTTAAACTTTATCGCCATCTAAATAAGGGTTGTTATTGATAGCGGCTCAATTTAAAATATTACACGACGTAGTGCATCGCCTTAAAGTAGTCAAGTAAATATTCACCATCTAAAAAAAAGAAACTGGAAAAATTATAAACAAAAATTACCCATGTGACATCGTGTACTACTCTCGTTTATATATATATATATATGTTGTACTTATGTGATGGATCTGTCTATCCTCCAGCGCAATCTCTGACAGAAAGTAGGAAAGTACAGAACAGAACAGAAGTACAGTTTCATTGTGGGTCTATAGGACCCACAACGAAACTAGGGATTAAAAATAGAAAAAAAACTTGACTTCAGAAACTATTTTCATATTATTCTGTCAAACATGTCGTTTAACTAAGTACGTTAAATTATCATTATTTTTTTAACAAAATAGCTGTTAAAATTCCATAATCATTCCGATATGAATAGTTATCTTTTATAGTACCTTATTAAGTTACTTAAAAAATAATTCTTATTAAATGTGTCCAACGATTCTGAAGTTTTTCCACGTTTTCTTTTAGGAAAAGATAAACATTACCGGATTACAAATAACTTGACACTGAAATGTATTCCCCCTTACTACCTTCATTAAGGTAGGAAAATGTTACTCGTGCAGTAATGGGGTAGAGGAAGAGTAGTAGAGGAATTGAAGCCACGATGGCTGGGTGGTAACCTGAAGCAATTTTCAGCTCAGCTATTTACCAGTCATCTACCTAAGTCCAGTTTAACGTTGTTAGTGAGCAAATTTACACTTATTCTTCTACAATTTATCTTATTTCTCACATCACTTTATATGTTGTTATTATTAAACAATGCACCGTAAACAATAAATATGAAGGGATTGCTAATAGAATTCGTACGTTTGGCGATAATCAAACAAATTTAATTAAAGAATAGCGTTATTTAACGGACCAGTTAGAAGGCGAATAACCATCATTCGTTGATAGTACAACCACATTAAACATTGTGTATAATCTTAAGCCAGAGAAATGAGTATGTGCTACTTTAAAGTGACAATAACTAGAAACACCTTCATACCTTTTACCGAATCTCGTTACGCAAAAGTAGCCATTACCACCTGGAATTGCTCGTAAATGCGCGAATTACTCGCATTAAAAATCAAATAAATCGACCCTACGCTGACCCGCATGTCGCATTTAAGACCACAATTTAATAAATTTACAGCAACTTTCAACGGAGAAATTGAGATATCAATTTCTCCGCGCATTTATGAACATCTTCAATTGTGGATTATATTGCTTTGAGTCCAACGAATGTCGTGGCAGAAATGTAATACTCCATCTACTTTCATGGTTTCCTGGTAGATGGAATTCAAAGTGCGCGCTGAATTCTAAGGTAATCAATACCGTTAACCGTTTTAAGCACATTAGTAAACACTAATGTTTTAATTAGTGCTAATTAAAATTTTGCATAAAATATGCTTTGTGAAACGGAATGCGTTTGGACGTTAAATTATTGTACTCAGACGGATTTTAATCAAACAATCCAGAACATTGCTTCCGATAAGATTGATGTATTAGTACGTTAGTTGAATTGGTTGAGAAATATTTTATGGAATTATCATAAATTTTAATGTAATAGACGTTCGGAATAAGGTGAATAGCGCATACCTTCGTATGAAATTAATTTTGAAAAAATTCTTTTTACACAAGTAAATAACAAAATAATTATATGTTTTAAAAGGCTTGTAATCCATGACATGCTTGATATTTTTTCTAGTGATTATTTTAACATTGCGGTATTGTGATACTTTCACTGGGAATTAAAAAGCTGTTTAATAACACAGGTCGGCGACTTTTTTCTTTGAAATAAGAGGTAATTCCCATGTGTTTTTGGTTGCTGAATTCGGGAAAATTATCGAAAAAATTCCATCAAGTAAGGTTTTTCTGCAAAACTCAAAATAATGTGCGATTGCCTATCTTAAGGCGCAAAACGAGGTTTATTGCCGAAATATATTTTTTTATTAATTCCAACTTATTATAAGATAATTTTATATTTTATAGACTGAAACAAATCATTTACACCTAAGTACTGATGACGATAAACTTAGTAAGCGTTGAATCATATATATCGGGATTTTCCATAATAAGTATGATGAAGAATGCCGGAATTCCAAGGTGCCCACTCCCTTCCATGCCCTTTCATTTATTTATTTCTGTTCCAACTTTCGTAACGTGCGTTTCGAAAATGACTTCAAGAGTTTGTGTAAATACTTCTGAGAGTTTTCGCTATATTTGTCGTGAATTTGTAGTGAAAAAACAACAAAGAAATATTGCTGATTTTGTTAAAAAAGTGTATTTTGGTGTGAAGATAGGGGAGCAGGACAAATCTTAAGTCCCTCATGAAGTTTGTTCAAGGTGTGTTGAAGGACTTAGAATGTGGTCAAAAGGTAAAGTTAAATCTTTTCGTTTTGGTGTTCCCATGTTCTGGATAGAGCCTCAAACCCACAGCGATGACTGCTAATTTTGTTCGTGCAATGTGCAAGGGTCTTGTACCAAAAATAAAAAAATAAAAATTTGTTACCCAAACATGGATTCGGCACTTCGCTCAGTCCCTCATGGACCTGGCATTCTTACACCACAAGGACCCCAAAATCTAGACGATTTGCCATCATCAGAAACTGAATCAGAAGAAAGTTCTAGTGACGAGTTTCAAGTAGGCGACTCCAGTGGACCTCAACAATTTTCTCAAGCTGAATTAAATGAAAAGAAAAAGTACCAAACGAAACTAAAAAAAGCAGATTTTATAAAGATTTAAAATTGTATATAATGTAAATAAAATATTTTATGACTTAAAATTTGTATAATTTTATTTTTTTTCTTTTGAACATTCCCTCCAAAAGTAGTGTAAGGCGGGTTTTTCCTATATTTTAATTTTCACTTTGCGGAAAATCCTTACTTGATGGGTCGAAATGGATGGCATTCTCGAATTCAGCATACCAAAATACATATAATTAACCCATTACCATTTAAAAAATGTCAATTTGCACACCTGTCCAATCTTAGGAATCTATGAGAGCCGTTGTTTTATCGTTGTGTTTCTTGAATTTGTAACTTTTTTGCCGAACATCATAATTTAATCAACCCATCCATGTTTGCAATTATTTTATGTCATCATTGCGGTGAAAGCAATAACTTTGTGTACTTAACTGTTCCTTTAAAGTAAAGTAATTTGATAATTAAAGTCAGATTTGCAAATTCTCAACTCAACTCCTACACAATTTCCTTATTAACATCACTTAACAATGTATGTACCTCCGCGACATCTTCGCCCATAAAATCAACGCATAAATTACTTACTTTACAGGCGAAAGCAACACAATACCAGCTCATTTAGTTTAATAATACAGGGCTTGTATGACAAGTAGAAAATGTGTTTTGGCACGCGCTGTCCCAAATACTCTTTTTAGATATATGTACGACAAACGTACACATTGTGCATCTAAGAAAAACAGTGCTATAATGTTGTTAAACTTTGTATGAAGATTCACTTTGTCAATTTATTGTAATCCAATATTTTTGAAGATATCAAACTACGAAAACATATTCAGTACTAAGGTGTAAATATAGATTGCCCACTGAAATGTTCCAAGGATATAGAAAAACTGTAAATAATCTGGGATAATTACAGCCTTACTAAAAATGTGGTTTAAATATTACGCGGCGCGTAACTTCCGAACAGTGAAAGATTTGACTTATTACCACGGCGTCTGTTTTGTTAAAACATTATTAAACCAGGCTCAAGGACGGCTTTACCACATGGACGTTGAACGTGCATGTAAGTTCATGTAAAAACCATGAATTTATTTGTCTATAATCAAGTTATATATACTGGCGTGTATTAATAAAACCACGTTTCCTACTGATCGATGTTTTATTTACGAAGATATAGGCCGTCATCATTCAAATAGATTCAATGTTGCCATCTCCCGTTTTCAAGTATTGATGTTAACGATCTAATCGCCACGGTGGTTGCCTTTTTCTCGCATCAGCTGATTCGTAAATAATGGTCTGCATGCTAATAAAATGCAAATGAATTAATTTTTTATTTTGTTTTATTTATTTAAGAAACGAACAGTTAAAAGAACATATTTATTGAAAATCAAGTACTATTAAATGAATAATCAAAATATCTGCTGTGTTTTTTTTATGTTGCAGAGTTCATAATATATTCAATGCTGAACTAACCTTAGCGTATCAGGACGTACCCGACAAACTTTAACGATTTGAAAAATTAGACTTTGTTATCAAAATAAAATAAAATATTGGCAATAATACCGGTCGCTAATCTCTCGCCCCAACCCTAACTTGCCAATACCTTTTGAGTTTGTTTTATGTTTTAAGTGAAAATATAAAATTAATTTAACTAATCAAATAAAAGTCACCGAAGACCTAAAATCCATCTACATTTATTACTCCAAATACCTAAGAATCACGAGCTAAAGTTTATTTGGTATGTTCCGATACATAATTTGTTATTTTTATGTTTACGGGTAAAACAATAATATACGAATGTTAAAAAAATCTTTATCTGTATGCACAGATTACTTTCAGAGTGGAAGATACTATCAGTATCACCCTGATGTAAAACCACTATTTAGAACTGAAATGGTTTTAGCTGTGTTTGGTAACCAGATCTGTATAGTCAGATATTTCTCCACCTTCCTCCTCACCATTTCCTTTCCCTCCCCTCTACCTTCAGTTTCACAATTGGGGAAGTCATATTATCCCTGGCTCCAGACGGTTGGGAGCAATTGGGCCTCTTGTGCGGTATTTACATAAAAAAACCTTCCAAAATGACGTTCATATAAAGACATTTAATTAGCTAACTGGCCAATATCTGAAAATATCTCCATGTGAGCTTTTAAAAGTTCCTACAATTGTTCGAATATGAATGAAAACAAATGTTTTTATTTTCTCATATTTCAACTACATAGATTTTAATCCAGTAGTTTCATTGTTTAATAGTTTTACGCAGAACCTTAATGTGACAACTCAACAAAAAATCAGAACAAACCTAATACAAAGTTTTAAAAATTTCTATTTTCAATATTAACAATTCCTGGTAGAATTCCATCATTATGATGTTTCAGGTTTCAGTATATCACGGCCAATTTCAGCTATTTTCGGCCACTACATCACAATAGGCTAAACCACATTTTAATAAAGTAAAAAAGATGCACTACATATAAACCTACCTAACTGCCACCACATTCATATGTATACACGAACGGCCACTCACGAAATCTAATACCTGGTGTGGTAGATATATTGCTTTTCAAACGTGTCTCTATTTTTACAAATTCGTGCAATATGAGGCGTTAACACAAAATAATGAATGTGAACCTTTGTTGTTTTGGTTGTGCCCTCTTTCAAGGCCTGCTCTAAATCAGTTCCGTATGGTCTCTCGGTATCCGCATTCCAGCAGCCAAATAACAGATGATTCACAATATCCAATAATGCTTTTTGTTCATCGATAATAATTTATTTTGGTTCAATTTAAATGCATGGAAACAACAACTGTCTTACTCAAATAAGCATGATAAAGCTCACCAATAAATTGAGAGACTCATTGTAAGAGAGCGTTAAGTCCAAACATTATCTTAACTTAAATCGAACCAATCATAAAACCAGAGAACATCAAAAAGCTAAATTAATTAATTAATATACCTAGTTGTAATACTACATTAGGATAAAGAATCTCTGATTGTTTAGCTGAAAAATTACATAAAATATCCCACCCCGTACCAAATAAAAATGACCATATTTAATCCATCAAATCTTCGCTTCACCCCTTGGACATTTGAGGGAGATATTTTTCACAGACAACAAACAAATATTGGAGTTTTAAGAGATATATCTCTCAGCCTAACACAATATCTGACTTGTTATGCTATCTCATTATGTATTAAGGTGGAAAATATGATTTAAACAGTGTTAAGAAAAAAAAAACGCGTCTTAAGATTGCATTAAAAAATTTTGACCATAAAATAAATCTATGAATCAACATTTAGCATTTGAAAAATATTTGTCAAGGTTTGCAAATGTTTCAATAAGTATTAAACGAAAAAGTTCAAATGACGATAAATTTTATAATATTTTCGTCTAATTAAATGTATTTTTAGTTTCGTGTAAAGTAGTAATTGCTGTTTACACCATAAACACGGTTAGCGACTTCAAAAACTTTATCTTTGTTTTGCAATCAAAATTTTAATGTTTTTAAATGCATATGACGTTTTGTAATACTAAAATCTAAAGA
The DNA here is from genome assembly GCA_026573805.1 of Hesperophylax magnus. Classification (NCBI taxonomy): domain Eukaryota; kingdom Metazoa; phylum Arthropoda; class Insecta; order Trichoptera; family Limnephilidae; genus Hesperophylax; species Hesperophylax magnus. Next base: position 17,156,596 of record JAIUSX010000039.1, read on the forward strand.
GTGTTTCATCTGCTTTTGAGAGCAGTATTTTATTTTGAAATATGTTCAAAAACAGATAGGTACAGATAAATTTATCTGGAATCAAATTTGATGGGAAAATATTTTCCTCGGAATCTGTATTCTGACAGTTCACAATCAGCTCCAATTATGAAAAATCAAAGTAAAGCCCAGTTCTAGAGTTTATTTCACCCGAGTTACAGATAGATACAGCGACTTGGAGACATACCACCGAAAATATTATTTTTAATTAACAAAGAATTTTTTCAATAAGTCGTACTTAAGCCGTTTCTATTCATCACTTCTCGTTTTTAGCTATGGGCAACAACATTTTCGGGTGGTTGAAAAAAATAGTTCACACAACGAACCTTACATGAATCTTGCCTCTTCATACGAACATCTCCCGAGGGTGAGTTATTTCGTGATATACTTTTATGCTTATGTGAAAATGAGTCGAGGTAATACTGTGACGTGAATAATTTTTCAATAACCCTTGCCCGCTGGTGTTGATTATTTGAGGAAAGATCTGCAGAAAAGGTCAACAACCAGTAAATACAGACTGTAACACGATAATTATTGATCTTTACATGAATGATATTTGTTTTCGGTGTGGAGAAAAATTGCAATTGATTCTTGTTCGTGATTTATTAATTCACCACTCATCTGAAAGTTGTGGTGGTAATTATAGCTTCACGAACATACAATTTATATTATATATTATTAATTTATATATTTAATTTATTTATCGTTTCTTTACATTGTATCTTTTTTTTAAGTTAAAATTTTTAACCTCACTAGGTCAAGCCTGTGTTGAGGACAGGGAATATAATTTTTATTTTTTTTATTAGTTTTTACGCCCAGCCGGGCTTTTACATGCATTTTAAAACAGAATATATCTTGAAATTTATCGAAAACTATACAAAAAATAATTAAAGCTGATGAATATAAAATAATATTGGTAAAACACGAAACAGTAACATAAAATTTTATAGAAACTTGAACAATACTACATATAAGACAAATCACTAAAACTACATTACACTACTCTAATTTGTAGGATTTAACAAAGTGCAGGTATAGATATATCAATAGTATTTCCAAGATAAATTAATATTTGTCAACTTGAAAACAACGTTTTTCAAAAACCCACTATTAAATTGACTTGTATTTTTATCGTGTAGAGAAAATTGCACAACCTAATTGGAGAGAAAAGATAAAATAAATCGTTCCAGCAACTTTATAATAAATATTATTATAAATTATTTATAAATCTGAAATGTTTGAACGCATTTTATTTGTTTGTTTTATAGTGAAAAACTATTGTTTTTAAAACAAAAAGGCTTCCTAAGAATCTCACTCAATTTACTTAATTCCTCTGTCTGAACAAATGACGACCTACGCGTTAATCTTAAGCAAGTTCCTATATGTGCATAGATAAAGTTTTACTGGACAACAAAAACATCACTTGACTGAATTTAAATAATTTATCGCTATCGAAAATTTTATTGTGCTCGATGCGTAAAGCCTGGTTCCCATGAGTTGATGGATATGATTTATTCTGAAAGGCACAACAAATTAAATTTTGTGGTTGGATGTTGGTTTTTAAGACGGAAATGTGATGGGAATTGGAGGGCAAGGAAATAAATCGATTTCGCAAGATCATTTCGAAGAACTTTCATTAAAAAATGGAACCAAGTTTTTTTTAAGATTACCCGGATATGTAACGTGAAAACAATACTTTTTATAGAAATGGCGGAGCTGGAAAGCATTTCTCTAGTATATTGAGATAAATGAGAAATGCTAATTTGGTGAAAAACTCGTGACGTACATCTAAAATTTATAGCTAGTGACTTAAAATGACAGACATATTTACAACTGGGCTTAAAGTTAGCGACTTACGATTAACAAACTTACTAGACCAGGAAATTAAAAAAAAAACCTATGTATAAACTTTCGGCAAAAGAAATAACCGAGCCTTAAAAATTTATGGACACTTTAAATGTATTTATTATCTACTAAAAAATTTACGAAGAAAAATGAGTATTGATAATTTATTAAGAACCTCTAAAAATTATTCGTAATCCTGTTAAAAACGGGATTTCGAATCACATAAAAAAATGATATACCACAAATTCAACCTAAATATATAAAAATTTTATGGGTTTTCTATGTGATGTAGATTCAGCAGTTTCCCGCTTGTACTACGGTTTTCCATACACCGTGCAAAATAAAACGCGTTGAAATATTTTTATTTAATCCTTACTATGTGTAATCATTTTATCGCATCAAATCGTCTTGGAGCAGATGAAAAATTAAGCCCATTAAAATAACGAGAGTTGATAAACACACCTTCAAACACCATCGGCATAAATTAAACGTAATATTTAAAGTTCGTATAATGACCGGCTGCTCTCTGACTTTCCCACGGTGCCACGGAGCCTGACGCAACGGGGAACTGGAGCACTTTTTGCTTTCGCCCTCCGCTGGTATTCGCGTTAGCTTCTCCGCTTCTCCGGTTCTCTGCCTCTCCGTCTTTCAGTCTCTCAGCATCTCCGCCTGGGGCCACCAATCTTTCAATTCCCATTATTTTTTATTGCGCTAAAAATGTTAATGGTGAGCGGCGGGAGTGGAGTTGTTAGCGGGCAATTTGGTTATGAGATCTTGGGGCTCGGTATCACAACTTCACACAGTTCAAAGTACATACGTTTGTACTACGTATGCAATCGAATAAGACACTGATATAGGACACTGATATTAATAATTACACTGGGAAGAAAAAATCGAAAACACAAATAAGATTGACAATTCAATACTTTTGTATATGCAGTGCGGAAGGAAATAGTTCCTTATATAGAATCGTCGTTTGTGAACATTTTCAAATAAAATGGGTTGTAGTTAAAATAGAAACCTGCTTCTAAAAGTGCTCTAAAATAATCCTTATTAATTTTATTTTGCTCTCGTTATATTGCAGCGCTTCAGCAATGTTATCACTAGACTTTACATCAATATTATAAGTTAGCTACGAAAATACATACATTTACACGGAGAAAACTCACTGATATAAAATGTTGCTAATTTCATATCAGTAAGTCTAAAATCTCTCAAAATTTTTTACTTGTTAAAAACGGTACCACAGGTCCTTAACAAAATAATTGATAGATTGCCTAATAAACAATCAGTAAAACACGAGTGATATGAACACGTGTTCATAAAAATTCTAATATTTTCACATTTTGTCATTAAATAATAATGGAATAAACGCAGCTGCATGAACAAGTGTTCCGAAATATCACGAAAGTACTAAAAGTATATAAGGAAATGGCCTGCTTTCACCTTTTTAACAGAATTTTAATAAATCAGCAACAAACATTATTCACCGTATAACGAAACATAAAACAGAATAAGACACAGAAAATAAAAAGTCAACTGGGTAGGAATCCAGAATCTCTGTCTTGCCGGAAAAACGCTTTAACTATCAATTTAAAGAGACCTGACCTGATCCGAAACAATTCTATTTTACTAGCAGCATCAGGTCAGTGGGCAATAAAAATAAATTGAGGTGGACAAAAATTTCCAACATGAAAACTTTCGCAATAATGTATTGAGGTATTTTCATTATTTACAGAATGAATTAATCTTGATCCTATCAAGAATAACACCACTAATTGTGATGCATTCTTCAGGTTTTGATGAAGAAATTGATTGATTATTTTAAAATTGGACGATTGAAACCCACAGCGTTGATTACTTTCATGATGATAATTAATTTCCCAATGCATTTATTAATTTTTTTTAAGAACATAGATCATCAAATTTTTGGAAAAATGCATCTAGATACTGCATTAAAATGCTAACTGCCTCACATGTTAAGTGCAAAATCAATTTAATATTTTTATCTTTTCAAAATATTTTGGTTAACTGTTGTTTTTTTTTTACACTAACCCCACACAGGAGGACCTTTAATTAATAATTTATAAATAATTAATTTTATAATTTATCTCATGGCGTATTTCATCTTTGACGATATTGTGTGGAGGCTCTTTTTAAGGAAAGGAAGGAGAAGAAGTGCTGGGAAGGAAAAATGTATGAGGAGTGAGTAGGAATCTAGGGATCAGTGTATCCAGGAGTGATCTATTCCTCCCGCTGCAGAGCAGGGCGATGAGTCAAGAAAGACCAGTTGGAAAGATCAAAGAGTCTCCTCAAACCAGCCTCTCCCGATCTGGCACGCCACGCAACTGGTAGGCAGGCGCATCCTGAACACACCTCACCCGATGAAACCGAGAACTCCTACTAAATCACCAAACGTAGTGAATCACTTGGGATGACCTATGGCAGAGGTGTTGGTTATCCAATAAATGGTTCCCGGGGCGGCGGTACCCAAAACCCAATATCGTTTATCCGAAAATTTTCTCGTAAGGAATATAATATGTGAGATATATATTATATTCGTAAATTGGAAAGTTGACAAACATATAAAATATCAATATCTTTAACACGAATAAAACATTAAAAATGTTTCATTTAATTTCTGGGCGATCTCGTTAAAATTCTGTAGAGGAATAGTTTGCACAAAAAATGACAATGTATAAATTATACAGATGACGCATTTCTCTCAACTGTCTTAGTGTACCAATGACACCCAGAAGTCTACTGTGAAAAGTGGCTATGTTTTTAGGTTCTGGCATGATATATGCGATATTTTAAAAAATATTAATGAACACATAAGTACGTACATTATTTCATATTGAATATTCAATATTTTTTGATTAAGTCATATATCTGTTCCTTTGTTACCTTATTATCACTAATTTATTTTAACTGGCGCCAAAATACATTATAAATAGATGAAATTTTTTGCTTAGTCCAAGAAATACCAGACTAGGAGGTCAAGCACGGACGATTGATAAAGCCCTATGTCAATACGATATTGACTAAATTCGGGATCTCGGGATGGTCAGTTAGCAACATTCCCTAGCACGGTCAACGATTGATAGGAAATTCCGACAAAGAAAGCAAGCCAAATATCCTTGGTTGTCAGTTAAATTTGGGTGACTGTTGATACACGCAACTTTTTTAATAATGTCGTTCTTTATGCAAAATTATTGGACTATTAATGAACGGACCCAGTTTAACGAAGCTTGTAAGATTGAAAGACGTGATTTAAGCGAGTTACAAAATTTGTTTGAAACGACACTATTTTTAGGTATAAAATTCAAAATTCAAAAAAATATTTATTTACAAAAATACAGAGTACAAAGGGTATAGCTTATACATAGGTTACATCCTATTTCTTCCAGCTAACCCAACAAATACACATTGTGATACATAACCCAACAATTACATGTTAAATAATGTATGTAAATAATAAATAAATAACAGAGGTATTTAATTTACGTAAGGTATTCATTTGGTGTAGTGACATTAAGTTTAAAAGAAATGTTCTTAGTGATGATTTAAAATTAAGTATGTCGGTTATTTAATAACCCGGTTAACCCCTTCAGAAATCATTTAAAAATTAAAAATGGAAAAGAAAAACCTTTTTTTTTTATCAAAGAATTTTATTTACTCAAAATATATATCCTCATATAAAAGCCATTATATAAACCCAAAATGGGACTGAATATTGATGTTGTCGTGCATAGTGTGAAAAAATAATTAAAAAATTTCTTTAGTATGAATTCCGAATTCTGGCACATAATAGCCGCCCGAGTATACTCGGGCGTGATTCTTAAGAGGTTAATGGCCATGCAGTGTAATCCTTTTTGAAACATAGTTTGTTTGCTTTTGGGATTAATAAGTTTTCTTTGCTTATATCTCGTAGGTATTGTGGCTAAAGATCTTACTGACCAATTAACTCAGTTGTGAATAAAGACCTCATTGAATAATTTTATTTCATTTTAATGCCAAAAAGTAAATACGGATTGCCAATGCATATTTAAGTTAGTATTTCAATTAAAAATTTATTAATAATTTTACTTAATTACAGTCAAATTAATGTCAAATTACTCCAGTGTTGCCAATATATATTTCAATAACTTTGCAATATCGGATCTATTAATGGAACTACCGACGATTTTGTAGCGATTTAGCTAGCGTGGTCACAATTGTTACGCCAACCAATAATAACGGTAATAAGTCAGTTGGCAGATAAATTAACGTAAGACGACTACGTAAAAGTAAAGAATACCAGTAAATTGAAAATTCGAAGTAAAATAATAACTTTAACATATATTGGCAGTCCGCATGTACCTTTTGATGCTAAAAAGGGAGTTAATTATGACTAACAACATTTATTCTTCCAAGTTGGAACGGAATCAATTAATCCGCGTTTCGAACATCCATGGATCGTGTAAATGATTTATTTTAACTTAAGGGCTTAGTTTATTCACCTACATTCATTAATTAGCAAGTTATTTTGCATAACAAACGACATTATCCAAAAATTCGTTCACATTGACAGCTTATCCGACACTTTGGAGGCAGCGGGTTTTGTCTACCGACGCTCGTAATCATATTTTGACGGTACTCGTGAATATCGCGAACTGACCATAGATGATGGATTTTGTAAATATCGTATAGACATAGGGCTTTATGGATAGGTATAAAATCATCGGTAGTTACGCTTATCGATCCGAAATTGTAAGATTATCGAAAATAACAAATTTTATGATGCCATAGCTCATCGTTCATTGTTTTGTTTTTTTGCTGCTTCAAGTAAGCAGATTACGTATGTATTACATAAGACAATTGTTCTAAGCTGTTGATTCCATAAAAATATATGTGAATTGAATTATAGTTCTTTTTTTATGAAAGCTATTCAACATAACATGTTTTAAATTAATAAAGTTGTGATGATATTAATAATTTTAGTAACTCCTCAAAATGATACTCGCTGTTACACGAATTCCTACAAAACTTTGATCGTAATAAGTCGATGAACACGATCACTATTTGTACCAAAAAAATGCAATAAACGCATTCCTAATGCGCAATAAATCTTCCATACTCCCACCGCCACCGGCGATCAATAATTTGAATCAAATCAATTATGCACTCAGATGGTTTTCCAACTTTTTCTCGCTTTCCGCCGCATCTTTAACGAGGGCGGCTCACTTCAAGGGGGGTTGTAAAGTAGTGGGATAATGCCGTGGAATGAATCAATTGATAAAGCGGTCGTATTGTCAAGGAGTAGAGGCCATTGTTGCTTGTGTATGAAGGGCCCGCGGTCGCCGGCTGCGTGGGGGGAATACCAAGTAGACGCACGCGTCAACTAAACCAACAGCCACCAACAAACAGTGCTTCAGTTGTGATGCGATGGCAAAGGAACTATTGAGAATTAGATACATCACATTCAGATGAAATTATGAGACCCATTCAACCAGAAACATAACTAACCAGATATTACCAATATCAAAAATGGTAATAATAGATATTTATCATCAATCAGTGGCTTAACTTTTTTGAGTTGAGCTTTCATTTTAGAGTAAATCGAGTCCAAAATAGAATTTTTAGGTCGAATTTGAAGAATAAAAAATTCGATTGCTAAGGGGTTAAAATATCCGCTGTTTAATGTATTTTAAAACGCATGAAAGTGTAGACCTCACTCCAGTAAAAAAAAAATTTTTTGAAAAGAAAGGGATGAAAAATTATTTAAATTTCTAAGGCTTTTTGGATTATTTATGCGATAATAAGAAATGTCAGAATTGGGAAAGGAAACTGAAGTTTTAATAGACTGGTAGATTGAGAAACACTATTTTACTGTTTGTTATCCAATTTTGTGTAACCATGGTTTCCATAAATAGCAATAGAAAAGTGGAAAAGAAATCTATTTTTTTGTTAATTTTTTTAATAAAATACTGCCAACCAACTGTTTTTAATAACATACTGCGAATCCAACCAGCCCATTGTCTGTTTTTAAATACATAATATAATTATTATTCAAATGAAATTTAAACAACTCTGCTTCTTTTATTGCGTTTTGCCCTACTTTAGTTATAATCGAAAAATCATAAATTATTCTGAGGAATCCTCTAAAACTAAACAGGCACCTTTGATCTACTAAAGTTTAATACCTACATGCCGCAGGGGCATGATGTTAGATCTGTCGTCTATTTGACGATATGATAAAAAGAGATAATCAATCATCTGACTGTACCGCTACTAGAGGTCTAACAGGGAAAATGTAGGAGAACTTCTAATACATCTCTTGCTACTGATGCCTTATCATCAAGAATAGATAAATACATTTTAAATAATGTTATTTTATTTATTGTTGTCTTTAAAATTTTTCCATGTAGTACATTACATGTACATTATCCTAGTGAGTACAAAGCAGTATTATAAGTTTACAGTACGTGCATCATTTTTGAAAACGGCTTAATAATATAGAGACCAGTGGGTTTTACTTACACTCTAATGGTGGATAAAGTACATTAGAAGTTTCTGAGATATTCATATCTAAAGACTTTGGGTATTATCCTTTTTTATCCGTTATGCTGGATATAAATAGCCTCGCCGATAGGAAGAAAACTTCTTTGTTGATAACAGCTCATAATCTTTTGAACGGTCATATCTGTATTCTTGACATTATACAAAAAAAAGTTTTATGCTCCCGATAACTTCAGAAGAGCGCACAAACAGCCCATTTTGTTGTTCCGAGATGTAGAACTAACCTACCATTGGCAATGCCGCTCGGAAAAATGATTCTGCTTTAAATAACTTGTCCCCTGTCATCGATATTTTTCAACAGAAGAATCAAATAATTTAATATCGTGTTATTACTTAACTAAACAAATGTATATTTTTATTGATTTTGAAAGGTACAAAAAATATCTTCAGTAAAACACCTGATGGGTATACAAAATATCTACAGTAAATACCTGATAAGTAAAAAAATATCTACAGTAAATACCTAGGTACGTACTGGCTATATTCACAGTTTCTTCTAGGTTTTTTTCTGCTTCCTACTATTGTGGCGTGATCGGCGTGCGCAAGTAAATTGTATTTCATTAATTTGTGTTATTTCGCAAATTATTTATGTAAAATAATATATAGTATATTTATTTATTTTTTATCTTCCAAAGGGCTATTTTATACTTAAGAGAGATAAGGATCTAAAGTCTCTTTTTATTTCAAGTTTAAAAATGATTATTTTTGTCCCTAATAACTTGATCTTCATTGTTGTTATTATTTAAATTTACGAATCTTTTGCGCTGTTTTATTTCGATTACTGTTTAATAATTACTAGCCATTTAATAAATAAAGGTTCAAAATTTTAAAATTGTGAAATTAATATGTCATACGGCATATATTCTGGTCTAGTAATGTGTAATTTCTATCACCTAAGAAATTCTAAAAATATAGGATTCATATGTCTTATACTGATTTATAAATATGGAAATTCTAACTGTACAATTTTAAATGTTCTCCAAAATGCCCTGGAAATAATCTCTTGTGATGTCCCGAAAGAAACCATTAATCTGTTCTAAATGCAATTACTAATGTTATCCAAATTTACCCTGGTAATAAATTACATCTTTGCGATTCTTTCAAGGATAAAGAAACTATCCTGTCACTTCTAATGCGATCAACAATGTTCTCAAAATTTGTTTTGACAGCATCGCCATTCCATTGTAAGAATATTATGTACTAAATACACAATTTGGCTGTCCTAAAACGTGAATCCTTCCTAGTTGGACAGACAAAGGTTCATTTTGTTTTGTGTTGTTTGTAATTTATATATATATATATATAAAAAAATAAAAAATAAAATAAAAAATAAAATAAAAAATAAAAAATTTGCGACACATTCCAGAGTCGAAGGTAATATTAATATTATTATCGCCCTGGTATAAGACCACCATTCAGAATTGAAACTTTGCTTGAAATGGATTTGGCCATGTTTGGTGACCAGATTTAAATAGCCAGATACACTCCTTCTCCTCCCCACTACCTTCAGCTTTTGGGGATTGTCAATTGGGGATGTTATAGTCTCACTGGCACCAGACGGTTTGGAGCAGTTTTGTGCAGTTTCACAAAGTTGTGTAAAATAATTCCAGGTTCATACCTGGAATGTGTCATACAAATCTGTAAAACAGCCCACGGAACAAATGTGATGACACGTTCTTTATATAACTAAATATTTTTACAGACCGAAATCTTCTGAAATACTCGTATATTAAGTGCATTACCCTCTGACGCATTACGCATAACATTCGAAAGAAATATGGATATTTTTATTACCATCATCACTTCAATCGTAATTTTATTATGATCTTTTGGGTCAATAAGTTTACGTTTCAGGTCACTAAATGATGAAATATAAATTACCAAAGGTAATTCAACTGTGGTTTCAACGAAAAATCGATTATCGTTTCAGGCAGCTATTTTAAGTGAGTTAACTTTTCTTATTTCTGATTTCGTAACTTGCTCGTATAATCCTTCCCGAATTTTGGGATTACTCATAATATTATTTTTGGATTACCCATACTAATATTTTCGCTAAATAAATTATGGTAATGTCTTACTTCTTGATGGTTGTGTAGTAAACTATTAGGATCTAAACCTGCAAGATTATTAAGTCGCGATTCCTCTTTTTCCTACCCTCCAAAACGTCTTTCGCTCTCATCATATTCCACAAATTGAATGAATTACTGAATCAATGAATGCATGAATTAATTAATTTTCGATTTGGAAGGTGGTCATGGGTACCTCCGCCTTAGAAACCAATACCTTTGCCATAGGTCATCCGAAGCGGTTCGCTAAGTTTTGTGACTTGGCAGAGGTGTCCGGTTTCAAAGAGTGAGGATTGTCTAGGTCTTAGCATCGGATGCATATGCCCAACTGTGTGGCGGGCTAAATTTTGAGAGACTGCTTGAGGGAGATCTGTTAATCTCTCCAGACTCTCTCGATCTATCGCCTCACACTGCAATGGGAGGGATGATTCATACGTCCGTCACTCCCGGACACACTGGCCCCCAGATTCCTACTCATCCCTCATACCTTACTAAATCTTTCTCTCCTACCTCTCTTTCCTATCTTTAAAAAAATTCTCAAAAAGCATCCCCAAAGAAGACATAGGCCCTGAGGGGAATTATTTTTCGCAGGGCCTCTAGTGTGAAGCGAATTGAAAAAAAAATGCATCTACGAATTAATGAATAAACGAAATAATAAATTGGTGAATTGTTGAATTATTGCAATAATGTATTGACGAATTAATGAATTAATGCATTAATGAATTGATAAATTAATGAATCAATGAATTAATGAATGAATGACTAAATTAATGAATTAATGAATGAATGAATTAATGAATGAATGAATAAATTAATTAATGAATAAACGAGTTTTTAAATTAATATATTATTGCTTTAGAGAATTAATGAATTAATGAATTGATGAATAAATGAATTAATGAATGAAAGACTTAATGAAAGAATTAATGGAGATTTTAACGAATTCACGAATTAAATAATAAATAAGTGAATTAATACACTAATTAATGGGTAAGTGAATTCATAATTAACTTATGAATAAGTGGATGATTTAATAAATGAATTAGTGGTTTTCATTTTTCCACTGACTCCACACAATTGGAAAGATTTAAGAAATATTAATACCGACACATTTGAGTTTTTTAATATTTTTATAATTACTGTCAATACCAAGATTTCAAATGTTCCATTATTGAGCAATTGGATATTTTATTTATATTTTACATCCATCTTGTTCATTAAATAGTGAAGGATGATACTATCTTCTGTTTGCATTTCTCCGGGACGATTGTTCAGGTCTCCGTTAAAGGCACCGCCCGATATTTAAAGGTGACGTCATAAACTTCTGACGATCATATCAACCACTGTGGAGATATCTACTTATCCGATTATTCGATTTCAGTTTATCCAGGGACTCCACAGCATTGCGGGATAGAGAAAGCATCATCAGTATGCTATTCTTCTTCTTCTTTCGTATGGTGGGGGGTCAGAGGGGGACATCTAGATCTGCGAGCCATTTTAGGGCCTCAGGCGTCGCCATGTGAACCTCATCAATCCCGCCGGGGAATGAATGGAGCGGGCATTCGTTGACCACATGTTCGGTAGTCTGCACCGCACCACATTCACACATCGCCGACTCTTTAAGGCCCCATCTGTGCATCATGTGGGCACAGCGGCTATGGGAGCACCTTAACCTATTGATGGCGGACCAGGTTTTGCGAGGCAGTGAGAACCCAGGCTGTCTCTCGGTGGGGTCCTGTATGAGATGGGCATTTCCCACGTTGGCCGTTTGCCACTCAAGTTTCCATCAGTATGCTATTGTAATATATCATTATCTTATGAAAATGGAATGAATTCAAATTAATGTATTAATTTTTTATCTCTCCTATCGGAAGATGGCTGTTATCAGGGAAATATTTAACCTATAGGCTGAAACCCAGAGCAACTCGGTTAAATATTTAATAAAAAATTTTGATCATGACAGGTTATTTAGCAATAAGAATCTAAAAAAACATATATCTAAATTGCCGTATCACAAAAATATCTTAACTCACCCCATTAAACACTTAAATGTTGTAATTTAAATTAGACACGGGGTATGTACCGCAATAATGTTCTATTAAATTATCCGTAAAACGTCTGTAATGACACTTTAAGTTTTATTTTATTAAAGTTTATAAATGTACACAATAGACAGAGGGACAGAGACAATTAACTAAAAAAACACATATAAATAAAAGACAGAGGCATATGTGACAGGGCAGAAGCCATCTGCCCTGATGATTGACACTGTATCACTGTGCGAAACGTTGGCTAAAGAAGGAGTTCGTGCAACACGGCATAATACCCCAAAAATAAATCACTTTAATACTTTTGGACGTGTTTATCTCAAATCATATCAGACAAATAAATATATTTAAAAAATACCAACGGTCTAATAACGATGTACAACAATATGAACTTAATGTATGTAAAACAACAAACAAACAAAAAACAAGAGACAGTAAAGTTTGAGACAAGTGAAGTCAAGTTGAAACAAAGTTCCATAAAGATTTTAAATATTTTTTTTTAAATACTGGTTAGATGTTAGAAGCCGAGTGGTCCAAAGCATCGTGTTCCCAACCAGGCGCGAAACATACATACCGGTGTCGAATCGTTGGTTCAATTTTCGGTCCGCCTTCCTCTACCGTAGCACATGAACAGAGCATTTTAAGTTTGTGATCGTAGTCGAAAGAATAAAATATTGGAAGGTTATTCTTAAGCCGGGAATATTATTAAACATTTCATTGAAAAAAAAACACAATACCAAATGGACAGTGGTTCACGTCAAAATAAGAAAAATCTACGCCATTGTGAGACATAATATAAGAATGAACAAGAAGATGGAAGTCGATGTCAATACGTATTATAATATATAAGAACATACCCATGTCACTATTGAATAGAATTATTTTTTACAAATGCACGTTAATATAAGATCGTCACTAAAACCTGGAATGAGAAAAAAATACTTGTCCATACACCTGCCAATTGTGTTTTCCAAACTGTTAACTCGGAAAACACAATACAGGATAAAAATGTTCTGCAACCTTTGTTCTGTCCTGTAATGTTTCTGGGTATCGATTCTCCAATCCAGGCCGCTCGCAATCACCGTCGAAACTAAATACATTGGTCGATATTCTTATTCTTGAGTCTCGTCGAAGTTGCATACTTACATACGAAAAATGTGAAAAGTCATTCCACTCGAGCAACGAGTGGGTCGAACCACTCGTTTTTCGAGTAAAATGATTTCGTCGAGAATCGAGGCCCTGATCTGTGTCAACTGTCAGCCTTTTCAACAGGTTCCATTGATTTTAACATATTTTCAACAGATAGAGGTTTACATCGCGGCAGTGTTTGAACTTCAATATGGTCATAAGTTTATACAAAACAATTCGAAATATTTGTTTTATTATGCAGTCTTCATATTAATATCGTATATTCCCTATTGTTGAATTTGATAATTCCATTATGGAAATATTGCATCTACAATAGATAACAGTTCGGTTCCCGCGATGCACTGCGCACGCACACCGCGCAGGACGCCCTCCACAGCATTGCACATTGCATCCATTGCACAATTGCACATATAACTCCTTTGCCCGTCGGAACCATTCAAAGGCAATAAATACAAAAGTCAATTTGAATTTGAATAGGGAATTCCATTATTAATTCCGTGCCCGTGCGCGCACTAAAGGCATACCGCTGAAAGATCCTTTGCGACCTCCCTCTCTTTCACATAAACGGTAATCTACAAGAAAGAGAGGTTGCAATGTATCTCTCGTTTGCAGGATCATTGTAACCATTTTTTTGCCGTTGAAATACGCAAATTGAAACCTGCGTACCGCGGTGGCCCTTGCATCTTATGCTTATTGCAACCCGCGTTGAAATGGTAACGACTCTTAGAAATGTATTCGATCTCGGATGAATAAAGACATTATTGTAATTTAATTGCATCCAGCCATTGTGATATCGATCTCGCTTTTAATTCATGTAATTTACACTCGAGATAAAAAGCATGCAAAATTAGTATCGATGATTATTTTCAGTATTACATTCTGAATGCCGTGACTACGCTTAATTTCTTTAGTCGTATCGATCATTGCAGTAATGAGAAATGTGCAATAGTGAATTGCATTTCATTTATTCATTAGACTCGAAGATGACACACATATTTCATCAAAGTTTAAATGTAAATTTTTGAGCAGTGTGACCTTGAAAAGTCTTCTGGAACTATCCATTATCCATCGATTATTCATCGCTTATAAATTGATTATCCAAAAAAATTCTATCGATTATATATATATATATATCGGTTATCTATCGTCAATATATCGATTATGTATCAAGTATATTTCGATTATCTAAAGATTATATATCGATAATTGGTCGATCATATATCAATAATTGGTCGATTATATATCGATTATTGGTCATTTATATATATATATATCGATTATTGGTCGATTACATCTCGATTATTGGTAGATTATATATCGTTTATTGGTCGATTACATTTTGTTTATGGGTCGATTATATATAGATTATCAATCGATTTTCTATCCGTTTACTATCGATTAAACATAAATTATCTATCGATTTTACATTGATTGTCAATCGATTAAAAATAAATTATTATATTTTTTATCGATTAAACATAGATTATCTATCGATTTTACATTGATTTTCAATCGATTATAAATAAATTATTATATTTTTATCGATTATCTATCGAGTATCTGTCGATTTTCTTTTTTGTGTTGGATTCGAGTGATTGATTTTAAAGTCTCCCCAGCGGAAACCTGCTAGTTAGACCTGTATGAAAGACCATCTTTAAAATATCTTAATTAAAATCAATGGTGTCTCCCATATCATCCGATAAAAAACGCGAACCTTATTCTACGTGAAAAATGAATCGAATTTTTTTGCTATCAAAGCCAATTAATCTTAAATGACAGAAAGGGAAATGTGCGCATTTTGCGATGAAACTAAGTGCAGACCGTCGTACTGTTGGGATTATTTATAGTGGACTGTATATTATTAGCTGGATAATAAGAATTAAGGAAAGAGAGTTCGGGGATGTTACAAATCATGTGAGGTTCTTCGATTTTTCACCATCTGCCGCAGGTACTTTAGGCCCCCGCACTTGCAAAACACAAACGCACTAGTTTAAATAAGAATGAAATTGAAATTGTACGCTTTATTCTTTTTATTACAAGTCTGACCTGGTTGTATTACACAGAGTCATCAATAACTTATTTTTGTTATTTGTTTTTGGGGTGTTATGCCGTGTTGCGCTAACTCCTTCTTTAGCCAACGTTTCGGACAGCATTGCAGTGTCCATCATCAGGGCAGATGTGTTATTTATAACACATTATGTGTTATAAATAACACATCTGCCCTGATGATGGACACTGCAATGCTGTCCGAAACGTTGGCTAAAGAAGGAGTTAGCGCAACACGGCATAACACCCCAAAAACAAATAACAAAAATACTTTTGGCCGTGAAAATCTTAAATCATATCAATAACTTAATTGACAGCCCTGCCATCGTTGCCAATGTAAAATTTCATGTACCGACTAGGAACAAAAGACTAAATGTAACATTCTTCTGTAATACATACACAACCAACTATCAGACACACTCACTTACCAATAGGATGCAAGATGTAGGCAACAAGTTTAAGGGTATATATTTGATATATTTAATGATACTATTTTTTAGAATTAAGCGTAATATATTCCAGTTATAGTGATTTTTCTTATATGTAGTATTGTTCTAGTTTCTATTTTATTTACGTTTTACTATGATTTTTTCAATGTAAGTTTTTTATTATTATTTTTCATTATAGTATCATTGTACTTATAGTCACAGTTTTACATTTGAGAATTCATAGATTTATTTTGTACTTACTAAAATGGATAATATCTACATATTGTTATCTTAATATATAAAAAATCACGTGTTACTGTGTTCATACATGCTAATCTAAGAAACCGCCCAACCGACTTCAATGAAATGTTGTGAATGTATATGGTTGGTTCCAGCTTCAAAAATAAAATAGTTTTGGACCTGTTAAAGAGCGCTATTGTCGAGATCTAAAAAAAAAAAAACATTTTTTAACGAAAATTTTTTTTTCAACATTCTAATCTAAAACTTCATAGAACAAAAACTTCCCTACATAGAAGGCGGTCTGTGGCAGTACAAAGTTTTATATTATAAAATGCATTCCAAATGGTTGAGTTAAATTCTAACTGGTTTCTAATCTTAATATATAAAAATTCGGCCTGGGTATATTTGCGCTCGCAAAACACGAAAAGTAGTCGACCGATATCGCTGAAAATTTAAACGTTTGTTGTTAAAAAAAGTGGAAGGACGCCCGAGGAATACTTAACCCAATATCTCTGCATCGTAATGAGATACGGAGTCGAATTAAAGTCTATGTAATGTAGTTTTTTAACAGCAACATTGTCATAAGCATAGTGAATGGTGGAATAAGTCAAAGGCGCCCGAGAAGGACACTAACAATAAGAAGCATTGCGGGAGATCCACTAGTTTCCTTAGTAATTTATTTATTTATTAACGGACATCGTCCAAATTACAAAATAATAACACGAATACACAAAAATGAAAAATACAGGAATAGACAAAGGTACATGTCTCCTATGTTCTGTACATCCTAGCCTCCTAGCAATCCCTCTTAAGAACCGATGTTGAACAGATTCAATGCGTCGAATGTAGACAGCATAAAAAGGAGACCAGATAACACAAGCATTTTCAAGATGGGGGCGAACCAAGGAGCAGTAAAGAGTTCTAAGCGTATTTACGTTTTTAAAGTCCGAAGTGATTCTAGTGATGAAACCAAGTAGTTTGAGGGATATATTAACGATTGCAGTTATGTGAACCCGAAAAGAAAGATTTAATACAGATATTCTCCTATGTTCTGTACACTGCATCATGTATCACTTTTATGTAAAAGCCTTTTTAGGCGTATACATAAATAAATAAATACTAATAGTTATCTACTTCTTCATATGAATGCTTGTTTGATTTAATTAATTGAATTTTTTTTTGTCAGTAGGCACTTTGGAATATGCGTTTTTTTTTTTATTTTGAAGGTACACTATAATGACTCTCTTCGTTATTATTATGGAAGTAATTTAATTTACAGAAATAAAGATACATACCATTAACATTTTGAGCAAAATTTTCGAAACCTTAAATACTAATTCCACGAAAAATGTTGTTATGTGTCTTACTTTAAATTTATTTTGTAATGTTCAACATGCATTTCGATAAAAAAAATCGTGATAACATATTGTATTACGTGCCATGATGATATACACATAAAATCATCAGAACCATTCACACACGACTTTAAATTGGCTCGCATTTCACTCCACATAAACAATGAATTTCGAAAGAAACTTTAAGCTCCATTAGCACGTATTCAGCACGGGGATAATTTTTGGAAATTTATGAGTATCAAGTCTCTGCAGCTCGCAATACCTGCTTCACTTGCCACCATAAACATTAAGCATGAAGACATATAGGGGGTACAGCAAAGCAACCTTCTGAAGACAAGTGGCTAATGAATCTGATTTCTCCTTTCCTGTACCAAGCGAGACGTATCTCAAACAACATGTTATATATTTGCAGGCCTGAATATTTCTGTTAGTGAATGACTTTGTGATCTAGTTTGAAATACACTTTTTGAAAAAAAAATATAATCCTTCGAAACTATATCCTTACGAAATAAAACAGGATATACAAATTAATAAATATAAAACAAAAGTCAAAACATTGCTCAGAAAATTGAGTGATAATCAATTGCAAACATTACAAAAACAATATATAGACAACGGCGTCCACAAAGATGATAAGGCCTTTAGGAAAATTCTGTATTTATATAAATAATCAAAATAAAAATATTTAAATTATAGGCCACCTCAGAATAGAAAAACTCTAGTGGGGGGGGGGAATATGTAGGTATACTAAGATATTGATTAGGCTTATAATATGCTCCATACCTACATATACCCTATCACTTTAACTTAATTCACTTTAAGTATCACTTAATTCACAATCATATAAAAAAAACTTTGCTTACTAAACTAAATAGAAACATTTAAAAGTAGTTTTAAAAAATTGGCACTTAAACAGTTGTTTTACCATCCTATATTTTGGTTTATTCATTTTACAATATAGGCCTTTAATTTAAACCTACCTCACAAAAATAACTTTGAGTGAAATTCGAAAGAGTCTGTTTCCTTTTCTGGATCATCGAGATGAACTAATGTTATATATGTGTAGTAAAATGTCCTGACTCCGCTTACTTCTTCAAACACCCAAATTATTGAAATAACAGTTCGTTTCTACTTTTAGTACAAGAAATAACTATTTACGTCAGGGGAGCTTTTTTATTTTTCATTAAAAGAAAGACAAACATTCCCGAGCTACGAATAAACTGACAGTATTTGAAAATTTCCTACTCCACCACGGTAAGCGAAAAACTTAGCAAGCGGAGGAATTGAACATTTAATAATTTATATACATGTGTTATTTACATTTATAGGGATTTACTCTTTCTTATTAAAACTGCTTATGTTTTACGCATGTCTAGTTTATCAATACCCAATACTGTAGTTGAAACTATTTTTTGAAATGTTATTATTATGAGATTTAGACGCTACCATTTTTTTAATTTAAAGTTCCTACGAAATTCCTGTTTTTATGTAACAATGTATGTATGTAACTATATATGGAATGCTCCATGTATATATTGATACATATATTTGTATAAATGTATGTGTATGTGTAAGCAAATATATGTACCCGCCTCAGAACAGAAATCTTCTAGTGAGGCGGGTTACTTTCATGTTTGTAATATTGATCATGTTATTACAATAAACGCCTGGGTTGCCGGCAATTAAAAAAAAAAATAATAATAAAAATTTAATAATTTGTGCAAATTTAGACTGAAGCGGAACCTCCCGGCAAACGTTACACTATGCGAACAAGATAAAAGAAACAGGTAAATTTTGAATTATGAAATTTTTTTTATATTTTTTTGTAAAGAAAGACAAATATTCTCAGTAAGCGGAAAATCTTGCTTGTGTCGTGATAGAGGACTTAGCCAGTTGAGGAATTGAACGTACGACGCCTGGGTGGGACCCAAATGCGATGCCAACTTAGCCACTGACCGGTCTGCAACTTTTGCGTGTTGCATCTTTTTTCATCTCGCTGGCGTAAAAGGTAATTGTGGAAACGACGTGTTATTAATTTCTGAAGAAGTAACAGAATTATCAAGAATTGACCGAAGTATAGAAATTTTATTTATTTTGTTATTTACAACTAATATATTTAATATATTATTCGTCTTTATAGCCGTGGCTTAATAATTTTCTGCAAAGCGCCATAAATGTGTTTTTCGACGCATTTACAACTTTTATATCTTTATTTATCTCTCCTCCATAATAACAGTAGATCAACATCATATAACGAATTGGGAGCAATAACAACTAATCAACAAAAGCCATCTTGTGAAAATATTGATACATCATTTAGATTGCGATCTCACCGTACTCTGATCAAAAATAATTTGGCGATTAATTTTTATGTATTTTACAAGGGGAACTCATTGGCATTTTGATGCCATAACCGACACTGGGAAAAGATTTTCACGGTGATAATGTGAGCTTTTGTAGGCGAATGTGGATCAAGTTCGTTATTTCTCACAAGATTTACTGAGGTAGGTACAAACTCTATAAAAAAAACTCACCAATTTGGTTGCCGCACCATGAGATTCAGTTAGTATTTTTTTAAAGATAAACTAATGTTTATAAGACAAGGTTTTATGCATAGCATAAAGTATAACCAATAATTAGTCGCCTGAAATATAAATACGAATTGAAAATATCTCCCGAGTAAATATAAATGCCGCCAACGGGAATTGAACCCGTATCTTCTGATTATTTCCAACCCGCCAAATAATTCAATATGTACTAGTACCTCAATCAACAATTGAATAGAATGACTCAATCAAAACCTTCTACCCCTTATTGTGAAAAAACTCTTTATATTACATTTTATAATATCAAAAAGGCGGCACCCTTATCTCTCTTAAATATAAGGTTTCACAAAAATACTTGCAATCCTGTCTCAAGCTCTAACTGTACAGAAATGAATATGGCGAATACAGTTAAATACTTAGGTATTATAAAAGACAGCCAACTCAAATAAACAGATCACATACAAAAGCTCGTTAGTAAACTTAGGTATTTAACTTATATTTTTAAACGTTTAAATTACATAGTTGACATTAAAAGAATGAAATTGGTGCATCATGCTGTGGTGCAATTATCAGTATCTTATAGAATAATTAGATGGGGGCATGTATAATACGCATGTTAAGCCACTAGAAACAAGATATGAACGACACCTCCCTGCAATTATTCGAAGAAACTAAATTGTTTGAGATAAGAAAAATTTACTGTTTACAATGTTTAAAATATATATTTGCTCGAAATACCCTTTTTACAAAAAATTGAAAACCGATTTAGTAATAGGTTAAACAATTTTTTTAAAGTTCCACTGTGTAAAACCAGACTTGCACAAAGAAATGCGTATTTTATAACACCAAACATGAATAATGCTCTCTATAAGACTACAGAAATTGAATGTAAAAATAAATCCTCCTACAAAAAATATAAAAATGTAATAAAGTCTTGGATAAATACCATTGATACAAACATTTACTTGCTGTAACATCTGACCTGCTGTAACATATGAACTAATGTATCTTAACATTTTTCTTTTCTCTTTTTATATTCTTCGAATCTTCTTAATGTATGTGTGTGAGTAAAATTTTTAACTTTAACAAATGGTTGGTTTTTTTGGCTTTTTGGTTATTTTGTTAAGTGAGTTCTACTTTACTTTTTAACTATTTTATAAATCATATTGAGTCTTGGATAAATACCACTGATACAAACATTTACTTGGCGTAACATCTGATCTGCTGTAACATCTGATCTTTTTTTTTTTTTTTTTTTATAGTGAATACCTCACAAGAGTCCCAACTGCTCCCGTCTGGAGCCAGTGAGACTATGGCATCCCCAATTGGGGGATGTTGTGAGGCTGAAGGTAAGTGGGGAAGGGAAAGAGGAAGGTGGGGAAGTACCTGGCTATTCAGATCTAGTCACTAAACACGGCTAAAGCCATTTGGAGCAACGTTTCAATTCTGAATGGTGGTCTTACACCAGGGCGATACTGGTAGTATCTTCCACTCTGGAACGTGCCGCAAATATACTATATATTATTTTAATTAATTAATTGTGAAATAACACAAATTAATCAAATAAAATTTATTTGCGCACGCCGGGTTCGAACCCGCGACCTTCGGAATGGCAGTCCAATGCGTTACCACTGGACTATCCCGGCCGTCAAATCCGCCGTCAATCCCGGTCGTCGTGATCTGATGTAACTTAACATTTTTATTTTTTTTATATTTTTCAATCATGTCTTTTGAATTGTAATTCAGTAAACACTGATTTTTTTATTTCAATTTTATTTTCTAATCTTCTACAAAGATAATTTATGTATGTGAGTAAAATTTTAACTGTTAATAAACATAAGTATACCCACGAACTGGCGATGCCTATGAGGGATTTGTTTGGTTAATCTGCTAAATGTATTATTCTTTACTTTTTAACTGTTTATATAAAAAAAGTGTTTCCTTTATTGTAAAATTATACCAATGTATGTACCAGAAAAATTATTAATAAATTTTTTTTTTTTTAAATAGCTCAGTGGTTCACAGCACCTGACCGGACATCAGAAGGTACGAGTTCAATTCCAGTTGCCGGCATTTATTTTTACGCGGGAGATATTCTCAATTTGTGTTGATATTTCAGGCGACTAATTATTGCTTATAATTATTTTTTTAGATTCAGTTAGATTCTATCGAAAAAATACAGTAAACTATTTTATGATATAAATTTAAAATACAAACTACTGTCTGATGAAAAATCTGAAATTAATAATGCTTTCCGACTGAAAATTGGCATCTGATGAAAAATTTATTTTTAAAATCATCAAGTCTCTAGTTGACAGCCCTGCATTATTCTAACTGATTTCAACTCGTGTTCTCAATAGAATCAAGCGTGTTAGTTAGCGAACTAAAATATTTATCACTGCGACAATAATTTATTGTAATACTTATTCGTTTATAAATTATCTTATATTGTATTACGCTTACACAGCTTAGGTAATCAATACACAGAAATTGCAGATATTTTCATTAGCACCGAAAGAATTTGTATTTCACATATTTTTTTTATACATTTATTAATCAGTTGAAAATTTATATCATTTAAATCATATTAGTATGGTATGTTTACACTGTATAATTATCATTACAAATGTGATTTATTTAAAGAAACTTATATCGTATATCAATGCTGAAAAAAATTGTCAACAATTTTTCTTTGTTTCGTAGGAAATGGGAAATTATAACACATCCCATCGTTCAAATAGAGAAATGGTTTTATGATCGCGACCTAAAATAATATTTAAAAATAGTGGTCGTTCGTTTAAACATTTTTTTCTTTATTCTATGGTTTAAACTAATTAACTAACCACCACACTGAAGTAGAAAAAAAATATTTCTCAAAGCAGGTACACTAGCTGTCTTGATATTGTACTGAGAATTCACAAATTTCAATCACCTCTTTTTAATATGACCATCTGTGTCCACTTTAATGAAATACCTAAATATAACTGAGTTACGATAGCGCACTTACCATTTACTCTTGCGCTCACATGTAACATACGTTTGGTTGGTGGCCCGACTTTTGGCCCCCGAAAGTTGATCCCCCAATAGTTAATTCCCCGCACAGTTGATTCCCCTGCCAGTTGATCCCTCCGACAATTCCCCGAGTTGATCCCTCAAAGTTTCTCCAAGTATTTATATTGTTGCATTCTAGCATTCGCGAATTTTATTAATATACTTATATTATTCAAATGTGATGGGAGCAAATATTGCTCTCTGTCGAAATTACAGATAATTAAGAATGTTTTCTTATTTATAAATCGTTAAGGAAAATAGATATTTTATACCGTAATAATACTACACCAAACGATAATTGGCTAAGAGTAATTAAATTCTCGATTAGCTCATTCTGCTCACGATTGGCATTGAATCCCATAAAAGCGGATTGATTCATTTATAGTAAGTGCCAGAAACCAAAACACTTAGATCCGTCTCCTACAGGGGTATGCAAGTATGCGATATTCGATGATTAAAATATCTTGGCGACTATAGCCATACATTTGCGCGAAGATTCGTACACAGGCACACGTTTCTGATAGCTTGTAAACTCACCATCGACGCCAGTGTCTCGCGACCAGCCATGCGAAGTTGTTCCGACATATTTTTTTAAACTTCAGTAAGGTTTTGAAAGCAACATATTTTTGACGTTTCGAGAATTTAACGATGATTGGTGGTGATACGGGTCTCGTGACATGCACTGACTACGTGGTACAAATTGTTTGTGACCTGAGTACACAATTTGAGTATCGGATACTTGCGTTTCCCTAAGAAAGAAGGATCTTACATTACAATAGCCCCACTAGCGAATACAAAAGCATTCGCGACTCTCGACTTGGACGGGCCACATCTCTTCTTCAAAAGCCATAATATGATTCTTCATATTATCACTAAACCTAAATAATAATAATACCAATCGCAGTAAAGGTTACGACTATGCGTGGGTTTGATAACCTATGCATCCCTATAAATTATCGCATAGTCATCATCTCATCCATTTCTGCAACAGGCAGGTGACGAGCGTTTATCCGCACTTTGCACAATGCGTCGTCGTGATTAATTTATTGATAAACAATCCCGTCAAAGCCTTGTTAGAGCTAATCTACCCCCGAGTCTAAGTTGTATGGGATAAGCAGTTTACAGCCATGCTAGTTTATTGTACCTACTGATGAGATTGATAGGAAAATGCATAGTTACAGTAACCAACGATATCCACAGACAAATTCCTTTATGAATTATTTACTATCTTCAATATACCTACGATGTTTAATGCCGTTATTTTATTCGATTTTAGTTTTCATTGCTAAAGTGCTTTCATTTCATAATACAAGAAAATCGTTGTGATTTTATAACTACTTTGACTCATTAGCAACACTCTTCTGGCGTAAGAACTGATTATCTGTAGAATATTGTAAGAAGGTACCTATTTTTTTACCTTTGTTAAGATTAAAAAGGTAGAGGCTACACAGAGGTAATTTTGTTGTAATATCCTGCAAAATCAAATTACAAAGGTGATGCTCATAATAACATGTAATTATTTTTCGAAAATGCAAGCCTCGTAAAAAAGGGGACAGTCTTTAACTCACTTCGTGTGAATTTCGAAGGCCTTTGGCGTAACGGTAGGAAATTGAAAAATAATCATAAGGCACGTGGTAGACCCTTGCGATATCAATTTACACCCCATGATTTATTCTGTTACAAATAATTACATGCATTCAATAAAGATCCTCTCTTGTCTACCGTTACTATTTCTGGGAAATTAAGAAATTTAAGTGAAGACAACATCATATTTATCAAGGTAAACTTAAATTTACCTTATTTCGAATTAGTCACAGGCACACAAAAGTATTCCACACAGCCTGAAGGTTCAACCGTATGACTATCTATAGCACTACTCGATTATTTTTGTTCGCTTACAGGATAGGATCAGTCTGCAAATGTATGATTTTGAATAACTGTATATTATAACCAGGCAGGCGTTTTAGATCAGTTTCAAAAACACCAACCAAAATATAAAAATGAGTAGAACAGACGATATAATTTGCTATTATATTAATAAGGTGCAAACTTTCTCACTGAGGGCTAAGAGCTTAGACCATCAATTAGAATCAATTTATGTAAAAGTCATATTGGCCAGACGGGTAGGTACACATTTCAAGACATAAAATTAAATATTTAACGTCGTAAACTATGTAACACGTGTATTTTTCGTGTGAATAAAAGTATAGAAAATAACGAAAAAAGGAATATATATATGGGATATTTTTAAACTTAACTATCGACCTACATTACCACGTCGAACCCGGCATTTGAGTAATCATGAAAAAATATACATGTCGACTTATCAATAACAAAATAAAGTACCAAATCAATGTGTCATCAGCACATGTGCCAATAATAATGTCCATGTTGAATTATCAATAACAATGCAATGTACCAAATCAGTGTGTCATCAGCACATGTGCCAATAATAATGTCCATGTCGAATTATCAATAACAATACAAAGTACCAAATCTGTCATCAGCACATGTACCAATAATAATGTGCTTGTCGACTCATCAATAACAATATAAAATACCAAATCAGTGTGCCATCAGCACATGTGCCAATAATAAATTACTTATATTCTACCTTTTACACATTTATCTTGTTTGTTATATACTTCGAATAACATTTAGTTACATAGATAGTAAATAATTAATCATTGAAGATTATATCAGCGACTCTCAAATTCGCAGAGAATCGCTACTATTGTTTTCAATGATTAAATATTGAAATTAGATTTTTTTGTTGAATATTTTTTAATCTAATACAATTAATAATCTTTAAATATAAATGTACGTAAGATTTGGGCATCGTACCCGTTATTTTATTTCTCTACTCAATTTTAATGAATATAAAGGGTTAATTTTAATGCAACTCAAGTTCAGGTGTCATAATCCAACTCTGTGTTTAATTTATTATTGCACGGAATAAAATGAAAGCTGATTTGGTGGTGAGCATAAAGAACACATAACTGGGGCGCATCCATTACACGCGGGTTGGGTTTCATTCTCCAACATACATCACGCCACCTCAGGCAGCGTCTTAAACTGTAGAAATGCCCTCATAAAGCAAGGTACCGCGTTCAAAACGCGACGGGGACACTCTGGATCGTCATTATAAATCACTCAAGTAGTTGATAGTATGATTAAGAAAATTTTAAGCAATAATACATAATCTGCAAAGCAGCAGTAAGAGTCACAGATGGGAAGGTGCAGGTCTCAGGAACTGGTGTCCATATTTGCAGCGACGCAAGGGAAAGCTTTTTCTATCATTTCTACTATATCTCGCAAAATCCTCTAATGCCGTATTCCAACTAGCTCCTGGTGGTTGGGATTCTTGTACGGTACAACGTGATTTTTTTAAATTTATTAAATACATCTATTTGAATTCGGATTTTGTTTCTTGATTGAATAAATGAATTAAATGGAATCTATTTGAATCTGGATTTTGTTTTCTTGATTAATTGAATGAATTAAATGGAATCTATTTGAATCTGGATTTTGTTTTCTTGATTGAATGAGTGAATGAAATGGAATCTATTTGAATTTGGATTTTGTTTTCTTTATGGAAAGAATGAATTAAATGGAATCTTGGAAGTAAAAATTAACCCACTTCTGACATCCGATCGAACTGAAACTCGGCAGATAGACTCTTTGTCTATGACAATGTATTTTGTAAACTTTTGATGGCACGCATGCATGCATGCACACGCGCGCACACACGATTTTTTATATTCATCTTATCAAGATAGACGTATCGATGATGTACGGGTTGATTTTTTGAAATTCCTTACTAAGTAGGTCAACATTTTTTTGTTCACTCTTTCAAAGAAATATTTGCTAGTGGGTCACTGCACTTGCCTAGCTTTTATAGAATTTTCAATCTTTAAAAATGGTTAAAAATAAGCCGACGTGAAGGAAGATTTTTAAATGAATATTTAAAAATTTGTTTCAGGCTGATAATTATTGCTTATAATACTTTGTTATCCTTCGTGTTTTTCATAAAACCTTGTCTTGTAAACACATGTTTATCTTTAATATAAAAATTTAATTTACATCAAAATTACAAATCTCAAATTTATTTTCAATTGCGTAATTATTTTATCATTTTTATTGCTTATTGCATTTTCTTTTTTATTTATATGACTCCTACAACCCAGCTTAAATCTATGAATTAGTGCACACTTTATGGTAGAATTTAGATATAGTCTTACAAGACAAATGGTATATTCTAAAACTCGATACAAGTAACAATGGATATTGCGATGGCTGACGTCTTTTATACTCCTTATTTTATATTGAATTAATGATGCTGCTGGAGAACTGGGATGAAACAAGGAAGTGTGAGAAGATGCTACCGTATACAAACATAGACTGTTGCTGTCCCATTCTAATACTGCAGAAGTCAAACTAACAGTTTAATTATTCCACATAAATTATTTCCGGCACTTACAAAAATACACCTTATATTCACTAAAATTGATAGTTTGATAATTAAAGTGTGATTAAATCTAGATATTCAGTCTTCGTTCCTACAATAAACTGATTTCTTATTTGTCAAAAGTCATGAAGGTATAACGCATCGTAACGTCAAATGACATTTATTAATAATCAAATGTAATTTTCATGAGAACCCTTTTAAATACTACGTAGCGCTACTGTGTATTACTGGTTCCAGAGAGAGGTCGTATGTGACGTCATCATTCTAGTATCTACTGTCTTTTTCGTCTTCATATAAGACGTGTGAGAAGGAAGAGGGCGATCTTCGATTAATTATGTGTGAAATATATAGAATAGTTACATTAGGTATTGAAGTACCCAATAAAGCTGTGTAATTACACACATACCCATATTACATTGTATTTGTTCGTTCACTTTTCACACATAATTAATAAGAGTATCTACATTTTTTTTTTCAATTCTAACTCTCTCTACAGTCTCTACAAACGTTTAGTTATATAAAATAAGTTCGAAGGACATGAAAATATGTGATATTGTCTGTTTATTTCAGTAGATATTTTCTGAATAATGCAGCTATTTGCAACCAAAACAGTAGCAAATGTTGTGATATCTAATGGCAACAAAAAAGATCACCGACCGTCCGGAGCCAGTGAGGCTATGGAATGCATAAGGTGACTGATTTGAGGCTGAAGGGAGTGGATTGGAAAGGGATTTGGAAAGAGCAAGGTTGGGGAGTACCTGACTATTAAGATCTGGTAAATCAATTATGAATGGGATACTGAATTTTGAATAGTAATAATCAACTCTCGTGGGATCTCCACATAAATCATGGAGAGGAGAAAGTTACCCCCATAACTGGCGTACTATATAGACCTCAAGTATTACTACCCATTCCTTTACTAACCTTAGTATATTATGCCATGATACATTCACACATTTCCTATCTCTGCTGTATCTGGGGCTTTGCCTCAAAGAAATTGATTGCTGACCTACAAAACCTGGTGGTTCAAAACCGAGCTCTCAGAAATTTTCTTAGACTTCCACGGGACACTCATGTCAGGGACATATATCTAGTGTCCGGCATCCTTCCAATCACAATCCTTCCTAAGCATCAAATCACCAGCACCATCCTACAAATTACCCAACAATCAACTCACACTGACGTCAAGCCACTTTACAATCAAGACATCCACAACCACAATACTCGAAATGACAATAAAATCCGCATTCCTCAAACACACAATACAAAATATGGAATAAAATCTTTAAACTACATTGCCTACACACTTTATAATTCGCTTCCAGAAATGTACAAAACCATCGAGAAAAATAAAAACACACGATGATGGTTTAAAGAAATATTTTTTAAAAATGAAAATCAGTAAATCCATATTTGTTTATTTTTGATTGTTCCTTTATTTGTTTACAGTTATTTTTTTTAGTTCTACTTAACCTGTCTTTTAAAAATTATTATGCAGTGTTGTATTTTTGATATTTTGATGCCAATGTAAAATTGTATGTACTGACTTCTGTATGTATTCTTCTTTTGTATTTTGTCCGACTTATGTATTGTAATTTCTTCCCGTCCTAAAATGAGTTTTGTAACTAATCGGGATTGCCCTAGCAAAAAATAATAAAAAATAAAAATATATAGTATCCGCAACCGAAACAGTGTATAATAATAAAACTAATTAACAAAAAACTGTGTGGCGACATTTTATGTTCTAATGCGAGGTATGTTACTCTATAAAACACTTTTTTATGAAAATTTACGTATACATTGTTGAAAAACATGAAAATTATTAATTACACTTCATAAATCTTTTTGAGCATTAATATTGTTTTTAAAGCTAATTTAAAATGTATTTTGATAAGGAAGAGACGTAATTTAATGGCCCTAAAACTGCGTTTACGAGAAAAATATCTCAAATGCTCCTCGCGGGCTCCGTAAATTGTAATAAAATCGATACAAATCGTTTAAAGTATTCGGATGGGGTTTATTGCCTCGATATTTCACTTATAAAAGCATCACGTCGCAAAAATGCTCAGCTTTATCTTCGGGGTAATAAGGTGTGAGATTGATGATTGGAGTCAGATCAACGCAGCTTCTTGGAAAATTATAATACGGGGTCATGTTGCATTTTTATTGATGATGCGGTGGCCTAAATATGATGCGTATAAAAAATGACCACAAAGTGCATATTGAAAGAAGAATCGCTAAAATTTCACAAGTTTTTTTTTGCATAAAGCAATTATGGTAAAGAATAATTTAAATTATTCGTAAAAATATCGTAAGCAGGTTCCTAAATAAAATCATTCTCTTTCCAATAAGTTAAATAACTATGGCCCAAAAATTTAAAGCTGTTAATTATTGATTTACCTGGTATCAGCTTATCCTGTTGAACTGTTATGACTTTGTTTTCATGCATGTGTTTATTTCACTGTCAAAAATTTAAGGATTTGACTTATTTTCTATTATGTGACGTAAACTAATTTATCACGTAGAGTTAAGCTCAAAACAATCGGCTGGGATTGTTTAAAAAAACTGACATGGGATAAATAAATTTCAAGTTATTGTAATTAATTATTTGTATTTCATATTTTTCTTAACGTTATTGATTCCTTTTTTCTTCTCAATCTTCTGGTGATAGGCTTTTTAATTTCTCTTTCATCGTATGTCCCAACCATCCTTTCTTCGACTTATTTCAAGCCTACAACACATACAGGCTCACACTCTTTCAGGCTCACAGCATACCTCTATTGGTGACTACCGATGATTTTATACCGATTTCACGTGCACGGTCGCGCTTTCATCAGCCCGACGATATTGATAACACAATAAGTAAAAAAAAAAAATTAAAAATAAAATCGGTATACGCTTGCAAATTTGGAGGAATTAAAATTCCGAAACATCGAACTTTATACAGCTACATACAAATGTTAATAAATTAAAATTGTTGAATTGAAATACAAACCTAAATATTCATTGGCAGTCAACATTTATTTTTTCACACAAAAATAGCCTAATTAACTTTATACAGCTTTTTATGTGAAGGAATTTCGTTTCTCCGCCTGAAATAATGTAGCGTCATTGACCCGAAAGGATTCTCCGCCTGAACAATGTAACGTCATTGGCCCGAAATGATTCTCCGCCCGAACAATGTAACGTCATTGGCCCGAAATGATTCTCTGCCCGAACAATGTAACGTCATTGGCCCGAAATGATTCTCAGCCCGAACCAATGTAGCGTCATTGGCCCGAAAGGATTCTCTGCCCGAACCAATATAGTGTCATTGGCTTCAACTCACCGTATGTACGATTTTTTTTTAATTCTAAGAGCTTCTTTAGTTCTACTCCGTTCGATAATAAACCAGAAATTTTACATATCGAACGACATCGTAGAACGAACGTAGCTTATGACGACCAAAGTGAAATCAAACACGATCACCCTTAATACATAAGGTCCAAGTTTTTGGGTAGTTTTATTCTTATTTGTTATATATTTACATTGTTTTCTTATTGTTTTGATTTTGTTACTGCCATATTCTTTCGCCGAATACTTTATTAATAAATAAATATGATTATTGCATGTAGAAAATATGTTTTGTAAACAATACGGTAAAACTGAATTATTTTCGAAACCGATCATTATTCAATCTGGATCGTCGAATTTCCCGTTCATTTTTGTGAAGTGTTTTTTTCAAAAGGTGCACTTACAGTGTCTAATGTGACCACCAGAGGCGTGACAAGATAAACACGTTGTATTGAATATCTTATTATGGCCGGGTTCGTTGTAGCGCGGTTTGGTCGATTTTTATTGCCGCGGCCGAAATCGCCTTTGAATTTTACGGCATTTCTTCCTCAGTGATTTTTATTGTAATTGAACTTATCGCGTTATAAGAGTGCAACAGTTTGCTTCACGATACTTTAAATTATCAAATGTGTTTGGAATCAGCTTTAAGGCGAAGAAACGTCGCTATTGGAAACACATTACTTCGATATGCATAACGTAATGCTAGCATTAAAGTTTACGGACGTTTTATTAACGGTTCCATTATTTTATTTCCAAGTAATAACCATAGTCATGAGTGTCATAACGAGTTTTAAATTCTTGCAAGACCTTTCCAATTTTGCCTATATATGACCCACAATTTGACAAGATTATAAATTAATTTTGATATAAAAATACATTAAATAATTGTACATGAGTAATGCATGCGAATCATCAAACGTTGCAGGTAATAGAATTGAACTCTAACTTCGTTCAAGTAACCATAATATACCTTCACTTGTGCGGTATTTGTATAAATTTGGTGATATACACAAAATTCATGGTGCCACCTAGGAACAGGTTCAGCCTAGTGAGGTGGTTTATGACAAAATAGGATATTATTTTATCTATGTGTATACTTGGTTGGTAAATAATTTAAAAAAGCAAGTTATAATCTTTAAAAAAGCTGTTAATTACTTAATGTAAATATCTAATAGTAGTCCATATCAACGTATGAAAAAACATTATGAACTGAATCATTCGGGTATTAAAATGAAGCAACTAATTCATATTTCGGTAATTACAATTATAAAGGGTTTGAGCTTACTAAATAATAATAAAACTTTATTCGAGAATGTATGCAGGGGTAGTGCAATGAAATACATTCCATATTAAATAATAAAAAAATCGGAGAAGTACTCTGAAAGAGTTCACTCGTTCCTACAGGAACATTTCCGTTGCGCTGCAGTATTTCAGTAGGTGGAATAGTCGGCGATAAGCATTATTGTTAGTGACATTTAGCTTTTGCCTTTGGGATGCAGTGTAATCTACCCACAGTTCTGACTTGTACAGTGAATTGCAGAATGCGTTGAATTGATCCTTTCGACGTTTGTACTGCAAAAGTGAATCTAAAAAAAATTGCGAAATTTGATGTTATAAACACAGAAAATATTCTGGAATGCATCAAATAAAGCTGGTCAGAGATCTCAAACACGTAAGATATGTCATGAAAGCCAAAAAATGGATAACGCATCGGCATTTCCATTAAGTTGAAAGTTTTGCAATTTTCCAGAAAGGGGATTACTCTGCCAGGAATTAATTATCTCCAAGAGTTTCGCATTGCTCCAATAGTATTGAGCTAACATGAGAATGTTTCAACGTTTTAACTTGTGATCGTGAAAATATTCCGTACATTCGCAGTAACATACCCAAAATGTTTCAATAACTCTAAAACAAAGGCTTGAGATATATAAAAAAAAAATTGGCTATTTTTTAAACCGGTTTCATTATTCGTTCATTAATTCTTTCATCCTTGCCTTTACTCCTATATTTCCTAAAAGGCATTGCTAGGAGGCTAGGGTTAGAAAGAGGCAATTACTCGCATTATGAAATTGAACAAATTCTAAACCTTTCTCCTTTAGACGACCGTCGTAAAAAATCTGATCTCAATTGTTTCTTTAAAATTATCAACAATTTGATTGACTCACCTACATTACTAGAACTCATCACATTCAATATACCTACTCGTAGACTCGTAGAAATAAAGAACTGCTGTTCCTCAATCAACACTCGACTAATAATGCTTATAATTCACCATTGTCCAGAATGTGTAGAATGGTCAACTCACGTCAAGACCTTGATTTTTTTGGTATAAGTCAGAAGGTTTTTTATCGCTCACTATGCAATTGAGGATATTTTGTATCACTTTAGTTTTAGCAAAGTATTGACTTGACTTGACACTTCTATTTCATTTCTATTTTCCCTGTTTGTCTCTGCTTTTATATACCATTCTTGACTCTTGCATTCTACATTGTCCTAAATATATATTGGACGAAGTCCGTTAATTAATAAATAAATAAATTTACGCTGTTGAAGTCATTTTCGTCTTGTACATCAAACCACTCTCGGAGCGCCTATAAACCTATGAACTCGAGCAGGAATCATTGAAAACATTGAACTGCACCTGTAACCTTCCCATTCAATTGTAGACAAACTATGAAATGGAACTGACACATTTCGTGTGAATTAGTTAAGTGCGTTCGGAGGCGTATTGAAATGTTTATTAGATTAAGAAATAGTCTTAGGTTAGATAATTTTAAAAAACCTATTACGCATTAATTAAGTATGGAATTAAGGATGGAGAGCTCTATATGAAAATAATGTAAGCCCTGTTAAGGCGGTACAAAGACTTATTATTAAAGTAATTTTGAAAAAAAAACAACCTACATTCTCATCAGCAACATTGTTAAAAGTTTCAAAAATTGAAGACATCTTTAAAAAAGATTAAATATTACAAATATTCAAATATAATTCATAAGAAAATTTGAAACTTAATTCATTACTAACCGTTCACTACTTTCATCACTTATCAGTTTGAAATGTTTTCTGTATATTTTGAATGCCGCTATATATATATATATCTTATTTTTTTAATTATCCACATAAACAATTAATGTTTTAAAAATAAAATTATCTTTTGGGTGTACGCATTTGAAATAAACATTACTATTTCTAAATAATATCATTTTAATATCAAACGTGAAAAATGTTTTCAAAAACGTTAACCATATTCGTTTTGTTTGGGGAATTCGTAAGAAAATTTTACCTTCACTTCTATCTCGTTCACATAATAAAAAATAAGATATAACTTTTATAGTTGAACCGATTGTTATGAAAAAATAATTTTTAATTTTGGCTATTTTTAGGATTATATTAATTCCAGATTGATTCCAGTAAAAATATATGAGGCAAAATGTAAAGAATTATTATTTCTCCTTCTTACTTCAAAAAAATTACGCATTTCCGTGTGATAGAAAAAAAGATACAAAATACTTTTATAAAATATGGACGCCTGGTCATATATAACCCTAAAACGCTGGAGGGATTAACATAAATATAACATCCAAATTCCTTTATTTTCTACACAACAAATGCACAAGAGTTATATTCACAGGATTTAATATTTGAATGTTCTTCCCGAAGAAATTAAAAAATAACAGATTTGGTATTATTCCAAAAAAATATAATATTTAAATAAAAATAAATTCTAATTCTTAATATTTGTTAATGTACGCTCCATTATATTATTTTTACATAACTCCTGCACCAAACTCTAGAGTCTCTTCATTGGTGTAGAAATACCTCAAAATCAATATTTCACTGTTTTTTAATACTATTATATTATGATTGTAACAGTGTTATAATTTAAATTCAAAATTTTACAAATTTAAATTCAAAGATTTTCCTCTCCAAAAAAATCTCTAGATCTCTTTTTGAGCCCTGGCCTTAATTATGGTCAGAGTCCTACAGTTATTACGAATCGTGCATCTTAACGCCACCCTACAGGCTTAAAAAAAGATGAATAAACTCAATACAATGTACAAAATAATGATTATTTAAACCCTGGACTACAACACTATGGAAGGTCGATTCTCCATTTCTCAAATATCTTCAATCTGAATTCGTGCAATTTGGCATGGCAAATTTGGGCGACAGATCACATTAATTAGCCGCGATGGCTTTCTGCGAGCCTGTCCTGGTCCGTTGACAAAACGGCCTCAGGCACGACATTTATTACCGCAGAATGTGTTACCGTTTTGCTTCAGCCGGGCCGAGGTATGTTTTAATGATTTGGGTGCTTAAACATCCATACAATCGCCACGTCACGTAAATCGTAAAGAAAATAAAGGAATATTATTCGGCGTTCCGCGCGGGAAATGGGATTCTACCCTGATGAAAAAAAACGTAGTTCCAAACATGTATCGATTCGTTCCTCTTAAATCACAATTAGAGGTGAAGTAAGTAAAAGGAGTTGCCCAAATAGTATTTTATATGTATAATTGCGATGCACTCGAAGTTCGGTATATTTTATGTATTTAGCTTACCTATATCATGTATTTTGCAAATGGAAGCACAGTCCTCGAATTCATTTTTAATATATCATTGAAGACAAAGATAAAACTAATAAACCTAAACGAAACATGAAATACAACAAGACAGGGAAAAATAAAATGATAACAGTTCCAACTAAGAATTGAACCCAGGATCTTTTGTCTTACCGGGTCAGGCGTCTTAAACCACTCAACCATCGGAACCTATTTATTAATCGTCATATTTGTCGATATCATATTTCAACTTCAGAATTAACAATATCATCTTGCAATTAATTTGTCCCATATTATTGGCATCTTTATTTTTACATTGATGGGTATAACCTTTAATGTAAGTTGAAAAGAATAATTTCTTTCTAATTTTTAGTAATTTAATGTAAAATAATACATAAAAACCATATAATCCATGGTGGAAATTATGTGAAATTATGTAAAACTGAAAAGGACACACTGACAACAGTTGATTTGAGAACATCGTCATCCAAATGCTCATAATTTTAAGTTCAATTATTGAAGACAATATTAGCAATTCCTAAACGAAAATTAGAAACAGAAAAATCAGAAATGATTACGGTCACATCTAGGACGTGAACCCAGGACTCTTGCCTTGCAGTGGCACTACCGTCTGAGCTAATGGGACCCTATCTCCTTCAGTCATATTTAACTGTATTATACTTCAAATAAGAACTACCAACATTGTCTTCATTTTCTCACCACACATTTTTATTGGCTGCCCCGGCAAGGCAAGGGCTCTGGGTTCAAGTCCTAGATGTCACCGTATCTTTTCTGATTTTTCTGTTTCATATTTTTAATTTGTAATCTCTAATATTGTCTTCAATAATTTATAATTACAATTTGAGGTTTTAGTCATTAAGTTATTCCAAAAATAAAAAAAATCTAAGTTCATGTGTAAATGTTATTTGACTTATGATATTGACATTTTTTAGGTATGGGCTATTCGATCACGTAAAAAATATTATTTCGTATCCAGTGATGGTATCCATTCGCGAACGAAGCTTGTATCAAACAATGTGGCATAATATTGATGCTTTCTGAGTTCAGAGCTTAATGTATATCACCTGTTTACCAATTGTATTACCAATAAAGACACGCGATCTGGTTTCCCATCGTACTGGGTGATAAAAAATAACAGAACACAACTACAATCTGCACTGTGAGGAATTTGCTTTAATTTAATATTCAAGAAAACTGACCATAACTATCTACCATAAATGTAGGTACAAAGTATATAGTATTGTTAAAGTATATAGTATTGTTTAAGAGGAAGCAACAGCCCAAAAATATGTATATTCTTAATGTGCCTTGTATCACCACGAATATAGTTAATTGGTATAAAAATCACTCACAAAATAATCCAGAAACGCTCTATCGAAAATATAATCAAGGGAATGTGTCAAAGATAATCTTAGCCACATTTTGTAATTTTCGATCGTTTTTTTTTCTTACATGCACACATTCCTAATGAAAAAATACATTTTTTAAATGATTTTTGGGAAACGATAGAAAAATCTTTAATTTATTTGTAGCATATTTTTTGTAATGTAAAATGATTTCTAGTAAATATTAATCGACAATATTGATTTAAAATTAAGCTTCACGAGCATAAATCAATAAAAATCTATAATATCAAAAAATTATGCATCATGGACGCCCTTAACAGGCGCTTTGAGTTTTCGTTGTTTTAAAGCTTACCAAATATGTGTGGTTACAGCTGGTCTGCCCGAAACCATTCAGATTATGATTGACATCCTCAATAAGGAATACTTTGATTTATAAATAAATACCAAGGAGCTTAAAGCTCTGATGCAAATGTCGTAAGAATGAACTGCTATTTAATAACCAACATTGATAACTTTTAAAGACGAGACAGTCACCTAGAAGTACCTGAGTAGCTATTTTCAACTGAATCAAATTATAACAAGTAAACAAGGCACAGTACGAAACCGCACATTCTGGAAACAGTCCGCTATAAATGTAGTATATATGTGTGTTATCATATAGTAAACCAATCTTAACAATAAATTAAGACAAAATCGCACATTCTGTAGATAGTCCGCTTTGTTAATAATATATATAATCTGGCTGAAAGAGATTAATGAAAAAAACTCTGAAAAAAACATTAAAACGACATAGAAAACTAATAAAACTGAAATGAATAACTTTAGTTTGCCTCAGCACAGGTCACCCTAGTGAGGAGGACTAAAAAATACAATTTACTATACCTACACATATTTAATATCATATTTTTGTATGTACAATGTTTAAATAGTCGCTATAATAAAAAAAAATAAAAAATTTAAGATGCAGTAATACAATCCTTATAATATAAAACCGCACATTCTGGGGATGGTAGATTCTGTATATATGTATGTTAACATGTAGTAATACAATCTTTACATAACGATACCTCACATTCTGGGGATAGTCCACTTTTTATGTGCGTATGTTAACATGTTATAATACAATCCTCACAATATGAAACCGCACTTACTGGGGATAGTAGATTCTGTATACATGTATGTTAAAATGTGTAAATACCATATTCACATATTCAGGGGATAGTCTAATCTGTATCTATGTATTTAAACATTTAGTAATATGATTTAACGATAAATTAATACAAAATTGCACATTCTGGGGATAGTCCTCTCTGTATGTATGTACGTTAATATGTAATAATACCATCTTATTATTACGCATTAAAATGAATAAACCAAACACCAATTGTTCGAACTTCAATCTAAGCATTCACACACACATTCACAAAGTAGCAGAATCTAATGAATATATTTTAATAAACACAATTTTCTCAACGTGTGTAGTATAATTTCCCGTCTTCATTTACGAGCAGTCGCAATAATTTGCAATGAATATAACGAAATCTCTTGGTGTGAAACTGGGCTTTAGCAACAAATGCAGCCAAGACAAGTTTATTGCGCCTTCACAATGATCTCGGGTTAACTGCATAGGGAGGCTCAACTAGTTTTGGCCTTAAGAAACGCAGTATATATGAACACTTTAGTAAGTTCATTGAATGATTATTTGTGCATGCTTATATGTTTCGAATAAAATGTATAGTCAAAGCGACTGATAGAAGAAAACAAATACATATTGATTTTTAAAAAATTATGAGATACAGAACAACAGAAGAGTATTCATGAGATTATGTATGAATGTGAATGAAGCAAGGAATATGTGTTGAGACAGTATTGTGTGA
Organism: Hesperophylax magnus; assembly: GCA_026573805.1. Classification (NCBI taxonomy): domain Eukaryota; kingdom Metazoa; phylum Arthropoda; class Insecta; order Trichoptera; family Limnephilidae; genus Hesperophylax; species Hesperophylax magnus. The sequence continues at coordinate 17,195,577 of JAIUSX010000039.1, forward strand.
CGGTATTGCCTACAGTATCGTGCTGCTATTTCAAATATCTCGACACTAATAAGAATCAACGACCATAAGTTGTTTGAATATCCGTAAATAACAACGCTTCGATGTGACCATGGGTTCAAGCGTGGTTGGAAGTTCGTCAATAACGAAAATTACATACCTATGCCTTAAAGATGAATTTCTTAAGGCGATGCACTACGTCGTGTAATATTTTAAATTGAGCCGCTATCAATAACCACCCTTACGTAGATGGCGATAAGGTTTAAATTCCCGCTTAACACCATCCGCCTGTTTTGATGTGTGCAAGAAAAAAACATGGCCAAAAAGTGCCTTTTATTTTATTTTGTGGATGTTCAGGCATAAATATTTAATTTTTTCTCGATCATTTTATATATAACTTAATTTACCACACTATACAATAAAATCATAACCAAAAATGGATTCGTAAGTAGCATTATTTTTTTCTGGGCTTATAAAAAAACTTATCTAAAAAATATTCGTTTGTTTCAAAGGCCAAGATGTATTCTACTCGCAGTATTTAATTCAAGCATCTGAAATATTTATAGGCGATCAAATTCTCAAACCAAAAACAGATGATTTTGCATTACTACGTATGGCATCTCCTTAATAATGAGGTTGGGGGAGATGTGCCGTACGTTTAGCGATCAATCGATCGAAACTTAAATATTCTTAACATGATTCGGCGTCACGACTGCAGTGGATTAAAATGAAACCTACTCACTAGAACATAGCTGCTGCGTTAAATATGAAATAAATATTTAAAGCATTTATATTTTAGAGACTGCGGGTAATATCCCTGATCATATCCGTCAGTCTTCTTATCTGGAATGCTGGGTATTAACAGCCTTGCCAAATTGGCGTGCGATTTTCTTACCACGGGTTAGGAGACTCTCAGAAATGTGCTTGGTCTTCCATGGGACACACAAGTCGAGGACATCTATTCAATTTGTGATATCCTTCCAATCACAGTCATAATAAATATAATACATCAATGCTTGTTGCTCCGTTTCGAACTGACAGCTTTGTTGGTGGTTTCGCAGGTTTGACAATCACATCAAGCTAAAAATCCAGGGTTGGCAATGTGGCCAATTCACAATGGCAAATCCGTCAACGTTGGAAGTGCCACACACCGAAATCATAGATATAATATATGTAGAAGGATCCACACACCTTGTTACAAATCTTTCATGTTACTACCTCTTAAACAATCACGTAAGCAATCCAGAGATTTTATGAACATTTTCCTTTATGCTTTTGCAAGAGCGCGTTTGCACAGATATTTCCTTGTTCCGAGATACAGAATGCAAAACAAATCTAAAATTAGTAATATCCCTCGAAAAAACGATTGTTCTATTAAATAAACTTACGCCTGATGTCGAAATTTTCCACTGATATTTTACTAGGAATAACATATATGATATTTTTCTAAGAAATCTTTCAATTCATTCGTTAAAAGCCTACAGTCCCGTTTTAAACTGGAATATGAATAATTTGAAGAGATTTTCATATATTAAATTTAAGCAATAAATATTAACATGAAATAGCTTCATAAATTTAAAAAATCTTCCGAGAAAAAATACATGCCGCCGACGGGAATCGAACCCGCAGCCTTCCAATTGCCAGTCTGGTGCTACGTCGGCTTATTCAAAACCCGCAAAATTATTCAATATTTAGTGGTATTTTTCATTCAACAATTATTGCTCATTAGGTTTTTACTAGAAAACAACCTACTTTATAGCTTTTGGTAAAGCACCTGACAGGCAGAAGGCTGCGGGTTCAATTTCTGTCGGCAGCATGCATTTTTTCTATTTTTACAATTTATATAGGTGTTTTAAGCTAATCATTAATGCTTAAAAATAATACTTTATCCTTTGTGCTATGCATAAAAAAACCTTATCTATTAAAAAGTTTTTGTAAATAATATTATTAGTTTATTAATAATATCCAAGCAGGTCAGTTACAAAACAGTACCTACCATATTATTGTAGCAATTCTATATCAACGTCCCAATATTACACTCCTAAGCGACGGATTCAACAGCTAGGAAACAAATACTCCGATGTTGTTGATATATATTATTTAGTACATCAATTTCATTATATAAGCATACCTTTTTGAATTTTTTTCATCAATTAGGGGAAAATTTTGATAAAGCTATTTAAATTGACAGTATTACAGTATTTTGCACGTTAACAGTATTTTGACGACTGAAAGAAAAAAAATATTTAGGATTTTTTATTTATATTTTGTACCTACATACTGTGTGGATCAAATTCAACAATATTTTACTTATATATGTGTTTTAAACAGTCACTTCCTGCACTATTTACGAGTATAATTTCTTAAATATAGTTATACATGTATGTAAAAGCCTTAATAGGAGCAAAACAAAAAAATAAAAAAAATGGATTTTTAATAAATTAGCCATATTTTATGTCATTAAATTTTCTCGTGTATTGTTCAATTCGAAATGCTATTAATTAAATACCGAGAATCGACTAACAATTTAATGTGGGTACATTGTTTGTTATTGTTATTAAAGTGCAATTAAACAGCTAATCTGAAGAACAACCGCGTAAATACCGACATTCATATTTAGTTCGTTTTTTTGTGACTCGATAAACAAATCCCTTTAACCCGTTATAAATATCATTGTTACAGGTTCAGGAAATCTCTGGTGACGTTTAAATAAAAAATTAAAAGACATCTGATGTTTAAGCGTCCATTGCGGGTACATCCTCCGCCTTATGAAATGTCGCCACAAGTAGGCTGCGCTGAGTTATTGGGAGATGCATCTCGCGCCGATCGACAGCTCTGTTCTCTTAATGCCTCCTGTCCTATAGAGCCGGCCATCCTCACAAGTCGAACAATGGACACTTAGCATTCAATGTAGCCTTATTACATTCATTTTATTATATCGTGACGTCGGATCGAAGCCTTATCGTTTGATGGTGTCAAAATTATAATATTATGTATGGCCGAGGCTATGGGAATATGCTAAACCTAGCTAACTGGATGCATTACATAAATCTTGGTATATTTTTTAACGTCGGGAATCAAGACAACTTCTTTAGAACTGTGATCAACAAATTTTTTTGACTCAAAACATACACTTTGTTGCATATTTCCATTCATAAAAATAATTTATAATAAAAACACATAAATTTGATTTTGACCGCTATAGTTTTATTTTCACTCTACCGGTTTCGGAAGATCCCTTCCTTCGTCAGGAGAATATTTAAAACTGATCTACTACACAAAATATTGACATATAAATACAAAAATTTTAAGTGTTTGAGGGAGGGGTGGACAAAGTGGCAGGGGTAATTACGGGAATTCCAGGAAGAACAGAGCGGTTAACTGGAAATATGTCTAGAATAGGACTATAAGACAGATTAATTTGGTTATTTATTATACTGGAGTTATTATTGAGGGATTTTCTGATTTCAAGTGCTTCTAAATTATCTAATTTTTTGCCTTTATTACTACGGTGAAGAATTTTAACCCCTGTATCTTTACTAAAAGTATGATCGGTGGAAATGAGATGATTGGCGAACTCCGAAAAATTATTGTTATTTAAACATCTTAAATGTTCCGTGATTCTAATATTTATATTCCTAGTTGTCTTACCTATGTAGAACGATGGACAATCATTGCAACATAGTTGGTAAATGCCTGAGTGGCTAAATTTGTGATCTTTATCTTTAGTATTTTTAAGTAATTTTCCCAAGTTGTTATCAGTATAGAACGCGGGTTTAATGTGGGTAGGCAAATTTTTTGTACTAAGTGAAGAAAAATTGGATATGTATAAGATTCGTATTTGTTTGGAAATAAATAATACTTATTTAATTGTGTTATTTCACACATTCTGTTTGCAGCACGATCCAGAGTAATTGACACTCTCAGGTGAAGACTACCTTTCAGAATCGAAAAGTTGCTTAAATTGGTTTTAGCCGTGTTTAGAGGCCAGATTTGAATAGCCAGGTTACTTTAATTCTCTCTCTCTTTCTCCTCCTTCCCATACCCCTTCACCTCACAACATACCCAACCAGGGAAGCCATAGTGCATAGGGCAGAAAACACTATGAAAAAAATGTATGTGGTCAGGGACATAAAACATAATTCTGATAATCAAAAATAAACAAACAGATAACCTAACTTAACCTATCCTGGTTACCTACTAGAAATGTAAATTTTATCCCGCGGTCTTCTGATATACTCTTCGTCATCGTCTTACACAAAACCTAACCTAACCCGGAGGTCTGCCAGGTTATTTGTCACCATGGTGATAGTAAAAATGGTGTTACATAAATAAATTTAATGGACTGCATTTTCACCGCACTGCGGTAGACCGCACGCCGTAGTAGCATCCTTCCTGTGTTCATTATCTAGTTAAACGTCTTAAAAGTCACTCTCCAGAGATATAGCCCTTTAACAACATATATGTAGATTCATAAAGTTTTTAATGGAGTGTCGCTATTAAAATGTAAAGACCAATACAAAAATAATGTTGGCTTGGTCACAACGGCATTGCAACAAAATATCTCTTCAGTGTAGGAAATGAACAGTTTTACAAGTTTGGTCTACACTTATTTGAAAAAAAAGTGAAGTCGCCAAAATGTATCAATTTATTTTCTATTATTATTTTTTCTTTATTCAATGTATCGTTTATTAGTGAAAAAAATTTACCACCATGCTAGGTACATGCCTGTGTTGTAGTGGTCGACATATATTACAAAACTACTACAGAATTTGTTAAAACAGGGTGGGGTAAAAGTAATCACCCTATTATAAAACGCTATAACTTTTGCAAATGGCGCCAAATGTCAATTCGGTTTTAACATTTGTAAAGTAAACAAAAGCAGAATACAAATCAATAAGACATGTGGGGCAAAAGTTATCACCCTATTGGAAAACGCTATAACTCTTGCAAATGGCGCCAACTGTCAATTCGGTATTGACATTTGTAAAGTTAACAAACGCAGAATACAAATTAACAAGAAATGAATCGGTTTACAAAAGTTTATCATTAAAAAAAAATTACAGCAAAAGAACATCGGGTATATATAAAATATATACAGATCGAATAATTGGCAAATAACAAGAATGGTTTAATGATTGCCTGAGAACAGAAAATAAAAAACCAAGTTTGGAGACGACCTCGGAGGAACAGCCAGTAAACCTAGGAGTCCCACAAGGATCTGTATTGGGGCTATTACTATTTAAATTATTTATCAACAATAGCGTAGGTGCTTAAAATATTGGTTAATCAAAGTCTTTGTAGATGATACTCTTTTTTGAATATATATAAGGAAATTGAGGAAGTTTTGTGCAAAATACAGTAAGACCTGGATCAAATATCTATGTGGTTAAAGATAAACAAATTAAAACTGATGTTACAAAAAGTAAATACATGGTAAGAGGTAAAAAACTTCAACGGAATTAGTAAAATTATCATAGACAACGAAGAAATAGAGGAAGTAGAGGAAATCAAATACTTGGGCGTTATAATAAACAGTCAAATCAAATTCAAATATAACTTTGAATTATTAGCTAAGAAAGTGGCAAAAAAGATATATTTTTTAAGAAAAATAAGGAATAAATAAGATATAAATTTTTTTGTAATAGTATAGTAGCATCTCATTTAAATTACTGCTTTAGTGTACTTTTCTTGTGCAATCAAAGACAGATAAAGAAATTCCAAAGAATTTAAACCAGAGGAATGTGTGCAGTATTGAATTGTAGTGCGTATTCTAAGATTATTATTATGCAGACAAAACTAGGTATGTTAAGTCTAAGATAGAGTATAATTTATAATACCTTAATATTTATATTTATGCTGAAAAATAAGATGTTCCCGAAATACATGTAAAAGCATGTAAATTTTAATTTAGAAATGCTTGGCTACCCTACGAGAAACTGTGAATATGTTAGTTTTAATCTCTATTTTAAGGAATTTAATATTTTCAATGAACTACCGACAGATGTCAAAGAAGCTAAAAGCCTTGCTCCTTTTCGTGGGTTATACGTAAATGCTATAATGAATAAGTTTTAGTTGTAGTGTAAAGTATGCCTAAATATCATAAAAAACGTTGTCAGTAGTTAGTAAAGGCTTATACTAGATATAAAAATGTATTTTTTATAATTAAATAATGCAGATGACATCAAACTATACAAGAAAATAACTGACATAAATCATTGCCATATACTACAGTCAAATATTAGTAAGCTTAGAGATTAGTGCGTTAAAAATAATTTATTTTTAAATGTAGTAAAGTGCAAAACCTTGACTTTCTTCAGAAACAAAAATCCTGTTTTATTCGAATATTCCATCAATAACATAGCTTTAGAAAGAGTCACGGAAATGAGAGATCTTGGAATTATTTTTGACGAAAAACTAAGTTTCACCAATCATATCCATCAAATTGTGAACAAAGGTATGAAAACACTAGGCTTCGTATTAAGAACAACTAAAAACTTTAATTCCTTACAAGCCATTAAACTATTAAACGTATCTCTAGTAAGAAGTCTAATTGAATATTACTCAGTAGTTTGGTCTCCATCTTACAAAATTCACATTAACAACATTGAGCGAATACAAAAAAAATTTCTACGTTTTATAAATTTTAAATTAAATATCCCTGACGAAGACTTAAAATACAATTTCTTATTAAATACTCTAAAAATACATACATTAGAAGATAGACGTAACATAAATGATTTAACGTTATTATTCAAAATACTTAACTCTAAATTCGACTGTTGTGAACTCCTGCAACTTATAAACATACATACACCCACAGTAACAATACGACAAAATACAATATTCTATAGCAGCACACATAAGCGTAACTACATTGCCCACTCTCCGATACAACGACTTCACACCATGGGAAATCATTACTTGGGTGATGTTGACATATTCAATACCAACTTGGCAAGTTTTGTGGATCATTTAAAACATTTATTTCAACAATACTCCTAAACACATCATGTAAACCTACAAATAGCTGTAATTTTCTGTTTTTGTTTCTTGTGTTTGTATGACTTGTTGCATAGCTTTTATCAAATGTAATTTTATTCTTATTTTTTATGTTTCAAAGTATCTGTCAAATTAAAATTATACTACCAACCATGTAAAAGCCCTCTAGGCGTTAAATAAATAAATAAATAATTTTTTTTTTTTTTGAATCGTTAGAACTTTTACTGTTCAACTAGAAAGTTTCCATTTTAGGACTGTCTTTTAGTATAAAGAAGATAATATATTTATGGAAACTGAATTATAAACTAAGGCAGAAAGTATAGAAATAATATAAGAATAAAAATATAGTAGAAATAAAACTTGATAAAATTTACTTAATAAGAATGTACATATGTACCTATTTGAGATTTAGTTCTAGACATTTTGGATTCAATGTGGATCCAATGATATTAGTAAAAGCATATATATTTTTACATTAACAACACAGGAGGCCCTGAAAAAAATAATTTCCCTCATGGCCTATGTCATCTTTAGGGTGCTGAGTTGGGGGCTTTTTTAAGGAAATAAAAGGCAGTTCTGGGAAGGAAAAAGGTATGAGGGGTGGGTAGGAATCTAGGGGTCAGTGTATCCAGGACTGAAGGACGTATAAATCCATCCCTCCCGCTGCGGTGCAAGACGATGGCTCAAAGGATTTTTCCAAACCGGCCTCTCACGATCCGGCCTCTCCCGATCCGGCCTCTCCCGATCCGGCCCATTTGCCGCCAGGATCTAAACACACCTCACACGATGAACCCGTGGCAGCGATACCCATCTCCCAAAGTGAGCAGTACATAATGATAAATTGCAACAATAGGCGTATAAATAGATTTAATTTAATTTTAGTGAAACAGTGAAATCGGAAAACTTTTGTTGATTTTTTTTTAGTACAGGGTATACATACATTTGTAAAATGTTTCGACTGTTCTAAGAGGAATTCCCGTTCTAGGACAGTAAAATTTGGATGAATTAGCATACATATTTGGTATGAAATACAAAAAAAAAAGATGAGAAAAAAACAAAGTTTAATAACTTACACAAAGTCAATTGATTTTTAAATTTAATTTTTAAATTTATTTTTAAAAATTTTAGATGGTTCATTAATTACTAAAAGGAAGTATGAAAATACAATAGAGATAATAATTTTATTTATTTATTTGTTAGTAAGATATACATATACATAACCTTTCAAGTCTTCTTTCAAGCCACAGACGAGTGAACATAATTGATTCAGTTTGTTCACGAAACTATTTCTATAAAGTAAGGTAAAATTAACCTTTTCGCATGCATACATTCCCAAAACACTCCTTTTTGGAGTTACATCTTCAGTTGGTACTAAAATGTGGTCAATCAAAGACCCGACATAATCTCTTTTACTCAAGTTTCATTTAAATGATCTAACAAATTATTATAAGCAATAATTGGTCGCCTAATATATCCATACAAATTATTATAAGCAATAATTAGTCGCCTAATATATCCATACAAATTATTATAAGCAATAATTAGTCGCCTAATATATCCATACAAATTATTAGAAGCAATAATTAGTCGCCTAATATATCCATTCAAATTATTATAAGCAATAATTAGTCGCCTAATATATACATACAAATTATTATAAGCAATATTTAGTCGCCTAATATATCCATACAAATTGAAAATATCTCCCGAATAAAAATAAATGCCGCCAACGGAAATTGAACCCACACCTTCTGATGTCCGGTCAGGTGCTCTGGACTACTGAGCTACGTCAGCTTATTTCCAACACGCCAAATAATTCAATATGTACTAGTACTTCAATCAACAATTACTGCTTTTTTTATATTATTTCACGTGTAAACAACCAACTTTTTGTAAGAAAGGCTAAATTTCTCACTAGATGGCGTCGAGACGTGTTATATCTACATTTGCAAATGCTTATAATAATTTTTATCCTTTGTGCTATGCATAAGAAACCTTGTCTTATAAACATTAGATTTTTAATTGAAAAAAATAATAATCTGTTCTTAAGTTTTCAAACGACATTTCGTGGAATTTCTATCGCTCCAAAAATAGTATGCAAATGAAGATGGCTCTGCGTGTCAACAAATTATAATTCTTTTCTTCAAAAAAATCTTGTAAGGGTAATAATGATAGTAGTGAGATAGTAACTGAATTACTAATACACATTTAAAAGGTTTACGCGTTTGTAGACCTTGTTTATTTTACCGATATTTCAAGAAAATGTGTTATAAAAACTAATTTTATGCGTCCATCGCTGGTGTATTTAAATAACTACATAATAATAGTGTGGGTAAAGCGAACGTAAATAGCCCGATTTTTTTTTTCATATCTTTGAACAACAAAATAAATAAATGCATTGTAGCGGAGAAAAAATGTTGAGATATTATTAATTGTAATTAAAAATGTCAATTGTAAACGGCAAAATTTTAATTTTAAACATTAAGGCGAAGCTTAATGCTTGATTAATCTTTATAACAAATTGGTGTACCTTATGAATACCAAAAAATATGCTTTAGATAAATTAAATGGTTTCCTATCGCTTCGCTCGAGTAGAATACAAATATAAAATAAATTACTCAATAAAAAATATTAATGCAAACTACTAAAAAATATTTTTTTTCAGTAGAAATGTATGAACGCATAAAAAAAACAACTTTAAAAAAATACAGTTTTTTAGCTAAGATTAACTGTGACAGTTTCACTTGATTAACTTTTTTACTTTCTTATAAAATTATTTACAAAATAAATAAAAACCAGTTTTTTGCTTGAAATCGAACGTTTCTAGACTCCGTTTGTCAAGCGATTTTAATGCCTATTACCTACGATATAAGGTAAACCAAGAATATACACATTTTTGGCTTGTAGCTTCCTCTTAATCACATAATAACAGACACACAACAACTTGTGAAATTTGTGTTTTAAAGCAGTAAAAAATAAAATGAAATTTCCCACAACTTCTGTATGGAGGTTCTAGATCAACGGCAATTATAGCTGATAATTTTCATTTTGGGAAAATTTGAAGCTTGTTTGTCTAAAGATGGGGTGAAGCCAAGTACTAACAATAACTTTCCCACACAATTAACTCAATTGTCTATTTCTATTTATTAACTAGATGTATCCCGCTACGCGTTGCCTTGGCTTAGTCTGTCTGTATAGATAGAGAAACAATAGCGCGTATTGCATTTACGTCCAACATCTGTTGGACGCTGTTTTTTTTAAATAATGTTTTTACCTATCACAGGTGACATCTATATAATGTAGGTATATAAAAACACACGCGTATCAGAATGTAACTTTTTTTTTCAAAGAAAATTTCAAACGAAATTTTAAAGCAATCAAACTTTCAGAGATTTAATATTTTATCGAACAAACATTTATGTTTTGATTTATACTAACCTTAATTCGTTTGAAGATATGCCTGTTATATAAAAAAAATCATTTAAAATTTAAAAGCAATTTAATATTCCTGCAATGGCAAATAATATTTTTATGATAAATAATTAATTACATAATCTACTGGGCCTATGTATAACAAAAGAACTCTTAAAAATTATATACCGTGACAATCATCTCAACTGATCACCAGGAACAAAAATTGTTTTCATTAGTATAAAACCATTAAAAAAATATACTAAATGTCAAGCGACCGCAACCGTGAAGACTTCAACACTTAACATTTGAATGCGAAATTATTATTCGTAAACAATAGACTATTACAGTTCCTATAATATACAGGCAGTTTGGCTGGCGGACATTTATAATATGGCCAGTAGGTTGTAGGAGGTAGGTTGTACTCCCTCAGAGTTCGTGATGGCGAGGAATACGATAACAAATAATGTAAAACAAGTCTAAGAGGCTTAATGACGGCTTAGATTATATGTAATCGACACCCGATTGTGGGCGATCGTCGCAGATACCACTCTACTACTCAGGAGGTGATGAAAGAAGTCAAATTCATAGATAGGTAGAAGGATATTCGAGCCTAGCAAAGACCTTTTTTTACTAGACCGTTTAACATTATTTTTTTTTGTAAATTTGTTTGTGTGTTCCGTTTCCGTTTCCGATATCCTGCTACATTCAAATACAATTGTTTTCATTGAGATGGTAAAATTTCTTTGCAATAATTGTATAATTCTTTATAAGCTTGAAACAAATAAGATTTCTATGGATGGGTTGTTTCATAGAATTTGAACAATTCATCATATTTCAACGTTCTTTTGTGAATTCAGTGAATGTCTTATTGAAGTTCTATTATTATATCATTATAGGTCAGTTACTTGACAGTACTGAAATAATAACAGAACTTTAATAAGACATTTACAGAACTCGCAAAGGAACGTTGAAATTTGAAGAATTGTTCAAATTCTCTAAAAAAAACCCGTCCTAAGTATGTCCCAGGGTGGTATACTCGTATAATGACCAACATACTAATATTATGATTTGAGAAGACACTTTGAATTTGGTTTATTAAATATTTTCTACTTTTTCAAACGTGAAGTCTGCAATGTTTACAGCGCTACTATTTTTAAATAATTTCTTGGTTTCTCATATTTTAAAGGTGTTTTTGGCGTGAGGGAAAGGATGAATTTAATAATTTACGATTTAAAATAATGCGTTTAAATTGGAAAAATTAAAAAGACGTTAAGGAGTAGGTAATTGAAAAACTGGATGGTTTGGAAACGCAAGGAGAACCTGATTAATTTGCTTGTCATTTAAAAACATTTAAAGTGATTTTCGCAATTAAATACAATATTTAAGGCAAATTGAGGCACCAATTTTGATATCGAAACTTAAATTGGCAGGTACATTGTTCCACTCATTTATTTGAGACCAGTTTCACCTTGCTACGGAATTCTATCGATTAGTACCTACCTACCTATATTTAAAAATTACCTACTATTACTAAAAATTTACTACTATTAATTCAACAATAACTTTGAGTGTACATTTGAAACGTTGCAGCGAAGACGAGCAGTAGATGACTCAATATGTATATACAGAATTTTAAACAATGACTGTACTGAACTTCTGTCCCTTATTAATTTTAACATTCCATTGAGACGTACACGACATACAGTTCTATCCCACACGATTAATTATAAAAAAAATGCAGCATCTAATTCGCCGATTAACCGAGCTCTTCATACTCTAAATAATACTTGTTTTAACTCTCAAATTGACATTTTTTCGGATTCACTGCCCAAATTCAAACGTGGCATCATGTCAATAATTTAAACTATTCAATACGCATACATACAGACACACGTCACACGCACACACACACACACACACACACACCTATACACTACACACGTCACCCGCTAATTAAGGAATAAACATACCATTTAGCAGACATTACAAGAAAACATATCATTGTTACCCAACATGAAATATCTTATTCCTGTATATTGTTTCATCTCTATAAATCATGTACTGATTGTTTCTATAATATAAAATAAAATAAAAAATAAAAATTAGATAGGAATTTTAAAAACTTAGTTTTAATTATTCAGTTTTATTTATAATTTTGTTTTTTTTTAAGTTACCTATTCGGAATAACGGAAGAGTAGGTATGATGCGTTATTTGAATTTGAATAAAGCATGGAGGGTTTTTCGAGACAGAGTCGTGTGGCGGTCTCCCTCTCTACCTACCCATGCCAGGAAATGGCTTGATGACTAGTTAGTTATCCCAAGTTATCATGATTTACGTTATTTAATTTAACTATTGCGACTTTCATCTGAGATGTTCTTCATATTTAAATATGTGATATCATTAAGTTATATTGAATAACGCTGTAAAGTTATTGCCATGTTTTTTTTACTTATTCTGATACATGAAATGCATTTAATATTTTGTGAACCTTATATTAAAAAGTTGTCTCTACTACATTTGAGATATTTATATCATAAAAATACAAAAACTTATTGGAATTCTGTTCGATTATATGTATTTTACCCATTTCAGAGGCATTCTATTAAAAAAAACCTTTTTCTTTAATAATTTTATGTAATGTCCAACGAACATATCCAGTATTTTCATCTATCGGCCAACCATACATTTCGTGTGACGTTCAGGAGATCTTACAAAAATCCACATTAAGAATCCAATTAATCCAAAGTTACGATGCCGGACCCAGAGTCGATAGACGCTTGGTTTATTCCACATCCCAGAATGATTTTAATCAAGTTCTTGGTTCTCTCCTAGATTTAAGGCTCTTTCACAATCTACGGTTAACTTAGTGATAATTCGTAAGGAATAGCAGTTAGGTGTCACCGCTGCTTGGCCTGTTTGACCAGCTCATCCATTTATAAAGGTATATAAGATCGGAATTCACAATGTATTTATTATCATAATTGTGTTTTTCGCTTTCCACCATTTTACAAATGGCTTGAAATTTAATCAACGGTTTGTTTATTTCTTAATTCAAGTTTTCGTGATGCCTTTTTAGGCAGGTAATTTTTTAACTTCATACTCCGGGAATGTTATTCCTGCGAAGTGTTTTTTAAATAAAATTAAGAAATAATTCAGGTCTTAAGATGATCGTGTTGTGGGAAGGAATAAACACACAAGCTGACGTTGCAGATCCGATCTATTCTTTAATAAGAACATTTTTTTCGAATGATAAATTTTGATCTTATCGAGTTTTGACTTTCATTTTTATAATATTATTTATAAAAAAACATACGCCTTAGAATCATTGCCTTTCAAAGGAAAATATTTACCTTTCGAATTTTTAAACGAAAATACATATATATATATATATGAATTGGTTTCAATAAATTCAGTGAGTTGGCTATTTTTAATAGGTATTTAATATTTATTTTATTCTAAGTAATTTTTTTAGACAGTGAAAAAGTTAGATATCAGTAACACAACATAAGTTTAACTTGAATTCATTATTAGTAGTTGTATAGTGTGTCGATGCACATACCTCCCTAGAAAAAAGAAGAGTCTAAGATTTTGTTTACAAAAAGGTTTTGTTTTGGTAAGGCGAAATATATTTTCAAAACATTGTGGCATTAGTTAACAATGCATTTAACAAAAAAATTCTTAATACCTACTTATAAATCGTTTTATTAATGAATTTTAGAAAATATATATTAATTTCTCGAGTATTCTCTAAAAATAAAATACGAAGAATATGAAATGATTACAACTCATAATAATTTAAGTGTAAATACAATAAAACGGAGAGCTAAAACTGCTTTTATCAAAATATGTAAATTACTCTCAAAGTTTATTTGTCGGCAATTCCAAATATCAAATAAAACATAACAATTTGGTGAAAATGACCAGAAAACAAAATAATGGTCAGATGCCATTAAATCTAAATAAAGCAAGTAGGTACTTAATTTAAAGGATTGCCGTCCCGATTAAAGTAGTGATAACGCCTTCTTCCATAAAGCTTAGAATAATGATGCATTTTAAAATGAAATGTACCAGAAATCGAAGGCAGTGTGTGGACTGTGTGTTGGTCAGGGGCGTGCGGTACACAAAGGACGAAATGATGTGTTTATTCTAAGAAAAGCGAACTATAAATATGAATAAATTAAAGAGAAATAATAAAATAATGTGAAAAGTTAAATTGAACTACTGATAAGTCCTGATAACTCGCCGTCCTCGGTGAAAAATCCCAAGATATTATAATTTTAGGATTTGTTAAGCAATAAGTATTTATCTTGGGATCTTTGCCTTTCAAAGAAAACCATTTCATTGTCGAATTTTAGTAATCTTGAAAAATTATGACACCTAACCATAACATTATAAAAATACAAGACACAGAAAATGATTTCCAGGTTAGACATGGTTTGTCCACTGTGCCTAGTTCAGTGATGTCACGCGCGTTATTTAAATGACATATCTTCATTCATCTCAATTCATTTAAGCATCTGTCAATCATTTGAACAAAACAAATACCCTTTTCAGATAAAGACACCTAAAAAATAATAATCCTGAAATTTGGTAAGGACTATGAAATGTGCGCTAATTTAAACAGTTGGCCATAACCATAGAACAACACAGAAGTGCCTTGCGGGGGTGTTTCGTGATAATCAAGGCTTAAATTTCTAATACAAAACTGTGTTACGAAATTCAAATAGGATAGAGATTTTTCGAAATCAGTCGAAGAAGTCAGTCAAATTTGAATTTCAATTGAATGTAAGGAACTTTCTGTGGTTTTATTTATTATAAAGCCATGAATATCGGTGGAAGGTGATAAAACATGTAAATCTATATCCAACCTACCTTTGGCTATAGAGCAATGCACGCCACTGGCTATGGTGGGTGGGTCCTGCTCTACTCAGCAATGCTCACCATATTCAAGAGCTTACGACCGTTATTTATAGGATTGTAAAAGTTTAGTGTAACAAAATAAACCTAATTTATACGTGTACAAAGGTCGTTTGGTATTTTGAAACTACAGTGGTGTTGATAACTCTGGTTTAAACCAAGCAGGAAAAATAAACTTTTTATATACGAGTTGACTGAATGTTGATGCATTTCAGGGTGTTTAGATGCGTACTTAGGTAAATTAAATTTAAAAAAATTAGAAAAATAATATCAAAAATGTTACCGGTGAACAAAATTTCGTTTGGATTTTTTACTGCAAATAATTTCAGGAATCACTGGTGAAAGTAAGTCAAATAAGACCCTTAACACCCTGTATACAATATTTTATTTTAGATAAGTGCGTTATCTTTCTAACTAGTTAGACGATGATTGTTCAGCGACGGGTAGCAATAATAGTTTTAATACCTATTAATAAAAAAATATCTGCATTGCATATATTATTATTCTGCACTCATTATTTTAGAATGATGGTTCCAAAAAAAAACATAATATAAACATAAACAGAACATTAAAAATATCTTAAAATGTTTTAGAAAAGTGCGTTGGAAATATATTATTAAGAATAAACATTAGGAAATAATATTTGAATAATTTGTAAGATTCAAAGTTAAAATTTAAGTTTTGCGAAAGACCTAATTAAGTTTTACTATCCAGGTACTGCGAAACAACCGGCTCTTGATGAAATAATAACAATGAACGAATGAAGTAAGTGGATATAAAAAAAAAAATTATTAAAAAAGATGTCAACTGATCTGTGCTAGTGAAATTCATAATTTCTCGCCAAACAAAAACAAAATATCACGTCTAAACGCACCGTACACCGTCACAATTTCTTAAATAAGAGGTTAATTTTTACCAGTAATTTATTACAAAAACTATGATATGGGTAATCCAAAATCACCACTCTCAGCTAGTATAAAATTTTTGAAAATATTCCATAATAGATTTAACGAACCTTTAATTTTATATTTCCACTAATCATACAATAAAGCAACACAGCTCTAAAACAAAAAATCCTTCGTCCAAAGGATGCTCAATCTAGTGTTGCGCACTTGTTGTGATATTTTGGCTGTATCAATTCTGATGAAATATTTACATAGTGCCTGTAATTTGCACAACTACCTTACTGACATCATTTTACGTTCACTATATAATAACTGTGATAAATACAAAAAAAAACTTTTCTCTTACATTATTTAATAAAAAATGAAACATTTTAAGGCTCTAGGATAGTCTTGTGACAAGAACCCCAACAGACAACATTAAATAAAAGCATTGATTGAACAAGGGGTTTAATGTAACAATGTCCAATATATTTCTTAGATTCTTGAAGATGTAGGCTAGCTTTCTAATTTTGTTTGTTAAGATAGTAATATGATTGTTCAATTTTAGATTTCTATCAATTATTAAGCCATGATATTTTATATTGTCTACTCTTTCCAAAGGTTGACAATTACAATCGTGCGCACATCAATATATTTTAAGGAACGGTCCAAAGATTGCTTACTTACAGGAGAAATGCTAAAAGAAATATATTTTGTTTTGGTCATGTTTAAGGATAACAGATTTTGATAAAGCCAAGTTTTGACTGCCTTAATCCCGCCTCGCACTTAGCATAAGTTTCATCCCATGTACCACCAGCAAATACCGAAACGGTGCCATCTGCAAATACAACATAAGTAACAGAAAACGGCAGCTTATAGAGGTCGTTAATATATAACAAAAATAAAATTGGACCTAAGACCCTACCCTGGGGAAAACCATATTTATACAATTGATTTATTTGAACTAATGTAATCGTTAATTATTACTCTCTGTGATATTTTTCCAAGATAAGTTCTAACCCAATCTCAAACTTTAAACTAATATTAAATTATGAAAATATCTCCCGTTCCATAACTAAAGATATAAGTTTATGTTGGGCTTACCTGTGTCGGTGTGTGAAACAGGAGTACGAAATTAGTTCACTTTTCCCCTACTTCGGGTAAAATTGATAAAGTATTTACAAATACCGAAATTCTGTCCCTGATAACACTTCTATGTTAAGTAGGTATCACGCATTCCGAACAAATACACACTACTGTAATATCATGACGCGTCCACCGATTTTCTAAAACTTAATATATATTATGGAATAACAATCACATATGAAACATAATGAAGTGACTTCACATTTCTTTCGGGTGGATTATTACATGATGTAAGAAGAAGATTCTTAAATAAATGCTACATTTTATATGTATATCGCCTCCATTAGTTTATTGAGCTCAGCTTATGTGTGTTAATGTATTCGGCTATTGTCAATAATATATTCTAAGCTCAATGACTGACTTTATAAAAGCAATCTGGTGATTCGATTTCGAGGAACACTTACCAAGAACAAGCAATGAAGAACATTTAGTTAAGTATTTATGTAATACCCCGATAGTAGGTGACATAGAAACGAACATAAAAATACTGTCACGGACACTCTGAACCATAACTTGAATGTTTAGACGAGATTTGAGAAAATAAACCAATGTTTTAGATTGATTCCAATTGATCGATTGGTGATTGACTACGTTTATTGAAATATCTGTGTATAGACAATTAGTATTGATGTAACTGATGAATAAAGACAAATTTTAGTTAAAAATCACACTGAAGTGAGATTTGTAGGTACCTACCAATTTAAAAGAAACTGAAGCCAGTTATAAAAATATTTCATCAATTTCACCAAAGTAAGATCAAATCGAACTTGCTTTGGGCACACAGACAAGCCCATCAAAAACGTCAGTCTATTTCTTCAGTGCGAAAACATAATAAAATATCACGGGATGCCTCTGAATTATTGAGGTCAACAGTGTAGACATTATTCAGGGTAGATTTCAGGTAAAAACAATTAAATTGTTTGTATAGGAAGAAATAATAATTGACTTTCACAGAAGTATTTATTTATTAATTTTATTTTTGCCATTTGTACATTCAAGCTTACAAATGCATTATTTATTATAACTTAAATATGTACATTATTAATTTTTTGCATTTGTTACATTTTCTTTTAATTAATATGGCTCCTACAATTCAGCTTGAATCTATCAATTGGTGGAGACTTTATGATTTCCGGCAGCGTATTATAATAGTATATTCCTTTGTATAAGACTATTGTGTATTGGGATTGTTCTTTTTGATATTTTGGTAATAGGTTATTTATTATTATATGTATCAATATCATCGCGTTCAAGTTCAGCATCTGTTTCGTTACTTTTGAAAATTTATTTCGCGGTAGTATAATCATTGCTCTATTTTGGTGGTTGACTTCGTCCATAGATAAATTACAAATAGTGACACAGTGTTTGGGGTATACTTTGATGGTTTCAGAAGTTTCTACTATCATGTAGAATCGCCTCCCGAAGTAAGTGAACTTTACTCCCCGGACACCCTGTATTATAATTTTAAAACTGTGGCTACCAAAAATACCGAGACAACAGAAGATAACAGTGACAACCAAACAACATAAAATCTGAAAGCCACAATCAACAATATTCCTGAACAGTAAAGTCACATTGATACGACCTTCATAAAAATTGTGCGACACCCATTCCATACCTTCCCACTCGAACGAGAGTCCCAACAACCAATTACATTAATTAAATGGTGAATTCGAAATGATGGGGTCCTTTGATTGGTTGTCAGTGCCTGCTCGGAGTATTGCACGAACACGCACCCACACGCAGTGTATCGGTTACTTTTACTTTAATTTATATTGCTGTGTTATGCCGTTATTACATCATGTAAATATTTTAATGGGTGTCACTGTAGTTCATATTGTCGGTATTGTGTTTCGCTTGGATTTTAGTGTGACTTCTTTACTGTTGATTTAAATGCCCGATTTTATATTTTTTATTTTTTTATATATATTTTTTTTAATATTTTAATATATATCATATAAGTAACATTAATACATATTTTGCAGAAAATAATATTAAGGTTCATAATTGGTCATGTATACCTTATCAGAAAAGAGGAGCTCTTGTGCCTGATAAGGGAGCGATATGATGTGCTTAACTCTTGTGCCTGATATGTATGACAAATTTGTGTAGATATTAAATAAATTAGTAATATTTTAATTAAATTCAAATAATTATCTCTTCGATAAACGCAAATTCAATGTGTGGCATCATTTTAATTTAATGAGAATAAAATACTTTATAAAAAAGTATCTACACCACTTTCTAATCAAAATTTTAATTATTTAAAAAATAGTATATCACAATCATTCAAGTAAATTATATTTTTTAAATACATATGAACTTATTATAATATTAAAAATATAAACCTACAAAATAAACGCTAGGCAGTAATTTGGCAAAAATAACATTTTATTGAATAAATAAGTATTGCAAAGTAACAGTGTTGGCTTATCAGTCGAAATCATAGGGAGACCATATTTAAATTTACAAGCGGAATAGTATTTTATTTTATTTATTTATTATAAGATAATACATTACAAAATGATAACAAATTTATAATATACTATTCCCAGTGAGTTTACAAAACTCATTTCCATAAATAATTATTTTAAAAATAAATAAAAAATTACTAAATAATATTAAATTCGGTATATACTAAAAAGTAAGTAATTGTAAGTAAATTATAATAATTACGTACGTAAATATATGCAGGTAAATAATTCTTTATAAGGTTAATTAAGTAGATAATGATTAAAGCAATATTAATAATAAATAAATTGAGTACAATGATGAGTCAATAATAAATAAGTAAAGTACATTTAATAAGTAAATATGGATATTTTCGAATAAAAGGTTTCCACACTGATTTATGACATATACAAAATGGGTAATCCAAAATCACCACTCTCAGCTAGCATCGAATTTTTTACCATTTAATTTAATACAACTCAACATTTGCTGTGTGCTCTTTTGACAAGCTATCTATCCAAAAATGTCTCTTCCCACAGTAAACCATCCACCCCATAAAAAAATAAAACGTTCCAAGATTATAAAGTCGTCACACTAATAATGGTTGATGGTCCAGCTTACATGTTTTTTTTTTATCTTTGAATATCATCATTTTATATCACAAACATTTGATGTTCATGAACATTGTTCTTCTATTGTATCATTATTGGCCAGTTGTTTCACAAACCTGAAATGACAAAAGAACTTAAATAAAACTTTCACAGAACTTGAAAATCAACTTTCAAATTTGATGAATTTTTCAAATTCTGTGAAACAACCCGTCCTAAATATTGTTCCTATCGAACGATGTCTCAATATATCAATCCAACCCACATAAAAACTTAATACGATATGTGCGATGATTAAAAAATCATCAATTTCAAAAGAATACCTACTTCTGTGTGTGTGGTTCTTTCACATATGCATTTATTGTAATAAATACCAGCCACGACATTAATTCCGAATTTACCAAAAACGCCGGCAGGTAATTACAAGTCTCCAGCCTTGAGGTGAAATAAGAATAAAAACATGCGGTGAGGGCCATATTTGGAGTTAATAAAAAAGGAGTTGTGAAGAGCGACAAGAGCAGCGACTTCATTTAATCATCAGACAAATGTCGATATATTGACCATTGAAACTGGTACACTTTAAGAAACAAATTGCTGTAAACAGATTCCAAGGCAGATGACACTTGAAAGCCGCGCTTGTCCAGAATTTAAATTTTTAATTTCCTCGCTTGAGTTTTAGTTAGTGGCATGTGCAATTTAATAAATTTTAATATTGTTTTCAATAAGTGTAATTTATTTATTACTGTTTTTTTAATAACATCATATCATAACGAAAATATTATAACTAAATCAACTGTAAATGCAAATTGTGAGTCCTACACCAAGCATAAAAGCCGGACTCTTTTTTGGTGAGGTGCAAAACAAAATACTAAATTTGTTTAAAAAATCAATCCAATCTATTCTTCTGACAAAAAATATATAAACTTTTATCTAACAGGAAAATGGTAAATCTCCATCACTTTAGAAGTCAATTCAGTGGAACTAAAATAATAAATTTGTGTGTTAAATTAGAATTAATAATAATAATATTGGAAAATTTTTATAACACCGCTTTTGTGAGTAATCACCTCACGGGCGCTTGTTATCACAAAAATAACAAAATATTTTGTTATAGGTCACTTCTGCAAGATAATGAAAAATACAATTTAACACGATGTTAGACATCGAGACCCAGATTTAAATAGATGACCAAATTGTATGTAAATCAACGAGATATTAATAGGGGAAAATGTATATAGTTTTGCCGTGAATTTTTTAATAAAGATAATGTTTCGAATAGTAAAAATATGCAGTTTTGTAGATTGTGAACGCATCACAAATATTAACTTTTGCGAATAAATTTTGTATGTATCTACATTAATAATTCACGAATGTTATCATTTATCATGATAAGACTACAATCATTTGTAATAAAAACGTATTAAAACACATTATCTTAGTGATTTTTACACCCGACCTTTATAAAACCCCGGAAAAGAGAGCAGGCAATAATAAAAATAATTATACCTCTCATGTTTAAATTTAACAACGGTTCCTTATTTAGAAGGTGTATTTCTTTCAACCAACAATGTGCTCAAAATCTATTGCATTAAATTAAAAAATATTTGTCACACAACATTTCAAAAAAATATCTCATCAAAGAAATAAACCGCACATAGAACAAACCAAAAGTTGTCCAACACGATGTCAATTGCGCTGAGAACTTGCACTAATTTACCTGAAAGGACTTACTAGCGATCTCCTTCTCAAGTTAAGTATAAAATATATGTAGGTAACGAAGCCTTATTTGTCGGCACGATGATATGACACCAGAATGGCAGCTGAATTAACGTGTAATGGCACGCAAATAATGGACGGAATTAATCTATTCAATTCCCTAGAAAAGTTGTGTCTACTCGTTGCAGATTCACATACCAATTGAACGTAAAAAATCACGATTCTCAGTAAGAATTCCAGTAAAGCGGACATATTAATTCGAATCATTTACTGATTTAGCAATGAAGAAAAGTTCTGAAATTAAATGATGGAAATAATTTGCACAATTATTATTTTCCTCTTAATTATATACACTAGCATGCGTCATTTCAGCAAGACAAGATTATTTTTTGAAAATAGTCCCTATTTATTACTTTAAACATAAATTATATGTACCTATTTACGATCATCGCTATTCTGCCCTGAAAAAGTCTGCCATATATCCTATAGCATCGTCTTGCCCTGGACACAACAGGTATAAAACATAAATCCGGTATTTACTTATGTTTAAAAGAAACTCAGACTCTACCTTGCCATCCTCAGGAAGACAATGAAATATTTTCATCTCTCCAATTTGTTTTTTATAATTCAAAATGGTTAATTTTAATAAACGCCGTTTGATAAAATCACTTTTAGGGCGATTTACATTTTATTAACGTTTTCTGAAAAGATACTCATTTTTTAAAATAATTTAAAAATTTTCGAAAACACATTCCGATCTCAAACCAAAGTGGAAGGCTATTCCAAAAATTTTGACCCAGTCCATTGTAAGTTCTGTCTCAAATTCCAAAATATTCGTACGAGAGACCTGGCAGACCTGAGCTTTAGTTTTCTCTCAGTAAGATTATCCTTCACGCAGAGACCTGGTCCATCAAAACAAATGCAAGGCTATTCGAAGAATTTTGACCCAGCACATTGAAACTTATGTCACCTAGTTCCAAAGTAATATGGTGAAGTAGTTCCAAAGCATTCGTACCCAGTCTGTTTGATGCTTCAGACCTGGCCGACCCGAGCTTGAGTTTACTCTAAGTAAGAATATGTTTTACGCAGAGAACTGGTCCAGTCAAATAGGATGGTGCCAGCCCCCAAGTCTCAAAGTTGCATCAACCAATAATTGTTTTTCAATAGTTAATATGAGAAATATCAGATACTGATATTGTTAACATTCCTTAAATGTAACTACGTTAAAAACTATTAAATATTTTGTAGATTGCGATCAAATATTGACAACTTAACTATATCATATTAAAACGTTACTAAACAGATTAAACAGATTGTGTGGATGATTATTGAACATGTATTGAGTTGATCCTAAAATGTGATACCTAATGTATTACGAATAATATTGTTATCAGTTTATTGTCCATGAACCAGATAACACGACGGTCCATGCGCGAGTCTGCATTCATACACCTATAGTTACCTACATAGGAACACACTTTACAATATCCTCCGTGATCAACTCGATGGTAAGCCTTGTTTCCTTGTTATCTATGCAGATTGGATCACCTGTTGTGTTATAAGTGTAAATTGGATGAAAACAAAACATTACCTAGATTATAATGAAGTTGCTCATGGCATGAAAACGCATGTTCTGCATATTAATATGATATAGTTTACATGACTTTCAACATGCGTCTCAGCTATAAAGCAGAAAATTTATTTGTTTAAAATAGCTCCAGAACAATTATCGCGAAACTCCCCCAGATGAACCAGCCATCCTCTGACGGCCGGCATAGTCCAGTGGTAACGCATTGGACTGCCATTCCGAAGGTCGCGGGTTCGAACCCGGCGTGCGCAAATAAATTTTAGTTGATTAATTTGTGTTATTTCACAATTAATTAATTAAAATAATATATAGTATATTTGCGGCACGTTCCAGAGTGGAAGATACTACCAGTATCGCCCTGGTGTAAGACCACCATTCAGAATTGAAACGTTGCTCCAAATGGCTTTAGCCGTGTTTAGTGACTAGATCTGAATAGCCAGGTACTTCCCCACCTTCCTCTTTCTCTTCCCCACTTACCTTCAGCCTCACAACACCCCCCAATTGGGGATGCCATAGTCTCACTGGCTCCAGACGGGAGCAGTTGGGACTCTTGTGAGGTATTCACTATAAAAAAAAAAAAAAAAAAAAAAAAGATAACAACACAATGTTTGGTTTCACAATGATTTTATTAAAAATCTGTAAAACTGTTTTTACATATTTTTGTATGCAAGACATATCTACATGTTGTTGTATCATAAACTCAAAGAAGTAAAATAATTTTATTTTCCGAATTCTTTATTTTTGAATCCGTCAAGTGCGCTTTGGTGTGCGTCTAATATTTGTAAAATCAGTAAGGTTTCGGGATTTTATATAGCTCATTAGCTAATGCAAACATTTTTTTAGTACCTACGGGTACTAAAACAGGCGAGTTAATCGTTAAGTTTGATGACACTTTCGGAAATCATTTTACGGCTCTTCCTTAAAACATCGATAGATAAATAGTAATTGACTTCCCTTGCAACAGCTGTGAAGCCATTTTCAGTCGAACTTTATGTGTAATATAACCATTAATTTTTCATTTAATTTTTGTTGTTGTTTAGTTTTGCTGGTTTTTGTTTATTCCGCCTGTTTCTTCAAAGACACACTGAGAAAAATAAATACTGCTAATTTATTAAGAATCTTTTCAGATTATTGGTAATCCGGTTAAACGCGACCTTAACGAATGAATTAATAGGTTTCCTGGTAAACTTTTAGTAAATGACGAATTTACTATCACGATGTCAGAACACGTGTTCATTAAAATTGCTGTCGCACTTTGTGATTATATATTATCAAGGCAAATATAGGTGCATGAAAACGTGTTCCGATATATCAGGAAACGGCCTGCGATCCCGTTTTTAACCTGATTACCAATAATATATATGAATAGATTTTTTTTTTCATTAAGCTCACAGCCCTACAATTTTCCTCAGTGCCTGTGTCATCTTTGGGGATACTGTGTGGAGGGTCTTTTTAAGGAAAATAAGGAAAGCAAGTTCTGTTAAGGAAAAATGTATGAGGGATGAGAAGGAATCTAGGGATTAGTGTGTCCATGAGAGACGGGCGTATGATCTAGCCCTCGCGCTGCGGTGCAGGGCGATGGGTCAAGAAAGACCAGTTGGAGAGGTCAAATGGTCTCCCTAAACCAGCCTTTCCCGATCCGGCACGCACGCAGCAGATCGGCAGGCGCATCGTGAACACACCTCACCCGATGAACCCGGACACCCCTGCTAAATCACCAAACGTAGCAAACCACTTGCCATACAATGGCAGAGGTGTTGGTTATCAAATAAATGGTTCCCGGGGAGGCGGCACCCAAACCCGTCTCCCAAATTGTGAGGCGGGCTTAATAAATTAGCAATACTCCGTGCACCTTCAAATTATTAGACAATCCCTTCGGATTGCGAAAAAACCTTGATACTTCAATATAAATTTGACACACTTTCGTTAAAAAAATCGTACCTACTAGATTAAAAACAATTATTCTGAAGACACTTATTTGAAATAAAACCAAATCTGTATCAAATGGATTACTTTTATCGAATATACCTACCAATACGACGCGACGTAAAAATTTATTGAACACGGTGTTTATGTAAAATATAAGTGATTTTGATTTTAATCTTACACAATATTTAAATCGAGCAAGTAGCCGCATTCTCACCTGAACGTTGAATTTTAAGCACTGTGCAGCAAAAGGTGCCTCCCTCGTTTAATATGTTCATCCTCTTCAAGGAAACACGGGTAAATTACATGAGATTGTAAATTAAATAAACTGGTTAAAGATAGCATCGGCAGCGTCTTCTGTAGCACGCCGGGTATTTGTTTAACGATAAACTAATTTATATACCAGAGCGGGAGTATAATGAGAATAGATCAGATAAGAAGGAGTTTTAAATTCTATCACCTATTCAACTCCCTGGTGTGAGATAAAGGCGTGCTTTGGTTCTGGGCGAGCTTCTCAAACGGTTTCCTATCCTGTTTCACTACAGATTAGAGTTGTACGGGTGATTTTGTACTGTTTCTTTTAGTAACAACTTAGCAATTTGAAAGAGATTGAAAAGCTGTACCTTAATTATGAAAAAAGTTTTAACATTTTGAGAATAAAGATCTATGATTTGGAACTATTCAAGTTTTATTTTCAATTTGCCGGAATATTTGTATAATCGAATTATCTAAAATATATAGACCTATTAAATTATAAGATGTAAGATTTATTCAGGTGACCACAAAAATCAGAGGACGGTATTTAATAGGGGCGCAGACAGGAGACCCAACTATGTATCGCTACCCAGCTGGGCAATGTTGCAGGGATTTTTTTTATGTCAGCATTAAAGAAGCCCGGATTCAACATAGGAAAACGAGTCAGCCAAACCACCCGTTCGCATCCGTAAACTTTCACGCACGTCCTCTGGCATGCAAGGAATTCTCCTTACAGCGGGCTCCATTAAAATATCTGAAGAACATAATTACCTAACCTTGCGTCGATAGCGAGAGAAAAGAATTTTCATTGATCAGTAATTAGAAAAACTTGTTTTCAAATACCATGTGAATTAGCTTTTCTGTTGGTTGGTTTAGTTACATGGAAAACATATAATATTAGTAATATGTTTTACCAAATCATTACTTCGAAATGTTAGTTTCAAAAAATGTTGTAAAACTTGTACTTCATTAAAAACCAAGTTTATTAAATGCAAATGAAACGTAATGAGCTTGACGTTAAAATATTCTTCTTGTTATAACCATAATGATACACATTTTATGTTTGAAACGAGATGTTATTATTAAACAAAGGTGTTAAATAATGTACAGAATCTCTGTTCGCGACCCATAACTTGAGCACTCTGCGTGAAAATAATAGGGTACATTCTCTTAATTAAAATAACCTTTTCAAAAATAAGTTATTCCTTATAATAATATCTGATTTCACATTTAACCGTAAGTTATGGTTTATGCATAAAGGAGATATTAAACCTCCAGTCAGAATGTGTTGCAATTTCTGAAAGTGAAGATTACAACTCAACACCCCGGATCGCTCGGGGCGATCACAATGACACGATAAATAATCAAAATTACTGAGATCGCTTTATTATAATGGCTCTCGCTTTTCGTGTACGTTGAACCTTCTTAAATTGACTAAAAATTTAACCCACTGTACAGACAAACCTTTGTTTTGTTTCGGATTGCAGATACTATATTACACATATTAAAAAATAACATCACGGTATACTTAATTCCCTTTGAAAGAGCTAAAAAATGTATAAATACTGCTCATGTGCTCATAGGATTCGCTGATTTACAATGGAAATTGTAAATTTTGTTTTTCTCATTTTTTAATACAAAATCTTTTCCAAATTCTAGAACTACGTTTGACTCCGAGTAAATAGAGAGTGGCAGTTGTCGAGATGGTTATTATATGGTTAAGATTAAATTTAGCAGATAGCAGCTGCTTTTTCATAAGCCAAATATAAAAACTTTGGGCGTACACTACCAAATTGTAAATATTGACTCAAAAAGGGGGTGCTCAAACAAACACCATAATAGCAGGTTTATTAAAAAATGATGGCGTCTCCGGGTAAATATATATATATTTTATTCACGTTTATATTTAAAACTATTCAAAATAATCTTAAAAATCAATCAAAACATTGTTTTTAGTTTTCCAACTCCTCCCAACCGTCCGGATCCAGTGAGATTATTCTAGTATTTCGTGATACTGGTGGTATTGGGAAGATGGAGAAATATCTAGCTTCCCAGATCTAGTCACCAAACGTAGCTAAATATATTTCAAGCTAATTTCAATTCTGAACGGTGGTCTACCACCAGCGTGACACTGAGAGTAGGTACTATTTATTTAGGAAAGTGCCGCAAATATAAACGGTGTCCGGGGGTTAAGTACACTAACTTCGTGCGTCAAACTGTTCTACGTGATGGTAGAAGTAAATAAGATACATATATTTTTTTAAATTTCATTGATTTTTTTTCCCATACAATAATTTTTTCCCACAGAATAATATTTATTTTTCCGTTCAAACAATTTCAAGTTTTTAACCTGAAAACTACCTTGAAACATTGGAATTTCGAATTAAATTTGTAGATACTATAATTTTGAATCACCTCCCAACTTAGTACATTTTACCCCCGGATACCTTGAATTACGTACATATTATGTTAAATTAATAAATTGTGAAATAACATACTTAAATCAATAAAAATTTACGTGTGCACGCAGGGATTTAACAAGTTGAAAACGGAGGTCGTCATCATTGCGCGTGCCATCATCAAAGCTTATACGTCATTACAAAATCTTAATGGATTATTTTTATATCTCAATAATTTCTTTAAAAAAGTTGTTCCTACCCTAAGGCATCAGCAAGGGCACATAAATTAAAATAAGGGCACAAAAATTAAATTGTTAATATTTCATTCGTTATTATTGGCTCAGAATATGTCTTGTTATAGAGATAAGGCATTAGGTTTTACCATAGATTTATAACATTCGCTTTATTATTGTGAAGTTGTTGACCATCATATTGCCATATTGCCACACAACATCTCAATCAGATGATATCTCTCATCTCAGCTCCTTGTGTAGGCTTGTTGAGTCAGTGGAAATGCGACTGTTACGACTTGCCGCCGATTCCGTGGTCAGTTCTGATATTGGCTGTGGGAAGCGGAGGTTTAACCCAGTTTTCAGTTACTGGACACATGTCAAATGATAATTTTAAAGTGGGTATGCAACGGCCTCGGTGGTCGAGGGGTAAGGCTCTCGACTAGCAATCTTAGGTCGCGGGTTCAAAACCAGCGGGTAAAAGTAAATTTTATTTGTTTGTTTTGTGTTATTTCACAGTATTTTTTTTTTTCATTTTTCAAAAAAATTTATAGGATTATAATTTTTTGTGTTCTTTACAACCACCATACTAGGCTCATTTCCGTAATATGGCAGTCATAATGCTTTAAATTACAATGTTAAGATGTACAGAAATACCATTTTGTAAAACTAAATATAATAGGTGTAATAAAACATAAGAAACAAGATAGAGAAAAAAAAGAGAGAGAGATGAAAAAAAAACATATTTAAGGAAAAACAAGTCTAGAAGATACATATTTAGATATATATATTTTTTTTATTTTTTATTAGGTACAATATTTTTTACAATTCAAGTTTTATCAGTAATGTAGGCCTCACTGGGTAGCTTGCCCGTGCTGAGGCCTACATAACTGAATATAAACTAAGAGATATAAATATTATAGAGAAAGATGTATTATTATTATTCACCAATTTTAGTATATATTCGTGTTTGAAATATTAGAGTGAGCAATTATTTTCAAAATATTTTCTTTAAAAAATTCTAGAGAGACTCTTTAAGTACAAGACACATATCAGTGGTGTCAATTTTTTTTTTCTTAAATTAATTTTCCGACTCTATGTCCGGGTTAAATCTTCCCTACAGGATAAACTAAACCCTTTCACACACTTTTCCACAAATGATCATCTAGTCAATCCACATTATGCAAGTGCATTATATAAGCATAATAAATACAAAACAATACAAGAACAACACGTCAACTCACCATAGATCAAATGGGAAAATAATTCACTGACTCCAGATATTTTCATATCAGACGGTTCGGCTTTGTAGAACTTCTAATTGGACCTATTAATCCTATTTTTATTTTAATAGTTTTTAATCTTTCTGACATATTTTTATTCCACAGAGTTGAAGATACTCTCAATACCGCCCAGGTATAAGATCACAATTGAGAATTGAAACGTTGCTTAAAATAGCTTTAGCCATGTTTGGTGACCAGATCTGAAAAGCCAGGTACTTTCTCTCCCCACAACCTTCAGCCTCACAACATACTCCAATTTAAGATGCCATAGTCTCACTGGCTTCGGACGTTTGGGAGCAGTTGGGACTGTTATACAGAATTCAAAT
This sequence comes from Hesperophylax magnus, assembly GCA_026573805.1. Classification (NCBI taxonomy): domain Eukaryota; kingdom Metazoa; phylum Arthropoda; class Insecta; order Trichoptera; family Limnephilidae; genus Hesperophylax; species Hesperophylax magnus. The sequence goes on from JAIUSX010000039.1 coordinate 17,225,720, forward strand.
GACAAAATTAAATCATTTGTTTACCAGATTATTGTGAATTCTCAACTATAATGAAAACAACGCTGTAAATTAAATAGATCTAAAAATATATATATTCAAAATCGAAGTTTTGCTTTAATACGCGTTACTTGTATCCAGTGACCTCATCTGAATAGACGCTCTCAATCTTTTCTTTCTCACTTCCAGTTCTTTCTTTCTGCCCATTGTTTTCTTCCATCTCACAATCTTCCACTATCCACTATCTTCCGTTTCAGTTACAACACTGATGCATTTTACGGTATTCCATATTTTACATGGACATTTAAATTGATATACAAGTCAATCGGGGGAAGGGCAACCTAAAAAGTCCTCCAAAATAAAATCTGCTTGGGAATTATTGGCCAAATAAAAATTGAAAAACATTTATTTTACAAGTATACAGAAAGTACTAAGCTTATAGGTACTTCCTATTTCTTAGGGCTAACTTAATTCACGAGAAATTGATTACATATTAAAAATTATAATATATTTTATTATTTAAATATATAAATAGGAACAGAGGTATTTAATCCATATCCTTACAATACTCGTTTAACTTTAAATGAAGAACTAATTGTACCGAAGCATTGACCGGTCAGTGACTGAGTTAGCATCTCGTTTGGTTCCCACTTGGGCGTAGTGTTCAATTCCTCAGCTGGCTAAGTTCTCCATCACAACACAAGCAACATTTTCCGCTTATTGTGGTAGTAGTATGAGATTTTCAATCCTTTTTAAAATTTCCTTGAGTCTATAAAATATGTAGGTAAGATATCTTAGTTTAGAAGTGGTTTGATTAATATGTGATTTCCAATTAAGATTAATATCTATTGATACTCCTAAATATTTTATATTTTTGACATTAGCGAGTTCGTTGCACAGGAAGCACATTTCTCGATTGCAAGTTGTATTAAGGATTCTAATTTTAAGGTTTTGTTTTGGTTTGTTTCTTATGTTTTTATAAAAAGGTAAGTAAAATGTTTTGCTGTAGTTTAAGACAAGTTTGTTGTATTTTAACCATTTAGAAACAAGTGAAATACATACAGTTGCTTTCGAAAAAGTTTCTGTCCAATTATTACCATCCACTATTATTGCCGTGTCGTCGGCGTAAGAAACAATTTTACCAGGGATTACAAAATTACATAAATCATTAATATAAATTAAGAATAAAATCGGGTCAAGAACAGTTCCCTGCAGAACTCCGTTTTTTATCTGTGCCTCTGAACTATAATTATTCCCAATTTTTGTTTTTTGTGTTCTGTCTTTAAGATAATTTGATAGTAATTTTGTTGTGTCTTTTTTGAAGCCCAGTCGAGTTATTTTTTTAATGAGTAAATTATGATTAACGGTGTCGAAAGCTTTTCTTAAATCTAGGAATATGGCAAGACATTTCTTTTTTTATCGATAGATGTATAAATATTTTTTGTCAATTCATATATGGCATCCTCAGTGCTTAGATCTTTACGAAAGCTGTATTGGTTTTTCGACAGAATTTTATATTTTTCTAAGTGTTCAATGACTCTAAATTTGATGCATTTTTCGAATATTTTTGATAGGTTTGAAACAAGGGATATTGGTCTGTAATTGTCTAATTTATGCGTATCCCCAGATTTATGAATAGGTATTATAGTGGATATTTTAAATTGTTCTGGAAAATGACCATCTTTGAGGCATATATTAAAAATATGTTGTAATGGCGTTAATACATGTTGTTTTATTTTTTTTAATGTATCACATGATAGTCCATCATTTCCTTTAGAGTTGGATGGTTTAAGGCTATCAATATATTTATCAATTTCATTAAATGTAATGGGAGAAAAATATACTATAGAGTTAATTGAATCGTTATTAAAATCTAATTGAGGAGATGTCTCCATATAATCATCATTAACATTAATGCCGGAAGATTCAAGTACCTCGTCTACTCATCATCATCACTTTTGGCTCTACAACCCCTGGTGGGTCTTGGCCTCCTCAAGAGTCTTCCTCCACTCATCTCGGTCCCGCGCCAGCTCTCTCCAGTTTCGAAGCTCCAAGGCAGACAAATCTTTGAGGACTTTGTCGCTCCATCTTAACCTTGGCCTTCCCAGGCTCCTTCTCCCTATCGGTCTTGAGCTCAGCAGGGACTTTGGTTCTTGATGCTCGGTCATTCTCTCCACATGACCTAGCCACCGAAGTCTTCCCAGTTTTATGAATTTTGTGACGTTTAGCTCCTTAAACAGAGTATAGAGTTCATTGTTATAACGTCTGCGCCAAAATCCATTTTCTAGAACCGGTCCGAAGATGCGCCTCAAAATTTTCCTTTCAAAAACGTCCAGTGCTCGCTCATTCTTCTTAGTTAGAACCCACGTTTCGGCTGCGTACGTAAGCACTGGTCTAATTAGTGTTTTGTACACTAATACCTTGGTGGTTCTGGAAAGCAGTCTGGATTTTATATGTTTTTGTAGGCGGAAATAGCAGCGGTTTGCATTCACGATGCGCTTCTGGATCTCCTCTGTAGTGTTGTTATTGTTTGTTATCAGGGAGCCCAGGTATGTGAATCTTGGTACCGTTTCAATATTTTTGGCTTCCACATACGAGAGATGGGGTTTGTTGGGTACATCCTACGGCCATGTATTTGGTCTTCTGCTGGTTTACTACAAGACCCATATTTTTGGCAGAACTTTCAAGATTTATGAAGGCGTCTTGTAAATCATCGGGATTTTTCGCAATTATGTCGATATCATCAGCGTAAGCCAATAGTTGCACAGAGTTGTCAAATATCGTTCCTTTTTTCTCAATGCCTGAGTCACGAATAACTTTTTCTAAGGCTATGTTAAATAAGAGGCAGGCCAATCCATCTCCTTGTCTCACCCCGTAGAGCGCTTCAAATGATTCGGACAGATCACTGCCAACCCTGACTCTACACGTTACTGGGGACATTGTCAGTTTCACCAGATTGATCAGCTTACGCGGTATTCCAAACTCACTCATTGCATTATACAATGCGTTCCTATTAATACTGTCATACGCGGCCTTGAAGTCTACAAAGAGGTGATGAGTCTCGACATTGTATTCTAACGTTTTTTCTAAGATCTGTCTCAAGGAGAAAATTTGATCAATGCATGATTTGCCTGGCCTGAAGCCACATTGGTAGTTACCAATAATTTCCTCAGACATTGGGAGCAATCTTTTGTACAAGATGTTAGACATAATTTTATAGCCGGTATTTAACAACGTTATTCCCCTATAATTACAGCACTCGAGTTGGTCGCCCTTCTTGTGTAGTGGACAAACAATTCCTAGTCTCCACTCTTCGGGCATCTCTTCTTCTGTCCATACTTTTTGAATTAGGTTATGCAGGTATTGAGTAAGCTCTCCACCTGCTGCTTTAAATAATTCAGCCACCAGCTCATCTGACCCGGGGGATTTGTTGTTTTTCAGCTGTGTTATTGCCTGCTTCACTTCCTCCAGCGAAGGGGGTTCAGTATTGTCATTGTACGAGTCATCTCCCATGCTCTCCACCGTGTTGTGCTCCACCTCTGCCGAGTTGTTATTGAGAACCGTATCAAAGTGTCTCACCTCGTCTACTATATTTGTAAAAAAGTTATTAAAACATTCTGCAATGGTCGATTTGTTAATTATTATTTCATTATTTATTTTAACCTCATTTACAATATTTGAAGACATAATTTTTTTGTTGGCAATTTCATTTATAATATTCCAAGTTTTTTTAGTATTATTTTTAGCATTTTCAATTTGTTCACAATAGTATTTCTTTTTGCAGTTTCGTATCAGTCTATTTAGTAAGTTTCGGTACATTAGATATTTTGTTTTCAGATAAGGCATTGTTCTGAGATTATTATTTTGGCAATCCATTTGATATTTTAACATTTCTCTATATAATTTATCCCTTTGTTTAATTGATATAATTAATCCAACTGTAATCCAAGGTTTAATTTTTTTATATTTTCTGTTAGTGACAACTATTTTACTTTCACTTTTTAGTATATAATCTCTAAGAGTATTATAGAAATTCTCTAATGCTAAATGTGGATTTTCTATTGATATTACATTTTCCCAGTTTTCTGACTGAAGTAAAAAGTTTAGAGTTTTATAATCAATGTCAACTTTTTCTAGAGTTACAGAATTTCGGTTTAAAGGTGTATTTTTGAAATGGTGTCCATAAAAGGTCGGGTAATGATCTGTGATATTAGTTTCAAGAATTGAAGAGATAATATTGGCCGCCTTGTGCGACTTGACAAATATGTGGTCTAAACATGCAGAGTTACTTAAGGTTGCTACTCTAGTTGGTGAGCTAATATATGACATATATCCAAAGCTTGATAATCAATCTAGATACTCATTTTGGCAATTTACATTTATATTGTTATCATTAATATTTATATTGTCACCTGTCAAAATGGAAAAAAGTCAATTGTTTCTGTCAAGATTTCTAACAAAAGATTTTAGTTCTTTTACAAATAAAAAATCATTTAATGATGGGGATCTGTATATGGCTAGTACATAATATTTATAGTTGTTTTGAAAAAAGGTTAATTTTATTGCATTGGCTGACTTAAATTCAATAAATTCAGTGGCAACATTTTTCAGAGTATTATGAACGAAGACAGTGACTCCATCATGACCAGTATGCTTACAGGCAGAGGAAATTGTGGTATATTCTGATAAGTTATATGGAATAACATTTTTCATTTGAGTTTCAGTCAAAACAATTATGCTTGGAGAAAAATCTAGGTTATTAATAAGGATACAGAGCTCATCGAAGTGTTTCCTTAAACTTCTAATATTCATGTTTAAGATCGAGAAATTAATATTTTTAAAAAGTAGATTTAGTTCATATGGATTTCTACATTTATAATTTTTATGTATATAGTTTTCTTCAGCCATGTTAAAGGTTGATAGGTGTTTGCTATCATCAGACATTTTGATAGATAAAAGTTATTTTCACGTGCAATTCGGTTAGATGGTCCTTTATTCTGAAGGAATGTCATTCGGCTGCCTTTATGTGGATGATTGGAGCTGTTTCATCTTTTCTCATCATAACGTTACCGTTTTTCGCCCAGATGAATTTGTAGCCGAGTCTTGAGGATTTCGCCAGAAACAAGAGGTGTTTGTTTAGTTGTGTTAATTGTTCGTTGATGAAAATTTTGTTATCTTCCGGAAAATTTATATTTTTAGTGTACAAGACACCATATTTTCTTTTTTGGTCGATGATTTTGTCCTTTGTTTCTTTGTTTTGGAATGATACAATTAAGGCTGGATATTTGTTTAAAGGGTTTCTGTTTCTGATACGATATATATTTGTTATTTTTGATGATTCCATTTCGCATTTTATGGTTTCCATTATATTATTGACTATTTTTGGTAAGTTTTCATTTTCTTTAAAAGGAATACCTTTTAACGCTTTTTCCGCTCCAACCAATAAGGAGGCTAGGATTCAAACTTTACTGGTTTGAATCTGCGCAGTGTTGCTTTGAGGTGAATCGAGCCTCCCGCGCCGGCGCCGTAGCGAAAACGTCATCTAATGAAAGTTTGAAAAAACACCGTACCGAAAGAACAACCGATTTGTCAATTCAATTTTTAACAGTTATAATTAGCTCAATCTTATACGAGTGCCTGTGAATTCCTCCACCATACGAGCGCTACCAAAAGAACCATATCATCGAACATTATAACCAACTCTTCCGTAAGTCACATTTGCAAATACCTATCTTTTTGGTTCAGTGAACGGAGCGTTAATTTACATAGGAACATACCTGCCTAGATTATAACCATTGTAATCTAACTCATGTGTCAATAGTCTACGCGATTATCGCACCTGGTGACATAAAAATTATCACGTAGTTTTTCTCCAGCTCGAACGAAATGATACCCAGATTTCAAGATGGGGCAAATCTATCAATTTGGATGTCTATGATATTTTACAAATATTATATCAATTAAAAAAGAAAACTGCTGTTCATGGACATAAACACACTTCGTAATTCGCCAATAGAATTTAACGAATAGACAGCCGATCGGGGTTTTGCTTAGCTTCGTCAAACATCAATCAACCAGAAATGATTTGAAAATTTTCAAACGTTGGCTAAAGAAGGAAGAAAGGCAACGCGGTAGAGTAACCAAAAAATAAATCCCGATAATAAATCACAATCCAGTTGATTTATAATGTTACCCTGGCGAAGCTTGATCTAAACGAAACCCGGTCGACTATCTATATATTAAATTCAATGGGTGGTGTATTAAAAATTGTGTGAATATAATGTCATAAACTGAATTGCTAGCTTCCTTCGAATAAACTATTTTATATAATTTCTTCAATAGGAAGGTATTTTCACTGTTTTTTTTACTCTCGAAAAAAATTACGATTGTGAAGGTATTTTTATGTTAACGAATACATTTTCTATAACGATTTAAAATGTGCTATTTTCAATTTGCAGACAAAACGAAAAATTCGTGATTTCACGATAGTGATATATTAGTGATAATATTAATGAAGTCGCGGCACAGACAGACATCCCACAGGCGAATATCACAGGGGACGTTGGTTATATCACATATTATTACCATACATTGGGGTTTTCTGTGTTATAATGATGTTGTTGTCAGTTGGAATCATTTCCTGTTCGATTGATTTTGAATTCAATAATTATTTTTGAAAATATCAACATGTTTCTTCAGCAAGAAACAAAGTAAACTTATTTTATTTTATGTAAGTTTTAACAACCTGAATGTATTTTAAACAATTATTTTGTTAGTACCAAAATGGATTTGTATGGTATTCCACCATATCTCCCTAATTACGAACTGCAAAAAATGGTTGATGCCTACTATAGTTACAAGATTGTTCAGAAGAGAACAAGAATATATTCAGAAGAGATTCTCGCTTTCCACAATTCACAAACAAAAATGAAAGTGCGTTCGCACTGCGCGTGTACCATTCCGAACTTTTCATATTCCTGTACATTCCGCTATCTCCACTTTCAGAATTCAGGGCCATTTGTTTGTTCAGCACCGATCGCGATCCTGTCAAAAGCGCGTGAATTATGTCCCCGCCGCACGAACTGTGTGTATTGTTTATCGCTAGTTTGTACCGCACCACGGCACCGCACCGAGCACCATCGCCGTACGCGGTACTGCAGACTGTGGCGGGGTATTGGGTAATGGGTATTGGGTAGTCCGCGGCACGTGATTTAGGAAGATCTGGTCGCAAGCACGGCGCACTGCCTGTTAAGGCCCGTAGCAGGCGTTCAAAGACGGTTTGAACGAGAGAAAAAATCTCTCGACAAATGCTTTAGTCGTTTTGAAAGATACATTGTATTTTTTTTCATGCCTGTTACATATTAAATTACAGAACAAAACGTACTTTTTAAAAATTTCGGATCTCACTGTGCGATTTTTTTCTATCGATGGAATTTCATATAATTAACGTTTCGGCATAAGAAATTTATAGATATTATCTTCGAAAATAACATAAAAACTTAAAGAGTTAACGAGAAACTTGCTATAAATTGGTAGAAATTGGGTATACGGGGGCTTAAAGCTGTGTTGTTTCGTGAATCCTACAATATTTTACTGGACCTGAGATCTCCTAATATTTATTAAGCTATATAGTGAGAAGATACTTCTCAAGCGTTTTGTGATTTTGTATACAAGTAAAATTACTTATCGAGTAATGACAGTTAAATATATTTCTAATTTATAACAAATAGAGGCACATATCTACTAGGGTAGTAACTGTATTAACAATTTTGTACTAGGCAATTCACCCTTAAAAGAGTACTTTGTGTATTAACAATTATAAACTATTATATTATAGATACAAAATGGGAAACTTCCGCCTAAACCATACAAAAACGCTAATTTATCTGAATTCGTGAGTTCAAACAAACGTGAGCACAACTGCAAACAATAATAGTTCCTACAATAATATACCAGCGTCCTTGAGGTGATTTTCACGAAAACGGCGCTATATAAATAAGGCAAATATTATTGTATCATTATTTTTTCTGTTTTTTTAGATTTTCCTAATAAATGTAGCAAAATAAATGACCGGTCGGTGGCTAAGTTGATATCGCGTTTGACGTGGTGTGTTGAATTCCTCGGCTGGCTAAGTCCTCCATCACAACACAAGCAACACTTTTCGCTTACTGTGGTGGTACAAATTGTGAAAAAAATTCACAAAATAGCAAAATACTCAAAAAGTAATTTTGTCATAATCTTATTGAAATTAAGGGAGCTAGTAAAATTCAATCAATTATTGTCGATGTAGTGGTTATTTTTATTAACGTCAGTCAAACCACCTTTGAATTTTAAAGTATGTAGATGAAAATTTTTGTATATATTCAGCAAATTAAATGTGAACTATTTTAAAAATATTTTTTAAGACGGAAAGTATTACATCCTGTCAATTTTCCATATAGTCTGGAAATGCATCTACCTCGCTGTGTTATTACTGTATGATAATCTAAGACATAAAGTTCCAGGCAGAGTTGTACCGATCAAAGCTGCCAATTGCCTGGTAGTTGTCTATTGTGGTTGGTTTCCAGTTGCAGTTTGTTTCTCCTTGCTGCTGGTCCCGGTGCAATCGGTGGATCTGCCTGCCTTGCCTGCGTGCTAATAGGCGACTATTGATATCAGACAAAAGGGAATACCATAAACATACTTTACGTGCGATAGAGTTCAATAATCTTTTGAAAGTTCTCACTTATTAAAAGACCTATACGTTGAAGAATGGTCTTAGGAGACCATTGCGCTTGCTCTGAATCTAAAATTAAAAATAAACGTTTCATTTCTTGTAAAGGGAGAGGAGTTGAACAAATTCGACAACAATTAAAAATATTTTGTGTTGACTATAGACTATGTACGGCAATAGTTTAAATTATTTTTTTCAGGAAATTTATAAACTAGTCCCAGCGAGAAGTCGTATGTGACATCTTCGTTCTATTATCTTCTTTTTTATTGTCATACAAGACCTGTGAGAATGAAGATAACGATCGTACATGACGCAAGTGCGAGCTTTCGATCAATAATTTGTGTGTATGATGTACTGTACCTTTTAATTTTTTATCTACATTTTAATTAAATGATAATATACCCTATGAAAACTATGCTTGTGAGAATAACGAGATGTTATTTATTTAGTTCTCAAAAAGATTTATTTTATAATTGTTGTAGTTTTTTAATATAATTTATTTTTTATTTAAAAAATTCTAATCAATAAACAAATTAAAATTTTATCTGAAAGGTTTTTACCTACCTACCTACCTAAAAACTTTCGAATTTTCTATAAAGTTATTTATCGTTTTAAGTTTCTCCAGTTCGAGGACACTGTTTACTTGTATTATATACATATAGTATATTATAAGTGTAAGGTAATTTAATATATGTATGTATTTTTGCACTGATGAACATGTCGAAGTCGTAACACTTGTTTTTAGCCGTGCTTTTTCTTCTTCTTAGATTGTAGGTACTTTATCATAATATTATAAAGAGCTTAGTTATCATCACCTTACTTAATAAAAATTAAGACATCACAGTTCATATATTCCCCTTTTAATATAAATGCACATAACATAATATAACAATGCCTTCGTAATATTATTTTTATTCTGCGTACGCTCTAAAACAAATGAATGAACAAAGCACGTTTCATTTTGATCTCGAGCTTAAAGCTCTTCAATGTTCAGTCCATTTTTTCACATATTTTTTACTCATACACAATATTAATTTATGAATTAACTTCGAACATGAACCACATTCTGATCGGCCTTGGAGTCCTGGGAACCAATAACTCACCCAGGACGTTCATAATCGCTCAAAACCATCGTTACTTCCCTGCTCTATCCATCAATATCTAATGTGTGAGAAAACAGAGCTTTTGGCCTGAAAGCAGGCGCGATGGATTACTTAGTGATAAATTCATTTAATCAAAGCTTTAATTTATTACAACAGAAAATTCTCTGGTATATCCATGTTTCTTCTACAGGTGAAATGGTAACAAATTGTTGTGTCGGGCCAAACACCGGCCATAATAAATTTAATATTAAATATAAGCATCCATACAATCAATCAATAGTTAATTTGATTCGCACCAATTCGTAGGTGAGATTGATAGCTTCAGGATAAATCAAATTATTTTTAAACTGAATTACTTACATTATTGTTAGAAAAAAACGTTATTTTATTAGAGTAATAGATTTTTTAGGATCGAGTTCAAAATATTAAACAGTTTTTTTTTGGACATTATGATAATATAATAAACTGATATTTGATTTAAAATGGATTACTTTAGAAATTGGCAACTGAAGAAGTTTATATCATGTTTGCGAAGGGGGAACACGAAGTGCAAACCTATACATTATATTTTTTTCCAAATATTTATAATCTAACCTAATAAAACATATTTGTAATTATTGCTTAGTATTTTATAGCTGTAAAAGTTCATGTTTATTGAAAAATAGATAACTTAGTTTCAATCATTTTGTCCACTACATTTTTGATATCATAAAAGTAATCAGCAAAGCGATCCAAACCATGGTACTTACTTCATAACCAATGTTAGTAATTATACTTAGATGCGTGGGTAAACATTACCCTTGAGATAGCATAAAACATTCACTAGGCAAACAACAAAAATATAATAATAAGCAATAATTGTTGAATGAAATACTAGTACATATTGAATTATTTGCGGGTTAGGAAATAAGCCGACGTAGTTTAGTAGTTTAGTGCCTGATACCTGCATAATTCGCGTCGGTGACATTTTTTTACTTGGGAGATATTTTCAATTTGTATGGGTATTTCAGGCGAATAATTATTGCTTATTTGTTAACTTTTTCTGAATTCTTTTAATTGGTTTTGCACAAAATTTGAGAACCAGTTTATGGTAGTTGAAATTCTGTATAATAAGAGTCCACTGCCACATTGTTGAATGTAATGTAAATAATTTTTTTACTATAGCTTAGTATTCAGAGTAACTTTGTGTATTTCTGCGAAATTCAATAATGCTAAATTTAAAATAAAATTACACTTTCGAAAAGCGACACACGCCTAGAATGCTGAGTATCACAAATGAGGAAGTGACAATCATTGTTCTTGAATAATAAATGGACGAATAATGTGCGTCAACGTGGCCAATGATTGTTCTTAAATAGTGAATCATACAATAATCGTATCGCATTGTGGAAAATCATCATTTTGCAATGCAAACTTCGGAGTTGCTCGACAATATTTTTTTTGGGAATGTAAAGTAGCATTGAATTTTTTTTAATTGATAACAGTACATGCTGTAATATTATTAAAAATTATTTAATTATAATAATTATTTATTTTACTTCACAACACCTGTGTTTTTTTCTACGGTTTTAAAAATTTTGTTATCTCAAATTCACTTTCCATGGACATTCAAAGATCTTGCAGTGGACCTTCATGTAGGTATATATTACCTCTCGACACGATAAGTTTAAATATGTCGGTAAATGTTTATTTAATGCGACTAAAAAATGTATTTAAAAACTGAAAACCTTATTTAGACACTGGTAAGATGATATTATATTTTATTTTACCGTTTTATGACAATACTGCTGAGGGTGATTTCAACTACACATTTTTAAATTCTTCATTGACTTTTTTTTCGATTTTCGGCATGTGCATGAGACGATACATCTTAAAAATTATTACACGATGACGGTAGTTGAAACTAAAGTGAAAATGTAATTTATGGCAATTTAAGCTGACAAGGTAATTTAATAATACACAGAAACCTGTCTACTTGAATTACCCGTTGATTCAGGTAATGTAGGCATTTTTTATACTAACGACGTATTAAAGACTTGTATCCTTATTGCCTGCCAATTTTATTACCACGTCAGTAAAAAGTTTCTTCGTCAAGATTTTTTGCCAAATGACATTTTTTATTCAATGATTATTATTGAGTCCGTCTAATGTTTGTTTTTTTCACACTCTTCTTATTTATAATCGTCTAAATTCCATTTTATTTTTACATTTTATAAAACGTTAAAAAAATGCCTCTTTTTATTGTTTCATATTTTCTATGGTAATAAGTTCAAATCAGACAGATATTTTTGTAGGTAGGTACCTACTACCTTTAAAATAATAGTTAGAGTTGCGACTACCCGGATCCAACTGAATTTCAGTACATTTTTTATACTGAACCATATAAAATATGAAACCAACAACATATTGATACTGAGCTTTTTTATTTTGTACATATATGTCAGAATTATTGAATTTCCAATATTAGTTGCGATTATTAATGATATATTGCCAGGTATTAATAGTTAACGTATACTTATGAAGAAAAAAAAACAACAATTGTTTTTTAATGTTTTGCTTGAACGCAAATACTCCTTATTGCCTTAGAACTCACTCAATAGGCAATTTCATGATGCAGTTTTTATCAGTTTTGTGTAAAAGGTTCTTTGATCGCCTTGTTTTCAGTCTGATTTCCACGGATGCTTTCAGAAAGGGTTCATTGTACCGTGATACCGTGGATCATTTAGGCGCTGGGTGGATTCTTTAGATATCCATTTCAAGCAACGCGTCAAAACGCATCAATTCTAATGGTTTAGGCTCTCACCAGGGCTATTCTTAGAGTTTATTCCACAATTATCAAAAAATATAATTTAATATAACCACTTGTGTGTAATAAAGCATAAGCTATCGTTTGTTTATCCTCTTCGGACCAAAGTTTAATATATACTCGTATAGTATTCCTTTTAATATATACTCGTATATTATTCACTTTAATATACACTCGTACATAATTATTTTGACTTTAGGTTTAAACCTAAGTAGAATTTTTAATATTTTTAAGGTAATTTTATAAAAAAAATAAATAATATCATTTTCAAAATAATAAAATTAACAGTGCTTTCAATATGGTGTCCTCTGCGTGCAAAATTATATAGTCGCCAAGCTTAAATTTCCTAATAAAATGTAATTTATCAGTGACCTGCCAGGTGTGTCTCTCTTTGTCTATTTGTACACGATTAGGCCATTGAGAGGATTTTTTACGACAAAGGCGCTATATAAATTATGCAATTAATATTAATGCCGTGAAAATTAACAGAATGTTATATTAATTGGGGGATTTGTGAACCTGACAGTATTTATAAAATAATATGTAGACAATCTCAGGATTTGGCTTTTCAAAATAACATTCACCTTTCGAATGTAAATAAACTAGAAAAATTACATTGTTTATCCATTGAGAGAGACAGCCATTCAAAAATATGTACGTACAAGAAAACAGCTATATGAACGGCCAGCTCAAATTTGTTCACTGGACCTAGTTCAGTAAAAACACGCGCGTTGTCTCGGTAATGTATCTTCAATTTATTAATTCATCTTAACATCTGTCGAACATGTAAACAAAAGAAATACACAATTCAAATATGGCGTTTTCAACTAATAACATTATTTTGGTTCCTACTTTATCATTTATTATAATGCCCACAGATGACAAGTTTTTTTTCCAAGTGATCGGGTGCTTTTCAAGCTGTTCTGAGAAGATATCTTATAAAGCGTATCCATCGTATCCATCCAGCCTGGCTACTCTCTCATGACCCGGGAGCCCGAGCAGTCGAGGTGCCGGGATCAGAAACCGCGCCATTGTATCAATACTATTATTTATGTAGGTAATAAATCAAACGCGCATTAAATCCATGAATTATTACTATCGTTGCCCGATGAAAAAACGAAGGTATAATAACTGGCCAGTATAAGTCTGCAGTACGCGGTAGCCGCTCTCGTACTACGGGTTGATTGATTCCGTTGATTGAGATTGCTTTAGGATTGAATTAGGATCATTACCGTAATTGGGTTCTGGGATGCATTCCGATGGACCAAATAATGTGAATCTCCGAAGATCGCTTCGTGCAGGAGCAATCCTTAGCGAATCGCTGAACTATTATTCTAGTATTATTATTTATTATTCTCCTCACAATTAGGTATTGTTTTGCATTACCGTCGGTACCTACGTTCGGATTTAATCAAATTAAGGATTGAATGATTTCGATTGTATTATTTGTAACGTTAGATCAAAATGCTACGTTCGATTTCTGATGAGACCAACAAGATTTTGAAAACTCAAACTTTAAATTTTCAATCAATGTATTTGTGCTTCATTGTTATTATTACCTATACCTGTTGTTTCTTGTTAAAAGCTTTACCCCTCAAGCCACGAAAGGAATCTTCTAGCAACAGACATCATATTCCATTAGAACCTCTGAAGGACAGATCTGATCAGGACGTCTATACATTATAAAATCATTAATATATATTTTTCTATAATGGAAATATATGTGATTGGTTCGTCGTTGGAAAGAAAAATATTTTTTTCTTCTCAGTTTTTGCCAAATATTTATATTTGATTCAATGGTTAAAATCCAAAAAATTGTCTAAATTACATATCGGCGGATTCTTTCGTTGAAAGTCAAATTCTCTACACGAAATTGTTTTAAAATTATGGAGGTTCAGAGTCAAAATGTTGCGCAAGTTTTTTTGTTAACTATTTTATTTTTAAATTAAAATTTTATTATTTAGAAACATCGGTGTTCATTTCAGAAACAAAAATCTCAAAAATAATTTTATCTTGTTTCTAAATTGTATTCCTTTTTACGACAATTTCAAAATGAGAAATATATAGCACATTTAAAATACTTCGGAAGCATTCCGAAATTTCATGAAATTTCACCGTAAGACTTTTAGGTAAAAATATTTAAAAGCCTTGAGGGTTAATTATAATTATTTTTTGAAGAAAAGTTCTTCTAACGAATTTTTACTTTATGATGGCATTATTTATTTCATTAAAAGACAAATATCTATATTTAAATCACTTCATTTTCTTACATAATCGAGAAGTTTCAGTTTGACGTCATTGTCAAAATGGACATCGTCCACGAAATATGTTGAAACTTTTAATAACAGGTAAGTTTTTAGATTTTCACGGCCAAAAGCATTTTTGTTGTTTGTTTTTGGGGTGTTATGCCATGTTCCTTCTTTAGCCGATCTACCGGATCTGCCCTGATGATGGACACTGCAACGATGTCCGAAACGTCGGCTAAAGAAGGAGTTATCGCAACACGGCATAACACCCCAAAAACAAACAAAAAAAAAACTTTTAATAACAGTTGGATATTTGTACTGTTCAAATGATAACTAATCATTTTCATTTTTATTTAATTTAATTTCAATTTAAAAATCCCTTTTACAATTTTTTCCGAAATTGAAAGATTTATGTATTTGACTCTTTGTTAGTTAGGAGTTTGCGGGTTCAATCCAGCAGAGCGTATTAAGGCTCTACCATCCTAAATTCACAAACCACTCTTTATAATGAGATATATTATATCAATTTACGCGTTGATGTCAAAAATAAGCTTTTATTAAAAATTAAATTAATCAGATTTCGCACTACTATGTGAACATACCTATAATACACGCTTATAAAACTTATATGTTATTATGTGTTATAAAAATGTATTTCTGGCATGAAAAAATTATATTGCACCAATTTATTATTCCGCTCATCATTTGCTCCACATTGAAGTTCCGCCTACATCTTTAAAGCTAAGACATGTATTTATTTGACAAGGAAACCATGTTGGTACGGTTTTTTAACGAGTACGAGGAAGAACATACATACTTCTTTCTGCCTACGTACTCGAACTTTTGCCACGAACAAGTCCCATTTACAAATCGGAACATCTCCCAACAATGGAAGAAACTTTTGTTTTACGACTGTCGTAATTTATCTGGGCCACCCAAACAATTGGCTGGGGATATTAAACAATATTTGTTTTGGGCAAATGGTATATTGATACAAGCTATGCCGCAAAATATGGGACACAATAATTATTATTTAACTACCATTTTTAATATAGCTAAAAAAATCGTAGAATGTTGTAGTTGTCCTTAATAAAGTTATGATGTCACAAATAAATAACTATTACCAAATTATTTATTTATTTAAACGCCATAAAATGGCTTTCACAATAGCATACAGTGGTACACAGGAGAAAATTAGTAATAAATCACAGAGCTAGTAATGTGTACACAAAAATATTATTGAAAGTGATACAGTTGTTTATAGAAGTGCAGTGAGACAATACACAATTAAAAGAAATATCTACTAAGGTAATAATAGTTAAATGAATACTAGGTTTTTATAAGACCTGAAATAAATCGAGGTATGAGGAGTTTATGATAACAGATAGTAATTAATATAAAATATATTCTATGGAGGTATATAATTTTATAATAACAGAGAATATTTTATTTGTACAGAATATTAATATGTATAAAAAAGTGACTTGTTAACATGTATAATCTAAAAAAATATTTTTATAGAGTAATTAGTAGTGAGTTTATTGTTGCCTTCAAAATTAATTATACTTGGAATAGCTTTACTAATTAATACTTTAATAATTGGTATGATATAATATTTTTTAATAAAATAGTACATATGATAGCTAACACTATTTATATAAATAATATTTTTTTGGTAGATTAAATTTGCATTTGCAGCAACTATCAGTCTTCAATTTCTTCTTGATAATGTATTCGGCTTCATTACAAGAGGTGTCACTCAACAACTTTTCTATAGTTTCAACAAATAACTTTCACTTTAATTTAATTAATACATTTAAATTGCACCAGAAAATCCCTTGCGAGGCGGGTGAAAAAGCACAAAAATGTACGAAAAATAGGATTTTGAAATCACGGGCGCAAGACAAATACAAAGACCTTCAAATACAAAAAAAATATATGTAATTAGTGATTCTACATTTAAAATGTGTATTTCTTTAGTTAAAATTTTTATCAGATCTAAATCTGTCAAAAATTGACAATAAGTTTCTTCGAAAGGTAAATTTCTGATTGAATTATTTTTTGATGGGCAATGGAGTAAAACCGGAGGAAAATATTTTATAAATACTTGCAGCTTCACAAATCATACAATTATAGTTAGTAATACTGTCTCAGTTATGATTTTAAAAATTATAAAAAAAATTAGGTTACTCAATTTGTCAATTAAATGCTTAACGAGGAAGCTGATGAAAGGCGACGGATATCTTTTCTCTACACCCCTTACTAATAAACGTGTTTTAAATTTTACATAATCATTTAACCTACATCAATGTTTTTCAGTTATGTAAAATTTTAATCACATTTATTAGTAAGGTGCTCAGAGTTGACTGAGGCAGACTTAAGAAAGCAACGGTAATTTTTTTTTCTTGTGTTGTAACTCTTTGTATTTTAAATATTTTACATTGAAATGATAACCGTTGGATAAAATGCTACATATATTATTCTCCAGCCTCCAAGATCCCCCGCCCTTCACTCAATGTCATTGAATCTTATAAAGTCGTCACTCTGCCTCATCCCAATTTGGAAGCATTACTCCAAAGATCCATTAATTCCGCTAAATGCCGCCTACTTCGCTGCCCGCTACCTTCTACTTGCTCACCGCCTTACATACGGCAAAAAACTTGAAAAGGAAACAAACTCAATTAATAAATTATTGCCGTTTCATATTAATTTGACGTCGGGTAACTACAGTACAATATTATTTCTGTAGTCGGATCCGCAGAAAAAATGCATTCAATTGCGCGTACACAATCAGTGTTTTTTTAATGGCAATGTTTGAATATTGCATTCATAAGCAACGTTTGGTTTGTTAGTTGCGAAGGTAAGTATTAGTTAAAGAAACAAATGCAAGATATTTAACAAAAAAACTTACGTAAATTATTGATTGTTAGTAGGAAGAAATGATTCAATGAGCAGTCCCTTTTTGTGAAAACTAAAAAAGACACTAGAGCGATGACGTCACTTACGATCTCTCTCTGTGATTACGTTGTTTGACTCCAAATGGGGTCAAATCTGCCAAATATATCAAAGAATTGCTTATATTTGTATCCATATGTTGCTTATATTTGTATCCAATCGCTTACAAGCCGTGAGGGTGGGAAATAAATTGTCTAACTTCGCAACACTTTCTTCAGGGGTACCCCAAGGATCCGTTTTGGGTCCACTTCTCTTCATCTTTTTTACAAATGATGTCGCCAAAATAAACGAGTCATTTGGTCTCTTGTCAAACGAAATCAATAGTCTCAAGATCCGTATAACTGAATGTTTAGAAGCAATAACTCGTGTTTTGTCTTCAAATACTCTGAAGCTGAATCCATCTAAGACTGAGTTTCTATGGGCGGCCACAAACAAATGTCAACATTTCATAGAAAATTCACCTATTTCTATTTCCGGCAGCGATATAATCCCATAAACAACAGTCAAACTTCTTGGTGTCGATTTAGATTCATACTTTTCTTTTAAAAGTCAAATAAATAGGACACGGGTTTTTTCACCTAAGACAACTCAAGTCAGTCCGAAAAAATCTTCCTACAGAAGCAACAAAACGTCTTATCAACTCTTATGTAGTCTCACGTCTCGATTACTGCAACGGCATTTATGCCAGCCTTCCAAAATATCAAATTGACTAAATTGACAAATCAAACTTCAATCAGTGTTCTCAATCAGCACGGCTCTCAACCTGGGTTTCTAAATATTAGCACATTTCAGAACACCTTCGTAACCTTCACCGACTCAAGTACCCTGAAAGAATCCAGTACAAATTGTGCTGGATGGTTTTTAAATCCATCAATGAAATGGCCCCACTCTACATCTCTGAATTATGCGTCCCGGAAAACACTGGTCTGAGGCAGTCAACTCTTAGATCAGCAACATCAGCAGCTGTAGGCAGACTGACAAAACCAAAGCGCAAGCCAAATACTATGTTTGGTGATCGCGCTTTCGGAGTATCAGGGCGGAAGGTTTGGAATAAACTCCCTCCGTAACTAAGATCCATAAAAAGTCTAAACTAAAGACTTACCTTTTTAAGCTGTCATACCCTAAAATTAAATATAATACCATTCCTGAGATAAATTCCAGTTATATCCAATTTTCCAATTACGTCCTAAATCCTGTATCTAAACTTCACTAATAAACAATTAGTTTATGTTAATTAAGTGTTAATCTCAAGTGACTTACCAGGTAAGTATTGTACTGTGTGTTATCTCCATATATAGTTAGTAAAACATATATCATTGTAATGTATTGTATTATATATTTGTACAGCGCCCTTGAGGTGATTTTTCATATTTTTGTGTTTCATCATCGTTATAAAATTCAAATGGGATGGCGATACACGATGTCAGGTAAGTGTTAGAGAGACAGAGCGTGTTTTGAAGGTTGCAACCAAAAGGTACTAAGTTAGTGGTGACATTGTTTCCAATCAACTCCGGCTGAATTATATATAAATGATCGCTATGGTTCACCAAAGACGTAAACAGCGATTGGTGAGAATTTGAAATTGGATCGTTTAACAACATGGATATATTCGTGTAATTTGGAAATCCGTAATTCTAAAAGCTCATAAGAAAAAAATATATTTCGTAACATTATAATTATTTTTCAATATCTACACTCTACGGGATAGATATAACAGAAGTATCAGTTTTTAAATTATAAGTGAAACTTTTAAAAATTTAATTGCGCTACAGAGAAAGTGTGTTTGTGCAAATGCTTAGCACTTAAAAAGTAAAAATTAACGTAATTTAAGATCGATTTTGCATAATTTTTGCGATAAGAAACATCGTTTATTATTATGTAGATATGTATTATGTACATTATACCTACATTAAGTACCGACCTTTCGTGTAAATTAAAATTCCTGTTTCCTGGGTATAAGTGTAGGTATATCCTCACATTACCTGAACAGAATAACATATCTGTCGGTAAAAATTGTTAAGAAACCAATTTGATACACTTTGAGAGCACAGAAAATGACTCAATTTCTCGTTGATGAGGGATAATTATCTTGGTTAAACAAGACGTGTAATAAAATCTACTTGGTTTATCATTAACTCACTAAATACAGTAATTTATCAACAAGAAAATCAATCTCGAATTCCCCACAATCGATGTTCGATTAAATGGAAGTAGGTTATTTATTGGTTTGATGTTGAGACCATTGGGAAAGTTTGCATTGACGAGTTTTTTTGTTTGTTTTGTAATTTGTAATGGAGAGGCATTCACTTGTAACTTATAACAACAGTTTTGATAATTAAATTTTTAGATATTTTTGCGTTGGTGTTTTTTTATAAAAACAATTGTATTCAAATGCTAGACCAAAGAAGGATGAAAATAAGTTAATGTAAAAATAGTAAATAAAATTTGACTTTTTCCTTTCGTGCTTAGTGCGCATAGATTATTGAAATAACACTTAATTTTGACTAATTATAATAAAAAAAATCTATTGTTATCTGGGAACTGAAAAATATATTTTTGAAAATGTAATTTTGTTATAATTAATGTGCACTTGATTTGTCGTTCGCGGATGACACCATTTTGTGTTTTTATGCATTTTATCCGGATGACAGCAGACAATGTTGCCAAATGTAAACATCATATTTACAATTTAGGAGGTGGTTTTTGGAAACCGCCGCCTCAGGAACCATTTATTGGATAACTACCACCTCTGCCGTAGGTCAACCCAAATGGTCCAGTAGTGATTTAGCAAGGGGTCCCAGGTTCATGGGGGAGAATTTTGTCTAGTTGACGCCGAATGCGACTGCTCACCAGATAGCGATTCTCCAATCGACGTCGAAAAAACATACATTGGTCGACATTCTTATTCTTGAGTCTGGTCGAAGGTACGTACTTACATACTCCAAACCTCAAAAGTCGTCTTCTTTCTTCCCAGAACTTTCTTTCTATCCTTTTCTTAAAAAGACCTATCACCTATCATCACACCCCAAAGGTGAATTGGGCCCTGAAGGAAATTATTTCCTCGGGTATAACGTCAATTCTAACGACGAATTCAGCTTACGAAAGTTGTAACAAAATAGAATTAGACGCATGTTTTTCCATCTCCCCCGAAGTAAATGGTTTCCTCGTAATAATACGTATATTTATACGTATTAATAATGAGGCGGAATAGTAAAATTTTACCAAATTATGCAACGGAAGAATAAAGCACTCGTATAGTCTGCTGGTAGGGTAATAATTGAGACAGAAAAACTCCAATCCGTGCTTCCTAAAATAAAAAAAAATAAATAGTTGCTCCAAACCAGTGGTGAATAATTGTCAACGAATTATTCACAATGGGAATGGGCATGACATTTTTGGAATAATAACAGAATTTTACAAGACTTTAGGAGACTTGACAACCAAATTGACGCGCCAAACCTGTAACTCGCCAGTTACGCCCTTAAAGGCACACTAATAAATTTGTCTAAAATAAAAATATATAATTAAATTAAATAATTATTTAGGGTTAACAAAATATACTATAAAACTCACAGATCGACTGCTTAATTCTTGAATGCGTAACTTCCATTTAGCAAATTTTACCGTCTGCACCAAAAAACTTATTTTTTAACTATTATGAATTCTAAAATATTAAACATTATTTTTTATGTGACACCTCACAAAAGTGCCTCTGTCTATGCAATGTAATGACGGGTGAGCTATATCGCAACATGTTGAGCAGCGTTGAGGGGTGGGTTAAGGAAGGGGCTGTCAAAAGGGATTTATTAATGCGGGTTTGTACAGAATATATAAAAGAAGTTTAACAGTTTCCGGTAGCTCGTTTCATATACGAGCCGAATTACACAAAAACGAGTCGAAGAAACCACCCGTTCCCATGAACCAAGATAAAGTGTGAGGTATTACGCTCGCGTCCGTCGAGTTACGCGTAAGGTTATTGTCACTTCACTTTTTTTTCGTTTCATATAAAAATAATTACTATAAACTTTGCAAATCTAAAATCAAACACGTAAAGTTTTAAGATCGATACCTTTTTGGAATACATTTTTTTAAAGAAAAACAAACTTTATCTGGTTACGAATAACCTGACAATATTTGAAAATCTCCTACTAGCACCATGTGATGTAGGACTTAGCCAGCCCAGGAATTGAACACACTACGCCTGGGTGGGACCCAAACGCGATGTCAACTCAGCCACCGACCGGTCAATTATTATTTTTTGGAAGTGTATGGTAAGTTTTTAGATGCAAATACCGAGCATGGTATAATTTCTTTCTAACACCGCTAAAATCATATATCTCACCGTAATACAAAAGAAAATATACCAACTATATTATGAGTTCGTCTCAGTTCAGTACTGAGTTAACCCTCTTGTGACGTCACATGACTCCTTGTGACGTTACGGGCGTTTTATCGGACATTGGAAAATTGAAACATTGATAATTATTTTAAATGTTAAAATTAATTATTAAAAAAAAATCAGGTATTTAAGTTATTTGAAGGTAATTTTTAAAAATAATAATAAAAATAAACTGCAATTCCTCGTCATGTGGATGTTAATAATAATTCCATGTAACGGCGGAATTTAAACAAATCCCCTTGTATGTACATAATAACATTAATTATTACAAATCACACTGGTCTTAAGTGACCTGCCAGGTAAGTGTGTTTGTTTGTAACTGTTTTTAAATAATATTATCTTTTAGATAGAACCTAGGAACTCCTAATAAATTGTACAGCGCCCGTGAGGTGATTTTTTCCCAAAAAGACTATATACAAATTAACCATATTTTATTATTATTAAACGAATGTGCTAGTTCAAACATTAACAGAACCATTCATGTGTAGACGTACGGGATTTTCATAATCATGGTAATCAGCACCGGATAGTTATAGCTTTTCCCTTGGTCAAAGAGTTGCCTGTTTAAATGTGGTTTTTGTCACCATAGTCTCTATTGAAAGAATATTTTCCATAAATAAATTAGGTTTGTTGCCGGATTGATGACCGAGAATAATCATACTTAATATGGGAAAATCTTTAAAAATTGTACTTACCTATGCATCTTTTGGCAGTCGTAAATAATCATGTTTTAAAAACACTGAAATGTTTCCCTCTCCCAGCTGTGATAAAATTTTACCACTAGTATATTTTAAGTGTATTCCGCATATAATAAGCGAACGTTATGCCAATGTAATTTAATTAATTAATAATTATTTCGTTCTGAGAAATCACGCTTGGTTTTAGAAAGGGTAAAATAAAGCCATTAACACCATTTCGCTCTTTAATTTAATGTTCACGGGACATAAAACTAATATGTATTTATTTATGCAATCCAATTAGTATGACGTCGGCTTCTAGAGTGGTTAGTGACCTTTATGGTGTCACACAGCTCTTCACGGTAAAATTATTTGAGAGAAATAAATACCTACCTCCATTCTAATCATTCCCTCATAAAAAATATGTAAATCCGTCTCAGAAGTAACATTGTCTATTGAGACGGAGAATTTATACGAGGGTATCCAAGGAATAAATAAAATAATGTCAAATAAATAAGATGAAGTAAAAGGGAAGATAAGTAACTGACACAACGCACGTGGTTGCATTGAAATGGGTCCAGTGGACAAACTTGTGATTTACTGCATTTAGTATCGCACATAAGCCTGTCGGTCCGACAAATTGTCACCGGCTGCCACAAACACATCGCTCCAAGCACTTTTTCGTGGAAAAAATGCCTTCCTGTACTTTTGAGATGTGCACAAATCATTCTCGAGCAAAAAACAAATCTGACGGATTTTTTTTCCATTTGCATGTACTTAAAAATCACTTATTATTTCAATAAATGCACTTATTCAAAACGTTTTTCGAATATAATGAAGTAAGACAGCGAACGAACAACCTAGGGATAGAACGTCGTATTCTACTGCTCACTCGTTTGTGAAAAGTGAGGGTGAAAGCGGCCGAGGATGTGCGCGGCGAGCAGTCTCAGCATGATGTCGAAGCAAAAATGCTCGTCACTTGCCTGTGACGTCATACTTGCCGCGGACATGCTCGCCCGTCAGTGGGCCGCTTTAAGCTCGCAACTAGTGTCGCGAGGATGCAAGAGAAACGGGAGACGTTCATAATAATACAGCCGTTTCACCCGTACACTTATTCTTTGAATGGCTCTGAACCAGTTGAAGCTTTGAAGTCAGAACTAAAGAACATCTCAAAGCTATAAATGGAAATAGTCAATCAGAGTTTGCAGATCACCTTTTGAATAATGATCACAATTTTAAATAATGAAGACAATATTAGTGATTTCTAAACGAAAATCTGAAACAGAAAAATCAGAAAAGGAAACGGTCACTTCTGGGACTCGAACCCAGGACTCCTGTCTTTCCGGGACAGTGCTCTACCAACTGCGCTAATGGGACCCTATTCCCCTCGGTCACTTTTAACTGTATCATACTTCGAATAAGAACTACTAACATTGTCTTCATTTTTTCACCGCACATTTTTATTGGCAACTATCTTTATGTATGATCGCAAGATTCAACCCGAACTAAATGCAATCCAGACAGCGTCTTTTTTTAGATAAACCTATCTTATTTTTTTTTATTTAATGTGCGACATCTGTTGACTTTTCTGCAAGTCTAGAATGAATATTTTATTTTTCGGAATAACTTTATTGAGTAAAACCTCAAATTGTAATATTTAAATAATGAAGACAATATTAGTGATTTCTAAACGAAAATCTGAAACAGAAAAATCAGAAAAGGAAACGGTCACATCTGGGACTCGAACCCAGGACCCCTGTCTTTCCGGGACAGTGCTCTACCAACTGCGCTAATGGGACCCTATCCCCCTCGGTCACTTTTAACTGTATCATACTTCGAATAAGAACTACTAACATTGTCTTCATTTTTTCACCGCACATTTTTATTGGCAACTATCTTTATGTATGATCGCAAGATTCAACCCGAACTAAATGCAATCCAGACAGCGTCTTTTTTTAGATAAACCTATCTTATTTTTTTTTTATTTAATGTGCGACATCTGTTGAGTTCCCAGTCCCAGATGTGACCGTTTCCTTTTCTGATTTTTCTGTTTCAGATTTTCGTTTAGAAATCACTAATATTGTCTTCATTATTTAAATATTACAATTTGAGGTTTTACTCAATAAAGTTATTCCGAAAAATAAAATATTCATTCTAGACTTGCAGAAAAGTCAACAGATGTCGCACATTAAATAAAAAAAAAATAAGATAGGTTTATCTAAAAAAAGACGCTGTCTGGATTGCATTTAGTTCGGGTTGAATCTTGCGATCATACATAAAGATAGTTGCCAATAAAAATGTGCGGTGAAAAAATGAAGACAATGTTAGTAGTTCTTATTCGAAGTATGATACAGTTAAAAGTGACCGAGGGGGATAGGGTCCCATTAGCGCAGTTGGTAGAGCACTGTCCCGGAAAGACAGGGGTCCTGGGTTCGAGTCCCAGATGTGACCGTTTCCTTTTCTGATTTTTCTGTTTCAGATTTTCGTTTAGAAATCACTAATATTGTCTTCATTATTTAAATATTACAATTTGAGGTTTTACTCAATAAAGTTATTCCGAAAAATAAAAAAAAAGGAAAAAAAAAAAAAAAAAAAAGATCACAATTTTGATAAAAATTCAGGTCTTAAAATACTTCGCACAGGATATAAAGCATTGCAAATAAATAATTTAGAAATTTTAGAAATTAGAAAACATGTTAATATAAAAGCAGATATAATTAATAAGCAAAAGAAAATTATAAACCCTCTTTTAAATATTTTCCCACTCAACTGGTGTTTCCCGTCTAACGATATTGTAATTCCTAATTCTGATAAACCCCCCCCTTCTCTTACCCCTCCCCTGCGCTTCTTCATTCCAATTGTAATATATATTTAATTTTTGACTTCAGTGTATACTTTCTCCTGATGAGGTGAACTTCGTTCATGAAACTTGTAGAGGTTGAATATAATAAAGTGGTGTAAACAAAGTTATTTGTATTTTAATAAAATAAAGTTTAATGAGATTACATTATTTTATCTATTTCCGTTGTATATCAATGCATATGTACGCAATAAAATGTCAACATAATATTGTAATAATCTATTATTTAATTCTTCTTTGTTTTAACTTCAAATTTTATTAGATACAGTAACAGTTGATATCAGTTGGGCAAGACTTTATGACTTATACGCCTTTAAAACAGAATCAACATTTGATTCAACTTTTATCTTGAGTTATTATAGGTTGGATAGGTTAGATTAGGTTAAGTAAGGTTAGGTTAGGATAGATTAGAAGAGGTTTGGTTAGGTTATGTTAGGATAGGTTAGGTTAGGTTAAGTTGGGTTTTATTACATATATATATTTTTTTATTTAAACTTGCTTTAATACCTTTATTTTAAAAAATAACTGGTTTTTTATTTACGTTTTTTTTTATTGTTAATTAAATTAACAAATAATTTTATTTTAAATTTCATTATCTATGTAATAATAAACCGTTTTACACATTACTACACATTATCACATTATTACATATTTTTAATTATATTTTAATTTTTGCGTTTCTAGCTTCCGATTGTGTTTCATGTTTTTTATTGTTAGGTTGGCAGTGTCTACACTGCCTACAAATAAACACGAATTATGCGTGAACTTCATATCGGTGTTCTGTCGTTGTTGTTTGTTATTAAGTTGAATCAAATGTTTGTTTGTTTTTAAATGCGTATTAAAACGGTAGTTGTAGGTAAAGAATTACCATCAGTTGGAGTAAAATTAACACCTTTTAATTAAATCTAATGCTAATCTCATCGCACAATTACATCCCTTTTATCCATAAACACGGGTACAATTAATGAATATGTAATAATCTATTATTTCAATCAACTTTGTTATAACTATCTTTAGTTGTTGTGACAAACTATATGATATTGATTTACCTTAACGACATTGACGGTTGTAACACATATTTTAGCACTACAAGTCTCCTATGAGCAGATTATATTAGATACAGTAACAGAAAATATCTATTCTAGACATGTAGTGAATAATAGTGTTTCATCTAAAAGAATCCATCACAAATACATACAATTTCATTTATTCAAACAACTAAATCATTCTTATTATGCCTAAATTAAACATGTTATTATTCATTAACTCCTTCCTGTTCCGTGTTTTAACAATATATAGTATATACTCACCCTCTCTCTGTGAATGACCTAATATCTACCTATTAAATATAACTGTTGTAAATGCAGCAAGTTTAAAATTATTTTGTCAAAACATGGCTTGAAGAAAAGACGTCAAATTAACTTTTTTCAAGAAATAACTACAAAAATTCTTTATTTTCCATTTTTAGAAACTGAAATACTCATTTCTCGTTGTTATATAACTGATATACAGCGGATATTCTATTAAATATCCAGCAGCCAAGTGGGGGAGTAGGTTGTACCCAAAATTACTATCCTCATTATATTAGCTTAAGTACTTGACACATAATATTAGTATTTTACGTATTTCAACGCAAATACATAAGTTACTATTAATAATTGACTGAATAATTGGGATTTCTATAGTTTAAAGGCCCATAAGACAGAAAAATGCATGGGGTCGTCGGGAGACCCACTTGGTTACAGACGTTTTGTTTGGCATCTTGGCCTGTCAAGAGTTAAAAGTGTGTATTAAGCGTTATTAACAAGATTTCCAAATCTCTCAACCGTCTGGAGTTGATGAGAATATGGCATCCTTATTTTGGGTATGTTGTAAAGCTGGGAAGAGGAAAGTGGGGAACTACCTGGCTATTTAGATCCGGTCACCAAACGCGGCCAAAACCATTTCAAGCAACGTTTCGACTCTGAATACTGAGAGTATCTTCCACTCTAAAACGTGTCACAAATATGCCTTAAATTATTTTTAATTAATAAATTTTGAAATAACCCAAATTAATCCATGCAAATTTACTAACGCACACCGCGATTCGTAACCGAGGATCATGATCACTCAACCACGGAGGCCCTAAACAAATTATTTAAATTTTTCACCCAATTTCGAAGGCAACGCAAAAAAGTGAATTATTATTTATTACTACGGGCATGAGATATAATAATTTCCGTGATCCGAACCCAGTCTGATAATCCAACTAGCGGATAATTGTAGAAGCTCCCGTAAATCTCTGTGCTCAGATAAATCAACCAGTGACACCTGTTGTCATATTACCTGATTGCAAACTTAAACACTGCTGAAGTAATTAAGCGGGAGGAAATGGCGAGCCGCTCGCTCTCGATTCACGTTCCCCGTTCGTGAGGAGGAATGTCTCAGCAATTTATGGACGGTTTGTTAAATATATCAAATTATGTGTATGAACAGATGTTGGTAGAGAGAAATATTATTGAATATATAATAAGAAAGAGGATTGGTGTGCTTTTTAAAAATTTTATTTCAATGATTATTATTTTTTATTTAATTACCAATTCTCTTGTACCTAAAGGTAAGGTTAGTTCTGCAGTTATGCGTTTATCTCATGATTTGTAAACATCACGTGTGACAATGTCATCAAATGGCCATTCAGAGCCATTTTGTTTTTTTACACTTGAAAGGTCTCCGTTAAATGGCGATTCTTAGCTCGTTTTAGTTTTTGAACAAATTATGATAAGCAGAAGAGAACTATCAAGTTGTTTAGCTTATCGATTTGTTACAATTTAATAGATAGCTGAAATTTGCCTACATACAGCGTTTAACGAGGACCTTTAAAATTTAAACAAAAAACAAAATGGCGCTTAATAGCCATTTGATAATGAAGGCTACAGTTCTTGGCTACAGTTCCAGCCACTTTTTGCATTTATCATCTACATGTTCTAACTTAAATTTGTATGACTCCCTCCATTTAATAAAAGTTATTCCCGTGTTTTAAATTTTATATAACTGATAAATAACCATTAATGTGTCGTAAAACGATTGTTTATCGGTTGTGTAAAATTTAAAACACATTTCATACAACTATTGATAAAAAAAAACCATCAATGGGTCGTAAACGATTGTTCATCAGTTGTGTAATATTTAAAACTCAATTATTGGTAACTACGCAAAACCTCAAATGTGTCAGTGTAATTTCATAATACAAATAAGTTATAGCAACACGCGAGCAAGAAAATACCTAAGCCAAACTCAATAACTACGACAAATCTTATTGAATAATGTGCCTTCATAAATGTATCCTTAATTTAATTCCCAAGAGGGTTTACATAATGTTTTAACGATTTTAGAAAAATTACTTTATAAGTGCAATAAGGAACAAATAATAATAAAAGATAAAAATTAATTCAGGCGATCTCATTGGCTTACTTTGTGGTTAGGAAACGTAAGATAAACATTTCCAGAGCTTTATTAAAATTTACGATTTCTTCTGATGTTTGATTCAATAAAGAACGCGTTCTTAATCCAAAAGCGCTTATAATCCGCCAGCCTCAGCCATTTAGGACTTTACTTCGACTTTATATTATATTAAATCGCTTTGCATCTTCCGAGTTGAAAGTGCATCTATATAAAAAGTTTTACGTGCCAAAAGCTCGAGGCAATTCGCGCCGGACTGGCGGATAAATTAACTCAATTACCCGCGTAATCCGATTTTATAACCATTGCTTTAAGATAAACTTTACAAATTTAAGCACTCGCAGGCTCTTCAGGGATATTGCCAGTCATATTGAACATCGAGCCTTATCGGCGACCCAATCTTGTCGATACGAGAATATTCGCGGGTTATTCGATTTTGAAGTAAAAAATTACAATGCTCGTGTTTTTAATATGTTAGGTGGATAATGTTTTATCATCTCTTTTTTATCAATGTAATATTCTCATAACTAAAATGTCAACCCACATGCTCAGTGTCACTCTAAAAAACTATATCGACCATGATTTTTGTTGTTGTAATATTGAATCTACTTGACATTATGCAAATTGTGTAAAGGTATAACGTTATTAATTATATACTAGCGCTGTCCCATGAAAATCACGGGATATTATAATATATTGTGTAAGGAGGGATACTGCTGACGATTTATAAACTTCTGAACGGTTTATAATCAGTACCAGACATTCTGGCTAAAATAGGTATCTATTCTATGTCCCTGATAACTTTACGCATGGTCACTAACAGAGGATACTTCCGACGTGCATCTAGGATACTTCCCACGTGCAGAACTATCTTACTAATGCTGATGCCCTTGGGAAGACATTCTAGTTAATTAACTCGAGAGCTAGCACTCTTCATTGGAGTAGAAATTCAATAACATATGTTTTTCACTATTACCTATTATTACCTAATTTTATGTACAATGTAACAATGTTATAAGTTAAACAATAAAAAATAAAAAATAAAAATAAACTGCCTTGCAGAAAATGTGGATATTTTCCAAGTGTCACTTATTTTTTTTTAATTTTTAATCGCATTTGCAATGTTTTGTACTGTTTTTGCTATGTGAATTGTAGGATTTACATACCTGAAATTATTTATAAAATATAGACATGCCTTAGGATCATTGCCATTCAAAGAAATACATTTTGTCTAATCCCATTTACAACATGATTATTTTTTCGATCAGAAATTAACCTTTCGATCGTTTGAAATGTCATTGCATTTCGAATGAAACGGTTATTGAACTTGAAATATCACTAAATCTTACACAAATTTATATCTACTTATAAAAATATGGCTTAAAGTAGGTGTAGGC
This sequence comes from Hesperophylax magnus, assembly GCA_026573805.1. Lineage (NCBI taxonomy): Eukaryota > Metazoa > Arthropoda > Insecta > Trichoptera > Limnephilidae > Hesperophylax > Hesperophylax magnus. The sequence continues at coordinate 17,256,311 of JAIUSX010000039.1, forward strand.
ACTTACTTTATCGCTCGTCCAATTTATTCTTAACACCAGTTCTTATTTTAAAAATTATACTTTCAAAGCAAATTTGAGTTCATTGAATGTAAAAATTTCACGCTGGAATAACAAACATTTCACTCTCAGACAACAATTAGTATGTTTGATACCGTGAGATTTTCTGAAACTTGGGTCAGATTTAGTTCAATTGCATCTCTAATATTTATTTTATTATTAAATTACCCCATTCGAGGCAAACTCCCGTATTATTGTGGTTACTTAATACAAATGAGATTATTGTTATGATAATAATATATTTATGTGCATAAATATGTAGTAAAACCATAAAATATAATAATAAAAATAGTTATTACTTGTTTACTCGTGCCATTATTTGGGCAGCTGTCTATGTATTGGTGGCATACAGATTTGGGTGCCTCTGTGTTGGTACGCAAATCAAGACGTCGCACATTGGGGCGACTTCATGTAACGCGTTGGCTGAAATTCAGAAAATAAAATGTTCTTTACAATGAAGCAAGTATGCTAGTTTTGAAGTTCATTGAGTGTTGCATAATTACCCCGAAGCGTTTCGCCCTAATCGCGATACTGATGGGAAGAGATCAGTTTGAACTTGACCTTTGTGCTAGTGACTGTGTCAGTTTTCGAAAGCGTGTAAATTTCAATACTTTTCAAGTTTATAAAAAGCAAAATCTATCAAGTGTACAGATCCAATTCAATATGGATACGATGTCTTATGGTATGTACTTTTATTATATTATAGTAGTTATTGATACCCTCATATTATATGTCATAAATTTAAATTAAAACAAACACCTCTTTGAATGAAATATTTTCTTGTAAATATATTAAACATAGGGGTATATAGTTTAGAGTTCCACGAGATCCCGTCATATTTTAATTGTTTTTATATAGTTTAGTATCGTAGCTACAAGATTTAATTATAAGTACTTGCAAGTATGCACAATTTTTATAATTATAGTACTTGAAAGTGAGGACTATCAGTTTTCATAAAAAACAGTTGTAGTCTAATAATCAATGTGTTTTGTTTTAGATACAATTTCTGACGTGGTTCTTACGAGATTCGAATTATACATGATTATGAAGAATTCTGGCGTTAAGAAATTTGACGAAAAAGTAAAATAACTGAAAAAAAACCTCTTAGAACTTACTCATTGTCAACTCTTTAATCAAAAATAACTTTTGAATGAAATAGCTGCATTCTGTTCTAAATTGAAAACCAAATGGTTAAAGTATCACAGAATCCATGACTTCTTTTTATTAAATAATATTTTTTATTAAAAGAATGGCTCGAAAGCCTCCTTATGTTTAAGAATTATAACCTTTACCAGAAATAGTAAAAACAAAGAGAGGTCGACCCACACTGTCATTTGATATGTCGTCTGAGCGTACGAAACGTCATAAAACTATACTATTGCGATCTAAAACATCTAGTACTGAGTTAGCCTTTGCTACCCACATGAGTTTTCGGTTGGCAGGTAAAGCAGCAGCATCGACTGTAGTCAAAGACGTCACGTTAAGTACGCCGACCAGAGCAAATAAGTACAGAAAAGCTTTTACCGATAAAACCCAAAACAAAAAGGTATTGAGTGGTGATGAAGCACTCGCTTTGATTTTAGATGCCAAACTTAGTCGCTACCAATACAATTTAATAAGAGGAAAGGATAAAGAGGTATTTCCTTCATACAAAATTGTACAAGGAGCTAAGAAAAAATGTTACCCATTAAGTGAATTCATAACGGTCACGGAATCTTCAGCGGAAGTGAAATTGCAACAATTGCTGGATCACACTGCTGAGCGTTTAATACAAGTTCAGCAGCCGGACAATGAAGACAATTTCAAAAGAAGTACTGAAAATGCTAAAGACACCAGACCCTAATACGACTACCAGGAATGATTCGATAGTTGAATCAAGTAGTGATGACGATAGTATATTGTCACAAGATGATGAAGACGATTTATTATGTGTATAACTGTCAATAAATAGCACGAGAAATAAAGTGAGCATTTTGACTGATTTAATTTATCTTATATTATTCAATTTTATATTTTTGTACTAAGTATGCGTGACTTTTCGAACATTTTTTTTCACTTATTTTTATCAACATGTCTATACGGAACTAAAAATCGAAAAAGATTTGATGTCATTGCAACCACTGATTTGATGCCAACTTTCGGGGTCATCGGCCCCATTGTGCGTCGCGTCATGTAGGATAACAGCGGACTCTAAGAAATCTGCTTCTCCAGTCTTCAACTCCAGTCCAGTTCTCAAGTCCAGTCCTCTTCGTATACTATATACATCACTTATCAATAACAGGGTTACCTCAATCGCAGTATGTTTAGCAGTTATTCATAATATTACTCATTACCTTACGGAGTCACCGAGGCAGCCAACTTATGAGATTAAATATTATATTGTTTGTACCTTCGGGCAATATCATCACAGATATCGTCTTTGTCAAAAATCAGGCTAAATGCAATAATTCTTCATTTTGATTACCCTATTATAATATTAAGTAACGTTAATTTATGGGAATCGATAATTTTAAATGTTGCGTTTTATTAGAGATATTGAAGCATTTTGCTGTCCAAATTAATAAATAGTAACCGAACTTACCCATTCACTTAAAAATTATTCATTTTCAGTTATACTTCAGTAAATATTTATTTTGTAACCGTAAATAGGTATCTCATGCTTAGAGTAACACTTATAAAATCAATTGAGCTTGTCAGCTATCACATAAATTTCATGAAGACTTCAACACATAGACCCTAACCTCTTTAAAAAATGCCACTTATACCGAGACCTCAACGCATTTTCAATTCACTTCATGTAATATTCTTTTATTTTTTTCAGTATATTGTTACTACAATGTTACTACTGTTAACATATCTATGTACTATTACGATATACCTTAACTGCTACTAACCTAATATACAATACTGTCGTCATTAGCAAGAAGCACAGTATCTCTCTTCAAAGTCTCAAAAACGTTGCTGTGTTTTTACTTGTGACGGCAGAATAATAACACATTATCGAAAACATGTGACCAACTTAACGCAAATACTCCTAGTGAGGTATTCACAAAGCATTACGACTTAACTATTTACGTACAGTTAATTTTAAACTCTACTGCAATGTTTTATATTAAGATTTTTTTTATTACAGGCACTTATCGTATATGTCATCTGTAAACTGTATGTACGAATATAGAAACAAATAACTTGTATGGCCAAATAATAGATTAAATGCTTTCTGCAGAACACAGGTGAGTTACTAATATTATTATTTTACTTTTCATTGAGAAAAATTTTGCAATATTATTTATTTATACGTTTAAAAGGCCTCTTACATAAAATTGATAAATGATGCAGTGTGCATAGAAGAATGTCTGTATTATATAGGAAATAATAACAGTATGTAGATATAATAGATACAAAATAGATCTATGAATACACACATATAAAACTGTAATTACAAGTATTATGAGAATATAATGAAAATCATATATTTTAAACTAAATATGAAACAATAATAGTAAAACTTAACAGCAACATGAAATAAAATAGAAACTAGAACAGTAAGTACTATAAATAAATCAAATCATTAAAACTACATTACCTACTCTACTATAATTTGTTGGATTCAACAAAGTGCTGGTACAGATTATTCATTTCATTAAATATAACAAAACTACCTCCGAACGTATTGCCTAGATGCCCTAGAATCTAGGGCATCTAGGCAATACTAGGGTAAGTGTATACCTTATACACTTACACTTATACCTGCGCCACGATACACCCTACCTACATAGACGACAATCCTGCATCACACATACTTGCAGCCTCTCAGAGTCGATCGATCGCAATCTAATAATATTGTGGTAGATCGCCAGCAGTTCAAGTTTGAGCACCCCTGCCCTAGATCATGCATCCTATTGGTTAGTGAGTTTGCCTGATAGTTGGTTTTGTGTGTATTACAGAAGAATGTTAATTTTTGTCTTATGTTCCTAGTCGGTACATGGAATTTTATAGTGGCGACGATGGCAGGGCTGTCAATTAAGTTATTAATGATTCTGTGTAATACAACAAATAAATAAATAAATATTGGACAATTTTTATAGCGCCGCTTTTCTGAGTTATCACCTCAGGGGCGCTTTACAGTTGATGCAGGTATTAAAAAAATATATATATAAATATTACCAAAATAAAGTGAAGTTAAGTAAAATAAAATGAAGAACAGGAACAGGTGACATGAAGATAGAAGATGGAGACTCTGCAGCAAGAATCCTAGGTGGTTAAGACACTGGACCAGCTGCTGCAGCGAAAGAGTCCACCAACAGTGCCAACACGAGATTCGTCATCCATCCAGGTATGTGTCTGCTGCTAATATAGCGCTGACATGTGTCTGCTGCAAATAAAGAGCGCTGACACAATATCCTCACATAGATAACAGACCTTGGCAACACCGCTGTGACATTCGACGAAGATAGAAGATGGAGACTCTGCTGCAAGAATCCTAGGTGGTGAAGGAACTGTACCAGCTGCTGCAGCGAGAGAGACTACCGCGTCCACCAACAGTGCCAGCACGAGGTTCGTCATCCGTTCAGGTATATGTCTGCTTCTAATATAGCGCTGACATGTGTCTGCTGCTAATAAAGAGCGCTGACACAATATCCTCACATAGATAACAGATCTTGGCAGCACCGGTGTGCAAAATCACCTCATCCTAGTCTATTTTAGTCTTTCTAGTCACTTCTTAGCTATTCATGCCACTTAGTGTATCCTCTCGACCCTTTTAGACTATTTCCTGGCTCTAATACCTAAATAAAATCCAGCAAAAAAATTACAACTTTTTCTATTTTCGTGATCCGACGATTTTATACCTCTGTCTCAGACCTTTAGGGCTCGCTTATCGCAGGCTATAAGCAAAGCAAAATTTTGAACCAAAGTCAAAGTGAAGTGTATGTGTGTCATCTGTAACAAAATACATAAACAAAAACAGAAACAAAACAAAAACAAAAACTTTAAATAAAATATGGCTTATCTGTTTTCTAGGTAGATATCCTCGGTTGAAGAGGTCCCGTAAATCCCGACACCACTTGACACTTGAGGGGTCAGGTATAAAATCTTCGACTGCATTGAGAAAATAATAATATTTGTCTGCTATCTGTGCATAAAGCGTGTATGTGTGTTGTAAGAACCCAAATTGATGTGTGTATTCCTGCCGATTCAATATTTCTATCGATTATCATTTTTTTATACTTTTCCAAAAAATAATTTAGTCGTGTTCTCATTTGACACCATCACTAACAGTAATGGTTAGTCTACTCGAAATAAAGACATAAAAAAAATCCTTACGTAGATACAGAGTTATACACCTCATCTGCTACAATAAAACTAGTTCACAAAAAATAAGAAAAACTTAATCCGGGCAATACCTACCTACATAATATGTCAAAGATAAGTTAAACGTAATCCGATACTCCATACAAATTAAATTTTATTACTGTTTCCAATCGATAAAGTGCCGATCCCCAAATAAAGGTCGCGAGCAAATAATTATTGAAGTTGCAACTGTAACATTTGAATTGGGCGAAGGTTTAAAGTGTGGATTTTTATTTGGGTTGATTATTCAAGCGTCGGTGTCAATGTTAAAGCGTGTGGTTAATCCGGCGATTGTAAAAATATTGCTCGTTATATAATTGATATCGTATTAGGTCAACCCGATGAACAATGCGCATCACTTGATAAAAAAATATTCTAAAATTTAAATATTGAAGATAATTTTAGCGATTTTTAACGTTGCGGTCGCATCTGGGACTTGAACCCAGGACATTCGCCTTGTCGGGGTGCTGATCTAACAATTGCGCTAATATCCCTATTTCCTTCGGTAATATTTAACGGTGTCGTACCTCGAATAAGAACGTATGAACATTTTCTTCATTTTTCTCACCGAACATTTTTTATTGTCTGCTATCTTTATGTATGACCGCAAGATTTAACTTGAACTAAATACAATGTAAACGGAGCAGTTGGAAGAGTTGATATTTAAAGTCCCAGAAGCGACCGTATCTCTTCTGATTTTCCTATTTCAAAATTTCATTTAAAAATCGCTAATATAAACTTCAATATACAAATTTTAAAAATTGACTTTACTCATTAAGTACGAGTTGTTTCACAGAATTTGAACAATTCATCAAATTTCAAAGGTGATTTTCAAGTTCCGTGGAAGTTCTATTCAAGTTCTGTTATTATTTCAGTTTTGTGAAACAACTGGTTAATAATGATTCATAACAGAACACAAATAGAACCTTCACAAAACTTGAAAATCAACTTTGAAATTTGATGAAGTGTTCAAATTCTTTGAAATAATCCATCCGATAAGTTATTCCAAAAAATATTTAATAAATCTATTTAAAAAAGCATTTTAATTTTCCAGCATAAATAATCATCCACTATTAATTCAGATACTTATTTATCAATATATTGAACCGCTAGGTATAGGTCATTTGCCTTTTTTAAAAATAATTTTGTTATTTTTTAATATAATAAATTGTGTACCTACCTACTGCAGAATGTCATTTTATAAATAAAGAGCAATCGAAACCAAATTTTCTAACAATTACTTTTAAATAAATTAACCTAAATCCGTAGGTTGAAATAATTAAATTGCCAACTGTTAGCCAAATTCTAAGTATGTTCCCCATTGCTTCACTTATCCCACGTTCTCCCCTTCCAACTCTCTCCCACAACTGACGCATTGTCCTACTCTAGTATACTGTCTCTGTCTTTTTGATAATGTGTACTGCTCTATTAAATAGCATACATTTTATAACAGTCCTGACGGAGGTACCGAAACCGGAAAAATATATCAATAAAGTTACTTAAAACGGTATTTTTGTTTCATTTATTTAAAATGTCAAATGGTATGTGGGAGCATACCCAATTTCTACTTTTATTTTTTTCCTTAAGTTTTGAAGTTCCAAAAAAAATTTATGTTATTTTTGAGGATAATATCTATAAATTTGTTATGCCAAAACGTTCACTATAAGAAATGATAGAAATAAATAGCAAAGATAGCTCCGAAAATTATTTAAAACGCGTTTTGTTGTGTTATGTAATATGTTATAGGAAAGAAAAACTTCACAGTTTCTTTACTACGGGACTTTAAGAAGATCAGCGTGAAAAGGCTACGCGTTCAGTATCACAATGCCTACCGCATGATGTTCGGCCTTCCCAGATACTGCAGCGCTTCCAATATGATCACATTGCTCACGAAAGGGCGTACGTCAGGTTTTGCAGTTCTCATAAGAGCCTGGGTAGCAGGTTTAAGGGAGGGGATACACAACTACAAAACTATACTCATCTTGGAGTCCAGATTCCATCATTGTAGCACACTGATATTGTTACCTCTTCTTTGTATGTGTATTACTGTATGTGCTTTATGGAATATATGGGATCGCTCGAACCTCCAGGATAAACACTTGATTTTTCTTTTTCTCCCACTTTATGTCCGGGCTAAATTTTACCCACAGGAAAAACCCTTCTACACACTTTTCCACAAATGATCATCTAGTCAATCCACATTATGCAAGTGCATTATATGATCATAATAAATACAAAACAATACAAGAACAACACGTTAACTCACCAGAGATCAAATGGGAAAATAATTCACCGACTTCAGATATTTTCATATCAGAGGGTTCGGCTCGGTAGAACTCTTAACTGGACCCATAAATCCTATGCTGATACCTCAATATAAATATATTAAAAAATCTTTCGTAATCCTACATATATTTTAAATGACTGATTTTTGCATTTTTATATTTAAATTCTTTGACAGATCTAATACGCCGAATGTTGAATGAGGGAGCTAGGTATAATATATTACCAGTAGCCGAAATAACAAATGGTAATATTTTTATAGTCTGAGAATGCCATTTAATCTCATTTCCTAAATCTGTTTATTTTCTTATTTTTTCAGAAACAGATTTTTGAATATAACAGGAATTTCAAAAAGCGACATCAATGATATAAGTTATTTTTTTTTAGTTTTGTCATGTAAAACTATATCGGGTCTATTATGATTAATCGTTCGGTCTGTTAGTGTTAGTATAATTTTATCATAATATATTTTATAAAATTCATTTTCTAAAAATGAAATTGGTTCGTATTCATAATATGGTAGTATATTACGGCAGTCAATCAAGTAAGTAAAATTAAAATTATTATCATCATTATTATTTACTTTTATTTTATCAATTTTCAGCTCTTTTGATTAGAAAAATGTACCTACTAGCCGCTATCATTTTTACTAATTGGCTTTGTATAATCTGCCCGTGCATAAAAGGAAGAATGATTTGTTTTGTGGGGTGGGGTAAAGTGGGTTCATAATTTCTATCTCAACTCCTGTTTTCTCGAAAAATTAATTATTGATTGAATTATTCAAGAAAACAAATAAAACTTTCAAATTAAATCATTTTTATGCTTATATGAAATACAAATAGTTCGTGTTAATTGTAACTAATCTATAATTACGAAGTAAATATTTTATTTAACGATCGAATATAACCATCTTTAGTTCTTAAAACGGAGCTAGAATCCATTATATGTTATTATTTACGAGACCTCTAAGACGAAATATTCATAGTATTATAAAATCAGCGCAGGTGGCTTCCACCATATTTGTAAGACGACCATTCCAAGATGGTTCCATTGTGGAAATAATACGACATAAAGTGCGATAAAAAATGTCCGGCGACCGTCAAACAATGGCTCGAACGACGCGTGGGCTCCGCGACCTTAATCGGAATATAAAATTATTTGGGCGATTTTATTACTGGCTCGCTATAATGTCCGCCCGTCATTTGGACAACTGTAAAACCCATTCCAATTGTATTCGAGAGAAGAGCGCTCATTATAGTATGTTAATTCGGTAGTATTTCCACCAGTTTACTTCCAGTTTGATGCACCAAAGGCTGTCACAAAGAAACGTTACGATAAGTAATGCACGTTACTTTTATGCCAATAGTCTTCTCACTGGTTGTTCCCTGTGTGCTGTGTGAACACATCCGATTCACGGATTTCACTAATTAATTCCAAACAATATTGGCGACATCTCTGATTGAATTTACGCTTGATGGAAAATATTTAATCGTCAAATTAGCGAGGGTAAAGGCAGTTTTAAACACTTGCTGGTGATGTTTTGATATTTCAGGCCGGCGTACAAGTCGACATGAGGTCTTCCGAGGCATTATAGCTATCAATAAACACCTGAAATGACAAGGTTTACACCAATTAGGCTTTATAATATGATTATCTTTCCGCCCATCAGTGCACGTTCCCGATGGAATCAAAATTATCGATTTGATTTAATCGCTTTCGTATTACTATTACGTGCAGAAGTCTTTTAAGATATTTTTATGGCGTTCATATTTTACTCCGTAACGCTTTGCTTCTTCTTAAATTGGCAGATTTTATATGAGTAAATAATCTCGTATCCGTAAAGTAATATTTTTATAAATTTTAATACCAGGGCCCTGAGGCTATTACACACGGAGGAAATGCCATCTGAATATTCTCTAGGTACATTAAAAAAAACGTAAGAACTACTACGGGATGAGTAACATCTTTGGTAACTACCAATACAATACAACGGCGCCTGGCGCGAGTCAAATTTTGGCGCCCGTTGTAAAAATCAGCAGATGCCTACGATGGTGATTATTAGGTCCCCATTATTGTAATCAATAATATTGGGATGATTTGTATTTATGTGTAGCGTCGTCTTTATCAAAAATAATCTTAAGGGCGATTGTTAGGACTGTTAGGTGTTAGGTATTGTTAACGCTTTTGCAAATCAGCGTCCGGAGCGGACTGATCCAATTGCGCCCGCATAGGGCCGGCCCTGATAATAGGGTGTTTTATCTTCATACAGATACTCCTGGGTAAACCAAAATCTGCCTTTTTTTGTGGAAAGTGCTTTGCACACAGCATTTCAATTTTGGAAGCGGGTGTGTAGTGAAGTTTATCAAGGTCTTGACTGCGGATGTATCTCCCCACTGACTGCGTAGCGGGCCGGATCGGCAATCGAAAGACACTAGTTGAGGGAGATTTTAGCAGGACTATCTCGACCCATCGCCTTGAACTGCAGTGGGAAGTTTGAATTCATACGTCAGTCATTCCTGAATACACTAATCCCCAGATTCCTACTAACCCCTCATTCCTTTTTACTTCCCAGAACATCCTTTCCCAGACTCAAGCCCTGAGAGAAATTATTTCCTTCAGGTCCTCCTGTGTGGTGCTAACGTAAAAAATATATATTTCACCAAGGTAGGGAAATACCCAATCAACAGAGTCCATTTGCTTCATATCCCCATATATTTTTCATAATATTGAATAAAATTTGACCGGTCAGTGGTTGAGTGGGCATAGCGCTTGGGTCTCACCCGAGCGTCGCGTGTTCGATTCCTCGGCTGGCTAAGTCCTCCATCACAACACAAGAAACATTTTCGGCTTTCTGTGGTGGTAGTAGGAGATTTTCAAACATTGTTGGGTTATTCGTAACCCGGGAATGTTTGTCTTTCTTTTTTAATAAAAAAAAAAAAAAAAAAAAAAGATTACTACACATTATTACTATCTCAAATAATTATAATCTATTCAAACAGCTTAAATGTATTATTTAATGGAACACTTAAATGTGACTTGGATGATAGGTAGCCTTCTTATTAGGTATTTATGAAGGCAGGTAGTGACAGCTGCCGCTGGTCTAATATCGAGCTGGGATATTGAATATCATAATAGTTAGTTAGCCACGAAGTTTGCTGGTGGTGCTCGGGGCGACCAGCGACTGATTCATCTGACAGGCAGCGGCTACCAGCGGACCTAGGTCTGCTGATTTATAAGCGTTCGCACGTTGTTTCTGCACTACATGGTACTACTGCTAATAGCCCTGCTGTATGTTGTTGTTTCGTGTTGATGCATGCGTCGTTTATAAGAAAAATTCCAGAGTGAAAGATACTCCTGTTATCGCCCTTGTGAACTACCAACATTCAGAATAGACACGTTGTTTTAAATGACAATAGACGTGAATTGGTGACCAGATATGAATATCCAGATACTTCCGATGCCACAAACTCACTTTCGATGGACAATGGGGAAAAGTTGTGCGATATAAAATGACTCCTCTTTATTTATTAATTTATTGTTTATTTGTGGAAAACTGTGATTCCAATAACATATCACAACATATTTTTTTTTACCTGATATATTATTTTCTAGGACTACTATAATATTATTTACTACTTACATACTAAAATTTGAACTTCACCACATTGAGACATAATCCACAAAAAACTGCAAGACTTTTGGCTTCCTTAACAATAACCGGGAATTCATTGAACATTTTAAAACCTTTATAATAAATATTGTTTTGTGTTCCCGATAAATTTGTTTTAGGAAGCCTAAAATCGTTGCAGTTTCTCGTAGGATATAAATAAACTGTACTATTAATTCTAACACTCTTTGCCATATAGTCAGGTAACATTTTATTTTTAAGCTTATAAATAAACACTAAGGTGTTATAAACTAATCGTTGCCACACACTTAAAAGATTGAGTTGACGTTGCAAGGTTTTTATCCTGGTGTACCTGCTACAACACAGTATTGACCTCATGCCACTGTTCTGGATTATTTCCATTCTCTTAATTTGGGTTTTGTTACTCAGAAAGATTACAATTCTGCGATAATTCAAATGGGATGCTAAAGTGGTATTATAGACCAATATCCTTGTTTTAATGTCCAATTTTCCCTTTATCCTACTTAAGAAATTAACCATTTTCACAATTTTTTTTATTTAAATTACTATTAATCATATAGCTACGAGTACATTAATCAGTTACGATGCAATGCTTATTCTAATCTTGAATTCATTGAGGATTGACTGAAACATGTCTCTCTCTGAAGGAAGTTGGTTTAAAAGCGTATTCATTTTCTCCAGAGGTATGAGCATCCGTAGGCTGGTCCTGCCTTTTGGAAAAATAAAAAGTCTGTGCTGCCTCGCTCTGGTGAAGTTATCGGGGACATAGTAATACGCTCCAGAACATCAGGATTGCAAATGTATCCGTTGAGCAACTTATGCGTATCTATAAGATCTAGTCCTTGAATTTCAGCGACAAAGTCAGAGGGATATACCCAAACTTAGTAAAGTAAAGGTATAAAAAATATAAAGGTAGTAAAGGTATCGCATAAACTTTTTTGTACATTTTTTATATCATTTGAGTGCATGGCATCTTCGGGTCTCCAAATTACTGGGCCACTCTCACGAATGCTTTTTTGAAGAGCATTTTTATGACTGCCGTATTAGAAAAAGATTGCAGATTACAAAAACTAGCATTCGCATGGCAGCGCTGCATACCGAATAGATATGAGAACGATAATTCAAGCGCTTGTCAAAAGTTATTCCTAAATCCTTCGTTAAAGAAATATGTTTTAAATAGGTGCCAGACATTTTATAGTTAAAGTACATCGTATGCTTTGCCCTTTTAAAGCATATAACTTTACTATACCGTCGATGAAATATGAAACGAGCGAATGAAAATGCCGTACGAATTGTAAAAGAATAGAGTTTATTTATGCGACACGACACAAAAATCCCCCTATCCGAAGACATTGAATCGTCGTATCTCCTATTGGGAATATTGTAAAATGACAAGAAATGGAATATTGGCAGGGGAAAGTTGAGGAAAATGATGACTGTGGAAATCTCTAATTTTTCGAATACTTGGATTTCAATTCTTAGGGGATTTATCAGACTGACGGAAGTTAATCAGATTATTCCTTCTAAAATTCGTGATGCAAAGTCGCAAATAACTAACAAGAATTTCCGACATAATCTGTAAAATGTTTTCATTATAAACGAGTAGTGCAGTTTTTTTCCGTGTGTAATCAATTCCACAGATTTTTTTAACTAATTTTAATAAACTGATTTCTATGAACTTTTAACAGGACGCGATTCCAAAGTCGTAATTATAATCTAATCGTACCCGCTGGGTTTTCCACATATATATTACCTACATATATCATCGAAACTGCATAATGTCAATTTGATAGGCACATAATACTTTCAACATTCATCACACCAATGTTCCATACTCTCACGTAGAAACCTACATCTGTCGGACCTGTTTAGATAAATGGATGCAAACTCGAATGTAAAAAAATTTTAATAATTATGATTGAATAAAAAATTATAATAAATGCATTTGAGAACCGGCTATTCAATCAACTATTATATATATATTGTGCAGTCGAATGATTAAATTGACCTGATCTCGGTAGACAATCTTTTTTATAGAACGTTATAAACGAATGCGAATTTTCGTCATCATTAGGAGGTGTGAAGAGTCTTTTGTTATGAAAGGGTACATATTTAAGTTGGCAGTAAGCTAAGCTAAGCTAAGTTAAATAAAGTTAAATTTGTGATATGCGAGACAGCTTTTAAACTAGTTAGAGGCCTTGAGGAAAATATGTTTCTCGAGGCTCATGGCATATTTGGGGATGCTGTGTGGAGCGTCTTTCATGAAAATAAAGGAGGAGGTTCTGGGAAGGAGGGTAGGAACCTGGGTTCAGTGTGTCCCGTAGTGGCGGATATTTGAATCCATCCCTGCCATTGCGGTGCAAGGTGATGGGTCAAGAGGGTCCGGCTAGAGAGGCCAAAGGATCAGCCAGCATCTCCCGATCCTGTCGGCCAGTTGGTGGGCAGACTCATCCAATGTTTTTCTTTCAATTAAAAACTAACAAACATTTTTCTCCATTGCTACTGATAACACTTCCATAAGTCGCAACAGATCACGTGATACGAGCTCTGTCTCGTCTTCACGGTGCTGAGACGTGTCACGCGACCTTTGCGTCATTTTTTTTCTCCAAATGTGCCCAGGAATCAGTGGTTAAAATCCTTCGTGTATGTTCTGATTTACATGTACTATAACAAAAACTGTTATGGTGCTTTACGCAGAACTGTGAATTTACGAAACTACGTAATTATTTCGTCAAACTTAAATATTGATTTGTGTGTAAAATTCTCTTTTTTTTTTTTAAATACTTTTTTTAAGATTTACTAAAAGAAATAACTTAAATTATCACTCAAATGTGCCAAAAATACTGTCGCGCGTCGGACCTGGGGGGGTCCTGACTTACCCTCGGCCAGCTCAGAAGCGGGGCATGAGACGTCTCTCTCATAGTCAGGGTTCGGGGTCAGCGCGTGGCTCGAGAATCCATATCCCACCGTCTATACAAAACACTCCCATACGATTGTTATGCCCAAATGAAAGAGGTTAGGTTTTTATGAATTAGCATTGTATTTGAGCGGCTAAAGGACATTACATGGGTGAATAACAACAGTACACAGGTTATTACATCCTAAACTGGAATTATCAACAAGGGTTCCCTAATCTCTCTCTGGGAAATAATTAACAGCTCACTCTCTCTAGATCGGCAGGCAGCGTGGATGAATTTAGGTTATTAGCGGACACATTCAAGGGTAATAGGAAATGTAAGAGACTCACAGCATGGTGTTGTCGGGTATCCTGTTGATTTGCAGGACTGAGCGCCGTGTCTCAAACAAACGGTGCCAGCCTGTCGATGTTCAAAGCGCCATTTCCGTACGTTATTGCTTTCGACGGAGCGGTGCAAATTGGGAACGCGGGAGCCGAAACGAACACACGTCCAGCCTGGTCAGAGGTCGGCGCGCGAGCGGGGGGAACGGGGCGTAGGGTCGCCGGGGGTGGGGGAACTGTAGCGGATGTATTGCGCGTTCTTCACTACGTTTGGTCTAGCAACTAATTTGAATAATTCCCGCTCTCAGGCTGGCAACTGTAGGATCTTTTGCGGCTAAAATCTGTTATATGACACCTCCCCCCGCGCTCGTAAAAAAGGCGACGTGGTAATGGAGCATCAGGGTTAAAAGATCCTCTATGTGCCTCCCTTGGGGTTTTTTTGACAAAACAAGAGTTGCCCTTAGTTTGAGAGACTTGGATGGCCAGAGGGATGCCTAGCTAAAACATAATGACTAGCTTATGCCATAGGCTAGGTAACAATATTTGTGGGGAGAAATGAGGAAGGGTACATAGCATGTTTGGAGCAAATAAATTTTGGGGAGAGAGCAGGTGTGGAAACAACAAGTAAAATTATGCAATTAGAAAACAATAGACATGGTTATGCAATTGAAAGACAAAAGACAAAATTATGCAATTGAAAGACAAAAGGGCATGGTTATGCAATTGAAAAACAAAAGGGCATGGTTATGCAATTGAAAAAACAATAGACAACATTATACAATTGAAAAACAAAAGGGCATGTTTATGCAATTGAAAAAACAATAGACAACATTATACAATTGAAAAACAAAAGGGCATGGTTATGCAATTGAAAAAACAATAGACAACATTATACAATTGAAAAACAAAAGGGCATGGTTATGCAATTGAAAAAACAATAGACAACATTATACAATTGAAAAAACAAAACAAAAGACGGAATGTTAAGGTGTGATTCTAGGGTTTCATTGGTCTGGAAGCTAAGTTTGCGTTGCGTTGGTTTTTTGGTTTCGAAGAGTTGCGAAGGAAACGAGGTTTCACTGACTCTAAAAGATTACATTATCACTGTAATCTGACCCATTGAGATAACACTCAGGAGTACACTTAGGTCTTGGAAAAAAAAAACACTTTGCTTCGTTGTGGGCGTTGATGTTTGCGAAGTGGGGCTGTGGTTTGCGGGGCTGCGGCTATGGTTACAGTGGTCATTGGAGAGAGTAGTCCAGGTTCCGTAGTTATGCCAGTACGAGTCCTATGTGCTATTATGGTGGGCACGGATCGTATGTGTTGGTTATCGGAGCATAATGTAGCTCAGGATAACTTTTTAGAGATGCGCAGTTTGTGTTTACTGGAGGGGCAAAGGGTAATTATGTTTCACCCATGACCTGGTATGTGTCACTGCATGACAGAGCAAGAGACGGTATAACTGGCATTGGCATTGAGGGCAAGAAATTTGAACTCCGGGACTAGCGTGTCCGAAAGGTAGTTCAGAGTGTCATAAAGTATAGTGGGACAACTCGGCTTGCAGTGGTGAGACAAACGTCATACATATGATTAGTATTGTCTGAGCTTTCAGGAACAAGATGGAACAAGTGTGTAGCGAGTAGTAGTCGAGGGACCTTTGTAACCACAGCGCAGGCTGCTAGGAGGTGAGGCTCAGCTTGGCTGCCGGAGATGACATCCGCCTGGGCTTCTTTTTAAATCCGGGGGGAATTATTATTAAAGCAAATTTCTTGAAGTTTACCTGCCTAGGGACCAATGAAGAAAAGTTTGGAGAGAAACAAAATGTGTCCAGAAAAATAAACAAACGAGGTTTAGCTGCCGGTCCGGAGAGTGACGAAGAGTGTGAGAGAGAGGTAGAGAGAGGTTCCTAACTAGTTTTGATTACATAAACATTATCCTTTATTAGGATGACTTGGTGTTTGCCGAATGACAAACTGTCTTGGTTGAAAAAACAACTGGCCTTCTTTGGCCTATGTTAACATACAGGTGGTAACATTTTCGTAGGATTTCAAAGAACAAGACAAAAAATTCGTGAACAAGTCACGGCAACAGCAGGGAAACTAATTCATGAATAAAGGTTGTCAGAAAAGACAGACGATACGCCAAGTGCGTATCATACATATTCAAAATTCATGAATGTGTTTCGTTGAGGAGAGAAAAAAAATGACAACATACGTGAAAGGTGAGGTAGGAAGCCTGTTGGTGACCGGAACAAATACCGATTCGAACTCGAAGTGAGGGCGAAATATGGTCGACAACAGATTTTCCACTTCATACATATTGCCTGAGGGCATGGGGTGGGGAGGGGGGAAAAAGGACGGGAATTGAGTTACGAAATTGCTAGAGACTGGACTAATTTCCAATTCAACCTCTATGTGAGAGTGAAACATATTCAACCAGCAGATTTCCTGACTCTTTACATTTTAATAAAGTGGATTAATTTTTAAACCGCATTTGAATACACATTGTACTAAAGAGGCTAATCTTTTGCGTGTATTTGGCAAAAGATTAGGGGTCGTTTTAAACTTCTACATGATTGTGAGAAAAGACAGACCCTAGTTCCAATTTCACAAACCTGGGATTCTTCTTATTCGTTTCCCAGACGACGAGTTTAGTGGTTTTGTGCCCATCGATTAACTCCTGCGGCACTATGCCCCATAATTGACAGTGAAGCTGAAAACTAGTCCTTTTGGGATAGTAGATATTCCTGGGCTTCTTTTCTTTTTGGAAAGCAGCAAAAACAGGAAGTCCACGGGCATTGGCGTTGAACAAAGAGGCTTCTGTGAAATACTTACGTAGTTCACATATAAAGGTTTGATATTATTTCGTTCGCACGATTCATGGTGAGTATTGTAACGTCTTCACGTATAGTGTACAAGTATGCAGTATATGCAAGGTACAACTCAATTATAGACAGAAGTCAAGGAGTGTAAAAACAGTTCCTTAAAGGAGATGACGATGTCGATATTATGTCGTTCACACGAATCACGGTAAGTATTATTATTACGTCTCCACGTCTCGTGTACAGGGTTGTACACAATTATACACAAAAGCGGTTCTCATGACATGTTAATGACACACGACCAAATTATACACAAGGGCGGTACTCATGGCAAATTAATGTCACACGACCAAATTATACACAAAGGCGGTACTCATGGCAAATTAATGTCACACGACCAGATTATACACAAAGGCGGTACTCATGGCAAATTATTGTCACACGACCAAATTATAACACATGGTTATAAGTATTAAGTAATTGTAACGAACTTCTCGTGTAGTGGTGGATTTTGTAAGGATCTCTCCTATCGCGTGACAATTTTTACATTTAAATATAATTCAACAAAAGCTAGCAGTATCATTTGATACTGTTTGCAAAGATTTGTTAGATTGACTAACTCCGTAGCCTGGAGGGGCGTACGATGGAACAATAGAGAAGATAAACAATTTTAATGTTACTTCATTGTGTTACAAGGTGCAAGATGATGGTAGAAGGTATTTCTACTTACATCGAGCGATGGGTGGGAACAGGCCCATAATGGCTTTACATACTGTTCGTTGTAGCGTGCAATTGGGTTGCAAACACTTGGTTAAATGGTGAGACAAAGGTTGGGTGTTTATATTATGCAACGATGATCGAACAAAGTCCTGTTGATTTACGTTGTGATATAATTATTTGCGTTTGAAGATCAGGATAACCGTAAGGTTTTACTAACCTGTCCCGTAGGGTTGAAACGTGAGGTACGAGACATACGTGACGTAACAGTAGAGAAAAGAAAATCGAGATCTCGTCATACAATAAAAGACCTTAATGGGTTTTACATACTTTTAGTTGAAGCGAGTCCAGTTATTTGTATGTGGTTTTATAGGACCGACATTTGGTTTTCTTTTATAAATACAATTTCCCAAAATGGATGTGTCAAAATCCTATTTTTGGTAAATGTGAGCTTGGGTAGGACGCCATCAATTTTTGAAAGGAAAAAATTGAAAAAAAATGAAAAAAAAAAAAAATTATATACATACAAAGAAGACAATTATGTGATTAATTGCTACTTGGTTCTTGCCTTTGAGACCACTATAGGGTTTTACATACTCAAGGTAACGTTGAATTGGACAAGAAAGAATTAATGGCTGTACTTGACAGGTTTTCTTTTTTTTTTTTTAAAAAAAAAAAAAAAAAAGGGTCGGTATTTAACACTTTGGAATTTACAAAATCCGAACTCTTTTGGATGGCACTCTTATGAGTGATTACCAATCGTTATTTTACAAGGAACAAAAACAAAAGTGGGGTGGTTCTTTCTAACACGACGAAGGGAACAAAAATGAAACGAAAATGGGGTGACATGACATAAACATTGCATAGTGTAGAAGTTGAGGAGCAAAAGCGGGTTCGCGACTTCCCGGCGATTGTAACTCGAAGACGTGTCTCTATTCTAAAATGATCAGTTTCAGAACAGGTGAGAAAATAAAACGTAAAAAGGGAGAAAACGATTGTCGTGAGGGAAAGAACGTTATTACAGGAATAATATTTCATGGTCATAATATGTTAATATACATTCATTTACAAAGGTGGGTTAAACTCGTTTTTGACGAATAGGTTGACATGTAGTTGACACTTTACACGCCTAATTATGGTAAGACTTCATAGCTTACAATAGTTTGTGATAATACACAGTGGGTTAGTTTAAAGTTGCTGGGGTGGTGGGGGAGTTTCAACTGTCTCCTCACTTCCAGACTTTACAATGTCCTTAATATGGTAATTACCAGTATGTTTGCCAGAGGAGTCGGACAGGTAGTAAACTAAGTCCGATATTTTTCTTACAACCTTGGCCTTGACAAAACGGGGTGCCAGCTTGGCAGAGAAGTACAGGGCTCCTTGAGAGAGGGTGTTATTCCTTCTCCAGACAACATCGCCTACATTAAAAGTGATGTGTTTCCTACGTAGGTTATATCTGTCCGCACTTTTTTGGTGGGCCAGCAATAGGGCATCAGTAACTTCACTATAAATGGCAGTAAGTTCTTCCAAACGATGGGCGTAATCAACGGCAGGATTGCTTGTGGAGGTGGTTGACGTGGGGAAATTCGTGTTCCAGTGCAATGAACCATGTACCACCTGTTCCATACCGTGTTTTAAAAAGAAGGGGGTGTAACCAGTGGTTAGGTTAACAGTGTTATTCATGGCAGCTTGAATTTTATCTAAATTCTTACACCAATTACGTTGGTCTTTGTCAACCAAAATGGCCAGAGCTGTGTTAATAGTCTGGTTATACCTTTCGACAGTGTTATTTTGGGGAGTGTACAAGGTATTATAATAAATATCTTTAATCCCGTATTTAGCAAGGAAATCTTTAAATTCCTGTGCTATAAACTGTTTTCCGTTGTCAACTATTACGGTTTTGGGTGTTCCGTAGGGTATGAAAATGTGTTTTTCCACAAGTTTGACAATGGCGGCGGCGTTGGCTCTTTTTAAGGGGAAGATCCAACAAAATTTGGTAAAGATATCCACAATGCTGAGTATATGCATGTGTCCAGAATAACTTCTGGGAAAAGGTCCGACGAGGTCCATAGATAACGATTGGAGGGGTCTATCAGCACGTTTGGGTTTTCCCATTAGGCCGGCAGGGGGTGCCGTACTATGTTTGTAAGCTTTACATGTTTCACATTTGGAGATGTAGTTGCGAACTTGCTTGAAAAGACCAGGCCAGTAATACTTCAAGGAAATCTTTTTATACGTCTTGAAGGTTCCTGGGTGTATAGAGTCGGGGGCACTATGATTGTTGATGATTACTTGTTTTCTCTTTTCGAGGGGCACAACGAGTTTCCAAGAGTAATCTTCGAGGATGGACAGTGGGGCCTTACAATTGCGATATAGTTGTCCTTCTTTTATAATAAAATTGGGAAACTTTTGTTGATTGTTTTTGCACCCTTCATAGATTTTAAGATACCATTCATCTTTTGTGGATGGGGTAGAGGCAATTGTATCGATGTTTAATGCGGCAAGTTCAATTCTTGACAGGGCATCTGGGACAATATTGTCCGCACCTTTACGGTGGATGACATCGAAAGTGTATTGGGACAAACGAGAAGCCCAGCGAGCGAGTCTGCCGGAGGGATTACTTAGAGAGATCAACCATTTCAAACTACTATGGTCTGTGACTACAGTAAATTTGCTACCGTCTATGTAACCGCGGAAATGGTGAACAGAATCCAATACTGCCAGTAACTCTTTTTCGGTGATTCCGTAATTTTTCTCGTGTTTATTCAAGGTGCGGGAAAAATAGGCTACAGGGTGTTCGCCATCGGGGAATTCCTGAGTTAGGACTCCACCGATCCCTACGTTAGAAGCATCCGTGTGGAGGGTAAAAGGTAGTTCAAAATTAGGACAATTCAGGACAGGGGCTGTTTGAAGAGCATTTTTTAAAGTCGTAAAAGCTTCTTCGGCTTCAGTAGACCAACGAAAGTTGCTGATACCTTTACGGATACCAGTAATTTTGTTTAATGGGGCCGAAATAGTGGAAAAGTCTTTAATGAATCTCCTATAGTAACCTGTAAGTCCAAGGAAACCTTTGACTTCTTTCGCGTTTTTGGGTCGGGGGAAATTTGCCATTGCTTCCACCTTAGTAGGATCTGTTCTCAGACCTTTTTCGTCGACAATGAATCCCAAATAACGCAGGCGAGACTTACAAAATTCAGACTTCTTTAAATTGATGGTTAAACCAGCAAATTTAAGTTGTTGAAAAACTTTTTCCAGCATTTTTTTTTTTTTTTTTTTTTTTTTTTTATTTCCTTTATTTTTTCCCAATTTACATATTTCACAATACAAGTTTTTTAATAATATGAAAGGGAACCCACTAAGGCGCAGCCTGTGCGTGGGTAATATAATTTAATACATTAGATTTTTGTACCTAAAAATACATAACAGTAAAAATAAAATAAAAAACAGTAAGCATAATAAAGAAAAACGGTAGGCTTATAATAAAAGTTATTCTAAAAGATTGTGCAAGAGGAGCATATTAAAAATAAATCAAAGTAAAAATAAAGATTGTAAGATAATATATATGAATTAAAAGAACACAAAATAAAATAATAATAACTATACAGAAACAAAATAGAAAAAAGTAAAAATTAAATGAATAATGCTTCAACATTTGCATTGTACAGCCACAACTTTAATTCTTTTTGGTATTGCGCTAGTTTAGTTGTTACTTGAATTTTTTTTGGTAGTAGATTAAAAGTGCGAGGTCCAATAAAGCTACTGTGAGTTTGCATTAGTTTGGTATTGGTTTGTGGGGTATAAAATACATGATTTCTTCTAAAGTTTATTTTGGGTTCATATTTTTGAAATTTATTTTGGTTTTTCATGACGTATTTCAGGCTTTGAAGTAGAAATAGTTTACGGAGATTGAATAGTTGAGATTCCTTGTACAATTGATCAGTCGAAAATGTCCTCTTTTTATTATATATAACCTTGATAATATGATTTTGTACTATTTGTAGTGGTTTTATAAATGTATCTAGTGCGCCACCCCATCCTAATATACCGTACATAATTGAGGATTGCACTAGAGAAAAATAAATCATTTTCAATTTGTCAACATTGAGTACTTCCTTAAGTCTATAAAATATGTACGTCAGATATCTTAATTTAGAAACGGTGTTATTAATTTGTGGTTGCCAGTTTAAATTTGTGTCAATATATATACCCAAATATTTGATCTTTTCAATTTTTCCAATTTCAAAGCAAGAGGTGCATGTTACTTTATTACAGTTAGCATTATGTAGTCTAATTTTAAGGTTATTGGGAGGTTTGTTTTTACTGTTTTTATAAAAAGTTAGGTAAAATGTTTTACTATAGTTTAAGAAAAGTCTATTACAAGTAAGCCATGATAAGACATATGAAATACATTTTGTTGCATTTAAAAAAGTTTCAGGCCAGGATTTTCCATTTACTATTATTGCTGTATCATCAGCGTAAGATACAATTTTACCAGGGATTACAACATTGCATAAATCATTAATATATATTAGAAACAGAATTGGGCCAAGCACAGTCCCCTGTGGTACTCCATTTTTTATCACTGTTTCTTTGCTATAAAAGTTCCCAATTTTTGTTTTTTGTAATCTGTCTTTGAGATAGTGAGTGAGAATTTTTAGTGCATCTTTTTTGAAACCTATTTGATTAATTTTCTTTATGAGTAGATTGTGATTTACAGTATCAAACGCTTTTCTTAAGTCTAAAAATATAGCTAGACTTTTTTTATTTTGATCAACAGATGTGTATAAATTTTTTGTCAGATCGAATATTGCATCTTCAGTGCTTAATTTACTTCTGAAGCCATATTGATTTTCGGACAGAATATTGTTTTGTTCTAGGTATTTCATAACTCTATTTTTGATACATTTTTCAAATATTTTTGAAAGGTTTGAAACTAAGGAGATAGGTCTGTAATTGTCTAATATGTGCGTGTCACCCGATTTGTGAACTGGTAATATAGTGGAGATTTTAAATTGTTCTGGGAAATACCCTTCTTTTAGGGATATATTATAAATATGTTGCAAAGGAGTTAAAATATATTGTTTTATTTTTTTTAGTGTATTACCTGATAAATTATCAATTCCTGAAGAATTTGTTGGTTTTAGGCTGTCAATGTGTTTTTCAATTTCATTAGTTGTGATAGGTGTAAAATAATCTAATGAGTTAATTGAATTGTTTGTTGGTACCAAAAGCAGAGATGAGTCAACGGGCGCTGTATTAGCAATCTTACTGGATGATTCAAGTACTTGGTCTACGACATTTGTGAAGAAGTTGTTAAAGTTATTTGCAATGTCAGATTTGTCAGTTATAATATTGTTATTTATTTTAATCTCCTTAACCTCAGTTGATGCTATTCTTTTTTTATTCGTTATTTCGTTAATAATATTCCACGTTTTTTTGGTATCATTATTTGCATTATCAATTTGTTCACCATAGTATTTTTTTTTACAACTTCTTATTAACCTATTTAGTAAATTTCTATACAGTAAATATTTTGTTTTCATGAAGGACATTGTTCTGACATTGTTTTTTTGACAGGCTCTTTGATAATTTAGCATCTCTCTATATAGTTTATCTCTTTGTTTAATGGAGACTATTATTCCTACAGTTATCCAAGGTTTAATTTTTTTATATTTTCTCTTAGATATAACAATTTTATTTGTACTTTTTGAAATATATTCTTGGAGAGTTTTATAAAACGATTCTAATGCTGAATATGGGTTTGAAATTGATAGAATTTGATCCCAATTTTCCAAAAAAAGTAGATTATTTAATGTGAGGTAATTAATATTATTTTTTTCAACTGTTTCAGAATTTTCTTTTGAATTTGCAGTTAAGATGTTGTGTCCGTAAAATGTTGGGTAATGATCAGTAATGTTTGTTATTAGAGTTGAAGATGTTGTTTTAAAGTGTTTGTGTGATTTAACAAATATGTGATCTAGAGTCGTGGAGTTATTCAAATTTTCTCTAGTTGGTGAGTTTATGTAAGACTGATATCCAGCACACGACAAACAATCTAAGTACTCATTTATACAATTTGTTCTTTTGTTATTTTCATTTATATTTATATTGATATCACCGGTTAATATTGCGAAGTTGAAGTTATTTCTGTTAGTCATTTTTAAAAGCGAATTAAGTTCGTTATTGAAGAGAGTTTCATTTAGTGAAGGTGATCTATAGATAGCTATTAGCAAATAATTATAATTGTTATGGTTAAATGTTAATTTAATAGCATTTGCTGTTTTAAAATCTAAAATCTCGAAAGCAGTTTTCATGAGACAATTATTCATAAATACCGTGACTCCATCGTGTCCAGTATGTTTGCATTTAGATGAAATGGTTATATATCCTGGCAGGTTAAAGGGTATTACCTCTTTCATCTGTGTCTCTGTTAATATAATAATACTAGGAGAAAAATCTAGACTTTCGATTAGGACACAGAGTTCATCAAAGTGCTTTCTTAAACTCCGTATGTTCATATTTAGAACTGAAAAATTAACATTTTTAAAATGATTATTTAGTTCACTTGTGTTTTTACATATAAAGTTTTCATGCAAAAAATTTTCATCAGACATTTTGAACAATGATGAAGTATTTATACATGTATTATGGTCACTTGTTTGTTTATTCGGAGGGAATGTCTTCCGGCTGCCTTATGTGGATGATTGGGGCTAATTCATCTTTTCTCATCATTATGTTACCATTTTTTGCCCAGATAAACTTGTAGCCTAGTCTTGATGATTTCGCCAGAAATAGGAGGTGTTTATTATTTTGTGACAATTGTTCATTAATGTAAACAATGTTTTTATAATCTTCAGAAAAATTTATATTTTTTGGGTACAAAGTACCATATTTTCTTTTCTGGGTTATAATATTGTCCTTACTTTCTTTGTTTTGAAAAGAAACTACTATCCCTGGATTTTTACTTAATGGGTTTCTGTTTTTAACATTAACATTTTTTAGCATTAACAGGTGTTTTTCGAAGGTGTCACTAACGATGATGAGATCATCAAGGTAGCAGAATAGGTTGTTGTCAACTTCAGGGCCGAATAGTTTGTCCATCAGCCTCTGTAGTTCGGCGGGGCTATTTTTTAGACCAAAAGGTAGCCTTTTAAAGTGGAACATTCCCCTACCAGGTACAACAAAAGCAGTTTTTTCGCAGGATTCCGCATCTAAAGGTATTTGCCAGAAAGCTTTGCTTAGATCAATGGAAGAAATGAATTTGGCGTTGCGTAATTTGTCTAAAGTTGCGTGCACGAAAGGCAGTGGGTACGCGTCGGCTTCAGTGCAAGAGTTCAATCGTCTACTGTCGAGGCAAAAGCGTGCAGAGCCGTCTTTTTTTTGAAACCAAAAGGGTTGGGTTGGTCCAAGCACTTCTGCTGGGAACTACCACTCCCATTTTTAACATTTCATCAAGTTCATTTTCTAAAAGTTTCAATTTTTGGGGGGCTAAATTGTAGTAGCGTTGCTTGATTGGTGGGCCGTTGGTTTTAATGTGGTGTTTTACCAAATTAGTTAAACCCAGTCCGCATTTTTCGAAAGATATTGATTCAAATTTGTTGATCATTTCCTTTAATTGGAGAGCCTGGTCAGTGCTTAGGTTTTCGTGAGGTATTATTGTTCGAATCTCACCAACTTGAGCGACCGGAGGTTTTTGGCCAAGAGTATTAAATACTTGTGGAGCAACGTTAAAAGCCTTCCAGAAGTCAACGCCAAGGATGAAATTCTGGGATATAGAGGGTACTATTAGAAAGTTAATTGTAACTGTGTTATTGTTACATTTAATTGGTAATGACAGAGTACCGATGACTGTCTGGGGAGCATTGTCCGCAGTTGTCACGAGTGTAGGTTTGGAAAAAACTTTAAAACCGTTGTTAACAAAAGGCAGGTGGGCATTGTTGCCAAGGCAACTAACAGATGCACCACTATCTAGTAGTCCAGAGAAGGGGACATTGTTAACGGAGAAAAGGGCATAAGGTCTTCCATCTTTAGCTTGTTTGCAACAAACCGAAGAAACATTTAAGGTCTGGTTAAAATATTTAATGTGTGATAACCAATCAGTCCATTCCTTAGACCTTGGTACAGAATGAATACCTGAGAGGTTATTATTTAGTTTTTTGGTTTTCTCGCATGAAAATTCGGTGGGGGTTTAGAGAAATCCACTTGAGGTTTAACAAAGTGAGGGTCTTGCAACCTTTCCATGTTATTTCTTGTTTTTTTGAAAACTTCACGCAGTTCGTCGCGTGGAGGAGAACGATCCCTGGAGCGATGTCTCTTTAAGGTTCTGGGTTCTTTAGCTTCCAGAAATTTGGCCTGCTTGAAACAAGTGGTAGCTAGGTGACCTACTTTTTTGCAAAAGGAGCAAACTTTTTTGTTGTCAAATTCTGGTTTTAATCCAGAAGGACGGCTTGGTACAGTGATATTGTCCGTGGTGGTTTTGTTGTTTTTCCTGTCTTGGTGGGATTCCAAAATGAGGCAAACTTCGTTTAAATGGGCCAACGACACAATTTTCTGTGAGGTGATAATGTTTTCATATCTTTGTAGGAGGCCATCAGTTATAACTGGTAATAATTCGGCTTCCGAGACAGGGTGGGAAAGTTTGATGTTGATGGATTCGGCCCTCTCTATGAATGTTGCCACAGTTTCGTTTACTACTTGTTTAATGGATAGTAACGATAATTTAATTCTGTGTTGGGCCTCTGATTTGCCGAAGCTAGTGATCAGGGCTGATCTGAGTTTATTCCAGTCCTTGCATTTTGATTTTTGTATTCGGTGCCACGGGATTAATTCTGGAGATATTAGTTCTATAAAGTTTTTCTGCAGCACGTCAAATGGAACATTTTTAATTGAGGCCGTTTCTTCGATTCGGTCAATGAAATCCAGTACATCGGAAACACCGTTATATTTGATCTTCCAAAGAGTGAGATCGTATGTTTTTTCTTGTGCCGTGATGGGTGCATTGTCTTGTTTTACTGTAACATGTGTCCTGGTTTCTTTGTTAGAAACGGGGATTTCCAAAGCTGGGGTATTGGGTGCCTTGACTTCATTTGCAACGGATAGGTTTATTTTCCTGATGAACTTCTTGTTAAATAACAAAGCGTATGCTTTCAATGCTGACTTTGATTTGTTTAGTGGTGATATTCCTCTGTCTTTTAAGACGGCTTGTAGGTGCACTTTGGATAAGTTGTGTACATTGGGAATGACACCCATGTCCGAAGATGTAGCCATTTGATTGGAATTCATTGTTAAAAATGGTTTAAAAAAAGGAAAAAAAAACTCCGAAATTCTTCTAAGTCTTTTTGAAGAAAATTTGGCCAGGGGGACACTTTAGGATTTGCATTATTTAATTTTTGTGGGCACTATTCGCACTTATATTCACTGCACTCGAGGAAAGGCACGAAAAAGGCACAAAAAACAGCACTTTAGAAGCGAAAAAACACTTTTGATGGAAAGATTTTATATTTGCTTCATTTACTGGCACTAAATCGTGAGATTGAACACACGTTCTTATTATTGCGTCGAGAAAGCACTTCTTTGCAAAAAAACACTGCACTTCTGAAGTTAATTTGAAACAATTCACTTAAAATCACTTTTATAACAGTCAATGCTGAAAAAAGAATATGGACAAACACCGTACCTATATAATTAATCGGGATAAAGAATTACTTGTGTTTTACAGGTTGTAGCTGATATACTTTTTAGAAATCAGCTTCGATGGGCCGTTGGGTGTATTGTGCTTTTTTTAAAAAAAATCACTTCCGGTGTAAAAATTGGCTTCACAGTTCTAAATCCTGACTGTTATTATTACGGTGCAATTTATGCCGAAATTAAAACAGTGGGTTTGTTTTGTTAAACAAAGAATACAGAATCTATGTTATTGAAAAAAAACAAAAACATTATGTTCGAACTTTCGTTATCACAGCATTTGGCGGGAATTTCGCGCGTCTCTTTTATTCGTTCGAGAAGATTCTTACCGTTATTTTTCGCGGCAAAATGCGCTTAGCAACAAACAAAGTCACGACAGGATTGCGTGCATTTCTTATTTATTCGAGAAACTTCCACCGTAGTTTTTGCGGCAAAAATGCTCTTGGCACAAAATTGCATAGTACATGTTTTCAAATTGGGGACAATCGTAAAGGTAATTCTGTGCAGTCGGGAAGGATATGTTTAAAAAAAAAATTCTGCCCCTAAGTTGGTCGCCAGTGTCGCGCGTCGGACCTGGGGGGGTCCTGACTTACCCTCGGCCAGCTCAGAAGCGGGGCATGAGACGTCTCTCTCATAGTCAGGGTTCGGGGTCAGCGCGTGGCTCGAGAATCCATATCCCACCGTCTATACAAAACACTCCCATACGATTGTTATGCCCAAATGAAAGAGGTTAGGTTTTTATGAATTAGCATTGTATTTGAGCGGCTAAAGGACATTACATGGGTGAATAACAACAGTACACAGGTTATTACATCCTAAACTGGAATTATCAACAAGGGTTCCCTAATCTCTCTCTGGGAAATAATTAACAGCTCACTCTCTCTAGATCGGCAGGCAGCGTGGATGAATTTAGGTTATTAGCGGACACATTCAAGGGTAATAGGAAATGTAAGAGACTCACAGCATGGTGTTGTCGGGTATCCTGTTGATTTGCAGGACTGAGCGCCGTGTCTCAAACAAACGGTGCCAGCCTGTCGATGTTCAAAGCGCCATTTCCGTACGTTATTGCTTTCGACGGAGCGGTGCAAATTGGGAACGCGGGAGCCGAAACGAACACACGTCCAGCCTGGTCAGAGGTCGGCGCGCGAGCGGGGGGAACGGGGCGTAGGGTCGCCGGGGGTGGGGGAACTGTAGCGGATGTATTGCGCGTTCTTCACTACGTTTGGTCTAGCAACTAATTTGAATAATTCCCGCTCTCAGGCTGGCAACTGTAGGATCTTTTGCGGCTAAAATCTGTTATATGACAATACCCACAACAACGCCCAAGGTGGAAATTGCATGAAATGCATTTGAGTCATAATTGAATTATGCATTCCCTCAGTTTAATTGGTTAACCCATATTAAACCGTGCTTAATCCTAAGATACCACGTTCTACCCTAGTGCAATCATTATATTACCAAACTTCAATCCCTGGGTTCAAAATGACGAAGCATCTCCCTTCGGCGTCAAATATAATAACATTTAAAGCAACCGGGCAACAGTCTAATCCTCGCGTATTCAGGAAGCTGCGCAGGTAACAAGTAACTTAATTGCTATAAACCAGTATCCATGGCATGTTCGTAGTTCCCAGCACTTGTACTATTATTGGAGCATATTGATTTGAAGCATGCCTGGCGATAAAACCGCCGTTTTATCCGACGATTTAGTCTGCAAGCTGCATTTAAATAATGAATTCATCGCACCTCGTGTGTTCTCTCACACTCGTTATAATAATGTTTACTATTGATTACTATCATAAACTTGACGCCATCATCGGTATAAGAGAGTTTGAAAATGAGAGAGTTTTAGATGTTACCAAAATGGTTCTTTCGTATTTACACAATTAGGTGAATTAATTGCAGGTTATCAATTGAAGCATAATAGTGATATTACCTACTTTGGTTTTTTTGATTTCATTGGTCTTTTTTAATAAATGTATGTTAGGCTATTTAGACTTAAACCCTTGGAAGCCACTGTGGGAACAGGTTTTAGTTAGAAGAACCCTTAATAGATTGTAAGACGGTGAAACATTCTTTAAATGAGCTGAATAAAATGAATTTCATACAATAGTACAAGTAGAAATAAAATAAATAATAAAAAAGAAAACACTTTGTTTAAAGTCACTTTATTGATATTTTAAAGTCTACCGGTTTCGGTACCTCCGTACCATCATCGGGACTGTTATAAAAATACTAACAAATACAGAATAATACACATTTATATAAACCAATAGTTAAGAGAGAAAGAGATAGAAAAACAGAGAGAGACAGTGTCAGTTGCGAGAGGGAAGTGGGGATGGGGAGTTTGGGATAACGGGAAACATACTTATTATAGGGCTGATTGTTAAATTTAATTGATTATTGATGATTTCAGCCTTTGAATTGACTGATTTTTTTTATTTCCAATGCTTCCAAATTGTTAAGTCGTAAGCCTATCTCATTTTTGTGTAGGATAATAAGTATGTTTCCCGCTATCCCAAACTCCCCACCCCCACTTCCCTCCCGCAATTGACACTGTCTCTCTTTGTTTTTCTATCTCTTTCTCTCGTAACTATTGGTTTATATATATGTGTATTATTCTTTATTTGTTAGTATTTTTATAACAGTCCTGATGATGGTACGGAGGTACCGAAACCGGTAGACTTTAAAATATCAATAAAGTGACTTTAAACAAAGTGTTTTCTTTTTTATTATTTAAAATGTCAAGTCACAATGAGTTTGCTTCTTTTGAAAAAAAAAAAAAAAAAAGAAATAAAATAGTGAACACCTACTAATTGATATGTACAGTGATAATGCCAGAAAAACAACATTACTAGAAAATCGGAGCCAAAGAGTTAATATTAGTGGCACTCTAAGCGATCCAGCCAATATCGAATTTGGTGTTCCACAGGGAAGTACTTTAGGACCGATATTGTTTAATATCTATATCAATATCATCACTTTTGATGACGATACGGTCTTAATATTTTAGGCCGAAAACTGGTACGAAGCGCATAGAAAAGCCGAAATTGAGATAAACAATGTCAAACATTGGCTAGATAACAATCTCCTTACTCTCAACACGGATAAGACAAAAATTTATACGTTTTAGTGCAACACAAGCGGGACAACCCAAAGAAATACTGAATATTACTATTCACATTTGCAATGAACCGAATACTTGTAATTGCAATAACCTAGAATCCGTGGATAGTTTAAAATATCTAGGAATCACCATAGACAAATATCTGAGATGTGAAGAACACATTAACTCAACTGCCTCAAAAGTCCGAAAACTTACTCACCTTTTTATGACTATCAGAAATATTCTCTCTGTAAAAGATATGAAATCAATATACTATTCCATGTGTAATTTTTTACTCGAATATGCATCCCTAGGTTGGGGTGGCTGTGCCAAAACAATATTAGACTCTATGGTTAAAGCAGAGATTTCACTACCAAGAATCATCAAAGAGCCAAATAATATTTCTCCATGTTAGACAATTTTATATTAGAAAGATTATATTACTTGCATAAAAACAACGTCAGCACTTCCCTCTATCGACCACCTTCACGACACCCAACTTTCAAGGAATAATCCAATAGTCCCAATAATAACCTCGACGTCCCTTGGGCAACAGCAATTCTCGTACTTAGGACCTTTATTATTTAATATCATTCCCAATGCTTGGAAAGCGAAAAGTTCAAACGTTTTGCGTAAGCTGATCAACTACTGGCTCCTTGATTTAGGGAGGGTCAAAAGTGAAGATATGTTGATCAATTTATAATCTCATTACAAAAAATAATTAAAAATATATATATATACATAATTGCCAAAATACTCAAACATAATTCGTCAAGTCCATACAATACAAAAACACATATTTATCACCTCTGAACACAATTGTCTATTCTTTATTAATCAATACTTTATTAATCAATGCTATAGATTATTTTCTAATCACCCAACTAGATTATAAACTTATACACTACCCT
This sequence comes from Hesperophylax magnus, assembly GCA_026573805.1. NCBI lineage: Eukaryota > Metazoa > Arthropoda > Insecta > Trichoptera > Limnephilidae > Hesperophylax > Hesperophylax magnus. The sequence goes on from JAIUSX010000039.1 coordinate 17,288,126, forward strand.
TCCCATTTTTCTACCTTACAACTCCTGCGGTGATCTGTATTTTTATTATTACCATCTGGCTTTTATTTACTTTACCGGTTTTATTTTATATTAAGTGTGGTGAACGTATGTCAGTCGGTATGAAAGAGACAGGCATATCTGAGTGAGACAGCATGACCGAGACGTATAAAAAGGCGTGTCTGTTGTAACTCGTCCTCTTTTCAATAACAAACTCTTATACTGTCCATTGTATCAATACGTATAGCTACCTGAATAAAACCAAATAGTACGGAGTACCCGCATGTATTTTATTATTAAAGTAATCTGGGTGATCGGCACGGAAGATCACTACATTGCTAAATTATGATATGAACTAAACTTGTCAATTTGACTGGCCTAAAACAGAATCCATTAAATTAAAAAAATTAAATTAAAGAATTAAAAAAATCGAATAAAAAACGCAACCTTTCATAGAATCAATATTTTTTACCTCCAACCTATCTGCTGTTCATCACAAACAAATTTAAATTGTTGATTTCCTGCATATAAAAGAAAAAAATATTAATTAAAGAACCAACTAAAACATTTAATTTGTGTTCCGAAAATGCTGATTTCCCATAGCATTTATTCGGCGCTGTAACTACTGTTGGTGCATTAACTACTGAGATAGTCTATTATAGTCTGTACCTAGAGTAACCTGTAACGCCTCCGGGTCAACTTAATTTCAATCAGGGTATCGATTCTCCAATCCAGGCCGCTCGCAATTACTGTCGAAAGTACATGCATTGATCGACATTATTATTTTTAGTCTCGTTGAAGGTACACACATACATGCGCCAAACGCCAAAAGTCATTCCACTCGAGCAACGAGTGGGTTGAAACACTCGTTGTTCGAGTGGAATGACTTCGTCGAGAATCGAGGCGCAGGCCGGTGTTTAAAACAGTTCTAATGCGATAATGACCCTAGAACTTTCAGAGTGGAAGATACTACCAGTATCGCCCTGGTGTAAGACCACCATTCAGAATTGAAACGTTGCTCCAAATGGCTTTAGCCGTGTTTAGTGACTAGATCTGAATAGCCAGGTACTTCCCCACCTTCCTCTTTCCCTTCCCCACTTACCTTCAGCCTCACAACATCCCCCAATTGGGGATGCCATAGTCTCACTGGCTCCAGACGGGAGCAGTTGGGACTCTTGTGAGGTATTCACTATAAAAAAAATAAAAAAAAGAACAATCAGAGCGCTGTTACACATTCCGTTCCAGTTATTACAGAGTGGCGAGTCCAGCGGGATACGATAAAGACATATTAATTATTATTTGATTTTTAATAAGTAATGTTTTATATTATAACACGCAAAAGCTACAAACATAGAAAATGTGATTAGTAGAATCGGTAAAATCTCTCAAACGGTGTACTCCAGGGACATAAAATTTTAACTGTTTTTTTCTCTTTGTTTTTTCTAGGGATGTGCATTTTTTTGCAACATAAATTCCATCGTGAGCTTCGGAGCTTTTAAATATTAATATAAAGATATGACGATTGTTCCAGATCTTTCAGCTGTTGGACGGTCTGAAATGCAATAAAATCTTTAGATCTTACCTTTGATGGGGGATTGAAATTAAGGTTTTTGGGGGTTTTCCTATGTTATGTTATGGCCAACATACATAATAGTTAAAAAAAGACAACTGTTTTAGATAGAAACGTTTCTATAAACCTTGTAGCTCTGTTTGTAATGTAAAGTTCTTAAAACCACATTTTCTTACCCATCTCTCCGTTCCTTTCACAGCATTCCCCATTGGTGTATTCAAAGTTCCGTTGACTCCAAGCAATGGCACTATTATCTATATATATTATGTGGAAGATCTACAGTCTCTCGTGTCTAGGATTGACGAAGTATGTTTGAAGAATAAGTTAATGATGAATGTAAGTAAGTCTAAAGTCATGGTGTTTGAAAGAGAGAGTACGAAAACTGTATGCAATGTAGTTGTGAATACTTGGAGCAGGTGGATGAGTTTGCGTATTTAGGAAGCATGTTTACGAGAGATGGGAAGGCTGACAGAGATATTGAAAGAAGGGTAAATGCGGGTAACTCTAGAACGCAGTTGGCGCTAGCAAAAAAATGCCCATGAAGCGAAGCTAGCAGTCCACAATGGAGTGCTGGTTCCTAGCCTGATGTATGGCAGTGAGGCATAGAACTGGCAGAGGAAGGTTGAAAGTACACTGAATGCTGTAGAAATAATATCCCTGAGACGTATCTGTGGTAAAACCATGGGTGATCGTGTGAGAAATGTGGAGATCCGCAAAGAATGCAAGGCTGATGTAAGCGTAATGAGTAAGATTAAGAAAGGGACGTTTAGATGGTTTGGGTTTGAGAGCGAATTAGGAGTAAATAATTGAGTGTAAAGAGAATATATGACGAAAAACTGAATCAGATACTTTAGTTGGGCCATGTCAAGAGTCAGAATAAAGAGTATGTATGAGACGATGTATGAATGTGAATGAGGCAAGGAGTGAGTGTCAATACCGAGTTGTTTGCCGTCCTCTCTGCCTACCACTGCCAGGAAACGGCATAATGGTTTGTTAGTTAGTTTTATTTATAACGTGTTGCACTAAAAAAAAATAGTAAAAGTTATTTTACTTTTGTATTTCTCCTCACTGTACCTACTAGCGAAATCATGTTCACCTAGAAGAGCGCAGTCAGTTCACACGATAGAAATTCATATAAATTATCTAGCAGATTGTGACTAATGGAATGGATACTTAATCCGATCAGTTGTTACCACGAAAGTGATTAGCCGAGCAGTTGTTACCACGAAGTTCTACGGCAAGAGAGGCAAGCAATGAGGCATTGAGGCATTGAGGCATTGAGGCATTAAGGTACTGAGATACTCTCTAGATTGGTCCATATCTCGGTAAAGTAGAGTTGCCAAGAATCACGATTTAACTTTGCTTCCAGAACAATGTTTCCCTTATAACTGGGGAATTCTAATTTTGTTCGAATTAACCCATTATCTATCGAAAGTATTCCTTTGTCAAAAATAAGAGAAATACAGATAGTTTTTTGTAAATTTTATAAAGATGAAAACTTTCGTCTCCTGGTCACATCCCAAAGAGTAACAAATAATTGACGGAGGGTAGCGAAGTCCTTTTTTAACTGGACCTTTGGCATTTCATCTGTCTATAATTTTGTTTATTACGTTGCGGTTCCGATTTAATATGGTGACCTTGATGAATACTACCATTTAATCCCGCTAAAATTCGCGTGATCGTGGTTCCTACATCACGAGCTGTCAAATCCTAAATTATTATTATGGTACTTACCGGCTCTGCCTGGAGAAAAGCAATTGTCTTTGTGATGGTTACATTTCTTACGACTAATTATATATTTGAAATGAAAAAAAAATTACGAATATTTATGGTTTATAATTAAGTAGATGGGGATTTAAGAACCTACTTACAAATCTCATGATTTCACAGTAAACTTCGATTTTGATTTATTAAGTAAGAAAAATTACATACTCGTACATACTCTTTTTGACGCGTGATCTACTACATAGTATAAGCTAAGGTACCTAACTAAATCTGAAAAACGAGGGGAAGTTTGATGAAATTCGTGTCAAAAAATGATGTAGAAACTCTTGCCTGTAAAATCCATATTTGTGATAGGTACGATTGCATTTACGTTGAATGGTTTTTTGGCTACAGCCTGAAGGGTAAAGATAGACAACCTCCGATAAGAGCAGGTCTTAGAAGAATATTACTTTGCAGGAAGAGTAATAATCAAAGAGTGAAAAGAGCGCAACATATGCGATTTTGGCGTGTTTTGTGATCCAAAAGTCGGACCGGTCGGACGATCATAATTGAGAAATGCGATCGGTCAGACCAAATTCAAAATCAAATGGAATGGCGAAATACGATGTCAGACAGTGAAAGAGGGAAAGATTACGCAATGTTGAAGGTTGAAGTCATTTTTATTTGAAATTGTGAGTGTGTTGTCTATTCAGTAGTACCTACCTACCTAATTGTAAATCATATTTGAGGTATGTGTACTTTAACTTGAAGAGTTGAAACTACTTATTCATTTTGACGAAACGTCAACGGTTCATTCTTAGGTCTATATAATTACGCTCACGAACTCAACTAATGTAATTTCTTTTGGATTTTTTTCCTCACTCCTACAACGCGTGATTCTTCAAAACCTAGTCACTCCTTTCTTTACGCAAAAAAAAACCTCTACACAGCATCCATAAAGAAAGCATAGACCTTAGGGGAAACCTCAAGGCTACCAGTGTGGATTTAATATTCGAAAAGTTGATTCCGTTTAAAAAAACTGATTATTAATTTAATTTTCTAACAAATTACTTACATTATTTGTTCCCTCACAACAACAGTAGCACCTTCCAATGGTATCGGGAGCTTTTTTAAGATCACGGCAGATGGCCGCCTCAATTTCCCGAGATTAAAGCCAGATATTCATTAAATTATAAATTGTTTGAGATCCCGGTTGGCCGTCCTTTGTGCGGATCGCAAATCACTTTGTATTGCATTTTAATTACGCTGCCAACGGAAGCAAAACAGTAGGTAAACGCCATAGATAACAATACGACCGAGTATTCCGCCTTTGATTACCATTACTTAATATATCAGACAGATATGATTGAAATCCGCGGTTGGAGCCGTCTTGATTAATGATAGGAATTAATCAAACTTTTTACACACAGCCCGAGATTCATATTGGTTCTTAGTTCTTGCTGCGTGTATTCTCTTTCACGTCCCGGACGAGACGTTTCTTGTACAAGTAATGTGCTTTTTGCACCAATCACGTGGAATGTTTGAATGGCAGAGAGGAATTGGACCAATTTCTGCCGATTGTAGAAACACCTGCTGCTTTTGGATGGGATTTCAATTTTTTTTTTTCATCAATTTCTATTTTTTGGTTTAAAGTTAAGAAATCATGTTACTCCATTTTGTAATTCAAACAAAAAATGTAGCAGAACAAAACTAACAGAAACATATGCGACTGTTGCTAGAATACACAGAGGACCAAACAACAACTAAGCAAATTAACCATGGTTGCTTAAAATGGTCGGCTCTAGCAAGCTATGTAATCTAAGCTAGCAAGAGTGTGTAAGAATAAAATAATCTCTGCTATGTAAGCTATGTAATCTAAGCTAGCAAGAGTGTGTAAGAATAAAATAATCTATGCTATGTAAGCTATGTAATGTAGCTATGTAATCTAAGCTAGCAAGAGTGTGTAAGAATAAAATAATCTCAGGCACGCGGCGGATTACTGTATCTGACATACCAATACTTTGGTTTGATTTTGTTCTTTTAAATTGGAATATTAACGGCGGCTTATGATAGTTATTGGAAAATTGAGCGTCCGATTACTGAGAGAGTACCTATTGCATAAATTTTTAAACTTCTTCTTCTTTCGTAGGGTGGGGGGGTCAGAGGGGGGCATCTAGGTCTGCGAGCCAGTTTAGGGCCTCGGGCGTCGCCATGTGTTGTAGACCTCATCAATCCCGCCGGGGAATGAATGGAGCGGGCATTGGATCATTAAACTATTTAATACCTACAATTTATTTTTATTTGCTGAAATTAATACGATGCAATCGGTTCCGAAAATTGCGAAGAGGCGACGGGAGAACTAGCATAATGGTGCCGGCGCAGCGCTTAGAAAAAATTATTGAATTTATATTGAAAGCAGGAACCATCTAAATCTAAACTTATAAATACTCATTTATTTAAATAAACATGTTTAAAATCTTTAATCGATTCGTAACGATTGTGGCATTTTTCCTAATACCTCTGTAAACAAAAGATATCAAATAAAATAAACAAAAATTTAAAAACTCTTCCCACATAAAGCATAACTGACTTAACTGATCGATTTGGTCTCCTCTACGGATGTTTTCCAATGGTTCCCGTCCATAACCATTCATTGTCTCCAGTTCTCTGATCGTTCTTTTAGCTCCAATCTTCTTCCGATCAATCGCAGTCGGTCCACAATTTTTTCAGCCCTGGTTGACAATGTTCAGTCCACCGAATCTACAAATGTTGCCATTGTCAACTTCGTGGTTCATTTGAATTTTCCAGCCTATGTCAAATTACAAGTGTGTAAATAACGTCTTGTTTTTTGACCTACAAAGAAAAAAAAGCATTCATATTTATTATAAGAATAATTCCTAATGGTAAGTGATATTAAATAAACAATTTTATTACTATATTCAGTTCACCCCCTTTGATCCAAAACGTTTCAAATGGCTACTATCCTCATTTAATAAAATCTGAAGGTTGTGCACTAATGTTATTTATTTAACCCCACATTGATTTCAATCAAATTGAGTCAGCAACGACGAACGAAATATTAAAATAAAAGTGGTAGATACTATTTAGTAACGCTTTGATGAAAAACACTTATTCAGAATCGAACCGTCATTTGAAATGGAGCCGTGTTTGGTGACCAGATCTAAATAGCCAGGGAACCTTCCTTATTTTATATTCCATTCCCTCGAACCTCACAACTAACTCCAATAGAGGATGCCATAGACTGGCTCGGTACAGTCGAGAGTAGTAGGAACTCTTGTAATGTATTCACAATAAAAAAGGAACTTTAATATATATATATTACATGATAACTCACAGTTTTTGTTATGAGAGGCCACACAAAAAACCAACTCACCGAATTCATGGTGACTTTGACATTTAAGAAACATTAACTACTTTAATTTGGGTACTAAGCAAGGCTAAAGCCATTTTGAGCAACCTGCTCCAATTCCAATCCAATAACACGTGGGTAATATCGATTGTTTTCCGTTCGTGCCTAATGGATTTCCTAGAAGAGAACAATGAAATATACGTTTTGAAACTAAATCAATGATTTTAAAAAAACGTAATCACTATCGGAATATGAGTCACTCCCGGATATAATAGAGGTATCGAGTTCTAAACATTTTGACAACGTTTCAATGATTATTAAAATCACAATGAAGCGGAAAGCCTTAATAGATTAACACTTATTACACTTTTTTTAATAAAAACAATAGTTGGTATAAAAATAAAGAATACAGTTGGTTTGAATTTTGGAAGATGAATAATCGAAGACATTTTTTTAAATCTGTTTTCCAAATTACAAACGATTCTTATAACCGCCCGATATTGTTCGATTAAGCTTTTCAACGCTCGTGCAAGGAATAACGTGATGTATAGATACCATAAAAAAATAATGTGTTCCTATAAGTCTTCAGAAATGAACACACAAATCGAAAGTACCGAGAATGTACGGGTATACATTACTCTCGTTACGAAAACATCGGAACACAATACATGATTAAATTCGTTGTACAAAATGAAGGGACAAATGTATCCAACAGACAATTTAACTTTCGATTGAGAAATCGATGAGCAAAAATACTATAAGATGATGTCCAATTTATAAAAAGCTCGTCAATACACTATAAGAGCCAATTATTTCGCAGAATTGAACAATTCATCAAATTTCAAAGTTAATTTTTCAGTTCTGTTAAAGTGAAAGTTCTGTTATCATTCCATTATGGGACAGCTGTTTAAGAGAACTTAAATATTAACAGAACTTTCAAAGAACTTGAGATTCTACATTTAAATGTGATGAATTGTTAAAATTCTGTGAAACAACTAGAACAATCACTTTTTTTTTTCATAGTTATTTTTCTATGAACACCGCACGAGGTTAAACTGCGCAGAAGTAGTGGGACTACGGAACCCCCAATTATCTGGATGTGATATCAGGCTGAAGGGGTCAGGAAGGTTGGGAACTACCTGGCTATATTTACCTGATAAAGCCAAACTAAAGCATTTTCAAGCATCGGCATCGTCTTTCACCGGGACGAACTGAGAGTATCTGCCACCACGAAAACGGATGATTTGACTATCGCGCACATCAGTCCACCTGTTTTAATTTCCAAATCCGACATAGATCTTATCAAGTAGAAGATGCCCGGAAGGCCAACAGTTGGTGATAATATGATATTATGATAAAAAAGCGTAAAATTAACTCATTATTATTAATTTCATCAAAAATATTGACATATACATTTGCAAACGAACTTTATCACGCAAGATCAGTTTTGTGATTTTGTATAGACTTACAGCAAAGATAATTTTTGCAAGAACTTTTCAAAAAATTTCTTCTGAAAATTTAAAATTTGACACGGTACATTACGTTTACTTCTTCACATAAATGGTTTTTTTATCACTTTTCTGAATTAATTCTTAATTCGAATTATTTTAAAAAGTCCTAGCGAGAAGCCGGCTTTAATAATTGCAAGTTCAGCATGGTGTTCAAAAACAATTATTTATCAGAAAAAATCACAAAAATTTTCACATGGTTGCACAGTGTTGCAATCCCGCATGAGGCAAGGGATACAAAAAATCGTACAATTAATTATCATTATATAGGTTGGATGACTATTAATTAAAAAATTGCAAACGTATTTTTTTTTAAATTCAATTTCAAATGTTTCAAAAAACCTACTTTACATTTATTTTATTTGCCATTACTCAACGGATTTTTTTCAAAATAACCAGATTGACATTTGTTATAATCAGATTTAAGACAACAATAAATTCTTTTTAATAATTGAAGACAACATTAATCATTCTCAAACGAAAAATATGAAACAGAAAAAAAGTTTCAGTCGTATCTGGGAATTCTCAGGACATCTTCGCTGCCGTAAAAGTGCTCTAACAACTGAGCTAATTCAACCTTATCAATTTACGACATTTTTAGCTTTATCATACTTCGACGGAGAGCTATCAACTTCATATTAATTTTTTTAGATTTTTTTACTGCTATCTTTATGTACGATTGCAAGATTATACCAGTACTAAATTTAATCTAGATAGACTCTGGGATAATTATTTCTTTTATTATTATATTGTGTCATATATATTGCCTTTTCTATAAGTCTAGGATTGAAGTTTTTATAGTGGAATAACTTTGAGTTTAACCTCAAATGGTAATATTTATTCGTTGAAGACATTATTAATGATTCTCAAATGAATTTTTTTAAACGGAAATGATGGAAAAGATTCAGTCGCATCTAGAAATTAAACCCAGGATCTTTTCCTTGCCAGGGAAGTGCTCTGACCACTGAGCTAATTGGAACATATCTACTTACATTATTTTTAACTGTAACATACTACAATTCGAGATCTTCCAACTATATCTTAATTTTCTTTTTTTATGACTTTTCTGCTTTTTCGCTTAAAAAACCTTGATATTTTCTTAAATGGGTTATTTTAAACACTAGATGCTTTGCATACAAATACGGAATATGCGAAGGCATCCAAATACAATATTGCGCTTATGATTCAATCCAATATTGTATTTGTAAGCCTTTCTTGAAAGAATTGAGTTTTTAACAGACAAACTATTTATTAATATTCATATTGCGTAATATTGTAAATATTAATATTGTTGGCAATACGTTGCAAAAAGTGAAATTTGATAAAATAAATAATTAACCCCAGCTATGAACACCTAAAATACGATGAGCGTCGCATTTAACCATAAGTTATTAAAATATAAAATTCCACTACATAATTGAAGGGGTGTTTTTCTATTATATTCATAATGTATCTTTTTTAATTTGCAAATTATTTCAAGGCAATCCTGTACCCTGTAGAAATAAAGCAAATTGAAATTCTTCGCAAAATTTCACGAGCGACCTCGACTATACTCAAATTCTACGAAAGAACGAACTTAAAAGTAAAGCAGATATTTATATTCAGCACGCGCCCCGCTTGATAATGCCTTCATAATCGAAAACCCGGAGCCTGCGTCCTCAGACCAAGAGTCATTCACTTCCAGCGAGCTTTAGAAAGTTTTCCGGGAACTTTTGGGCAAATAATGAATATTATACGTGAATAAAGATCAGAGGTCAAAAAATTTAAAAAAAGCAATTCGATTTTGATTCGCACGAAAAAGGAATTACGTATTTATAAAGCAGTACTAACTATACTTTCTGCAATGTGGGGCATAGTTAATGCATAGTTAATGACACATTTTGTATAGTGTAAAAAGATGGTCAAAGGATTTAGTTAGATGTTATTAAATTCATCCACAAATATCAGATTTTCCAGTTTTTTTTCTTTCCTGGTGATATAAATGATATAAAATATAAGTTGACAGAGTGGAGTGCGAAATCGCCTTATCGACATCATAAAATGAAGGATAAATGGTATTTCAGACACTTTTCGTGTACTACAACAAAATAAAGAAATTAAGCCACGGTTGTGGGACGTGATGCCTAACCCAAAAAGAAAAAACCAAATCAATATTTGAAGGCAAAAACACTTTTAATCATGAACTCAAGAAACTAATTAACGTATGAAACCATAATTTCATTTTGTGGGAGCCAATACCGTGAATATCTGGCAAGACACCGAAAACAATTTCCAATCGGGTGCAGAAAAAAGTGTCAGACCGTGGAAGCAATGACTTGAAAGTTATACCCAAATGGGTGCAAATCATATATAAATGGGTGCCTTAGTAGTAAAAAGTGGCAGACGGTGGAAGAGATGAATTGAAAGTTATATCCAAAAGGGTGCAAGTCATGTACAATTGGATGCCCTAGCAGCAAAAAGTGGCAGACCGTGGAAGAGGTGAAGTAATCGCGAAAAAAATGTAAGAAAAGACACGAGACCTATTCACTATGCTTTGAGCTTAGAGCTTAGGGTTTTGAGATTAGAGCTTCAAGCTTTGTGCTTCGAGCTTTGATCTTTGGGACTTGAGCTTTGAGCTTTGAGTTTTGATTTCTACCTTTGAGATTTGACTTCGAGCGTTTAGGTTTGGAATTTAAACTTTAAGCTATGATCTTTGAGATTTGAATACGAGTTTCTAGCTTTAGGCTTTGAGCTTCGAGATTTGGACTTTGGGCTTTGAGTTTTTGGCATTAAGCTTTGAGCTTTGACCTTAGAACTTTGTTGAGCTTAGTTCTTTTGGTATTTAAATTTGTCAAGAAAATCGAAGAAAGTTTTTATGGCCCTGACGTAGTTTTTCTGTACGGTACGGTTACGGTAACGTATGCACGGTTTAAAACAGTGACTTTCCTCTTGTTTTGAATATCAAGTGTGCATAGTATCATCAATTGCGGAAAAAAACTGTTGATTTGCGTTAAAATCAAAGCCTCACCAGACCACTAATCTTTACAAATATGCATAGCTGAAATCTTCAGATTTTCCCGGGAGATATGTAAATTTTTTAGAAATGTAGTTCACAGAAATTATCCTCTAGTTTTAAAAGTCAAATGTTCAAAAATTCATCGATTTGTATCAAAATTCTGCTTTAAAGGGTGCGAAAAGGGGATGAGAGTAATTTAGAAATCTCAACTGCACAGTGACCTTTATCTTAGATTGAAGGTCAAGTGGGCAAAATTTCATCGATCTCCGAATAAAAGTGTAGATTTTTATGCAAATCAAATCCACGCCGCCCGCCACAAACACACAATCATCTTTATATATTAGAAGAAGGTGGACCCCGCGATGCTTTGCTATTGCTAATGTCTTTCTCGAGCGTCTCCAACCTCTTCTACCATTCATTACTGTATACCACAGTGTTACTGTTAAAAAACTACATTTCATCGAATTTAATTCGACCCCGCATCTCATTCCTGTGCAGAGATATTGCATTAAATATTCCTTGAACTTCCCTGACTTCATTCATCATTCAAACAAACCAAAAAAACACTCTTAGCGATATCGGTCGACTAATTTTTGCAGGATGATTTTTTATGTATTAAATATGTCTCTAATGATTTTTCTAACTATAGACAGTCAAACTACGAGTATTATCAATTTATTGCATTCACCGGTTTGTTGATCAATAATACAAAACTGTATGTTCAATGCATTATATATTTCTCTTTTGCAAAAATAAATTGCAGCTTTAAACTTATTTTTAAATAAAGATGGCACAAATGGATTAAGTTTTCTTATTTTTCATCGTGTTTAACAGTTGATTGAATTTGCATTAAAATATTTTCGTTAAATATTGACCCCGACTGAAATAAAAACATATCTTAAAAAGTTAAGTAGTTTCGCTAATTTAAACGAACATCAAGATATCGACCGTACTGCCGGAAATAACATAAAAGTGAAAAGAACGCAATCATGTTTTATTTTACAATCTGTACATGTGCCATAAGGCGCCATTTAATTCACTCCAACGAGCTATTACGCAACTATATCTAATGGGTTATTTTTTACTTGTTGCATCACCCACCTTGCTAACACGTGGGGTAACCAAGAAAATAAGGTTAAGAATAACATGGATTTTATCTAAAACATTCACTTTGACAAACGTAAATCTTTAGGGTGCGTATAAAAAGGACAACATTTCTACGAGCAAAGCAACCTCAAGCGACGCGACGTTTTGCGACGTTTTCGTTTGCTTCGCTCTTTTCCCATTCTCAGACTCATCTCGCGGAGTTTTCGTACTGTTTATATATAGGTACGTAGCATTAGAAATTAATACTTGTCTGAATATTTGTTGGAAACTATGGTAAACCTAAGCTCACTCAACTTTATGTTTAAATTTACCATTTCTTTCTAAATAAAAAAAAATGTATTTAAAAAAATTATATATATATTTTTTTAAGTTTCTTTATTCTATGAAATTATTAGTTACATGCGTTGAGGAATTTTTCGACCACCATGCTAGGCACATGCCCGTGTTATGGTGGTCTACGAGAAACATCTAAAAATTGTCTACTACCATCATTGTACAATGATCGAGGACATAGTGAGAGTTAGTTTGGAAACCATGCGCATTTTTCAACTCAGCCACTAACCGGTCAATGGGATTTTGTGAATCGCCGTTTACATGGAAGTAGGAATGATCTACCGGCGGGTTCAGAGATGCTGTTGTGAATGACAACTGTTTAAAATTTGATTAAATGCTGAGATGAGCCGCGTATCGGAGGCTAACGGGGGACCATATTTTAGAGAATCAAATTAAAAAAATTATAACTTGTCGTCGATTTGTGATAAATTCAAATGTGAGGGGCTTAAAAGGGTTTTAACTCGACCACTTTTCATTTCTGTAAATTTATTTGTGCATTCCGTGGCTGTTTCGATGTGGTGGCAGTGTTGGATACAACTGTTGTATCCCGACGAAGTTCTCATGAGTATGGATCCTTCGACGAGCTGTCAAATGTTAAAAATCGATATTAATGTTCCTACCTGGCTAACCGTGTTTGAAAAAAGAATTGTCATTCAGATAGTGACGTTCCCTAGGAAAATTCCTTATTTGAAGGAAATTTGAAAAAAACGTTACATAAAATATGTGTTATAATGTATAACATATGATTTCCGAAGAAAGTTTGGTACATCGGTTAATAATACAATCGTCGTCCTCAAGACCCCGTAGTAAGCGTTCAAAGGTGATTTGAATTGGAGATATGTAAATACTAATGTTAATTGGAGATATGTAAATACCAATGTTAATTGGAGATATGTAAATACCAATGTTAATTGGAGATATGTAAATACGAATGTTAATTGGAGATATGTAAATACCAATGTTAATTGGAGATATGTAAATACCAATGTTAATTGGAGATATGTAAATACCAATGTTAATTGGAGATATGTAAATACCAATGTTAATTGGAGATATGTAAATACCAATGTTAATTGGAGATATGTAAATACCAATGTTAATTGGAGATATGTAAATACCAATGTTAATTGGAGATATGTAAATACCAATGTTAATTGGAGATATGTAAATACGAATTTTAATTGGAGATATGTAAATACGAATGTTAATTGGAGATATGTAAATACGAATGTTAATTGAAACGATAATAATTGACCGAAAATAATAGATAATTAATTGTAGTAACATATTTGATAAAACACGACTCGTTTGAAATAGAGCAAAAACCTCTCTACAATAACTTGTAATAATAATACTTTGCATTTATAGATACACTGTGATTTTTTCATGCCTATAACATATTAAGACGATGCCATACGTAGTAATGCAAAATCAGGTGTTTTTGATTTGAAAATTTGGTCGCCTAGAAATGTTTCAGATTCTTTAATTAAATACTGCGAGTAGAATACATTTTGGCCTTTGAAACAATCGAGTATTTTTTAGATAAGTCTTTTTATAAGCCCAGACAAAAATTATGTATAGGCATATGAAAACTGCTTTAAAGTTCAAAATCTTCTACTTACGAACCTATTTTCGGTTATGATTTTATTGTATAATGTGGCAAATAAAGTTATTTATAAAATGATCGAAAAAAAAATAAAAATTTATGCCTGAAAATCCACAAAATAAAATAAAAGGCACTTTTTGGCCATGTTTTTTTCTTGCATAAATCAAAACAGGCGGATGGTGTTAAGCGGGAATTTAAACCTTATCGCCATCTACGTAAGGGTTGTTATTGATAGCGGCTCAATTTAAAATATTACACGACGTAGTGCATCGCATAACATATTTTTTCTATAGAGGGAATTTCATTTAATTAACGTTCCGTCATAACAAATGTATAGTATCTTCAAAAATAACATTTTGAACTTAATAACTTAAAGAGTTAACTTTTTATAAATCAGTGGTAATTGGATATGCAACGGCTTAAATATTTCACGAAGTAAGAGTAAGTGGTTAGTTCACTGAAACGCCATATTGCCCACTTCATTTAATGCTCCATGTTTAAAAAGGGTTCTTATTAAAGAAGGATGTTCATTAATATAAAATGAATGATGTCGGAACATGTGTTCAGTATGGTCACCTGATGATCAGTGTTGTGTATCTGGTGCAGGGAGTTGAACAACCGGGCCGCGGCGTGACGGACGATCTGGAGCGACAGTTATCACCTCCGCCGGGACCATAATGACCGGGCCCACGCCCGACCTCCGAAAATACGCCGCTGGCCAGGGGAGGTCAACTTGAGACTAAGGGTTTCACGAATTTAAAAAATCTATCTAAATACAAGTCACCTAGATAATACTTTAAAAGGATGGCTGTATCTTATACACAGGTAATAGATGCAAGTCGTTAGCGAACACTAGACCTCTAAAACGAAGATTCTATTTTTCCTCTGAATAAATAAGATTTGAGCAGGTACTTAAATAATACCCACCTCTTAATTATAACTCACAATATCATACAAAAATTGTATCATTTTTTTTTATTTAAGTTAATTGACCGGTAGTGTGTTCATAGGCTGAATTCATAGGCTGGCTTCATCACAACACAAGCAACATTTACCGCTTAGTGTGGTGGTAGTAGTAGATTTTCAAATATTGTCAGGTTATTCGTAACCCGGGAATTTTTGTCTTTCTGTAAAAATATAAAAATATAAAAAATAAAATTGTCACAATCTCAATGACAATTAATTTTTAAGACTTTAAGCCGGTGGGCACCATAATGTTGATTATTCCGATTCGACAGCTCATAGTAGGAACCACGAACGTGCGAACTCTGGCGGGATAGAAAGGTATTATCCAAAGATTATATCTTGAATTATATTATATTATCTTGAACCGGAATCGGAACGTAACACACAAATTTACAGAAATGATATGGTCATTTTTCCATCAATAATTTTCAGTATCGCCCTGGTAAACGAACACCATTCAGTATCCAAACTTGTTTGACGGCCGGCATAGTCCAGTGGTAACGCATTGGACTGCCATTCCGAAGGTCGCGGGTTCGAACCCGGCGTGCGCAAATAAATTTTATTTGGTTAATTTGTGTTATTTCACAATTAATTAATTAAAATAATATATAGGAAATTTTGCGGCACGTTCCAGAGTGGAAGATACTACCAGTATCGCCCTGGTGTAAGACCACCATTCAGAATTGAAACGTTGCTCCAAATGGCTTTAGCCGTGTTTAGTGACTAGATCTGAATAGCCAGGTACTTCCCCCCTTCCTCTTTCCCTTCCCCACTTACCTTCAGCCTCACAACAACCCCCAATTGGGGATGCCATAGTCTCACTGGCTCCAGACGGGAGCAGTTGGGACTCTTGTGAGGTATTCACTATAAAAAAAAAAAAAAAAAAAAAAAAAAAAAAAAAAAAAAAAAAAAGAATGACCTTAACTCTGTTATGTAACCAAATATGCAAATTCCCAAGCTTCCTATTTCCCTTCCTTCATTTTCCTACCTTACTACTTCTTCATCATATCTTCTTTCAACCTAACAACATTCCTTAAATAATGATCAATTTGTTTGAAGCAGTTGAAACTCATGTGCCATATCGAAAAATGGTATTTCTAAAACTACCATTTACCCTACCCTTATTAGTAAGGCCCAAATGTAAGAAAAAGAACCCATAATGTTTGAATCATGTAAAGTCAAGTTAAAATAAGAGATTCAAGATATTTTGTAAAGTTCTGGGGCTATCACTAAATATATCTGGAATCTTACCCCCACATTGAAAGTTGAATTCAGTCGACACATTTGCACAAGAGCTTGGCAGAAGGTTAAGTTGGTTTTTTGGAAAGGAATATGGAAAGTTTCGGGATTTTTTTAGTAAACGGTGATTAATTGTAGACGGAAGGGAATATTCTATTTGGTTAGTTATCATATCGTGGAATAAAAATTATTATTATTTTTGGTACGATTCTGTAAAGAAATTTGTCACGACGTACATTTAATGTAATTAGATACAAGCAAAGGGAATTTCATCGAAGTATAAGGACGACAAAATAAAGGATTTCATCAACTAAGCATATTGATTCTCCTACCCTTTCCTAAATAATATCGGTCCCACAATATTTAGTAACAGGAGTTGGCGTTCTCCCGATTGTGATTTTTTACTACATGTGTAAACATCGAACTTTCAAAGATTCGAAGTCCCTGGCGTTTCACTAAAATACAAAAAAATGCTTTTATGAGTATTTTTTTTATAAAATACAATGATAATAAATTTTGTAAGCTTTACCGCCACAACCATTTAAGGCAGCCCGTACGGCTGTATTCTTGTAGTAATAATAATAATTGTGCTATATGACCAGAAATTTACAGTTCCGTTCCGAATGGCGTCGGGAAATTATAATTTGGAGCGATTCTCCCACTTGAGTCTGGTCCAGAGTAATGAGCTGGGATGAATAATGAAGCTGCTGTCGGATGTTGTAGTAGACTACCACCTACTGTAGTAGGCTTAATGGATCCATTAAATCGTTTGACACCTTATTCGGCATTTTGTAAAATATATCTTTAATTTTTTTTTAAAACCTTCGTTTCGGTATTAATATTTTGTAGATTTCTGTTTATGTGAAAGAAGATTTAATTGAAAATCATTTTAATTTTGTGAAATTATCCTCCTGAATAATTGAAATTGTGTAATTTAACAGATTTAACTAATGCAAGACAATGATATAACCAATAACTTCTTAACACAAACTAAAACTTACATCACCATCAACTGTACTGAATTGGCTGTTCAAATGGTTTGTAATGTGGTTGACTGAAAAAAAACGAATAGACATTCGAATTTTTTCAAATAACTAACACTACATATATATAACCGACACACTTCATTCAATTTCTAACAAAATTACATAATGTTACAATAAAATAAAATATACAGAGTACTTCTTGTTGGCATCATGTTCATTAGCATGTATTTATAAGTTTTATATGTTAGTAATTAATTAAATGTCTCAGAACAGTTTTTGAACAGATAAAGACATTTTGTAGAAGGGTAAGGTTAATATATTATGAAAATGTGAATGGTAAGACATGGCACGATCAAGTGAATCCGATAATGGAGTCGGGCCACTTCAAGAGTCAGAATAATAGAAGAGTATATTATATATGAGACTATGTATGAATATGAAAGTGGCAATATGTGGTTGCCAAGACTGAGTTTTTCTAGTGAGGCGGATAAAGAAAGTCTTGTAATAATATAAATAAACCCCCGGGCTGAGGTGAACTGAACTGAAATTATTAGAATATACTTTTTAATTTTGGTAAATTGGTTGTTTTTTGTTTGTTTGCTTTCTTTCCTTCCGCTATTAACATTTTTCACGCCATCCTCCTCTTTGCATATTTATAAAGAAGAAATGCTCAACCACTCCTAGATTACGTAAATCAATTTATTACATTATCTTGTTGGTGCATTTTTCCAGAAGTCTACCACCTCTAAAGGATTAATTCCAAAGACTTATATTGGTCACTCCTTTGAAGGTATTCCAAAAGGGCCGTCTTATATTCTTAGTTCGATATCATCAGCTTCTCTTTGCAGTTTGTATTGTTCAAAAGTGAGAAGGAATCCCATTTAATACAATCATTTTTCCACATATTGAATGCTTTGTTTCTGCTAATTGCCTCGTGACCATAAATATACGTTGCAACGTATGTCTATAACTTTAATGTTTGATTCCTTCTTACGGGGCACCTTATCAAAGAATGTTAACTAAGGAGAACTAATTTATTTTACATCTGAATTTTGAATTAATATTTGGAGATATTTTGGAAGTTATTATTTCAGCTTTCTTTAAAAATACAGCAGGACTTGTTCAACGTTCAAACTAAATTCTTTGGTTACAATAGCTATTGAAGTTTTTTTTATAACAATTATCACGAATTACCACATTCCACAATTGTCGTTTCATGTTAGCCAAACTCTATGTGACAATTATTGCAAGAGTAATATCAAGCACTATGCTCTTCTGCATCGTTTAGTCGGTTAATGATCGGTTAATTGATCGAGCGGTCCAATGCGCCGGTTTCCATCATTCCCCATGTAACATTTTCCGTTTTTAAAAATTGAAGCAGGAAGAATTCAAATTTTGTGATTTGTTACTCAGGTTATTCTTTATCATTTTAGTCATGTTATTTTTGTTTTTAATTAGTCTTTAGGAAAAAAAGATAAAAATTCATGATTTATCGTATTACTTATTCCTAGTCTATCTAAAAAAATAAAAAATAACTGCATATGTTAAATCATTTTACTACAAAATTGAATTATTTTTTGTTTTAGTCACTTTTAGTATTAATCCGTTTCACAGATAGCCAAACAAAGACAGTATGATTTTTATTAAAAATCTTCACACACATTGGTGCCTTGCTTTTGTGGAGCATGTTGTGTGGTCTGTATTCTCCTTATATTAATATTCAATATTCGATTATGTTAACTCACAAAATATTGATGACCGAGCCCCTGATCGATTACAAGTAATATCCTACAATTATACGTTATAAACCATGGGATTTTAAATTAAACTGTTTAAGAAAGTACATCTCAATTTAAGATTGATTGAAAAAACCTGAAGTAAACACACTTTTGAATCAAGTATCTAAAATAACAATTAGAAGAAAAATTTAAGAAAATTATCTCTTCGTTATAAATATATGACAATGATTTTCCATTTGGGACGCGGGTATGGGTATAACCAACGCCTCTGCCATAGGAAACCACAAATGGTTCGCTACGTTGTTAGCGACTTAGCAGGGGAGCCTGGGTTTATGGGGTGAGGTTTGTCCATTTCTTGGTGAATGTGTCTGCCCACCAATTTCGCAGCGGGCCGAATCCAGGGAGGTCGAATGAGGCAGACCCTTTGAGTTCTCCTGGCGAACCCCTAGACCCCCAAGGCCTTGCATCGCGGTGGGAAGGGTGGATTCATACGTCACTTCTGAAAACGCTGACACTCAGTTTCCTGCCCACCCCTCATACCCTTTCCTTCCCGGATCTTCCTCTCCTTCCTTCCTTAAAAAAGACTGTATCCCCAGGGACATTATTTCCCCCAGTGCCTCCTTTGTGGAGTTTACGTAAAAAAAATCCTTTGCTTGAAATGGGTTGTAAATATTTCGGAATGATATACCTTCATAAATGGTTGCTTAAAATAAATGTGTTTTAAATTTTACAGATATGATAAACAAGTTGTCTAAAATTTAAAACACATTTATTAGTAAGACTCTTGGTGTTTCAGGCTGCAATCTTTAACTAATTAATAGTATGCTTTGAAAAACGAAATTGTGAAAATAGAGAAAGTTTTTACCCGCCTAACCACTGGGCTTAAAACCCGTTTTTATTAGATTATTTTGTTATATTTTATGATTAATACAAAAATATTATCTAAAAAATACCTTTTTTGAAGAAGTTTTTTTTAACAATATTTAAAAAGAAAATGTTAAAAATAAAATTTAATCTTCAAATTAAAATGGAATTTTACAAATTAAACTTTATAACAATGAATACATACTTTTTAAGATTTGCACGGTAAGTGGTAAGTCCCATTTGTGTGGAACCGGTAGGAATAAGGCATCCCCAATTAGGGTATATTGTTAGGTTGAAAGGATGAAGACAGTTAGTTTCTGGAAATTCATAAATCCTAAGAAAGTTCCTGACTATTCAGATCTGGTAACAAAAAACGGCCAAAGCCAATTCAAGCATCGTCGTTTCGATTCTGCATGATGGTCTTTCTCCTTTACATACGTAGTGGTTGAGAAATGGTTGTCGTTGTTATTAAATACTTTATGCAACGAATTCAGGCGCTTTCTTTTTGAATCAGGTTGCTTCGAATTTTGGGCAAAGGCGTAATTTACCAAAATATTCTTTATGCAATGTGATTTATATTGACGCATTATTAGCCTGAGTATTTAATAATCGATTTATACTCCTAATAAAAAAATGTTCACACACGGAACAACTGGCCCTTGATGGAAATATTAAAAACATTAATTAAATGGGGTTTAAAGAACGTATCATAATTTTGCTATTATATTTAAGATATTGGTGTGAACGTTTTAACAAGAATACTAAATGACGTGTTTTATGATCAAATTACTTCTCTCGCGACTGCTCGCCTTTTGAGTAACCTACAGATTCGTGTTCCAGGCGATATAGCAATTTCAACAATTACAGGTGATTTCACTTCGACTTCACTTTTGTTAAGTCAGAGCCGAATCTACATATGTGCGTATGGAATTTATAAGTGACAATTCACTAACTTTTCAAAACTGTTTCTTCAATTCAATAACTTTCAAATATCAAAACAAATCATAAACTTCAGTAGGGGAGACCTAGGAGAGTTGTGACAGAGGAGAGTTGTGACAGAGGAGAGTTGTGACAATGACGATTTCTCCCCACCTATAATAGTTAGCGAGATGCCAACAACGCTCGTTTGTCGCTCTAGAGAAGCGCTACTTCACTCAGTACCAGGGTTGCCAATGCTTATGTTCTAAAATACCCGCACCGAATGTTCAAAATCCCCGAATCGGGGAATGCAAAATGTCAAATTCCCCGCAAATTCCCCACAAGTTCCTTTAAAATTTCGCCTTCAAAATAATACTCGTACAATATTTAATGGAAATTAGCATTTTTTTATTGATTTTTTTTTTATTTTATTTGGCCATTGACATGATTAACACATATTATTACATACATAAGAATGTAAGATTAAAAAAAATAGATGACAACCTATTAACTCAACTTATATATTAAAAAAAAATTCAATAAATTGTATAGCTAGTAGAAAAAAAGGCAATATAATCATACAGTGTGACAAGTACGAGTAATTTAAACGAGACAAAAAAAATTATTTAAAAAAAATGATAAAATGGTAGTTTACTGTTAAAACATAATTTTAAACAATTTTTAAAATATTATTTTGTTAATTTATATTGAAGGAAATCATTTAAAACAATGAAGTTAAATTATTTAGTAAGCAATTTACATTATTATAAGACTATTAATTAACAACATATTTAAAGGATTTTTAACAAGGTAAGCATTTATTTATACAGTGATGTAAAATAATTATCTACTTTTAATCATTAATCACTGAATCATGCCATATATTTTAGTTAACATTTTATTTGAAGGATTGAACTTCAAACTTCCTCCTTCTTTCTTAATACCTTCCCGGGTTGTCATCAATGCTACCACCGTATCTGTTTGTAGGCGATTTCTGTTTTCTGTTTTTAAATTGTTCAGTACACTGAATTTTCTCTCAACGGAAGCGTTTGAAAATGGTAATACAAGTAATAAACTTATTACAACTTTTAAATTTGGGAACATGTATCTTCCTGTATTGGTTTTTAGGCGAAACACTTTAGCCCAGTAACTTTCAGCATCGTCGTCTGCATTTAGACCATGTAGGGAGAAATCCAGAATAGCGTGAGCCCGCCACTCATCATTCAGATTTTCTGCTATAACAAAATTATTGAGAAACGGAAATCGTTGAAGTACAGGCAGCAATGAATTTATTTGAAATTGTTGAGCTTCAAACGGAATCACTATAGATATAAATGAAAATAAAGAATCGCTAAAATCGAATCGCTTGACAATGTCCATTGTCAATTCAATATAAAAAGTTTGGCATGTTTTGTAGAAATCTTGAATCGCTGAACGGGGTACATTATTATCATTTTTCAAGTTTTCCATGCTTTCTGTAGCATTTATTCCAACATATATCTGATATTAATCTACAAAATGTGCAGTGTTATTGAAGTCTCCCTTTAGAATATCGTCACATGATCTGACGTAATTGATCTTTAGGAAATTGGATGAAAGCGTTCTTAAAAGCTTTTCTACTTCAGGTTTATGGGTTTGAAGTAGTGGTTTTTCTGACTGAAATAAGGTATTAAAATTTGTTACAAGTGAAAGAACATACGACATGAATTCTAAATACACAATTCTAAATTGGTTGGTCATTGTGATGAGCATTTCTTCCGTAGTCTTTGATGGATCCGAAAAGACTGATTCGGTTAGGTAGGCTTTCAGTGGAATGTATTGTTCTATTACACGATCCACACAAGCCTTCAATGACAGTCATCGAGTTTGAGCTGGTGCGAGAATTTTATGTATTTCCACTTGAAAGAACTCTTGAAACTCTTTGAACTTCTTTTGCCTTTGTGAGCTTCTGCTGAAGTGAGCTCCAATAGAACGTAAGAAATCTTCGACGTTTCTTGGCAATTTGGGGCAAGCTTTGGAAGATGACAGGTTTATCATGTGACATGAGCATTTTATTACGGAAATATGGGGTAAATCTTTTCTGAGAAGCGCAAATACAGAGCAGTGTTCACCTACCATCACGTTTGTTGTATCTGAACTAAATCCAACAATGTTCTCCATTGGAATATTTTTCTTGGGCAACATTTCTTTTAAACACTCATATAGTCCAGTAGCTGTTCCCGAGGTTACTTCAATCATATCCAAAAATAATGTTTCTACCTTGTTGATATCGTGATCGTACATAATAGCAGTAAAACAACATTGTTTTACAGAACTCTGGTCTGTAGTTTCATCCATTATGAGTGAAAAAAGTTTCCTTTGGTACGTAATTTATCACAGATTTTTTCCATAAATGAAGTTCCTAAGACATTTTTTTAAAACAGCTGTAGTTTTGGTTCGGTGCAAGTTGAGATTTTTAGCTATAGTGGAATCGGGAAAAATGTTTGTGCAGAGGGGACCCAATGTATCCATAAATGATAATGGTATATTGTGTTCAGCTAGAGCACCGGCTAATTTTAATTCAGCTATTCTAACATTCTTCTCTAAACCGTGAGGAAATATAAAAGATGAAATTTTTTGAACATTCTGTATCTCCGCACATTTTCTCGTGCGACGGTCTGATTTTATATGGCGAATTAGGTCACTTTTGTGTGCAATGATTGACACGGAACAAATAGAACAACATGCTAATTCATTTCCGTCTTTCAAATTGGGATCTTTTCCTATCCAACTTTTAAAATCCGGTTCTTTTAGCCACAGATTGTTAAATTTGTTGAGACGTTTTACCTTCTATATTTTCTCTGACTCTTCAGATGGACCTGTAGAAGAACAGGGACTGGAAGCTGCGGATTCCAATACATCATCTTTGGATTTTCTCTTTCGTTCACCCTTAAAAAATAGAAAATTGTTAGAAAATTTTGGCGAGAGAAAACGAAATTATATTACAATCTCCCTTACATACCTACAATATCGTTAAACACGTAATAAATATAACGTACCTGCAAACTGTCTTGCTCCTTTGTAACTGCACACTTTTTTAACCATTTATCCATTTTAAAAAAGACTTAAAAAACTCCGTTATTACTTATTATAAAATAAAACTTTCCAACAAGTCATCAATTCATCAAAATAAGAAGATGTACGTAAGAAAATAATCCTTCCACCATAGAAGTTATGACTAAAAAAATTCATATGTCTTCAAGTTTGGGTCCCGAACTTCAGGAATCCCCCGACATTATCATTTAAAAATAAATGCTACAGTGCTGCCATAAAAGAAAACTACGAAATCTTTCACCGAATGTACTTAATGTAATATTAATGGATAATCAAGAAATGCCCAGAATCCCCGCATTTTCCCCGCAAAAAGTTATTCCCCGCAAAATACCCAATTCTTGAAAAAGCTGAAAAATTCCCCGCAGTTTGGGGAATTACCCACAAATCGGCAACGCTGCTCAGTACACGCCGGTGGCGCACGAGAAGCGGTCGCGTAGTTACGACGTCTGCGTGTAAAAAAAAGCGAAAAGTAAGTTTTTATTCAAAATTTTGATTGTATTTATAGCATGTCTTATTACATGTGCGTTGTTGTGTTATCTTTTCTTAAGTTGTATGGTTATTTAAGTCTCAGAGCGTTACATTGATATTTTGTGTTTGCATCGTGTTTAGAAAATATGAATCATTATTCGGACCAAGTCGGAATTTTGAGCACCTAGGAGGGTTGTGACAGTATGTCACAACTCTCCTATTTGACTTAATTTTTCTGCTGGGTTATTTCGACACTTTTTAATTAATTTGCGATGTCTGTATATGTGTTTGTGCATTAGTGTATTAAGGTCAAATCTTGCTAGTACAGTCCGCAATAAAATCATGTCTCTAAAAATTCATTTTCGATAAAAAAATATTTCGTCTTGTGGTGTGATATTGCATGCTAAATGGCTACTTTTTTGTCACAGAATGCCTAATAACTACACACGAAAGACTGATAAAGGCACTGCTAGTGTCGAAATATACGAACTTGACTTTGAAGAGGTTACGTTAAGAGGTAAAAGTCTAAGAGATGCCGCGTCCTCTTACAATCTGAACTACATGTCTTTATCAAGATATATTAAGAAGAAAGTTGATTATCAAGCAAACCCAGTAGGCGAGGCTCCATCTATGGGTTATACCAGTCCGACGATATTTACACAAGAGGAGGAGAATATATTAAGCAACTATTTGCTAACATGTGCAGCAGCTAATTATGGACTGACAACAAAAGAAACTAGAGTCATTGCATATAAGTTAGCCAAAAAATATAATAAAAAAATTCCAAAGTCATGGGAGGAATATAAAAAGGCAGGAGAAGTGTGGCTTAAGCTATTTATGCAACTACATCCCAATTTATCTTTAAGATTGCCCCAATCTACTAGCATAGCTCGCGCTACCAGCTTCAATAAAACAAATGTGGCCACTTTTTTTGACAACTACACAGGCGTCTTAAGCAAATATAAACTTGATGCAAAAGATATTTGGAATGTCGATGAGACTAGAATAACTACCGTCCAAAAGCCTGATAGGATAATTGCGCGACGCGGAGAAAAACAGGTCAGTGCCATGACATCGGCCGAAAGAGGGACCTTGGTCACACTGGCTTTAGCTGGAAATTCAATAGGTAATTACATACCACCTATGTTTATATTTCCTCGTAAACGATTCCAAGAGCATTTCATTCGGGACGGCCCAATTGGTTCAGTCGGAACAGCTAACGGATCAGGCTGGATGCAAGAGGATGATTTTCAAGTTTTCCTTGAGCATTTTAAAAATCATGTTAGACTATCAAAAAAGCAAAGAGCTCTGTTGCTCCTAGATAATCATGCCTCGCATACAGCTCTAAAAAACATTGAATTCTGCAGAGAAAATTGCATAATTTTGCTCACATTTCCCCCACACTGTACGCACAAGCTACAGCCACTGGATAGTGCCATTTTTGGACCCCTTAAAAAAGCAATTAATAAAGCTTGTGACAATTGGATGCGAAGCAATGCCGGGAAAGTCATGACAGTTTATGACATCCCATCTATAACAAAGTCTGCATTTGATGTAGCAATCACTGCAAGGAATATCAGTGCTGGTTTTGCAGCAACTGGAACATGGCCGGTTAACACAAACATGTTTGGAGAAGCCGATTTCCTGCCAAGTCAAGTCACTGATCGTCCCAACCCAGAACTAGAGCAATCCATTTCAGAAATTTTGGACAATCCAGCAGAAAGAACCATAACTCCAAATCTCAACACCGGCACAGTTGATAACGTTGAAGCAAGATCCATTACTCCAGGTGCATCTATAGATAAGACCATGCCATCTAGCAATTCATCAGTTGTTAACAATAATGCCAATGAACCTGTTGCCTCCACGTCTATAGCCCATACCCCAGTTCTGAATAATAATGCCATTGAACCTATTACATCCACGTCTACAGTCTATAGCACAATTGTGAACAATAATGCTCATGAATCTGTTGCCTCCACTTCTTCAGCACATAGCCCAGTCCTGAACAATGATGCTAATGAACCTGTTGCCTCCGCGTTTACAGTCCATAGTCCTCTTGCCACTGTTTCTAATGTGTTCTCGCCAGAATTAGTTGGGCCGTTGCCAAAAGCTCCGCCACGAAAAAACTGCCAACCAAACAGACGCAAAGTCAAATCTGCTGTGCTTACTGACACACCTAATAAGGATGAAATAGCTGCTATAGGAACCAAAAGGAAGTCGAAGAATGTGAAAAAGCGTGTCTTAAGCGACGATAAGGAGAATCCTAAAAAAGCCATGAAGACTAATAAGAAGAAGAGAACAGGTGATGACGAAAGAAATGCCGAAGAAAATAATTGTGTTTGCTTGGTTTGCCTTGAAGCCTATGCAAACAGCAGATCGAATGAGGAGTGGGTGCAATGCCTAGAATGCAAAGGCTGGTCACAAGTATATTGTACTGGAGGCGAGCTGCAATACATTTGCCATAATTGCCTATCAGTTTAAATTAAGATTTTTGACTGTTTATAATATGATTGATCTCAAAGCCATGCCATAATTACTTGTTATGGGAATGCCATGTGTTGTTTTTGTTGGTACTGAATGTACTAAAATATGATTACATTACTTTTTGCAAAAAAAAAACATTTTTTATTTATTTATGTGTAATGGTATTTTTTATAACTTAAATAGTCTAGATACAAAGCTGGCACAACTTACCTCGGTACCTGTCACAACTTACCTCGGTGATAGGGAGTTGTGACAGAGGGAGTAGTTTTTCTTTTTGTTGATTTTCTCGGAAACTGTAATACTTTTATTAATTTTGATAATTGTTTTGGAAAGGGAAGGAATGGTGCTACATTAATTCACAAAAGTCATAACTGTAGAACGTTTATTGAGCGAGATATATCCCTTAAATTGAAAATTGTCACAACTCTCCTAGGTCTCCCCTAGTTCATAACATTGATCAAAGCAAGTGAATGAGCATTAGCGCATTAGGGTTCCCGTACATGTAAATACTGAAATAAATATGTTATGTACATCACGCAATCTATATCCACGTCTTATTTACACATTTATTGGACAACCAGCATCCCTACCATAGGTAACCCCAAGTGGTTTGCTGCGTTCGGTGACCTGACAGTGGTGTGCGGGTTCATGGGGTGAGGATTGTCTAGGTCTTTACGGCTTTGGAGAGATTGGTTGAGGGAGATCTTTTAACCTCTCCAGACTCTCTTGCACCGCAGTGGGAGGGATGAATTCAAACGCCCGTCACTCCTGGTCACATTGATCCCCAGATTTCTACCAATTACTCATACCTTTTTCCTTCCCAGATCATCATCTCTTTTATCTCCTTCCTTTCCTTTAAAAAAAACTCTCTACACACCATCCCCAAAGGTGGCACAGACTGTGAGAGAAATATGGAGCTAATTCAAAACAAATTAGTTTCTAATATTGTAAAAACCTGAACAAATTAGCACCCCATTTCTCTCCGGAAATAAACAAATTACTGGAAAAGAAGCTTACCAACTCAAATGATCGCTTATTTCCGTTTGTATACGAAGGTAATCTTAAAAAAATGTACACATTTGGCCGTGATTTTTTTTTAATAAAACTCAACCATTTTCTGTCCTCATCCATTAATCCCTTACCATTCCGTTTATGAGTTCTCGACGATTTTGGGTAGATAAGCCATAGTCATGCTTTCTACACAGGACGCATAGCATTAAATATCCGGCCCTGTCTCCAGTAATAAAAAGTAATTTATGACTTGTGCAATAAACGAAGTTTCAAACTAATAAAAATCACCCTTACTTTGTAATCATGCTCCACAACTCTTCTAGATGCAATTTAAATACAGTAGTTAATGAACAAAAAACGCGAACCTCGCTCAATTCACTCACCCATACAACTAAACTGCACTAAGTTAAAGGATGGTAAATTCATTGGATGCAGTTTTTGCGGTGCGTCTAGCTTCTGGTGGCAGAAGTGCATTAGTCGTCAGTGCATACAAGAGGAAGGAGAAGGGAAAGGAGAAGAGGTGAATCGTTGCCATGTTTTTCACTGAGAACTTCCTTGAGAAATGATTGCACTTCCCGTCTTTTCTGCTGACTAATAAACTCGAGTATTGCTTTTTACAACACTGCTAATTATTGACCTGCCAAGAAGCAAGCCAAACTAACTGGGGTACACAACTAATGGAAGCGAAAAATATTACTTGCAATGTATCTACAACTATTAATTATCTTTATTACAAAACATTAAGAAAAAGTCGATCAAAAAACAGGAATCCGATAATTATTAGAGCTTCTGGATTTTCTGCCATTATATTATAATATTCATTATTGTTTTATGTAGTTCAATCAAATAATTTTTATAACAAGTTAATTGATAGCACATTTTTTTATAAAAAGCAAGTCAAAATTTTTCTCAGACTAGCGAATATAATGGGTATTTAGGACTCTTATTTTGCCAATGTTGTGAGGCAGAAAGAAGTGCAGACGCGAAGGAAAAGGTGAGAGTTCGGTTGAAACTGGCTTTTGGATCTTGTTACGAAACATAGCTAAAGCCATTAAAAGCAATGTAACGTCTCGAATCAGAATGAAGGTCTCTTACCAAGGCCATCCTAAGAGAATCCAATATTCAGGAAGAAGATTGTAGGCGTGGCAAGACGGGACGACGCTCTTGCACAGAAACCAATAATTTCCTTATTGAATACCAGTAAAAAAAAAACTGGAAGAGTTTTTCTCGAGTCTTTAGACTCGGTCCAAAAAATAGGTCTGTCAAACATTTACAGATCAAGAAAATTTCGTAACAATCCGTCAATTAAGTCTAAACCAAGGTATTTAAGCGTATTAAGGTTACATGCACACGTTAATGATAATGAATATGATAAACTTATTGGTACCTACCAACTGAAAATATTCACCTGACTACTTCTGGGTAATCAGAGGGAAAGTATGCCGTGTAATGGTAATCACAATCTTACTTGTAAAATGAACCTTCCGTTTATGACAACCTCTGACCCCAACTTTGATATGATTTACCAACATCAAAGGCTTGTTGCGTAATTAAAAATGTTACGCTTTTATAAATTGATTTTGATGTAAGTAGGTGTAACCCCTTCCGATGTTGTAAGTGTGATTTATTCATCTGCTTGATGGAGGCATTTTATATTTTTGCCATTTCAACAGGCTATGAATATGCTTATCTATGGTGCCTTTATTAATTTGTGTCATAGGTTATAAACAGGTGACCTCCATGGTCAATTGGCGAGATCGTCGACAAAAATAACTTCACAAATAAGGAGATACAGTTTTGACATGGTTAAAAGAAAGGTAAGTTAACTTTATTAACGTAGGCCTTAAAAATGTGGAAATACCAATAATTCAAATAACTTGTTCTATGGTTTGTGTTTTCGCATCGATCGATCTTAAAATCAAATAAAATTATGATTATTTAAATAATAAATTCAATTACATGTCAAGCGTTTTTTTACACAATATCAAATTCTTAAGCAGGGTTCCTGAAAGGGGAAACCGGAATCTAGTATAGCTAATGTGACACGAAATATCTACTCTTCCAATCTACGCATTAACTGTGAACAGGTGTTCAGCTATTGTCCTTTGAGTTTCTGATGCACCGGTGAAACAATGTAAATTTCATACTAAGGCGATGCACCTCTTGGTGTAACATTTAGAATCGTGCCCCTAACAATAACGCACCTTATGTAGATGACGATAAGGTTTAAATGCTCGCTTAGCACTAGCCGTCGGTATTGATTTTCGCAAGAAAAAAACATAAGACTACGCAGTTAAAGCAGTTTTTATAGGCCGGATGCTTTATTTTTTTTCTGGGTTTGTAAAAAGATTAATTAAAAATATATTATATATTTCAAAGGCCAAGATCTGTTCTTCTATCAAAACATTTTCAAACCAAAAACACGTGAGTGTGCATTAGGTACTTCGTAGAAATAAATGTTAATAAATGATCAATCCATGTACCTTTGAACACCTTCAAATTCCCAAACTCTTTGTTTTTAGTGAGGTGCATTAGATATATTATGTATTTACTACTACACTCGTTAGAAATATATTTTGCGAATGTCTGCAATATAACAAAATCTGTGAAATTTACCTACTCAGAAATAAGACTGACTCATGTACACATAATCATAAAATGTTATAGACATAGACTAAAGATATTTTGATTCGGTGGATCCTGCAGACAAGCTGGCATGTGACAGCTTTGTTGGTCTACCTATTTTGTTAAATAAAAAATAATAAAAATATATAAAAATATAAAAAAAATATGCTACGATAATTATATTCCACAAATATCTTTTTGAAATTTTCATAATTGATTAGGTATCTACCCATGTCCCTTGAATAAGTTCCATTTGCTATTCCACATTGCCTTAGGAGAGCCTGTTACATTCGGATCTCAGATACGCTGTTAGATTCTATTGCATGTATTATTTATCAGCGTGCGTTGCTATTTTCCAATAGTGACACAGCGGCACATATTGAAGGCACTTTTACAAGCATAACGACAACTCGAGAATTGCATGTTGAAGTATTGTTAACCTGCATACTAAAGTGCATGTTTCTCGTCTCTCGCGGCGGCCTCACAGCTAGTGTTGGTCTTCGCGGAGAATGACTTTGCTTGTCGTCTATAAATCCTTTCGCCGATTCACCTTCCATCAACCACGTTTACGTGTTGTCATCACAAACTATTCCGCAATGACGATCATTCAAATGACGTGTGTTTGTCACTGCGGACAATCATGAAATAATATCACAGGTTAATTGAACGGCTGTGACTTGCAGAACTGCACTTCTGCTTGCGGTGGTTTAGGAATGAGCTAGAACGTAGAGGTTATCAATCTAAGATATCTTCCACAAGCTACTCACCTACAATTCTGTCTTTAGATGCAAAGGAATTAATCATGATTATGATAACCATTCTTCACAGGGTCGTACTGTCTACAAGGGGCAAAGTCGTGTGACACAGGGCGCGGCGCTAAGGACATAAAGGCACCGCTATTTTGTGTATTTGTAAAAGAAAACCAAATGCTGAAGTCACCGCAAAGATATGAAATTGAAGATAGATGGCTAACCCTGTTTTAGGAAACTTTACTAATGATATATTTATATATTGTGCTGACGTCAATAAAATAATAAAGACACGTATACTATTTTTAAACGTCAATAATTATTACATTGCGATTGGGATATCATTTCAATTGGCAAATATTATTGCTTTTGTACGGAAGATAATATCCCGCGGGAATCTGCGGTTGGTTCTATATTATAAGACATGCTTTCACAGGTAAAATAATTAAATTATCATTACACACACCTGCTAGGGCGCTTATTAAGTTAGATGCGACCCTGGTGCTTAATTACTTTATCCAAACAAGTCTTTTGATATGTGATTATTTGTTGCCGTTGAATTAATTTGCAAAGGATTACTAGTTTTGCAGAAACGAGAATATCTGTGAATGTTTTTACAACATGTATATGTAAGTATATTCTTATATATGTACTTACTAAGTTGTTTTTTTTTTAATTCAATGAAATTATATTTAGCGATTCATTCATGTCTCGAAGAAGTGACTTTCTCGCGAAGTCTCATTGGTCGTGTCACCTTTGCAGACAGTAATAAATCGGTGGTCTTTATAGTAAAAGAACTAGCGCAGTTGTTGGATTTATATCGAGATGCGGTGGCATTTGGTTCATCCACCGACACCGGCTCCGAGACTCGGAGGAGAGTTGCCCAAGAGGAACCTAGTTCATTAAAAAAACACTAAAGGTTAACAGCAATGGGCGCGAGATCTTGCGCTTGATTTATTGACACTATCCGGATATAAATAATACCGTTTAATAACGATCTCTCCTCGAACAAATAAGGTGGGAGATTTAGCGTGATAGATTGGGGATCATAGAGATCGTATCTCCGATGGACCATAGGCTGCTGTGCCTCCAACAGGCAACAGGCAACAGGCAGGATAGTCTCGCAAACAGGTGAGAGAAGATTTAATATGCCGTGAGAGGATAATAAGATGGGGACATCACCATAGATGGCTCTAATAACGTGGGCGAAAATGCTCACGGATAAATTATCATGAATGTGCTATGATTTCTCGCGTCGTGTTGCGGTGATAATGTCAATTCTTTCGTTCATCACTGTCATCGTGAATGGGAATAGCGATTTTAAGTCGGTGATTTATGCCTCGGAAGTGTTTACAATTCGAAATGTCTATGTTTTTTTAGACAGATTTAGTAAAACCGTAACATTTGTGCTTCTTTATGGGGCATTAAATAAATTATTTGTGCAGATGTATTGGCGTTTTATTTGTTCTACATAATTTGTCGATTATATCAATATTTAAAGCTTGGCAGAGTGCTTCCCGATAGTTTATTAGCTATAAACTGTGATTCTGTAGTGGTCAAGCACTATCGGGAGATAATAAGGTCCTTGGACAAGTGGTTTTCAATGCATTGCATAAGTAATAGGTGACCATCTTATAATAATCACAACGGCCGTGTTCAGCGCGAACACCTTTAGACATTTATTGCCGATATCGACTATGTTGCTAGGGGATCCACAGAAGATAATTTGAACGTTTTCCATTAGACACAGATAATATGGCGCCACTGAAAAGTATTGAATTAAAATACAAAATCATACCTACGATTTCGTGGTGTCAAATATCAAACTGTTATTTTATACATTTACATCCCGATTTCAATTTGTTATTTTTATATGTAAAGTTCAACAAACATGATGTGGTTTCCTTGGTAACCAGACTTGGGTTAGGTTAGTTTGGGTTGGTTCGGTTAAGTTAGGTTTGTCGTTTTTTCTTCACTTATTCTTTTTCTCTGTTTTGTCTTATAACCGGTTGTCTTGGGTATAGATTTTTGTGATTCGATCATCATGATAAAATAAAATAATAGGTTAGTTTAGGTTCGGTTACATTGAATTAGGTTAGGATGGGATAGTTCGGTGAGGTGAGGTTGGTTGTTTTGGAAATTATTCGGGATCGCTGGCCACGGATAATTCGAAATATTTTTTAAATGAAACCTTTTGATTTAACTTATTTACTATAAAAGGAAACTGACGGAATTTGGGAAATTGTTAATTTTGGCATTTTAATTTTTAATTACGAAAAATGAAAATTCGCTTTCGTTGTGTGGAATTACAGCCAGAAAAATTTCTATTGATGACATTTTCTTAAGTTGGTATTCCTTATACCATATGAGTGGCCAGAATTTTTACCATTTACTGTACGCAAATTCTATGTAGGTACTATTTTGGCCGAACTCGAAAAATAAATAAACTAATTTAGGCATGTTTTATAAATAACGAAATATTTAAAAAGAGGTCATGTAAGGTTATCATAGGTTTGGTTAGGTTATTATAGGTTAGGATAGGTTAGAGTATTATAGGTTAGGTTATGTTAGGTTGAGTTATCATAGGTTAGGTTAGGTAAGGTTGGGTTATTATAGGTTAGGGTGAGTTATTATAGGTTAGGTTAGGTTATGTTACATTAGATTATTTAAAATTAAAATACGTAAATAAATAATTTATTCTTTTTAAGTAGGCGCTCTTTTGTCGGAATATTAATTTAACAATTTTTTTTTATCAATTTACGTTATTCAATTATCTTTAGCCGTTCGTTGTTCCGTTTACAAAGTAATTGTCCAAAATAATTAACTTTGAGGCGTGCGAAAAACATTATTATTTCGTGAAACAATTGTTCTTTTGGTTTATTGTTTTTTTTTGGTTATAATTAAAGGAGGAGGTTTAATAAGAATGGTTGAGTAGTAAAAATATGACAAATATGGAAATGTTTGTAGTTTTGCCAACCTTTTATATAGATGTCGAAAAACTGAATTACTGAGCGCCGGTCACAGAAGTAAAATCAAGATACCAGTGATACTCTCAAATAATTCTGATTAAGGGCCCGCTTTCCGCGTAAAGAATTTAGATTTGGGCAACACCCACAAAATTTAGTGTTAAAAGAATCCGACAGAGGTGTCTGAATTCGTATTAGGAATAATTTTGGGGATTATGAAATTAAATTACCGACATCTATTGCAATTTTAGAAAAACAGAACCATTTTTAGTTAGCACCGACCTTAGAGTAATAATGCACCGACCAAATGAGAAGGAAGTCGAAATGAAGATGGTTCTCAAAATATGGGTTTTATTACGGATTTAATTAATTATTTTTTTTTTTAATTTTACAAAAAACATTTACGAAAGTTATTTGTATAGGTATAAAAATTACTTTACTTTACTAAAATACTATTCTCACTTTTATAAAAGTAATTTATAACTTTTATAAAATCAATAAATATATTTTTACATCAATAAGGTTTTAAACTTTTTTACTCGAAAACTATCTTAAAACGTTGGAATTCCAAAAAAAGTTTTTTTTTCTTTTTTACTTGTACTATCAATTAGAATCACCTCCCGAAGTTTGTGCACTTTACCCCCGACATCTTGTATAATATGCGCAATATAATATTTATACACGTGTAATATCTACTTTTGTACATTTATATAAATTATATACACGTTTACATTTTTATGCTCATCAAATTTATTATATTATAAAGATAGATAGAAAGATCCTTAGTGCTTCCTGAGGACTTACAAATCAGAAGACTTTTTTGTAATTATTTATTTATTCATTTAAACAATTCAATAATTATAAAGAGTAATAAAACATGTAAGCAACATAAAATTACATTCTAAAATGTGAAAGGGGCTCTATTTATTTACATTTTTATGAAATTACTACTTTTAATAGTTTTAAGCTTTCAGTGAACTTTCAATTTTATTTTTAACTTCTCTAAATATTATTTGTTTAAATCGTCAAATATAATTTAATCACAAACACAAGATTCACTCAAAATGAAAGATTGGTGGTTCTGAAATGTTCCCATAAATACGGTGAAAGAACCCTAAACTATAAACTTATTACCCTAAACATGCTTCGAGCGAAATGCGGATCTGGAAACCTTATCGTCAATCTGAGCAAAACATACCATGAACGTCAATATAGCAACAGCCTTTGTTCTGCTGCAGTTTCATTAAATGCCGAGAGATCCGTTTACAGTCTCCAAAAAGCAATACTGGGGCACAACCCTAGAAGCAAAGCTAAATGATTGGAATACAGAAAGATAAAAACACACCATTGTCAAAAATATCTTGGCCGTAAATGATTAAATAAAATTAGATTTATTCAGGAAGGCAAGCTATCGATCAAATGATTTGCGAATTCGGAAAAACCGTTATTATTGAGGTTTTATTGATGTTTTGTTTCTCCCGATTTATTCGTATAACCCATTAGTCTACATAATTATCTAGCGGGTTTTCCATTACTTGTGCACTTATGTTAATGTATTTTATGACCGTCTTTGTGTTGCTTATATTTGTATCATGTTGTCTCCCTCTATATTTTGTTATATATATGCACACATTATGTACTTCTTGTTTAGTATTAATTTGTACCCTGATGATGCTTAAGTAAAGCGAAACCGGTCGGTTCTTAAATTAATAAATATCGTGGTTTTAAAACAAAAAAGTATTTTATTTTATTAAATTATATTCCCCACAGTTTCAGAACTTTCAATAGCTTCTTTCGCTCGCATGTTCATTATTATTCTGAATTCCACGTTCGAGTATTGTTATTTGAAACAGATGGCCCGTATATTATTATTACATATTATATTATATTTCGGACATCGTTGCATTGTGAATTAATAAGAACTTGCCCTGTAATTTCTAATGTTTTGGAATTAGTTTTATTTCCCAAAGTACGTATTCTGAAAAAAATAAAATAAAATTTTTTATAACTTTTTACTACACAATACATAAATAAAAATAATAATTAATTTTTATAATAAATTATCGTTTA
This sequence comes from Hesperophylax magnus, assembly GCA_026573805.1. Lineage (NCBI taxonomy): Eukaryota > Metazoa > Arthropoda > Insecta > Trichoptera > Limnephilidae > Hesperophylax > Hesperophylax magnus. The sequence continues at coordinate 17,324,497 of JAIUSX010000039.1, forward strand.
TCGTATTCTGAAAAAAATAAAATAATAATTTTTATAACTTTTTACTACACAATACATAAATAAAAATATGAATTATTAATTTTTATAGTAAATTATCGTTTATAATAAATATAAGCTTATAAATCAAAAATTGTATTTTTTTCTTCTCACCTATTAGATAGGATATAATTTTATGAGATATCATTTTTTCTTTGAAATACGGGATATCTTTCGTGTATTTCCCATCTTTGAAAAAACAATATTTATTAACTCATAAACTTTACACGCGTAAAAATTATCTTTATAGATTCAAATATTTGCACGTAATCGCACGTCTGTAGATCATAGAACGTTGAACGACATGTCTGCCCCCAAAGCCCTCGAGTTGGCGAATGAACTTTTCAAAGAAGATAGGTTAATCTTCAAGTCGGAGCGAGCGCGCTATAATAAATATGATTTAAAAGCAATAGGCGTAAGCGACAGTTGTGAAAATGTTTAATAAATCACGGCGTATTTCAAAAATAGCAAAAATCACTTTTGGGGTCTATTGAGTAGCATTAAAAGAAGCATTGTGATTTTTTTCATACATATAACTTGTAAAATAACAGAAATAAACGTGTTAATAATATTTTTCGGAGCATACTTTGCGATTTATTTCTATCGAGGGAATTTCAAATAATTACCGTTTCGGCTTTTGGAACAAATAGATACTATCTTAAAGAATAACATATATTTTTTTAAGAGCTTAAAAACTTCAAAATTTTAAGGAAAGTATGTCGGAAATTGGATGAAATTCGAATAGTGGGCCCTTAATGGTTTGTTTACATTATATTATTAATCATTTCACCTTTTTCGTTTCAATTGTGCTCTTTATACTGTCTGGTAGAATAAAAAAATCTTTGTTTCGTGTTGCTAATATTGTAAACAAAATTACGAGCCATTGTTTTTCTAGTCCGCTTGAAGTCGGCCACTTGCGTAAAATCAGTAATACCAATTGACAGAAATGGCTGTCATCCCATACTACGAAAGCGAATTTTCATTTTACGTAATTAAAAATTAAAATGCTAAAATCAAAAATTTCCCAAATGCAGTCAGTTTCCTTTTATTATAATTAAGGTGAATCAAAAGTTTTTATTACTAAAATATTTCGTATTAGCAGTGGCCAGCGATCCGAATATTTACCGTTATTTTTTGTTCTTTTCTTCACTATTCTGTTTTGTTTCGGAACCGGTTATCTTTATAGATGTTTGTATTCGATGAGTGTTTAATTTTGAATCAAGGTAGAAATATAAACCCACTTATTTCGCCAGAAATGTTTATTGCAGAAGAGACATAAAAATGATAAATCAACCTATTTATTAACCTTTAACAGGGAAGAATCTATGGCGACATCTATGAAAAACTATCCTAACATAAACATCAACTTATTTATTAACTTTTAACAGTCTGTTGGAAAGGTAAGTATCTACATATAGCGACATCTATGCAAAGCTACACTAAACTCTATTTTCTAACATAAACTCCCCCCGAAAAAAAGGATTGGAGGTCATTTTTTCTGAAACAAACCCCAAAACATAAGAATAAAAATTAAGCAGCTAAATATCTACATATATGCCAAAATTAATTTGGAAGAAACAAAAATAGTAATTATTAACTATAACTGTTAATACTAAAAATTGATTAACAATAAATATTTGAAATAATAGGTAACCTATTTCTAAGCATAAGTTTAAACATAAGACTACTCTAAAAACGAAATGACAATTTCAAACTAACTAAAATTATACAAATTAATTATGAGATTAAAATTATTACTTTCGTTCAAATCAAATTCATGCAATTCACTAAGCTATTCTATACTATAATTTAACAACTAAGATAATTCCAATAACCTTGTTCTAACAGAAATCATAACAATAATCAAACATAAAACAAATAATATAGACAACACAACATGGAGCGCTGGTTTCCTGGTCATCCTTCTTAAGGGTTTGTGTTTTTCTATAGTTCACTACCACATTTATAATTAGTTTCTTCAGATGTATTTGTGTAGTTTGAAATTACATATAGCCAGCAGGCTATCTCGGTTTATAAGCGTTCATTTTTAAAGTGTTTTTTTTTTCTTGGTATATACGGATCTACAATCCTTTTTTTTATTTTGTACATTTTTTATCAAACTCGCCAGTTTTATTGTTATCCACTTTTTTATGCACTGTTTTTACCTTTTATTTATTATTATTTCTTCCTTTTCTTCTTTTAATTTATTATTATTATTTTTTATTTATGATAATACACAAAAATTTTATATTGTTTTTATCACGAAACTTTTTATATTGTTTTGCACAAAACCTTTTTTTTTATTTTGCGCTTACTCAGCGTCTGGTCCGTTGGGTGGGGGTGTCGACATTTTCAGCTCCTCGTTGTCATCTATTGGCAACAGACAGAGCTTTGAAATGGCCCTCTGGATGATGCCTTTCGACGTGATGATGGTCGCCACGCGAACTCTTCCATCAGCGCCAGGATGAACGGCGCTCACACGTCCCAACCTCCAGTAGCAAGAAGGGACGTTGTCCTCCTTTATTACGACCATGTCGCCAGACCGCATCTGCCTTTGATTCCTATTGGTCCATTTGCTTCTGGTTTGAAGTTCTGCTAGGTACTCCTTCCGCCACCTCGACCAAAAAAATTGTACAATCTGGATTAGTTTTTGGTAATTGTTTAATCGTTTGAATGTGATATGTTCCAAATTTTGCTCTGGAATCGCCGCCAAACTAGTTCCTATGAGAAAGTGACCAGGAGTTAAGGGATTAAGGTCATAAGGATCATTTGATAAGGGAGACAGTGGCCTGGAGTTTAAGCAAGATTCAATTTGACACAACACCGTATTAATTTCTTCATAAGTTAATGAAGCGATACTGGTTATTCTTTTTAAGTGATGCTTAACTGACTTTATCCCAGCCTCCCAGAGCCCCCCAAAGTTCGGCGCACGAGCTGGTATAAATTGCCATTGTATTCCTAATGTGGATAAATAATTATCAATTTTATCATTAGACATATTTAAAAAATTATAAATTTCTCTTAGTTCATTATTAGCCGCTTTAAAATTGGTTGCATTGTCTGAGAACATTTTACTTGGTCTACCACGACGCGAGATAAACCGTTTCAAAGAGTTTAAAAAACTCTCTGCGCTCAAGGACAGCACAGCTTCTAAGTGCACGGCTTTAGTGACCATGCATACGAATAATCAAATATATGATTTAACGCTATGTGATTTTCTGTGAATACCCGACTTTATTAATATTGGTCCACAGTAGTCCACTCCTGTTATCTGAAATGGCCTACATTCAGTTATTCTTTCAGCTGGTAGGTCGGCCATCAACTGCTGTTCGGATTTGGGATTACATCTATAACAAATTATATATTTTTTTATTATATTTTTTACAACATTCCTTCCCTTAATCGGCCAAAATTTCATTCTAATCAACGCCAATAATGACTGCGTTCCCGAGTGTAAGTTCAAGTAATGATAGTGTTTTACAATTAGCTCTGTTAATTTATGATGCGAAGGTAACAAAATTGGGTGCTGCTGGCCTTCGGTTACCATTTTACCTTTGGAGAGCCTTCCCCCCACACGAATTAGATCCCTTCAATAAAAGGATCTAATGACTTTAGTGCACTATTCCTAGGTATATTACCTCCATTATTTAAAGATCGAATTTCGTCTCTGAAACAGTATGATTGCGCCCGAGATATTAATTTGTTTACTGAATTTTCCAACTCACTAACTGACAATTTACTATAGCGGCGCTGAGAAGGGTTTCTACAATTAAAAATAAATCTATTAATGTATGCTGTTACTCTCTGTAATTTGGAAAAATTGGAATATCTATCAAAAATGTCCCAGTCCTGTTTCACAGCAGACAACAGTGCCGAGCTTGTTTTGATCTCTGGTGGATCAATACAAAATGAGTTGGAATTTGGCCAGCACGCTGAATCCAACGTCAGCCAATCTGGACCATGCCACCAAATGCTGGAAATTAATAACTGTGAAACGCCGATTCCTATGGAAAGCACGTCTGCTGCATTGTCTTCCAACCGTACATGGTTCCATTGCTCCGGCTGACTGGTTTCCTGGATTTCCGCCACTCTATTAGCAACGAAAGTGTTCCATCTTACCGGCTGATCCCTGATCCAGCACAGTACTATTTGGGAATCACACCAGTATGTAGTAGGTATATCCGGAGTACATAGAGCATCTTTAATGTAATTCACTAGTCTTGTCAGTAATACGGCTCCACATAATTCTAACTTGGGTAGAGAAACACTTTTCAAAGGCGCTACCCGTGATTTGGACATTATCAAATTGGAGTACTTCTTACCCAATTTGTCAGTAGACACCATATAAACACAGGCCGAATATGCCTTTTCTGAGGCATCACAAAATCCATGTAGCTGTAAATTTACATGATCTTGACATATTATCTTTCTACCTATTCTTAAATTATTTAATTGAGGCAGTTCATTCACATATGCTTCCCATGTCTTCAACATATCATATGGAATAGGCTCATCCCATTGAACCTTTGTCTGCCACAATTTTTGCATCAATAATTTAGCAATAACAGTAACAGGACCTATTAATCCTAAAGGGTCAAATATGGACGCAATGCATGACAGCATTTGTCGTTTGCTATTAATTGGATTTTTTAATAACTTCACTGTGTATAAGAAATTATCCTGTTGATTATTCCATGACAGGCCTAATATTTTGTTGTCATTTGAATCTGTACTAATAATCATATCTGACATGCTTTCTTCCTTCGAACATAATGAGGGCAAATTCGACAGCCATTTCCTTAAGTTCATTCCAGCGGATGCCATGATAGATATTAATTGTTCTTTAATTAATAAACAGTTTTCTTCAGTTTCATCGCCAGTAATTAAATCATCCACATAAAAATTATTCTTTATAATCTGACTGACCTTGTGGTTTGATGATATATTTTCATTTCCCAGCTGCTGGAGGCATCTAGTTGCCAAAAATGATGACGGCCCCAGACCGTAGGTAACGGTGTTAAGTCGATAATGCTGAATTTCCTCCTCCGGGATATATATTCCGAGTCTATATATTCCTGCATTAATTCTTTATATTTTTTCATCAGGTCAGGATTTGAAGAAAATTTCCTTTGCAAATTGCAAAGTCTTTTTTCCGCCATAGGCAGCGTTTCTCCCAACTGTTTAACACAGGGGCGCTGTGGTAAGCTTACCATGAAACGACCATCGTCATTCCTTTTATACGTGTCCTTGAAAATCTCCTCGCACGCTCGCTCCTCATGGCTCCGGTGCTTCACCGGTGGGAATTCTTCTAATTTCCAGAAGTTTTCAATCTATTTATGGATTATATTTAATGATAGTTGACACGATTTTACTGGCCTTTTTATTTTTGTTGTGACGATGGGTCCTGACACCAGCCATCCGAATTCAGTTCTCTGTAATATGGGTCCTGAGTCTCCATTTCGAAGTTGATCTTGCTTCATAATTTCCCAAAAGGTTTCCGCTCCGAGTAGCATATCTATGGAGCTTGTTTCATAGAAGGCAGGATCCGCTAACTAAAGACCATCAGGTATGTTGGCATCCTTTTTCTGAAAAGAAATTTGCGGCAGATGACTTGTTACTTCTTTCAAAACGAGACATTCTATGTCTCTTTCATACGGTGAATAGTTCGAGAAAATTCTTAAATTTATGCTATTTTTAATATTCAATATTTTGTTTTGGATTCCGGTAATCGGTATGTTTGCCCTTTTGGGTTTTAATTGCAACCTTGTTGCAAATTCTTCTGTTATAAAATTGGACCTTCGTGCCGCATCCGTATTATCGATTGAATCGCGGATGATAAAAGAACCAGCAAACATCTTCAACATCCAACATCAGAGGGGATCTTCAGAAAAACGGGCAAATCCGGCTCGAAGGACCAATGTTTAATTTTGAATCAAGGTAGAAATATAAACCCACTTATTTCGCCAGAAATGTTTATTGCAGAAGAGACATAAAAATGATAAATCAACCTATTTATTAACCTTTAACAGGGAAGAATCTATGGCGACATCTATGAAAAACTATCCTAACATAAACATCAACTTATTTACTAACTTTTAACAGTCTGTTGGAAAGGTAAGTATCTACATATAGCGACATCTATGCAAAGCTACACTAAACTCTATTTTCTAACAATGAGAAACCACCAAAATTGATTATTTTGGCTGATCATGCCGATCATGAGTGAGCCGATCTGAACTATCAAGTGCAAGCATCATATTATATTTGTCTTAGGACGGGTTGTTTCGGAGAATTTGAACAATTCATCAAATTTCAACGTTCATTTTCGGGTTCTGTGAAAGTCCTATTCAAGTTCTGTTATTATATCATTGTAGGCTAGTTGCTTGACAAAACTGAAATAAAAACAGAACTTGAAAAAATCTTTCACAGAACTTGGAAATGAACGTTGAAATTTGATGAATTGTTCAAATTCTCCGAAACAACCCGTCCTTACTCTTTCAAACTCCGTCAGCCTCACAATTTCCCCCTAGAAATTGACACGCTATATATAAATATGCATTTTTTTGTGATTATTTTTTTGAACTCTGTAAATGCCCACCTACCCGAATGTTTCGCAAAACCCAGTGCACGGTAAGCATTCATAATATTCATACCTTAAACAATTACCTACATATAAAATGTATGAATGAAAGCTAATGTGTGATATATAGCTCTTAATTTGGATTCGTGATATGTTCGTCGTGAGAGCTAATCCATCAAAATCGATTATTTAAAATGTTTTACGGCCGTTTTAAAAGCAATTCGGGCGAAGTTATTGCGGATTTAACGAGACAGTTTGGTGTTATTTTCGGTGAACGTGCGCGTCTCGGAGATTTCAAAACCCAGTCAAGTTGATCATGGCGATTTATCAGGCTGGTCGTGTGAAGCAGCAGGTTTTTATTGCAATTGTACTTCAAGCAGTCGCTGTCGCTTGAAAGTGGAGCCAACGACGAGAGAGATGCAATGTGATATTTATGGCTACACCTTCATTGTCATTAGTTACTAGTGCAGACCAGTGAAAATTATACGGGATAGTAACGGGTTTTCCAATAAGAGGTGTTATTTTGAATAGCCCGCTATTTCGGTAGATGTTACTTTTGAAGCTGTCATTTTTTGACATTTGACAAGTAGAAACTACGCCATTAATAAAAATGGAACGATACACGCTTCAACAACGCATTGAAATTATTAAAATTCACTTGAGTGAATCAAATGCAAATCATCTTGAGTGATGAGGCCCATTTCCACCTCGGTGGCTTCGTCAACAAGCAAAATTGTCCCATCTGGGGCTCGGAAAACCCAAGAGTTATTGTTGAAAAGCCTCTCTATCCTCAACATGTAACTATTTGGTGCGGTTTATGGTCCGGTGGAGTCATTGGATCTTACTTTTTCGAAAATGAGGCTGGAGCAACAGTTACGGTGAATGGATCGCTATCGAGAGAGGATGGTATTGATCTGGACAACGTTTACTTTCAACACGACGGCGCTCGTGCCACACAAGCAACGAAACCATTGATCTTTTACAATTGAATATCAAAATAACACCTCTTATTGGAAAACCCAGTATAATTCCTGTTTTGTAAAAAAACAATTAAAATGATTTTCTTTTAAAATAATATACTATGGGTAGGTGGGTACTTACTTTATCGCTCGTTTGAATTTTTCATTAATCAGTTCCAATTTTGAAAATGACACTGAAATACAAAACAAATTTGGTTTAAAAAATTTACTGAACCGGAGTTACGCTCGACAGATACAACCAAAATTGGTATTTTTGATGATTAGGTACTCTCTGATTTTTTATTACTCAGTGTTTGTTGGTTTGGTTTCGGGGAATCGTTTATGAGGAAGCTACAAGCCAAAAAGGTGTATATTCTTGGTATACCTTATATTGTTGGTAATAGGCATTAAAATTGCTTGACAAACGGAGTCTAGAAACGTTAGATTTCAAGCACAAAACTTTTTTTTTTATTTATTTTGTAAATAATTTTATAAGAAAGCAAAAAGTTAATCAAGTGAAACTGTCACAGATAATCTTAGCTATAATACTTGTCATATAACAGATTTTAGCCGCAAAAGATCCTACAGTTGCCAGCCTGAGAGCGGGAATTATTCAAATTAGTTGCTAGACCAAACGTAGTGAAGAACGCGCAATACATCCGCTACAGTTCCCCCACCCCCGGCGACCCTACGCCCCGTCCCCCCGCTCGCGCGCCGACCTCTGACCAGGCTGGACGTGTGTTCGTTTCGGCTCCCGCGTTCCCAATTTGCACCGCTCCGTCGAAAGCAATAACGTACGGAAATGGCGCTTTGAACATCGACAGGCTGGCACCGTTTGTTTGAGACACGGCGCTCAGTCCTGCAAATCAACAGGATACCCGACAACACCATGCTGTGAGTCTCTTACATTTCCTATTACCCTTGAATGTGTCCGCTAATAACCTAAATTCATCCACGCTGCCTGCCGATCTAGAGAGAGTGAGCTGTTAATTATTTCCCAGAGAGAGATTAGGGAACCCTTGTTGATAATTCCAGTTTAGGATGTAATAACCTGTGTACTGTTGTTATTCACCCATGTAATGTCCTTTAGCCGCTCAAATACAATGCTAATTCATAAAAACCTAACCTCTTTCATTTGGGCATAACAATCGTATGGGAGTGTTTTGTATAGACGGTGGGATATGGATTCTCGAGCCACGCGCTGACCCCGAACCCTGACTATGAGAGAGACGTCTCATGCCCCGCTTCTGAGCTGGCCGAGGGTAAGTCAGGACCCCCCCAGGTCCGACGCGCGACACTGGCGACCAACTTAGGGGCAGAATTTTTTTTTAAACATATCCTTCCCGACTGCACAGAATTACCTTTACGATTGTCCCCAATTTGAAAACATATACTATGCAATTTTGTGCCAAGAGCATTTTTGCCGCAAAAACTACGGTGGAAGTTTCTCGAATAAATAAGAAATGCACGCAATCCTGTCGTGACTTTGTTTGTTGCTAAGCGCATTTTGCCGCGAAAAATAACGGTAAGAATCTTCTCGAACGAATAAAAGAGACCCGCGAAATTCCCGCCAAATGCTGTGATAACGAAAGTTCGAACATAATGTTTTTGTTTTTTTTCAATAACATAGATTCTGTATTCTTTGTTTAACAAAACAAACCCACTGTTTTAATTTCGGCATAAATTGCACCGTAATAATAACAGTCAGGATTTAGAACTGTGAAGCCAATTTTTACACCGGAAGTGATTTTTTTTTAAAAAAAGCACAATACACCCAACGGCCCATCGAAGCTGATTTCTAAAAAATATATCAGCTACAACCTGTAAAACACAAGTAATTCTTTATCCCGATTAATTATATAGGTACGGTGTTTGTCCATATTCTTTTTTCAGCATTGACTGTTATAAAAGTGATTTTAAGTGAATTGTTTGAAATTAACTTCAGAAGTGCAGTGTTTTTTTGCAAAGAAGTGCTTTCTCGACGCAATAATAAGAACGTGTGTTCAATCTCACGATTTAGTGCCAGTAAATGAAGCAAATATAAAATCTTTCCATCAAAAGTGTTTTTTCGCTTCTAAAGTGCTGTTTTTTGTGCCTTTTTCGTGCCTTTCCTCGAGTGCAGTGAATATAAGTGCGAATAGTGCCCACAAAAATTAAATAATGCAAATCCTAAAGTGTCCCCCTGGCCAAATTTTCTTCAAAAAGACTTAGAAGAATTTCGGAGTTTTTTTTTTTTCCTTTTTTAAACCATTTTTAACAATGAATTCCAATCAAATGGCTACATCTTTGGACATGGGTGTCATTCCCAATGTACACAACTTATCCAAAGTGCACCTACAAGCCGTCTTAAAAGACAGAGGAATATCACCACTAAACAAATCAAAGTCAGCATTGAAAGCATACGCTTTGTTATTTAACAAGAAGTTCATCAGGAAAATAAACCTATCCGTTGCAAATGAAGTCAAGGCACCCAATACCCCAGCTTTGGAAATCCCCGTTTCTAACAAAGAAACCAGGACACATGTTACAGTAAAACAAGACAATGCACCCATCACGGCACAAGAAAAAACATACGATCTCACTCCTTGGAAGATCAAATATAACGGTGTTTCTGATGTACTGGATTTCATTGACCGAATCGAAGAAACGGCCTCAATTAAAAATGTTCCATTTGACGTGCTGCAGAAAAACTTTATAGAACTAATATCTCCAGAATTAATCCCGTGGCACCGAATACAAAAATCAAAATGCAAGGACTGGAATAAACTCAGATCAGCCCTGATCACTAGCTTCGGCAAATCAGAGGCCCAACACAGAATTAAATTATCGTTACTATCCATTAAACAAGTAGTAAACGAAACTGTGGCAACATTCATAGAGAGGGCCGAATCCATCAACATCAAACTTTCCCACCCTGTCTCGGAAGCCGAATTATTACCAGTTATAACTGATGGCCTCCTACAAAGATATGAAAACATTATCACCTCACAGAAAATTGTGTCGTTGGCCCATTTAAACGAAGTTTGCCTCATTTTGGAATCCCACCAAGACAGGAAAAACAACAAAACCACCACGGACAATATCACTGTACCAAGCCGTCCTTCTGGATTAAAACCAGAATTTGACAACAAAAAAGTTTGCTCCTTTTGCAAAAAAGTAGGTCACCTAGCTACCACTTGTTTCAAGCAGGCCAAATTTCTGGAAGCTAAAGAACCCAGAACCTTAAAGAGACATCGCTCCAGGGATCGTTCTCCTCCACGCGACGAACTGCGTGAAATTTTCAAAAAAACAAGAAATAACATGGAAAGGTTGCAAGACCCTCACTTTGTTAAACCTCAAGTGGATTTCTCTAAACCCCCACCGAATTTTCATGCGAGAAAACCAAAAAACTAAATAATAACCTCTCAGGTATTCATTCTGTACCAAGGTCTAAGGAATGGACTGATTGGTTATCACACATTAAATATTTTAACCAGACCTTAAATGTTTCTTCGGTTTGTTGCAAACAAGCTAAAGATGGAAGACCTTATGCCCTTTTCTCCGTTAACAATGTCCCCTTCTCTGGACTACTAGATAGTGGTGCATCTGTTAGTTGCCTTGGCAACAATGCCCACCTGCCTTTTGTTAACAACGGTTTTAAAGTTTTTTCCAAACCTACACTCGTGACAACTGCGGACAATGCTCCCCAGACAGTCATCGGTACTCTGTCATTACCAATTAAATGTAACAATAACACAGTTACAATTAACTTTCTAATAGTACGCTCTATATCCCAGAATTTCATCCTTGGCGTTGACTTCTGGAAGGCTTTTAACGTTGCTCCACAAGTATTTAATACTCTTGGCCAAAAACCTCCGGTCGCTCAAGTTGGTGAGATTCGAACAATAATACCTCACGAAAACCTAAGCACTGACCAGGCTCTCCAATTAAAGGAAATGATCAACAAATTTGAATCAATATCTTTCGAAAAATGCGGACTGGGTTTAACTAATTTGGTAAAACACCACATTAAAACCAACGGCCCACCAATCAAGCAACGCTACTACAATTTAGCCCCCCAAAAATTGAAACTTTTAGAAAATGAACTTGATGAAATGTTAAAAATGGGAGTGGTAGTTCCCAGCAGAAGTGCTTGGACCAACCCAACCCTTTTGGTTTCAAAAAAAGACGGCTCTGCACGCTTTTGCCTCGACAGTAGACGATTGAACTCTTGCACTGAAGCCGACGCGTACCCACTGCCTTTCGTTCACGCAACTTTAGACAAATTACGCAACGCCAAATTCATTTCTTCCATTGATCTAAGCAAAGCTTTCTGGCAAATACCTTTAGATGCGGAATCCTGCGAAAAAACTGCTTTTGTTGTACCTGGTAGGGGAATGTTCCACTTTAAAAGGCTACCTTTTGGTCTAAAAAATAGCCCCGCCGAACTACAGAGGCTGATGGACAAACTATTCGGCCCTGAAGTTGACAACAACCTATTCTGCTACCTTGATGATCTCATCATCGTTAGTGACACCTTCGAAAAACACCTGTTAATGCTGGAAAAAGTTTTTCAACAACTTAAATTTGCTGGTTTAACCATCAATTTAAAGAAGTCTGAATTTTGTAAGTCTCGCCTGCGTTATTTGGGATTCATTGTCGACGAAAAAGGTCTGAGAACAGATCCTACTAAGGTGGAAGCAATGGCAAATTTCCCCCGACCCAAAAACGCGAAAGAAGTCAAAGGTTTCCTTGGACTTACAGGTTACTATAGGAGATTCATTAAAGACTTTTCCACTATTTCGGCCCCATTAAACAAAATTACTGGTATCCGTAAAGGTATCAGCAACTTTCGTTGGTCTACTGAAGCCGAAGAAGCTTTTACGACTTTAAAAAATGCTCTTCAAACAGCCCCTGTCCTGAATTGTCCTAATTTTGAACTACCTTTTACCCTCCACACGGATGCTTCTAACGTAGGGATCGGTGGAGTCCTAACTCAGGAATTCCCCGATGGCGAACACCCTGTAGCCTATTTTTCCCGCACCTTGAATAAACACGAGAAAAATTACGGAATCACCGAAAAAGAGTTACTGGCAGTATTGGATTCTGTTCACCATTTCCGCGGTTACATAGACGGTAGCAAATTTACTGTAGTCACAGACCATAGTAGTTTGAAATGGTTGATCTCTCTAAGTAATCCCTCCGGCAGACTCGCTCGCTGGGCTTCTCGTTTGTCCCAATACACTTTCGATGTCATCCACCGTAAAGGTGCGGACAATATTGTCCCAGATGCCCTGTCAAGAATTGAACTTGCCGCATTAAACATCGACACAATGGCCTCTACCCCATCCACAAAAGATGAATGGTATCTCAAAATCTATGAAGGGTGCAAAAACAATCAACAAAAGTTTCCCAATTTTATTATAAAAGAAGGACAACTATATCGCAATTGTAAGGCCCCACTGTCCATCCTCGAAGATTACTCTTGGAAACTCGTTGTGCCCCTCGAAAAGAGAAAACAAGTAATCATCAACAATCATAGTGCCCCCGACTCTATACACCCAGGAACCTTCAAGACGTATAAAAAGATTTCCTTGAAGTATTACTGGCCTGGTCTTTTCAAGCAAGTTCGCAACTACATCTCCAAATGTGAAACATGTAAAGCTTACAAACATAGTACGGCACCCCCTGCCGGCCTAATGGGAAAACCCAAACGTGCTGATAGACCCCTCCAATCGTTATCTATGGACCTCGTCGGACCTTTTCCCAGAAGTTATTCTGGACACATGCATATACTCAGCATTGTGGATATCTTTACCAAATTTTGTTGGATCTTCCCCTTAAAAAGAGCCAACGCCGCCGCCATTGTCAAACTTGTGGAAAAACACATTTTCATACCCTACGGAACACCCAAAACCGTAATAGTTGACAACGGAAAACAGTTTATAGCACAGGAATTTAAAGATTTCCTTGCTAAATACGGGATTAAAGATATTTATTATAATACCTTGTACACTCCCCAAAATAACACTGTCGAAAGGTATAACCAGACTATTAACACAGCTCTGGCCATTTTGGTTGACAAAGACCAACGTAATTGGTGTAAGAATTTAGATAAAATTCAAGCTGCCATGAATAACACTGTTAACCTAACCACTGGTTACACCCCCTTCTTTTTAAAACACGGTATGGAACAGGTGGTACATGGTTCATTGCACTGGAACACGAATTTCCCCACGTCAACCACCTCCACAAGCAATCCTGCCGTTGATTACGCTCATCGTTTGGAAGAACTTACTGCCATTTATAGTGAAGTTACTGATGCCCTATTGCTGGCCCACCAAAAAAGTGCGGACAGATATAACCTACGTAGGAAACACATCACTTTTAATGTAGGCGATGTTGTCTGGAGAAGGAATAACACCCTCTCTCAAGGAGCCCTGTACTTCTCTGCCAAGCTGGCACCCCGTTTTGTCAAGGCCAAGGTTGTAAGAAAAATATCGGACTTAGTTTACTACCTGTCCGACTCCTCTGGCAAACATACTGGTAATTACCATATTAAGGACATTGTAAAGTCTGGAAGTGAGGAGACAGTTGAAACTGCCCCACCACCCCAGCAATTTTAAACTAACCCATTGTGTATTATCACAAACTATTGTAAGCTTATGAAGTCTTACCATAATTAGGCGTGTAAAGTGTCAACTACATGTCAACCTATTCGTCAAAAACGAGTTTAACCCACCTTTGTAAATGAATGTATATTAACATATTATGACCATGAAATATTATTCCTGTAATAACGTTCTTTCCCTCACGACAACCGTTTTCTCCCTTTTTACGTTTTATTTTCTCACCTGTTCTGAAACTGATCATTTTAGAATAGAGACACGTCTTCGAGTTACAATCGCCGGGAAGTCGCGAACCCGCTTTTGCTCCTCAACTTCTACACTATGCAATGTTTATGTCATGTCACCCCATTTTCGTTTCATTTTTGTTCCCTTCGTCGTGTTAGAAAGAACCACCCCACTTTTGTTTTTGTTCCTTGTAAAATAACGATTGGTAATCACTCATAAGAGTGCCATCCAAAAGAGTTCGGATTTTGTAAATTCCAAAGTGTTAAATACCGACCCTTTTTTTTTTAAAAAAAAAAAAGAAAACCTGTCAAGTACAGCCATTAATTCTTTCTTGTCCAATTCAACGTTACCTTGAGTATGTAAAACCCTATAGTGGTCTCAAAGGCAAGAACCAAGTAGCAATTAATCACATAATTGTCTTCTTTGTATGTATATAATTTTTTTTTTTCATTTTTTTCAATTTTTTCCTTTCAAAAATTGATGGCGTCCTACCCAAGCTCACATTTACCAAAAATAGGATTTTGACACATCCATTTTGGGAAATTGTATTTATAAAAGAAAACCAAATGTCGGTCCTATAAAACCACATACAAATAACTGGACTCGCTTCAACTAAAAGTATGTAAAACCCATTAAGGTCTTTTATTGTATGACGAGATCTCGATTTTCTTTTCTCTACTGTTACGTCACGTATGTCTCGTACCTCACGTTTCAACCCTACGGGACAGGTTAGTAAAACCTTACGGTTATCCTGATCTTCAAACGCAAATAATTATATCACAACGTAAATCAACAGGACTTTGTTCGATCATCGTTGCATAATATAAACACCCAACCTTTGTCTCACCATTTAACCAAGTGTTTGCAACCCAATTGCACGCTACAACGAACAGTATGTAAAGCCATTATGGGCCTGTTCCCACCCATCGCTCGATGTAAGTAGAAATACCTTCTACCATCATCTTGCACCTTGTAACACAATGAAGTAACATTAAAATTGTTTATCTTCTCTATTGTTCCATCGTACGCCCCTCCAGGCTACGGAGTTAGTCAATCTAACAAATCTTTGCAAACAGTATCAAATGATACTGCTAGCTTTTGTTGAATTATATTTAAATGTAAAAAAATTGTCACGCGATAGGAGAGATCCTTACAAAATCCACCACTACACGAGAAGTTCGTTACAATTACTTAATACTTATAACCATGTGTTATAATTTGGTCGTGTGACATTAATTTGCCATGAGTACCGCCTTTGTGTATAATCTGGTCGTGTGACATTAATTTGCCATGAGTACCGCCTTTGTGTATAATTTGGTCGTGTGACATTAATTTGCCATGAGTACCGCCCTTTGTGTATAATTTGGTCGTGTGTCATTAACATGTCATGAGAACCGCTTTTGTGTATAATTGTGTACAACCCTGTACACGAGACGTGGAGACGTAATAATAATACTTACCGTGATTCGTGTGAACGACATAATATCGACATCGTCATCTCCTTTAAGGAACTGTTTTTACACTCCTTGACTTCTGTCTATAATTGAGTTGTACCTTGCATATACTGCATACTTGTACACTATACGTGAAGACGTTACAATACTCACCATGAATCGTGCGAACGAAATAATATCAAACCTTTATATGTGAACTACGTAAGTATTTCACAGAAGCCTCTTTGTTCAACGCCAATGCCCGTGGACTTCCTGTTTTTGCTGCTTTCCAAAAAGAAAAAGAAGCCCAGGAATATCTACTATCCCAAAAGGACTAGTTTTCAGCTTCACTGTCAATTATGGGGCATAGTGCCGCAGGAGTTAATCGATGGGCACAAAACCACTAAACTCGTCGTCTGGGAAACGAATAAGAAGAATCCCAGGTTTGTGAAATTGGAACTAGGGTCTGTCTTTTCTCACAATCATGTAGAAGTTTAAAACGACCCCTAATCTTTTGCCAAATACACGCAAAAGATTAGCCTCTTTAGTACAATGTGTATTCAAATGCGGTTTAAAAAATTAATCCACTTTATTAAAATGTAAAGAGTCAGGAAATCTGCTGGTTGAATATGTTTCACTCTCACATAGAGGTTGAATTGGAAATTAGTCCAGTCTCTAGCAATTTCGTAACTCAATTCCCGTCCTTTTTCCCCCCTCCCCACCCCATGCCCTCAGGCAATATGTATGAAGTGGAAAATCTGTTGTCGACCATATTTCGCCCTCATTTCGAGTTCGAATCGGTAATTGTTCCGGTCACCAACAGGCTTCCTACCTCACCTTTCACGTATGTTGTCATTTTTTTCTCTCCTCAACGAAACACATTCATGAATTTTGAATATGTATGATACGCACTTGGCGTATCGTCTGTCTTTTCTGACAACCTTTATTCATGAATTAGTTTCCCTGCTGTTGCCGTGACTCGTTCACGAATTTTTTTGTCTTGTTCTTTGAAATCCTACGAAAATGTTACCACCTGTATGTTAACATAGGCCAAAGAAGGCCGGTTGTTTTTCAACCAAGACAGTTTGTCATTCGGCAAACACCAAGTCATCCTAATAAAGGATAATGTTTATGTAATCAAAACTAGTTAGGAACCTCTCTCTACCTCTCTCTCACACTCTTCGTCACTCTCCGGACCGGCAGCTAAACCTCGTTTGTTTATTTTTTCTGGACACATTTTGTTTCTCTCCAAACTTTTCTTCATTGGTCCCTAGGCAGGTAAACTTCAAGAAATTTGCCTTAATAATAATTCCCCCCGGATTTAAAAAGAAGCCCAGGCGGATGTCATCTCCGGCAGCCAAGCTGAGCCTCACCTCCTAGCAGCCTGCGCTGTGGTTACAAAGGTCCCTCGACTACTACTCGCTACACACTTGTTCCATCTTGTTCCTGAAAGCACAGACAATACTAATCATATGTATGACGTTTGTCTCACCACTGCAAGCCGAGTTGTCCCACTATACTTTATGACACTCTGAACTACCTTTCGGACACGCTAGTCCCGGAGTTCAAATTTCTTGCCCTCAATGCCAATGCCAGTTATACCGTCTCTTGCTCTGTCATGCAGTGACACATACCAGGTCATGGGTGAAACATAATTACCCTTTGCCCCTCCAGTAAACACAAACTGCGCATCTCTAAAAAGTTATCCTGAGCTACATTATGCTCCGATAACCAACACATACGATCCGTGCCCACCATAATAGCACATAGGACTCGTACTGGCATAACTACGGAACCTGGACTACTCTCTCCAATGACCACTGTAACCATAGCCGCAGCCCCGCAAACCACAGCCCCACTTCGCAAACATCAACGCCCACAACGAAGCAAAGTGTTTTTTTGTTTCCAAGACCTAAGTGTACTCCTGAGTGTTATCTCAATGGGTCAGATTACAGTGATAATGTAATCTTTTAGAGTCAGTGAAATCTCGTTTCCTTCGCAACTCTTCGAAACCAAAAAACCAACGCAACGCAAACTTAGCTTCCAGACCAATGAAACCCTAGAATCACACCTTAACATTCCGTCTTTTGTTTTGTTTTTTCAATTGTATAATGTTGTCTATTGTTTTTTCAATTGCATAACCATGCCCTTTTGTTTTTCAATTGTATAATGTTGTCTATTGTTTTTTCAATTGCATAACCATGCCCTTTTGTTTTTCAATTACATAACCATGCCCTTTTGTCTTTCAATTGCATAATTTTGTCTTTTGTCTTTCAATTGCATAACCATGTCTATTGTTTTCAAATTGCATAATTTTACTTGTTGTTTCCACACCTGCTCTCTCCCCAAAATTTATTTGCTCCAAACATGCTATGTACCCTTCCTCATTTCTCCCCACAAATATTGTTACCTAGCCTATGGCATAAGCTAGTCATTATGTTTTAGCTAGGCATCTCTCTGGCCATCCAAGTCTCTCAAACTAAGGGCAACTCTTGTTTTGTCAAAAAAACCCCAAGGGAGGCACATAGAGGATCTTTTAACCCTGATGCTCCATTACCACGTCGCCCTTTTTACGAGCGCGGGGGGAGGTGTCATATAACAGATTTTAGCCGCAAAAGATCCTACAGTTGCCAGCCTGAGAGCGGGAATTATTCAAATTAGTTGCTAGACCAAACGTAGTGAAGAACGCGCAATACATCCGCTACAGTTCCCCCACCCCCGGCGACCCTACGCCCCGTCCCCCCGCTCGCGCGCCGACCTCTGACCAGGCTGGACGTGTGTTCGTTTCGGCTCCCGCGTTCCCAATTTGCACCGCTCCGTCGAAAGCAATAACGTACGGAAATGGCGCTTTGAACATCGACAGGCTGGCACCGTTTGTTTGAGACACGGCGCTCAGTCCTGCAAATCAACAGGATACCCGACAACACCATGCTGTGAGTCTCTTACATTTCCTATTACCCTTGAATGTGTCCGCTAATAACCTAAATTCATCCACGCTGCCTGCCGATCTAGAGAGAGTGAGCTGTTAATTATTTCCCAGAGAGAGATTAGGGAACCCTTGTTGATAATTCCAGTTTAGGATGTAATAACCTGTGTACTGTTGTTATTCACCCATGTAATGTCCTTTAGCCGCTCAAATACAATGCTAATTCATAAAAACCTAACCTCTTTCATTTGGGCATAACAATCGTATGGGAGTGTTTTGTATAGACGGTGGGATATGGATTCTCGAGCCACGCGCTGACCCCGAACCCTGACTATGAGAGAGACGTCTCATGCCCCGCTTCTGAGCTGGCCGAGGGTAAGTCAGGACCCCCCCAGGTCCGACGCGCGACATACTGTATTTTTAGAAAGTTCTTTCCTTTATGCGTTCATACATTTTTATTGAAAAAAAAATTTTTTTAGTACTTTACATTTATATTTTTTATTAAATAATTTTTTTTTATTTGTAATTCACTCAAGCGAAACGATAGGAAAACCTTCAATTTATCTAAATCTAAAGCATATTTTTCGGTATTCATAATGTACACCAATTCGTTATAAAGATTAATCAAAATAGTGATTTGGCAAGCTTCGCCTTAACTTCGATCGTATGAAGCAATAAGATCAGGACCATAGAATCGAGGGAAATGGGTGATGGAACCATAAGTAGTATGAGATCGCGCCCACAAAAGTGTTGCTAACATAGTTTATTCATACCTACTAATACAAATCGCATCTACGCACAGCACACATCAAACGCATAACTTTCATTGGCTCCGCCATGCCACTTTGATAGTGCGTGCAGTTTGGTCGTAGCTCGGCGACAGACGGCACGCTTCCACGCAATATCTCTATTTCTTTCTATTATGTATGATCTGGACGACCCTCGCGCGTGTAACATCAACAGCTGCTTCCAAATTGGGCGACTACTATGCAGTGGCGGCTCGTGACTTTTAGGTGTATTAGAGTGCTAATATTACAAAAATGGCATTATTGATGTTGTAGCTGAAAACGATTTTTTATTTTTTTTCGAAAATTCAATTATTGTATGAAGATTATCAGCCTTGTGCTTCAGTTTCACCGTGCGCCGCACGGATTTCCTGAAATACTTCAAAAATAAAAAATTCTGAATAGTATAAAATTGATGTAAATTTAAATTACAGTTATATTTATTGTTCTTAAGATTAACATGAAAATGTTATTATTCAATTTTTAAAAATGGTTTATTTAAAAAAAAGTTTTTGTGTAATTATTAGTACGCGTGACAGCTTTTTATTAAATTGAATAACAATAATGTTATAAAATTTATATACCTATTTAAAAAATATATAGGTATATGAATACAGCCATGTTGTTTTGCCGATCAAACATGATCAAATGCAAAAATGGGCCGAGAATTGACGTTTAATAGAAACCGTTCAGATGACAAAAAAATTATAATGTGAATAAATTGTCAATTAAATGTAGGTGACGGAGTAGTGGTAATACGTAATTCTAATATATCTTAAATAGACTTCATATCGGTGCACTTTAAAGTTTAACCTCCAGCTAGTAGAGGTTATGTTAGGTTAGAAGACGAAGGTACACGGCGTGTCGAGTAGAGTCGAGCAGAACAAGAGGCCGGTGATCGAGTGAAGTCAGCGTAGGGCAATAATCGATATATCTTCTCGTGATGAGACCAACTAATCGCTCCAATTATTGGATCCGACGTGTGAAATAATATCCCACGGGTTTGGCGTGAGCTGTCTTCGGCAGGGGTATCCAATTGTGCCCCAGAAACTTATTTAAAGGATGGATACGAATAAGTTTTAAATTTTATTTTTTATTATTTTTCCCTGCGTAAATAAATAAGTTGCCACCTATTGAAGACTTCTAGCATGTATATGAATACCTCCACTCGCCACAGATGCCCCAGAGAAGTGATAACGAAGAATAACAACATTTTGTAATTTTATCCACATGCTTACCTCACACTTTGCAACAATATTTTTAGTTTATTACTGATGAGTGATGATGTTTAATCTTTAACTTTATATATATTTAGTATGTACGTATGTTAAATTACGTTAATCCTTCAGACCTCTGGTGTATTGACCATTATATTTCTTGTCAATAAAAATTCAAATAAATGGGATATTTCTGAAAGTAACCAAAAACTAATAACTGTTTTAGAAAGATGATAAAATACGCCTACGAATTTTATTGTTAGAAATAAACATATAATTTTTTAAAGATTAAATTTTATTTTTCAAGCATAAAAAGTTTAAACAATGGCTCACGTTACGTTTTTTCATCTATACACTGAACTAAAATTACTGATATCGAAAAAAAAACATATTTTATTAGAATAATGTATTATAAACATTACTGCAACATCACTTTTTGTCGATTCATATAAAAATAATTCATAAAAAATTCACAAAGTTTCATAAATTTTCTTCAAATTGCGATTGGAACCTTCGGTTTCGTAGATGTGTACATTCATATTATTCTGTTTGAATGTAACGCTTTGTAATAGCTTGATACTTGTTGTTTATTAAAAAAAACGAACAAATTAGCCTGAAGCTGATTTTCCCTTGAAATCAGACGACGGTAACCTAAAATTGGCACCATAAGTCGGATGGAAGAAATTTGGTAATGTTTTAACTTCCGATCTCATTTTTTACGGCAAAGAATTCCTAGTCCAACACAACTATAATAGCCTCATAGTATGGAGAATGTTGTGGGATTGAAGGTAAAGTTTTGAAGGGGATGAAGAAGAATAAATTAGAAAATTTGGCTATTCAGATCGGAACGGAGTATAAATTAATTTCCTATACATTTATAAAAATCTACACTCTCAGCCTCAAACCCTCAAAGCCTCAAAATCAGCCTGGAAAGTAGTTGAAACAGAGGAAGAGGTGGGTAAAGTCGAAGAGCGGACGTGATTTAACCGCTCCGGTTTGTTTAATCCTTTCAGAAGGTTTCCCTTGCTAAGAGATTGCTGAAAAGTGTTCACAGCGGTGCTATGTATCTATGTGAGGATATAATGTCAGCACTTTATGAGCAGCAGACACATACCTGGACGGATGACGAACCTCGTGCTGGCGCTGTTGGTGGACGCGGTGGACTCTCTCGCTGCAGCAGCTGGTCCAGTTTATTCACAACCTAGGATTCTTGCTGCAGAGTCTCCATCTTCTATCTTCGTGTCACCTGTTCCTGTTCTTCATTTTACTTAACTTCACTTTATTTTTGTAATATTTATATTTTTGTAATACTTGCATCAACTGTAAAGCGCCCCTGAGGTGATATCTCACAAAAGCGGCGCTATACAAATTGTCCAATAAATTTATTAATTAATTAATCCCACCGATGCGTTGGAGAGTTGGATCAATAAATCTGGAAAAATTTTTTACAGACGTCCGAAAGATCTGTATCCTTGATTCTTCACTCAGAGCAGGACTGCAAGGAGTGTAGGACCCTCGTCCACCAGGGAAATATGAGTGGTGTCACGATCCACAGCAATGAAGAAACGAAGATTTTTTTAAATTTGTGTATGCTTTGATTTGTCCACCCCGAGTTTAGAACCCGCGACTTCTGTATTCAGAATGAATAAGCTTGCCGGAATGCCTTAAAAGCTTGTCTTACGATTTCATGAGGTAACAATTTTACAAAAATTAGTCATTTTATTTAAATCGACTAAGCTTGTATTTGACAAGTTGACAACACCTGGCAATGTGGAGACCCAGTTTATAGCAATGTTCGGCCAAAGTTCATATCGGGGAAGAATAATAGAGGGTCGATCACAGATCACAGTAATCATCGCCTTTCGGAAAGCTTTCTCAATCACAATACAAACCGATCTGCATTACCTTACCTTACCTGCTGGATACACAAACAGAATGTGGGCTCGGTACGTAGATACCTACCTGTATATTTACCTATATATCCGTCATTCCACCTACTGTCTGTCAATAAATTCTAGAAATTTGATAAAATGGAACTAAAAACTTGCATTACTATAACCTATGGCTACACCAAGAAAGATTGATTTTAGAACAAATTAAAGTAGATTCGAATGTGAGGTTATGTTTGAATTCTACTTTTTAATTCTAAAACTGCATGCATCTTCCCCATAGTTTTAATTTTGATTTAGCATCTAAAACGAGTTATTTGGTATACACATTTCAAGAATACAAAAAAAAACTTTCCAATGCAACTACTAAAATAACAACAAGTTCGAATATTAAATTTCCTTAGAACCATTTCCTTTCAGAAATCGTCTATCGCTTATTTCTGAATACTGTTCGATATTGATGTAGAAAATATTCACTAATTAAACATGAGTTAAGTATTGATCCACTGCAGTGATTGGCGTCTGACCTATATATATATATATATATATATATATATATATATATATATATATATATATATATAGGTATATATATCCATTAACCATATTATTTTATTAATACCATTCCTCAAAATATTATTACGAAAACGTACGAAACTGCTCACTGCGGTTTAAAACCAATGAATCCACCTAGATTTCCGGTTATCCCATATTTTAAGGTTCTATAAATATGGTGTTATCCTTCATGGATGTTCTATATCATCATTTCAAATTATTGCGAAAGGGAAGGCGAATTCATACTTAATCATATATATATATATAAAAAGAGGGACAATCAACAAAAATATGTGCTCCAAAGTTCCCATTTACCAGACCACAGAAAGAACAATCTGGGGGGTCAAGCCTGTGAATTTTTAGAAGGTGAGAGGAAACAGAACAATGTACAATTCTGAAATAAGTGAGGAAATTTATTTTTCGTAAAAATGGGGGAGTTGTTGAAACCACGTATTTGATCAATTTGATGGGTTAGCCTATTTGCCCTTGGATTGACTTGCAATGTGCCAATACTATGCCCAAAGATGCCGGTTAGAACTGGCATTTCTTGGGCATCATATTTCCATTTCTTGGGCATCGTTTCTTCCATCCTCAAAGATCTATATTTTAGGATGGTTTATGGTGGTAACTATTGGGTTGGCACTACTTCTTTGACAAGGAATCCGCAATATCGTTACCCACGATGCCAACGTTTCAGAATCCAAAATAGTACTAGGTACGGTTTTTCCAGAGATTTTTATGGAGTCCATCGGCTCGATTGGATTCTTATTGAGAGAAAAAAAAGAATTAACAAATTTCAAATGAAGAAAAAAAAACTCAATTACTTTTAAACTGATTGTGAAATCAGATGTAAGTGCTTCAGCAGAATGCTGCCTGCTCATTAAATAATAATAATCAGGACTCTAGGTACCTACTTGTGACATTCAATCCTAAGCCAGGATTATGTGGCTAGGTACTCCCGATTACAGCTAATGCGTGTCTTAAAACAACTTTACTGACAGCGTCACATTGATGATCTCGTGTAATAATAGATCCCAAAGTTTTTCCAAAAAAAAAAATCACATAAAATATGATTTATTGCATATTAGAATGTAAAATATATGAACAATCAAATTTTTATGTTTGGCTGTCAAAAAAAAATTACTACCTAACAATGGTATTAGGGCCGGCCCTCAGCCGAAAAAGTAAAGGCCCAAGTAAAATTTTGGCGCCCCTTGTCAAAACTAGTAGACGCCCTAGGTATGGGATCACTGTAATGAAAAATATTCGGATTTATTTTTCTGCAGTGACGTTTTTATGAAAAATAATCTCGAGGGTGATATGTTAGGACTGTCAGGATATTATCAGCGCTTTGGCGCCTCGGAAATTCGGCGCCCGGGGCGAACTGCTCCAATTGCGCCCGCATAGGGCCGGCCTTGAATGATATGAATGAAATCCAGATAAGATGAGTATTCTTTTGGGGAAACATCAGGATAACCAAATAAGGAAACAGGTGGATGTAGTGATATTTGACACATAATTTTTAAATCTGATTCTGTTTACCCATGGTTTTATTCGAATTAATTCAACATCGCGCGATGATGCCAGAATTATTTTCGGTACTGGTAGAGTCATCTATGTGCGTAATAAGGAAACATTCTAGATAAAACAGAGAAGCCTCAAACCACAGCAAGGAAACTTACTAAACCAAAAAATTGGGATTTTTTGCAGATTTTATTATTTCTGGTAAAAGTTTTAAATAAAAGTCATTACCACTATCGATTTTTTTTATTTCTATTTTTGACAATAATTTATGATAAAATAATTATTCTAACAATAAACATTAGGCATTTTACAACAAGGATTCATTTTAATATCACAACACAAAACATGCTTTATTACATTTCCAAAAAATGTACATACCTATTTCCTTATTATCAAAATGATCACTTAGTCTTTGACACATTTATCTCCCAAAATATACCTTAATTATCTTTAGATATCTAATACCAATACCATTCGATAAATAACCAAAAAGCTAATTAATACAAAACAAGACTTTTATTTAAAATAATATTGAATACACATTGATAACACAATTCATAAATTTATGGATAAATAGTTATCTTATATTAAATCTTCTACGAGAGTAATAATAACACAGAAAGCTTTAATATAATTCACACTATCTTTAATAATTTCAAATGTATATAATGTAAAACCAACCACACCAAGGTAAAATACGGAACCAAAGATGTATTCTCAAAACCACAAAAGTATTTTTGTTTGAAATTAATTAGAGTTCTGAAATTCGCCATTGTGAATTTCTAAACGACTGCTATATATTCATGTTTTATATAAATATGCATAATTACATGCAAAATAAAATAATTATCAGTCAAACATATTATAAGTCTGAAAAAGTTTTTTTTTTGTTTTAAACCACTTTTATTATGTATGTCAACCGGTTTCGGTTGTTCCCAACCTTCTTCAGGACAATAAATATATAAACTAAATATAGTACAGAGAAATCTTATGAGGTAAACAAAAAAGAAAGAGAAAGCATTTTAGAGAAGGGGTGGGGGGCGTCAGAGACAGGTAGGTGGAGGGGTAAAGGAAGGGTGGGGGTTAGATAGGGAGAAAGGGAACCACTTTAAAATTGGACTGGTGGTTAGTTCTAACTGTTTATTTAAAATTGGGGAATTACTATTATTTTTATTTGATTTTACTAATTCTAATGCTTCTAAATTATTAAGGCGTATTCCTATTTTATTTTTATGTATAATTTTGACTCCTGTATTTTTATCAAAAGTATGGTTAGTATTAATTAAATGTTCAGCAAATTCTGAAAAACCAGTACTTGTTAAACACCTGACGTGTTCTTTTACTCTAATATTTATGTTACTCGCAGTTTTCCCAATATATATTGCCGGGCAATCGTTGCAATTAAGTTTGTAGATGCCAGAGTAGCGTAATATATCTTCTTTATCTTTACAATTAATTTAAAGTTTTGATAAGTTATTATTAGTATAGAAGGCCGGCCTTATTTCTGAAGGAAGTTCAGTTGTGCAAAGGGAAGAGAATTTACTTATATACAAAATTCTGCACCATTGGGAAGCTAAATTATTATTATTATTAGGAGGTGGTGAATCATTATATACATATTTATTTATTGCAATTCGGCGAAGTTTTTTTGAGGGGATTTTATCAATTAGATCAGAGTCATATCCATTGTTTATAGCTATTTGTTTTATTGTAAGGAGTTCATTAGAAAAATTATTATTAGATAGAGGAATAGTGACTAGCCGGTGAATCATGCTATGGAAAGAGGAGTGTTTATGTGAGATAGGGTGGTTGGAAGAATTGTGGATTATGGTGTCAGTAAAAGTGGGTTTTCTATAAATATTGAAGCTAATTTTATTGTTAATGATAGATAAAGAAAGATCGAGAAAATTTATGCAGGAATTTATGCCTATCTCTAGTGTGAATTGTATTTGTTTATGGAAGGAATTGAGGAGTGTTAGGAATGTGTTAAGCTGGTGCTCTGTGCCCGTTCAGATACAAAAAATATCGTCCACATAACGTTTCTTTATGACTTTATATCAATTTTTTTCATGGTTTCTAATGACTTTATATCACCTTTTAAAAGTGTGTTGAATTGTCACTGTGTTGAGTTATCATGGAACCATATAGTTTATATATTTATTGTCCTGAAGAAGGTTGGGAACAACCGAAACCGGTCGACATAAATAATAAAATAAAGTGGTTTAAAACAAAAAAACTTTTTCATTTTGTATAATGTCAAGCCACAAAGTGTTTGCTTTCTTCGATAATATATTATAAGTCTATTTATAAGATTTTAATACAATATTACTACATATTAACAGTTATTCCAAGATTTCCAAGTAAAGAGGTCTTTGATAAAATTATAGTTCAGAAAACGTGTTTCTTATAATATAATTTCAATTCATTAATAGATTTAGGCCACACATTTAAATAATAATATGTTGGTACATATCATCCCCTTAGAGATACAACTCACTGTCTTGTAGCTAGTACGGCACTACATGGATGATATATTGATCTGATATCCTCTTTCACCAATCAAAACTGAGCAAATACTTAGGTTAGTGTTTATTTATCTTAATAATTATGAATCAAGTTATTTTATTGGCTTCTCTATCAATACAGACAATACGGGAAAAAAACTACACATACATCATTTTGACAGTAGTTCAATGCTTAGGGAAGGTCAATCTTTGTAAATTGATAGCTTGACAGCGATGGTGACACTGGGATTGTTTTTATTTTAACTTAACGTCATTCATTTTAATTGGTGAATATGTATCTGCTCAACTGAAAACCTTTTAGATCAAATAAATATTAATAATTAGGTTATCTATAGGTTTAAGTAAAAATGATTCAAAATACTAATTTCGGTCGTAACTCTATCCGTCTATAACTCCGGTCCAACGAACTCTAGAACTTTTGCTTTGAATTTAAGTGTCATTTTAAAAACTGAAAGCTTTTTTTGTTCGGTTCAGATAAAGTACTTACATAAAATATTATATTTTTAACATAAAATTGTTTTAAATGTCATTTTCAAGAACTGGTTTGTCGAGAATTCAGACTTTCTGTGATTTTTCACTGTTCTTCGATAGTAAATTATAAAATAGACGTCATTATATATTTAGGCCGAAAAATAAATTGATTTAAAACAGAAAACAAAGCCAAAACAAAATGATCTTAAAATAATAATATGCAGTCAGTATCATAATACACGTTACATTAACCTACATACACAATGTAGCAATTCAATAATGAACGAATACTACATATACAGAAATAGTTAAATGTTATAAAATAGATTTTACTACAGAATATATTATTTATATAAATCTAATAAAATGCATGGGAGGTTATCAAAACAAGGTTAAGAAATATATATATGTATAATCTTACTACTTTTTTCCTCAATAAAATATCAGTTAAAAAATATATTTAATGGTGAACATTCTATGTATTTATGTTACTTTAATCCTAAAAGTTCTTTGGTATATTTACTTATAATAAATGATTTTTCTCCTTCACATGTTATATTTTGGCAATATGTAATTTCAAACATAGAAAATATATTATCTTCTTTTAATATGTTTATTATCCTATATTCTAAGAAAGCTAACTATCATCAAAAAAGTTCAAATCTACATCCACCTGTTACGTAGTTAGTTAAGATTATTTATTTAATATCTTCATCGCGCTTGCGAAAATGGCTATGTGCCAGATTGGAGCAAAACATTTTTCCAATGGTTTATTAGAATTAATTCACCATCGCACTGGGAAGGAGTTATAAAACTTTGTTTTGCACCAAAATTTTCTTAAAAAATCACGGAATTGTGCCCAAACTCGGCCTATGTGAATAAGTTTAACCGTCCGTTATCCCACAATACCGATTAAAACGCTTTTTGTTGACGCATTTGAATACAAACTGGGAAGTTTTTTTACTTCCCCTGTAAAATTCGGTAAAACTTAGTTAGCAGGTTAGCAGGTCTTGCAAGCGCAACGGTGATAGGTTGGTAATGTATTTGTAAGCATGGGCCTGTTGAGATGCTTTCTTCACTTGTCGTCGAATGGTGTCTTGACGAAGTATGTAGTAAGTTTTCCTTTGCCCTTCACATAAGTCGGTCCACGACACTCACAGGCATATCCAGCGTTCATAAGAATCCTGAAAAATAATTATTATTTGTGACACATATACTTATATTTACAATGTACACAACAGACAGGGGTTAACATAAAAAATGAATAAATATCAACATTTAATAAGGGGCCGTTCAAGTATTACGTAAGCAGATTTATTACAATTATTTACCCCCTCCTCCCCCTTGTCACCAAAAGTAAGCAAAGCTCAACCCCCCCCCCCCCCCCCTCCCATGCTGCACTCCTGAGCAGTTCTGACGTAATCACTATCTCGACCCCCCCACCCCCCATGTCATCAAAAATAAGCAAAGCAAAGACCCCCCTGCCCCCCTATAGTGCTTACATAATACTTGAACGGCCCCTAATGGTGTACAACAATAAGTAAGAATAATAAAAATAGTATGTAAAACAACAAAAACAAGAGACTATAAACATTGGGTGAAGTGAAGTCAAGCAAAAACAAGAGACAATAAACATGGGGTGAAGTGAAGTCAAGCAAAAACAATAAATTTTCTGAATAAAGTTCTGGGGGCTACTGGGACGATAAATATTTTGGAATCTTGCCACTACAGTGGAAGTTATATAGTCGATATATTCTCACAAGAGATTGGGAGAGAGTTAAGTTGGTTCTTTGGAAAGGAATATGGAAAGTTTTGGTGTTTTTTTAGTAGACGGTGATTGATGTTCATTCTTGCTTTTCAGCTGAAAACATATATGTACATACATAATATATGTGTCAGTCTACAACGTAATGTATACACCTGGATATCCATACGAAAACATAATCACATAAATGGTTCAATGGAAGGGTGAGATGTTAAAATAACTTCCCAAGAACGAGAAGCAAACAGGTATCAAATGTTCCATATTATGTGAGTACTCATGAAATTGTAAATATAATAGAAGACCCACAAATATTAACTAAATTTATTCACAGCTGAGATAGGCTGTCGATTTGAAGAGAACTCCAAGTATCAGATGGGTGAGAGGCGCCAAGAATCGGCAAATCTTAAAAGATTAAAGGTGCGCTATGTCCAAAACCAGGCGACAGAAGGGTCATGAAGAAGAAGTAAAAGATTACATGTTCCCACCTGGCAGTATCCTCGGTAACCTGAATGCGTCCCATGGCTCCGCAAGAATCCATCCGCGATGCCACGTTCACTGTGTTGCCCCAAATGTCATACTGGGGCTTCTGGGCCCCAACAACCCCAGCAATTACTGGGCCGTGGTTTAGTCCTGGAAAGAGATTGGTATATCGATGGTGATCTGGCAGTATTTCCTCTCTTTTTTTTTTTTTACTAGCTAATAGTTTGTGACGGTTATTTAGCCAGTCAACGGCATCGGCAGTCACTTCTTGATTCACCACAGACATGCTTCTGGGAAACTGGTGAATGGAACATGCTTCTACAATGTGTTCTATAGTAATGCATGTTTTGTCTACTTATGTACATTCAAATATTCAGGCTGTTTTAGACCTCATTTGATAATTCTATTGAATGACTCAATTGAAATAATTTCATGAATAAAGAGTGCATTTACCTATCCTCAGCTTAAACCTTTGGAAGGATTCTCGATTAATCTGATCCAGGATAGTCATCAGCGCAATGGCAAAATCAACCAGGACTACGATTATGTGCTCTTGGTTCCTGCTGGCATCCTGAAAAGGGTAATCAATAATATCCATGAATATTATAACAAATTATGTACACAAATTACTTCATTACTTATAACTTGTTACACAATAGTCTCACCTTAGCTGTATTCTTCATGGGAAGCATGAAAAATAAATATTTTATAACAAAACAGTTTTTAAAAAGTAATAAAAACTTTCTGTTAGACTGATAACTATTTTGGCACGTTGGTTCTCATCAATCAATATAATATTGCACAATTAAGAAAAAAAAATATAAATAGGAATGTAATGTAAGTACATATGTATTTTTTTTAATGAATTCCACGCAATAGGTAATTCGGTACTCTCTCATAAAAATAAATTATTCCTGCCCATCCTAAATCCCAATCTTCTTCCCATTCTCAAAGCATGCTTCCAAGTCCTAACAAATCAATGCCCCTGGTGTAATAAGGAAGTTGAGTGAAAAATATTTTGACTTTTAAAAAATATGTTCATGTAGATCAAAAAATATCGATTCTAAATATATTTCTATATTATTATTCTTAGAATTAGTTTAACGTTCTTGAAAAAGCATTAAATAGCAATAAACTGAATACGCTCCACGATTGGTCGAAAGAATTCTGACGTCACATGTGCCGAGACTTGTACGTAGAACGCGTCACTGCAATGCCTATGGTGCATCTCTTTCTATTACATGAGAGATGGTCGGTTTAGATGAGAGAGGTGTATAGGCCAAACGTTTATTTGGGTCAAACCACAGCCTTATGCCACAGTCGGTCTTCAGTACAAACGGTTTTGATTCCTGTCTCGTAAAATACTTTTTAAGTTTAGTAGTGGATGGTTTGGTGTTTATGTAATACAAAATCTGTTAAAAAAACTACATACCATGTCAGAAATCGGATATATTCAAGCCCAGTCTGACAACCTACCAATACACGACAGAATAGAATTTTTCTTCTCGCATCTTTTCATCGCAAAACACCATTTTTTACAAATAACTGCATTTCTAGAAACGGCGATAAATTGCTTATCGGGTGCAGTAACACATGTATTTTTACATATCGGAACAATGCAATAATAATATGTATTATCTGCTGACATTTTTTTATGTTTTGTAAACAAAAGACAACACGCAACTGACAGCCATCTGACACGTCAACAAATAGCGGCGGGAATACCGTGCCAGGCGGGAGCATGGCGGGAGAAGCAAATATTCTAACTTAAAATATTAATTTAACTATAAAATCTTAATCAATTTTCTTTTTTTTTTAATAACATCAATTCTAATAGACGGTTAACATTGGTAAAAAAATTACTGGAATTCCTTGTTGAAGAATTAAAATTTTTTCCATACAAAATGCTTAAGCGACGTGGTTCTCACAGTTTGAATGACGTCACACCCACACCCCGCCTCTTACCGCTCAGATTCCGCTTGTTTTGGCGGGCTTAATAAAATTTAAACTTTGAGAATTAATTTAATTATGAAAACAAACTTTAAAAAAAAAAAAAAAAAAAAAAAACAGTATTTAAGTTTGAATGCGAACATTGATAAAAAAAAATTAAAAAAAATGGACTCAACTTCCTTATTCACTGTGTCGCACTGGGACAGAAGTGCTCCTGGCTGGGGTGGTACATTTGTCTTGCACTGTATTATACGGATGAAAAAGCACACTTACTCCAGTTTGATCTTCTTTTCCCGGTCGAAGTCCCGAAGCAAGCATATACGTACTTCCGATAGTCTTTATCTTCTCTATGCAACTGAACTTGGGTTTCAGCAATAGCTGGAAAAAACAAAACAACTGGTGAAAACTGCTGCCCAGATAAATTTTTTGCTAATATCTATAAGTTATTAAAATAAAACAAATATGAAACTTTTTTCCACTTCAATTTTATTGACCGTAACCGGTTTCAGCTTGTTAAAGCCATCTTCAGACTGGTACAAATTATTCTTAGTCTACGGTTTATATACATACACAACACTTATAAGTTGACATGACTTATTATACTTAATCAAGTATGTAAATTAAACTAATAGTTCTGATTAGATTTACCTTATCAAAGTCGCAGATAATTTCATTGAGCAATCGCAGACACTCTAGTCCTTGCTTGTTGACATCATTTTCATCATAGAATTCTTTGTAGTTTGGAATGGACGCAAACATGACCGCTATGCACGAGTACCTCTCATGATACAATTCTTGCTGTGAATCCAAAAAAGTTACAAAAAATTAAGTGAGGTTAAAACGAATTTGCTAAATTGTTTAGATAATGAATAAAATCATTTCATAATTTCTAGTCGAGTTACAAACTCATTGCAACGATGAAGTACCGCTAGTCGTTCCTATTTTTCAACTTTGTCTTAACACTCTTAGTTTCAGAGCACCAATCTATCGGCACACCCACACTGTGCTAAACGCCTCACAGCAAGCTTTAACGTATCAAAGATACTGATTACGGTTGTCTGTGATAAGCATTATTCCTGCGTGAAATAATTCATGCTCATTGAACTAAAATTAAAGTCATTTTTCAAAATTGGAACTTATTGTCTGAAGACTAATTTAGACAAGTGATAAATGTAGGTTCTTATCTATAAAATATGTAACATTTGAACAGAAAATTATTTTAATTGTGATTTTTCACAGGTCTGTGCTATTTTTGTTTGATTTTTAACATTATTTTTCGGCATGATTTTTAAATGGGCCTTGCCTAGTCATCATTTAATATACAGTGTTAATATGTAACATAGAAACACCATGAAACAAAGAAATTGGCTAACATACACTTTTGATGTCCACGTGCAAGGGTGGGATGTAAACTGACCTCAAGTTTATTAGCTTTGTTCTTATTAAAGTCATACAAAGGATGAAGCAAAACACCTATTCTAATGTATAATTTATGAATAGTATAATCGTACCTGGCTGGCTTTAGTTATAAGGAAATGTTCAGCAACGTGGGCAGGCAAAATGTTCTCCAACAAAATCTGAAAAGAAAAAATTTATAGCTTTATTATTGTGATGAATGTAATTTCCACATTGTCTTTAGAACAAAAGTTAAAGTCCATTCAACTTTGAGTTTCTATGGCTTAAAAAGCTTGTTCTGAGCCGCATATTTCATAAATTATTGTATTAAATGCTGGTTCTGAAATTTTGGAGTTTCTAGGTATATTGATTTTAACAACATGACATCGATGCTACCAATTTAAAGCTCGATTGGATTCTTGTTTGTAGAGAAGAAAGCATTGACATGTTGTTAAATTTAAAAGAACTCAATTACTCTTACTTATTGTGAAATCAGAAACGAGTGCATCAGCATTTTGCTGCCTGCTTATTAAAAAAATTATTTTCAAAAATAGCCATCACGGGATGCCTGGCAGATGTAAAACAAAACAAGTCTTTGTATTTTTGAAAATAAAACAATAAGAAATATTTTACAAACTAAAAAATCATCACCATTTAGAACATGCACACGGTTTTGGCAGCCGGGCGGAAATTGCCCACGAGACACGAGGCTGGCCGAATGAAGAGTCATTCTGTGCAAAAGCGCCATCCTGTTTCCGTGCAAGAGCATCTTCCTGTATTGCCACGCTTACTACGCAAGAGTTGGTTTTACTTCCCTAGGCGCGCCAAAAGATGTCTCACATGAAATCTCTAAATAGTATAAAATAAAGTCGCTTTCCGCGTCTGTCTGTTTGTGCGCTCAGTTCTTCTAAACTATGCAAACGGATTTTAATAGATTTTTCACTATCATTTAGAGAATTACTTCCGAAAGGTTTATATATATAGTACACGCATACTACATTTGTAGAAAGTGGAGAGAATTCGATGTTTTGAATACAAGTGGTGAAAAAAATATTTTCGGGCGCTTACATTACCAACGCTGGCTAAAACTTACGAGATACATCAAAATAATGTACAACGGAATTTTCTACCTTAAAAAGACCTACAGAAATGTTCACTACTGTATATGTCTATCTCTTAAGGTTAATTCCCAGCAACGCCGGGTACACGTCAGCTAGTATAATACAGGGTTTTCCAATAAGAGGTGTTATTTTGAATAGCTCGCTATTTCGGTAGATGTTACTTTTGAAGCTGTCATTTTTTGACATTTGACAAGCAGAAACTACGCCATTAATAAAAATAGAACGATACAAGCTTCAACAACGCATTGAAATTATTAAAATTCACTTGAGTGAATCAAATGCAAATCATCTTGAGTGATGAGGCCCATTTCCACCTCGGTGGCTTCGTCAACAAGCAAAATTGTCGCATCTGGGGCTCGGAAAACCCAAGAGTTATTGTTGAAAAGCCTTTCTATCCTCAAGGCGTGACTGTTTGGTGCAGTTTATGGTCCGGCGGAGTCATTGGACCTTACTTTTTCGAAAATGAGGCTGGAGCAACAGTTACGGTGATTGGATTGCGCTATCGAGAGATGATTAATGATTTTTTATGGCCGGAATTGGATGTTATTGATCTGGACAGCGTTAACTTTCAACAAAACGGCGCTACGTGCCACACAAGCAACGAAACCATTGATCTTTTACGATTGAATATCAAAATAACACCTCTTATTGGAAAACCCTGTATAAAGGTCTCTACAGAGTACAGACTTATATCATCTCACTTGCAGTAGTATCTTTGGTTTTAATATCAAGATTCATACACAAGTTATTAATTTTAATATCTACCTTATTTATTCCTCTCATGGTCTCCACCTCTTCTTGTTCCACCTTCAATTTGGCTTTCCACAGGAAGTCAGTGCGAGAAGTGAACTCAATCTGACGATCCAAGATGTGCAGCAGAACCACCACAACACCCAGCATCAAAGCTGCCTTCACGCCAAATGGAAGGGTATAGAATCTGGAACAAGAGCGCCCCTGTCTGTACCGTGTAAAAAAGGAACTATATCGCCACCCGGTTGGGCAGCGTTGTGAGGTGAGTTTAGATAGGGCCTGTAGGAAGGGATTTGTTAGTGAGGTTCTCGAAGAGGCCCAGATTTTATGAAGGAGGAAAACAAATGCCGGTAGCTCATTGACACATATGAGCCGACTTACACAAAAACGACTTGAAGAAACTACCCATTCTCATCAAGCCAACATCAACTGTGAAGGGTGTTCCGATAGTGTCTTTTCTGTTTCGCGTATGTGTACCGGTGCACAGCGAATCAATGCTGCTAGCTCCTTACAACAGGCTCCATTGAAATACCTGTAGAACAGACTCAGCGTGTTTACATTGCGTCTGTGCATTAGAGATGTCAATCGGTATGTTAACTATGGATTATCCTTTCCACTAAAACTGCTTTTGGCTAAAGAAATTTTAAATACTTTGCAAAAAAGCTATACAATGCTCTTCCATTGGCCATTAGACAGAACTCAACTTACTTTAAATATAAATCTGATACAAACTTTTGGATCATCGACTTAGACAGATCTAATTTCAAAGATTTTATTACAACCAATTTATAAGTATGCATTTCCAATGGTACGATACTGATTGTTTTTTAACATGAACATAATATTGTGTTGTTCTTTGTATTTATGTTATGAACTGCTGTAAACTATTATAAACTGAGCCTGCTCTCAACATAAGAGTTCCTAGTGAGACAGGCACAACATATCACCCATGTAATGGAATAATAAAGATGAATAAATAAAAATTTATATAAAGACGGCATGTTTCTTGGAAGCCAGATTTACTAAGACTTCTATGGAGCCCCAATACTTTCTGAGTCGTTCCGAGATACTTACT
This sequence comes from Hesperophylax magnus, assembly GCA_026573805.1. Classification (NCBI taxonomy): domain Eukaryota; kingdom Metazoa; phylum Arthropoda; class Insecta; order Trichoptera; family Limnephilidae; genus Hesperophylax; species Hesperophylax magnus. Next base: position 17,360,766 of record JAIUSX010000039.1, read on the forward strand.
CAAGGCATTTTAATGGAGTATTTATTATGAAGGTTGCTTCCATTAAATTGCACCATGATTAATAGCAAATATTAGCATCTTGAGATGTTGTTTAAGGATTTAATTGTGATCATAAACATCATTGCTTTAATCCCTTGAAGTCCTCTGGGAAATGTCTCAAAACACTGGGCGAAACCCTTGAGCCATGGAGCACCCCTCAAAGAAATGGAACATGGTTTGTATCACGTATGTATAAGTTTTTAAAATTCAATACCATATTTCAATAATTCATGAATAGAACCTTAACAGAACTTGAAAACTTTGATATTTGTTGAATTGTTCAAATTCTGTAAAACAACCCGTCCTAAGTGTGTAACAGTTATATTTGCCACGTCTGCAAGAAAGAACTGTTACTGAATCTCGGCTGGCTGATTACACTGACACTAGGCTGGTTGCGCCTCTCTGGTGTTGTTTAAATTAAAGGAAGAAGATTGGAACGCGGTGGAGATGGTTTTTGTCCGGCAACTGGGAGCTCAGTACCGAGCGGGCAAGCGGCTGGACTAGACATTCTGAATTCCCTGGGCGGGTGATCTCTGACTAAATGGCAGCGCGTTAGCTTGTTAAGAATCCTCTAGATTACCTATCTTTCTCAATACTTCGCAAAAGACAAAAGAAAATTTCTAGTCATACTCATAACGCCTACATTGCTCGATTGGAATCAGATATACAAAATAATGTTAAAAAAATATGGAATTATGTTAAGACGCAAAGAAAATCTCCCACTATACCAGAACATATGACCTATCATTCGACAACGGCACACGATAGCAAAGAAGTTACAGACTTATTCGCTGATTACTTCTCAACGGTATTTAGAAATGAATTTCCAACACTCAATGTTAATAATAAGGAAGATCCTCTGAACAACACATTAATATCCTCAATTAAAATAAATGAAGAAATCACCTTGAAATACCTTTCAAACATAGATATTAAAAAAGGACCAGGAATTGATAGGCTACCCGGAGTTTTTATACGCAACTGTAGTAAATATATCTGTCTTCCGGTTTGCGCCATCTATAAAAAATCATTGACAGAAGGAACGTTTCCCCTCAAGTGGAAATCAGCAGTTATCACACCCATCTATAAAACCGGTGATAAGCATGACGTTAAAAACTACCGTCCAATTTCCCAACTTCCTATTTTAAGCAAAGTTCTAGAAAAAATTGTCTTTGATCAATTATACTCGGCTATTTCCACAATAATTACACCGAATCAGCACGGATTCATGAGAGGTCGGTCTACGACATCCAACCTGACCCTTTTCATTAACTTCTTGCATAGCAAGATGGATGACAAAGAGCAGGTTGATACTATGTATACAGACTTTTCTAAGGCTTTCGATCGCGTAATACACTCAATTCTTTTGAAAAAGCTTGTCTTATTTGGTATACACGGTGACCTATTTAGATGGATCAAATCTTACATTAGTAACCGCAATCAAGTAATCTTAATCAACGGCGTCTTCTCAAAATCTATCGAGGTAAAATCTGGTGTCCCCCAAGGGTCCCACCTAGGTCCGCTAATGTTCAACATTTATATAAATGACATTGGATCATGTTTTCAAAATTCCAAATATGTACTTTATGCTGATGACATGAAAATATTCAAAGTTATTCGTTCTCTTTCTGACTGCGAAGCGTTACAGAGTGACCTAGATAGGCTTTGCAAGTATTGTAAAGTTAACTGTCTAGATATAAACGTTTCTAAATGTCACACTATGACATTCACCAGAAATAAACTCGTAATTAAGTACTCATATTCACTCAACAATGAACCTGTCATCTCTAAAACGGAATGTAAAGACCTCGGCGTTTACCTTGATAGCAAACTTATATTTAATAAGCACATTGACTCAATCGTTAATAGGTCATATAAAATGCTTGGTTTCGTGCTACGTGTAAGTAAAATATTCAGTAATCCGCGTACAATTGTAATGTTATATTTCGCATTAGTCAGAAGTACACTGGAATATGCATCGCCTATTTGGAATCCGCAATATAAACATTACATAGATAGTATAGAACGAATCCAAAACAAATTTATAAAATATATTACCCACAGATTCAACAATAATTTTGAGTGTACATTTGAAACATTGCAGCGAAGACGAGCAGTAGCCGACTCAATATTTATACACAGAATTTTAAACAATGAGATTGACTGTTCTGAACTTTTGTCCCTTATTAACTTTAACATACCTTTGAGACGTACACGACATACAGTGCTATTCCACACGCTAAATTATAAAACAAATGCAGCATCTAATTCGACAATTAACCGAGCTCTTCATACTCTAAATAATATTTGTATTAACTCTAACATTGACATTTTTTCGGATTCACTGCCCAAATTCAAACGTGGCATCATGTCAATAATTTAAAGAATTCAATGCGCATACATACAGACACACACACACACAAACACTCACACACACATTACACACGTCACACACACACCTATAAACTACACAAGTCACCTGGTAATTAAGGATTAAACATACCACTTAGCAGACATTACAAGGAAACATATCATAGGTACACAACATGAAATATCTTATTCCTGTATATTGTTTCATCTCTGTAAATTATGTACTGTTTGTTTCAATAATATAAAATAAAATAAAATAAAAATAAACCTATTACTGTACACTGTCTCTTTAAATTACTTTTATTCTGTAGATATTAACAGATCTACATGGTGCCCTACATTTTATCTCAGGTTAGTTGATCTGATGGTTTCTATGTCACTTTTGCGAACTCATATTGTTACATCTTGAATTCCTTGTTGCCCAAAGCTTCTTTATCGAACCAGGCACATGGCCCTGAGTTATTTAATCCATTAATTAAACTTATCAAGTTTCATGTTCTAATTGCTAATTAATAAATATATTTGTTAACTTTAACATTCTTTTTATTATTTTAACAATGCAATCTTTCTTTTAGAAAACCTAAATAAATGCAATGGCGTCCAGCGTGTGTTGTATTTAATCTTGTTACAATGAGTTGGTTTTAATTATAGACAGACGATTGTCTTAATATTTTTTCATCCTTGTCCTTTCTTAAATAATAAGATTTTATATAAGTCCCATTTGCTAAAAACTGAATGTCACCCTATCTGTCTTTGTTATCTATTTTGCTTCTTCTTTTGAATAATGATTAATTACACTGGTCAACACATTTTTTGTCCCTTTAACGAAAGTAGCCAAATCTGACAGGAAATTTCACGCTGATTTCAGATATGTGATTAGTTTTTTTCTATCACGTCAGGTTTTTATGGGTTTTAAGTTTTACTAAAATGTGTATTAATTCATTTTTATTCGTGAGTTATCATTGATTTTTTGATTTGTGACCATCCATTCCATTTGGTCATGCTGCAAACATGAAAGAGAACTATGACAACAAGAAGCTGCTGTTAACAAAAAATAAATTTGTAAAATACGAATGGAAAATATGTGGTGATCTAAAAATAATAGGGCTCCTACTAGGACTGCAAACGGGATACACAAAGTATTGTTGTTTTCTGTGCGAGTGGGACAGCAGAGACAGGAAAAACCATTATGCCAAGAAGGACTGGTCTACTAGAAAGCACCTTAAACCTGGCACGAAGAATGTTCAACATGCACCCTTAGTAAAATCTAAAGATATCTTACTTACACCCTTACACGTTAAATTGGGTTTGATGGAATTTTTTCAAAAGGCTTCTCTAAGGATGGAAATGGCATGATTTACTTAAAGCAAAAGTTTTCTAAGGTCAGCGACGCAAAAATTAAAGAAGGAATATTTGTGGGACCACAAATAAGGGAGGTCTTGACTGATCCGAACTTTATAACAGTGTTGAGACCAGTCGAGCTAGCCGCTTGGTCAGCCTTCAAGAATGTTGTCGAGAACTTTCTTGGAAGTCATAAAAGTGAAGACCATATCAGCATTGTGTCTGAAATGCTCATAGTCTATAAAAATATGGGATGTAACATGTCACTAAAAATACACTTCCTTCACTCACATTTGAATATTTTCCCCGAAAATATGGGAGATGTCAGTGACGAGCACGGCGAACGATTTCACCAGGACATTGCGGATATGGAAAAGTGATACCAAGGAAAGTGGAGTCCATCTATGCTAGCAGACTATTGCTGGACCCTGCAGAGAGACTCTCAAAATACTCACAAGCGCAAATCAGGAGCAAAAAAAATTAAATTGAATTAGTTTTGAAATTTTGTTAAGTACCCGTCATACTATGGAAGAATTATGTAAAAAAACCTTGTTAAAAAATAAAAAAACCTTACCTATTAAAATTTTTTTTTGTTTCATTTCGTGTTTATGGATACTAAACACATTTAAAAAAATTAGCTATGCTTAAGGAACAGCACTTAAAAAAATAAATGTCGACCAGTTATTAGTTATGGTTCAAATATTGTTACAATATACTGTCAAATTACCCATCTGGTAACACATCTAATACTCATTTTTTCTTTAATTTTGAAATATTTTGTGTTTTTATGTAGAATTATTTTATGTTTGTGATACTCTTATGTTTGCTTCACTCAAATGTAAATTGTTAACCTCGATACAGGCTCAGTCCTAGTGAGGTTGATTTTTATGTGAAAAAAAAAGTGTTTTATGTATAGTGAGATGCAATAAATCAATAAATCAATTATTACAATGGCCCCAACGTGTCATTTGCTATTAGTAAAATTCATCTTAGTACAAGTTCTTTTGTGACTTACTCATCTTCCATGCTGTGAATTTCCTGATACTGAGAAAATATCTCCACAGTGCTGAAGAGGGTCACGTGAAACACCAGGGAAGCAGTCATCAGGAAAAGCTTCAGCAAGAAACCGACTCGCAGAAACACTGATATGGCTGCAAGGGTTAGCGCTGAACTGTACAGATAACTCTGAAAGAAAAATAAGTAGTTAAATTGTTAAAAGCTTTGTACATAAATTCAACACAGAATTTAATTTTAATTTATATGTACTTATATTATACTTTATACCTGCATCGTGTACAAAATTTGTCATTAAAACTAACACAAAAACAAAAAATAGTAAAAAAGTGACTGAGTGCAGCAAAGTCCTGCTTTAACTCGACATTTGTGCATTTCGTAAAAAAAAAAATTGTTTATGCGATCCATTCCCATTTTCGAAAACCTGCTGTGCCCACTTTATTATTCAAGCAAGTCTTACTTTAAATAGATGGCTATCTTTGACTATGGTTCAGTACCAGTCGGTGGCTAAGTTGACATCGCGTTTGGGTCCCCCACCCAGGCGAAGTGTGTTCGATTCCTCGGCTGGCTAAGTCCTCCATCACAACACAAGCAACATTTTCCGCTTAGTGTGGTGGTAGTAGGAGATTTTCAAATATTGTCAGGTTATTCGTAATCCGGGAAAGTTTATCTTTCTTTAAAAAATAAATAAATAAATTTTAAAATTTTTTTTTTTCAAATGTGCAATCTTTGTGTTTATTTGGACTTTCTTATTCGCATTTTTTCAATATTATGGTACCTACCTGCCTCAAGAAATTTTGAAAAAAGAATTATCATTAAGATAGTCATGTTTCTTTGGACAAATTGTATAATTTCTTATTTGAAATATTAAAAAAGGTAAACTACTAGTACAGATGTCATAGAAACTTCTCAAGATGTATGTGCAAAACTAGGTACCTACCCTGTTAAGTTATAAAAGTTACGTTGAATTAATTTTCTCCTGATTCTCGCTACTACATTCGTACTCCAAATACATACATCTAAACATGCTTAAATTTGTAAAAAATGATGTAACTTACCGGTACCGATTCGATCAAAGTCCGTTCCTCTATGGTCATCGGAGTGATGGCCATCATATCAGAAACAGAGGTGGTATTGTCAAAGATTTCCATCGGTTCGACCTCTATCTCAAAGTTGACCTATGAAATTAATAAAATATATTAGTTTACGCAACGATACGTAAAGTATTTAAAAAAAAAATATCCATTGATAATTTATTGAATACTTACCAAATTTATAACAGCACATGTAGAGATGAGGAACACGGAAACCATAAACACAGCCAGTCTTAGACATCTACTTCCAGAAACAACCTGTGAAGATAAGTCAAGATGATATTATTTTGCTCAAGAAAATGTAAAAAGTGCAATGTGTCATCTGTGAAATAGCGACCATTCGGACAGCTGGGGAATTTTACAATAGATAAATAAAATCAGCCTGACTAAAGAAAAACCACTTCCACATTCGTTGAACGGTGGTTTTGTTACACATTGTATAAAGATTGAATAAGTTTAGATTCGAGTTGGTACTAATAAAAAATATCTTTAACTGGGCTCCGAAAGAACCTGACAATGTTGGATTTTCAGCAGACTGATGCATGAAATTCCTGCCTGTGAGTAAAGTTAGGGTAAGTTAGGTTATTTCAGACACATTTTTCTTTAATTAACTGTTACCGCGTGAATTAAATAAGAATTCTATGAAAGTTATGATTTTTAATAACACAAATCTTTTATGCGTGTGAAGGTAAATATAAATAATAGAAATGACTTCAAAATCCAATTTTTGTTGTTAATCTCTGAGAATTATTTGAATATATTTATTGTAACGAGATTAAAAGTGAGGTGACAGTTTTCTTGGGAATTAGCTAAATAACAGAAATCAAATCTTCAAAAAGAAGAAATTTATACAACACCTTGGAAATATTACAAAAGTCAATGAGAAATTTTAAGTTAATACAACAGATAAACATCCCCTTCGTCTGTGTATATATGTATATCTGTCTGTGTAACAATGTATATATCTATCTATAGTATTTTACGTCAGTTTCTATATTATGTAGTAATGTTATCACATGCACGGTTGTTTATCAAATGAACAAAATTTTCACCATATTTTTTAGTAAGACCATATGTGCTTAATAACTATGTAAAACTTGCATAATTATGTCCACATGCAGAGCTTATTCCTTTCATTCCTTTGCCCAAAGTAATATAATGCATTTGATGAAAGTGATATGTAGTATTTTCTTGCCGCGTGGAGCTAAAAATTGATTGGATACATATATATTGTCTATTGCAGTGGCATGAACCACATATTATTATGAAATGTATTACGTATAACTTGAAATATGTATATTTAGAATAAAGAATAATACAAGAAGTGCCTTGTGCGCATGTTGCGTGATCTAAATATTTGTCTAATCGAGGCGTAAATTTCCAATACAAAACTGTGTTTACAAAATTCAAATGGGATGGAGATCTAAGATGTCAGGGGAGTGTAAATGAGATGGAGTCCTGGGATGTTGAACTAAATGTAACGTTTGTTCAAATTTGTATCGATGGTACTTCTAGTATTATACTTTATTCCATTTATGTATACTATACATCGTAACAGTCTCACTACCTGGATAAAATGTGAATATGCCATCCACAAAAAATGTGATATGGTTGGACAGAAGGAAATGGAGAGCACACTTCGGGTGATTTTTCGAAAGAATGGCGCTATAAAAAACATTTAAATGTTATTATTAAATATTTTAAGAGAAAGGGGCAATTCGTTCTTAATCAAATATGAGTTGACTTTGAAGCAATGTTCGATTCTATCCAATAGTTAGTATGTATCTCATAATCTCTAACTAACTAACGATCACCCCTTTTCTCAGAATGGGTAGGCAGAGAGAATGAACCGCCAACCAACTCTGTCTCGGTACACACTCCTTGCTTCATTCACACATCGTCTCTTAAATACCATTCTGTTATTCTGACTCTTGACATGGCCCGAATCAAGTTTATCTTATATCATTATTACACATCCCAGTAAAAGCAAACCAGAGGCAGAACGAGAAAGGTGGACAGGTAGGATAGTGTAGGAGAGGATTGGACCAGGTCGGGAAGGACTGAGGACTGAAGAACAATGGCGAAGGCTCGCAGCCAGTGAAGAGCATTTATGGTGGGGGCCAAATTTCAACCCGGGATGAAGTACATAATGATTATTGTACTATGTATTGATTTTAATACAAAATTATTAAGGTCACCGGATAAAACAGAACAGTGACAAAAGAGAATGTGATAAAATAATAGGTTAGGTGAGGGATTATTATAGTATAAACATGAAGTTAGCAGTATTAGAGGTATTAGATTATACAGAGTTAATTAGAGTAGACAGTTTGTAAGCGGTGGCATTTTCCCAAGCCGTCTAGATAGTATAGATGTTGGTCTAAATAACATCCGTCGTCTTTTGTATCAGATGTAATAAACCAGTTGTTCATAACCAAGAGTATTTACTAAATCTAACACTCATTAATACCACCATTCAGAATAGCTTTAGCCATGTTTGGTGACCAGATCTGAATAGCCAGGTTCACCTTCCATTTCACATTCACCACCTTCTTGTTTTTTTTTTTGTATTTGCGACGGTGCAATAAGTGTAAGGATGCCTTACCCGTTCGGCAGGTTTAAATATAGTTTCCTTTTGATAAAATATTTTTCCACACAAAAGATAAGAAATTTAAAATGGGTAAGACTTGGATCACATTTTTAAATACATATACATTTATTTATTCATGCTCTCCATAAAACGGTTATGCACTAATATATTATGGATTACATACAGTTGGAACTGTTACAAAGATATTGGTGTAAAATATTTACATGAAATTATCAGACAGCAATGTCTTTTCCGCCATTCAAAAGAACCGGTGTAAAAGGCAGAACTACCCTTCTTGCTGGAAGTGCATTAACTTTTCGAAAGTGTTATTTTGTAGTGGAATCAAATATTACACTTACTTGTCCAGGTTTAGCACAATGATCGGAGTAATCGTGTCTTGTCATATTATGGGGCACGTCATTTGGTTGGTGCAAGTCTTCACTGCTGTCCTCAATGGGGCCCCCGTCCAGCCAGCAGAGGTACACGAACAAGGATAGGGTCACAAATGTGGGGCCAAAGGATGCGTACAGCACAATGCCCCTGAAATAAAGACAAAACAAATTTATTGGGTGGGGCGGGGTTGGCCAGCAAAATTCTGTAGGCAAATAAACGGTTCTCCAAAAAAAAAATTGGGGGGGGGAAAGTGAAATAATTCAAATATGCACGACCAATCACAATCAAATATGGGCTGAAAATTCATAGATAATTGATTACAAAACTATCAAAGAAGCAGCGTACATCAAAGAAAAGTACTTTCTAAAGCAATATTTAGAGCAAGCGATTCAGAACCTATTCTTTATACATTTCCGCCCCGGGAACAATGTATTGGATAACCAACACCCCTGCCTTAGGTCATCCTAAGTGGTTCGCTACGTTTGGTGATTTAGCAGGGGTGCCCGTGTTCATCGGCTAATGTATATTCAGGATGCGCCTGCTCATCAGCTGCGTAGCATGCCAGATCGGGAGAGGCTGGTTTGGGGACACGCTTTGAACTCTCCAACTGGTATCTCGACCCATCGCCTTGCGCTGCAGCGGGAGGGATATATTCATATGTCCGTCATTCCTGGACACACTGATCCCTAGATTCCTACCCACCCCTCATACATTTTTCCTTCCCAGAACATCTTCTCTTTCCTTTCCTTGAAATGACCCTCTACACAGCATCCCTATAGATGAAATTATTTTCCTAAATACCTCCTGAATGGGGTTAAAAAAATATATATAATAATGTTAGATATTTACCTGGGAACTGTGAGGAGCTGTATTATGGAGAGGGCGAGGAAAAGAGCAGAAGAACAAGCCACGTAGCAGCGGAACTGCAGATCAGGTTGACTCCGGTACTGCACCTCGTGTGCCCGGTGCCTGAACCACAGGACCACGGGGTTCAGCTCATCTGAATTAAATCTACAAATAGAAAAACTGTTTGTTCAAATAGTTGTTATTTTATTGTGGGTATTTACAAACATATCTAACAAAAACCCTTTGTTTTGCTTAATACTCCAGTCAGGCACTGCAGGTTTTAAAGATTTTTCGTTAACGATGTTACTTTTAGTACTGGTGAAAATATTTTTTTAGTAATTCTTGGAAAAATACTTTTTTTTCCTGATTTCTTGACAATATCGTATTACATTTGTAAATAATTACAAGTTATAACTATACATAAAAATGCTAAAAATTAAATGAGTGAGTAACTTCAAAATGGATTTTATGCGCAATCATAACTCATAACACAACTTTCGTGTACCTGACTTGACCTGACTGCTTTTTCCATCTTCACGAGGGCCACTATTATTGCCCCCTCACTAATAAACCTGTTTTAAATTGTACGCAATCAATTAACAACCATATATTAATGGTTGCTTATCAGTTGTGTAAAATTAACAACTCGTTTATTAGTAAGGCCCTTAATATCTTGGCATTTTGTCGCTGACCTGTTGAAAAATACGGTTTGAAAAAGTTTTCCAGATAAAAAAAAATCATCAACTTACTTGCAATCCCAGCATGTGTTGCTATTCGGCAGGAGATTCGTCTCAATCATAGCAATACTCTGAAAACACATCGAAATTTTCAATTGATTATTACTTTGACAGATTGATATTCAATTTTACCCGCCATTTATATTACGAAATATGCAACGACTGACAGCGCTCGACACCACTGCTCTGCTGCTGAGATCAAAAATAGGAAGAACACGAGGATAAAGCAGATTTCTATGATAATTTTAGTTTGCGAAAATTCCAATAGATGGTGAATTTGTCTAAAAGTTCCTCGGGTTCGAAATAATAAAGGACCAAATACTTTGTTTAGCGACCAATTTATATAGTTTTATCCACCAACCGGTTTCGCTTGATGAACAAATTTAAACATATTACACATTCACTTGATTCATTTAAAAATATTATGCTAAACCACAAAGTGATTGATTTTTATGAAAACGGAAATAATTATTATCTCCATTTCTCACAAAATTCATGTGTAGTTCAAATGTTGTTATAAATTAAATTTAGGTTAGTTTTTTGTAAGCGCTGTGTAACGGTAATAATTATGTATAAACTTTATTAGTGAAAAGAAACATGAATTAGTATTTTTTATTGGTAACAAAACACGTAAAATACTTTTGCTACAAAGGTAGCAATAATATTTTATAAGGTCGCGTATAAAGCAAATTATTTTGGAGAAATAATTACCGTAATTCCAATATTTTTTGCAAGCGTGGAGTCAGTAATATTTGCGAAGGGTTTATCAGCTCCCCAACATTCCACATATTTGGTCATCTTACTGGATGGTCGGGACCTGCTCGGAAGACCTCCTGGAGTTGCTAAAAAAAACATAAATTAATCATAACCCAAGTAATTGTATTTATCCATGCCATAATGCACAAACTGAAAAGATCCTCAATTTTAAAACGGTTACTGTTTTGGACGTACCCATTCCCATGACAGGGCTGACTGGAATTATAGAGCCACTCCTACTCTTTGCTTTGATGCTTCCAGTTGTGACACCCTCACTCCCTATTGTAGCGGCGACAGTTGATAGAACTGCCACCTGAATAGGTGGCAAGTTGTTATTTTCCAAAACAGTCCGAAGTGCTTGATCAGTGGAAGATTCTGTAACCACAGTTTGCGCTGCCGACACTTGAAGACTGTTGTTTGACGAACTAGTTGTTGTAGGGGGGTTATTCCCCGCAATTTGCAAGTTATTTCCAGTAGTTGTTGCTGTTGTTGTTTGTTGGTTATTGGTAGCTGTTTGGTTGCTGTTACTGTTGGGTTGTACTGCGCTTGCAGCACTTTGAAGTCCGTTGCTGGAAGTGCCAGGAGATACGCCAGTGGAGCCGACAGGAGACACTTCTGGGGGGAGCATCACGCTGACAATGCTGGCTTTGCGCTCGTTCAAGAAGTTGGAAGTCACATTCAACTTGCCGTTCTCAATTCCACCGCCATATCTCTGAAAAATAATCAAATAAGCAGATTATTCTTTATTCTGCATATTTTTCTTCACCGTAATGAGTATACTGACCATAGAGATTTGCCAATTAGGGAAAGGGGAACAAACCAAGTTGCTTGGAGCGTGAGTTATTCTGTGATTTGTCAATAGATAAATCTGACAGTATACAGGCAACTCGCATTGTAATATCACCATTCGGTCCTCGAAAATAAAATCTGTTTACGAATTATTACTACTCCTTTTTACAATGGTTCGCAAATTGCGGGCTGCGTAAAAACTTAACTGCAAATCCCAAATCGGGCAAAAAAAAGATTGTGCTTGTTTCCAAAATTTAATACTTTGTTACACTATTTAGTAAAACACTTTTACAAATGTGTTATAATTTACCCACATCACTCAATTTTAGCGTCACTACGCCAAGCGGTTCGTTTAGAAACGAACATTCAGATCCTGCGCAGAAAAGTTCCACAACGGACTGCACTGCAAGCCTTTGCCTGACTTTAGCGAACATTACTTTTCCGCGCATGGTCTGATTATTTCAATGTGCGCTCTTCGGTGGTAAATCTACGACTGATGTCATAGTTTATTCAAAGCAATCTCGAACCCTCCTGGTGCCAAAATATGGTCTGCACTTTTCAGCACAGGGTCATAATTAGCGCATAATTATTTTGTTGTCTATTATAGTGTTCGTGTACTTTTGACGTTTTTTATAAATGTTGTGTTCGTGTGTGTATGTCAATTTTGTACTTTATAGATTAAATGGCATATTTTATGTTATACTCGTACAATTTTCTAAGTTATAATTTTTCGTGGGGTATCTGAGTTATAAATTGAAGAGTTTTTTTAACTTTATTCTGTACTAGCTATACCCCGCCACGTGTTTGCTGTAGCTCAGTCTGCCCGTGGAGATAAAAAAAAACCAGGTGACATCAATATAATATAGGTATATAAAAACACACGCGTATTAGAATTTAAGGGTGTGTCAAAATCTCAAAGCAATCGGTGAAGAACTTTCGGGGATTTAAGATTTTTAACAAACGAACATTTACATATAGATAGATAGATTATTTGTAAATCGACATTATTATTTTATTTCGATTCTCTGCCCATAAACTATTTACCCGCGCTGCTAACTTCGTATACTGTCGATAAAGTGCGTTGATAGGTAGGTAGTACCTACTGATTTCAGCTTGTGAAGTTGGTTTATTTTGTTGAAAGTTTTTGATTAACAAATTAACATAAAACATACTCGTTGCTAGTTTGTAGTTTCCGGGATTTAAGCTTTTTGATACCTTCATTACATTGGTTCTCTAGCATCGATACCAGGTACCAGGTAGGTATGTAGACGTCGTCAAAGGTAAAGTTAAAGTTGGAAAGCACAAAACAAACTTAGTAATGGTTTCAATAATTCAGGTAGGTACCTTAAACGTGAATGGGGTGTTCGCGGCATGAATTTCGGTTTGATTTTTTTTTTACATTATTTGAGGAAAAAATTCCCTCAGGATCTATGTCATCTTAGGGGATGCTATGTGGAGGGTTGGTTTAGGAAAAGGAAGGAAAAAGGTTTTAGTGGTGTGTAGGAATCTGAGAGGTCAAATTTCTCCCTCAACCAGTCCCTCCCGATCCGACCCGCCACGCATTATGTGGGCAAACGCATCCACCGCCTATAGGCGTAGACAAACCTCACACCATGAACCCGGGTGCCCCTGCTAAGTGACTTTCACTTCATCGAATTTCTGATCCAATTGCACAAATCGATCAAAATTGACTAATGAAAAGGCTTTTAAAAATATTTGGAAAGCCTAGTTAATACTATTTATAAAACTAATATTCGTAAAACGTTAGAGTAACATAAACTAAAATAGAAATTAGAACAAACTACATATAATACAAAACACTAAAACTACATTACCAACGCCACTCTAATTTGTAGGATTCAACAAAATGCTGGTAAAGATTATGCTTAGTTCTATAAATGGAGTCAATAAATATTACCCCCATACTTGTTGCCCAGATCATGCATCCTATTGGTCCGTGAGTGTGTCTGATAGTTGGTTGGGTATGTATTGCAGAAGAATGTTATATTTTGTCTTGTATTCCTAGTCGGTACATGGAATTTAATAGTGGCAACGATGGCAGGACTGTCAATTAAGTTGTTAATGTCTCTTTGTAACACAACCAGGTCTGAAATTCTCCTTTCAGACAGTGTTATTTTTTTTTTTAATGCTTCCGATTTTGTTGTCCGGGTTAAATCTTCCCCATAGGAAAAACTAAACCCTTCCACTCACTTTTCCACAAATGATCAGCTAGTCAATCAACACTATGCAAGTGCATTATACAAGTAAAATAAATACAAAACAATACAAGAACAACAACACGTCAACTCACCAGAGATCAAATGGGAAAAAAAATTCACCGACTCCAGATATTTTCATATCAGAGGGTTCGGCTCGGTAGAACTTCTAACAGGGCCTATAAATCCTACTGATCCCTCAACATAAATATTTAAAAAATCTTTCGTTATCCTACATGTATTCAAAATGACCGACTTTTGCATCTTTATATATAAATTTTTTGATAGATCTAATACGCCTAAATTTTTAATGAGAGAGCTAGGTATAATGCCAGTAGCCGAAATAACGAATGGTAATATTTTTATAGTCTGAGAATGCCAAAATCTTTTTATTTAGTTTCCTAAATCTGTGTATTTTCTTATTTTTTCATTAACAGATTTTTGAATGTTACAGGAATTTGGAATAGCGACATCAATGATATAAGTTATTTTTTTTTATTTTTTCATGTAAAACTATATCGGGTCTATTATGACTAATCGTTCGATCTGTTAGTATAGTTTTATCATAATATATTTTATAAAATTCGTTTTCTAAAAATGAATTTGGTTCGTATTCATAATATGGTACTATATTACAGCAGTCAATCAAGTTATGTTTAATAACCAAATTTTGGTGAATTATTTTTAAAACTTGATTGTGCCTAAATGTATACTCGGACGGTGCTAATATAGAACATCCGATATAATATGTTCTATAGTTTCCGGAAAAGCCAAACATTTTCTACACAAATCATCAATTTGATTTGTATCTTTGATTATATGCTTTCTATAATTTTTATTATTAATGACTCTATCCTGAATGGCAAGCATAAATCCTTCTATTTCTGCGCTCAACTCTCCAATACTCAACCATTTGTTTGACGAAAATTTGTCAACATACGTTTGGTTGAGATAATTGAAGTGTTTTGCGTGTAAAATTTTATTTGACCAGGAATCTAATAGTTCCTGGTTGGGATTTATAAAAATGTTGGCATTCTCATCGTATAAATTTAAAGGTGTAATATTTCTATCTGCCTTGCAAATTATTTTGTGCATTTCTGAGCTATGAGCTTTCCTATGGAAAAAAGTTCTTAGCATTTCTACCTGATTATGTTTCAAAGAAGTTATTTTGACTATGCCTCTACCTCCTAAATTTCTAGGTAAATTAACTCGTTCTATAGCTGAATTTGGATGATGGCAATTAAATTTTGTTAGCGTAATTCTAATTAATCTTTCTAAGTTATCTAAATCTGTATTAGACCATTTAATTATGCCAAATGAGTACGTTAATAGAGGTATTGCCCGAGTATTTATTGCTTTTACTAAATTTTTAGCAGATAGATTGCATTTTAAAATTTTCCTGATCGTAGTTTGAAATTTAATCCTAATATCATTTTTAATACTAGTATGGTCTAATCTATTTGATTGTGGGTATCCTAAATACTTATAAACCTCATCCCTTTTCATACTAGTAATTTGCTACTGCTTTAACTAGTAATTAAATCTACAATTTTGCCTTTCTCTATATGGATCGTTCTACATTTATCTAAACCAAAAGTCATTTTGATATCATCTGAAAAGTTTTTAACTACCTCGATCATTTTCTCTAAATTTTGTTCAGAATTCGAAAATAATTAGATATAATATTTTGATTGTTACGATTGTTTTATGGCATCATAACGAAATAAATATGTGTTATGTTCAACAAAATGTAACCATAGAGGCATTCTTTTTTTCCATAGAGGCATTCAGAACCTTGATTTTTAATCTTCATTCAATTATATCATCCTACAAAAATAATCTCTGACTTCGAAACATTTAAGGGATTAATATCTCCGCAATCTCAGCTCCTCATTTCCTTTCGTTTCCTTCCCCGAGAATAAGTTAAAAGTGAAATAATATCAAGCCCAATATTAAAACTTCCCATATTTTCCGGAGAGTTTCAAGCTTCGTTGAAATTTTTATTCACATTTTCAATTTTACCCCAAAAAAATTAACAAAGTTGAATTTGCATTTTATTGTTTTTTCAGCTAAAATTAGTCGAGTCCTTAAGCTTTTATTCAAATTCGATTTAATTTATTACATGAATACATTATTACGTTATGAATATGTATTAACAGTTAATACACTGACTGGGCTGAACATTGTGTTGGGTTGAACAATCATTTACATCACACATGAGTTCCCTTTATGTAAATTCAATCGAATATGTATTGACAGCTCTGAGATGCCTTGATAAAACTCTCATAAGCAAACAATAATACGTGATTCGGAACACAGCTAAGATAATTATGTTCAGTTAAACTATATATACTTTCGAAGGGTGATAATATTTTGATCTTTAGAAAAGGGTTTTATACATAGACCTTCAAATGAATAGACTTTCCCTAAAACGAAATCTTGGTATCATTTCGATGTTTTGGAGGCAAACCACGTGACCATATTGTTGGTTCCAGGAGGATTCGAGAATACTTTGAATTAACTATTTCATCAGTCGTACATTTACCACCGAAGAGCGCACATTGAAATAAACAGACCATTCGCGGAAAAGTAATGTTCGATAAAGTAAGGCTAAAGGTTTGCAGCGCTGTCCAATGTGGGTCTTTTCTGCCTAGGATCTGAATGTTCGTTCTTAAACGAACCGCCTAACGTCGCGACGCGAATGTTGAGAGAGGTGGGTAAATAATAAAGCATTTGTAAAAGTTCTACCCAAATAGTGTAAATAAATATTAAATTTTGGAAAACCGATTTGGTAAATGTTGTTTTTTTACGCAGCCAACAATTTGCGCGCCATTTTAAAAAGAACTAGTAATTTGTGAGTGGATTTTATTTCGGAGGACCGAATGAAGGTTGTACAAAGAAAGTCAGATTCATTTATTTATAAATCACCGAAAGTGGTACGGTCACGCCGCCTCCCGCGCTCCTTGCAACTTGGTTTTTTCCCCTTTCCCTGATCTCGTGTATTAGGTAATTTGAATGTCTATGGTTTTAGGCATCTACTACTGAACGTCTTCTGTCTACAGCTTTTCGTACATCCGGCCCCTTCGGTTCCATAAATTTAGCTCCAATATCCCTACTTCAATACGTCCCTCTAGTGGCGTTATTAAGTTCTATCTATGAATCAGGAGTTGGAATGAACGATTCTGAAAACCGGCCATAGTCAAACTAAATTTATTTTACAATATTCATAATATGTATTAACCTCATCTCACTAGAACTTTCATGATTTGTTCATTAACACTTGCTGTTTGATATTGATACAGTTTTGCGACAATTCCATATCATTAGATCCCATCTAGAATATTGTCATCTTCCTTGTTCCTCTCTCTCCTTCCAAGTCTTGCCTACTACAAAGAAGAAGAAGAAGAAGTAGAATTCAAAATAAACAACCTACTCGGCTATGAGATGGCTAGGGTTCAACAATTGTAACGTTATTCTCGTTTCATTCGAATTCCTTTTATCTGAAAATTGCGAATGGTTACTTTCGAAAATTGACCATTTTCCCAAATTGAATGTCGTATTGTGGAATTAAAAATGACTGTGTTGTGAGAGGTGCACTTGAAAATTTAAGAACTTAAAAGGTGATACATTTGGAGTGATCTTCACAACCAATAAGCACCAATAAATAATGGTAAGGCTTTATCCTTTTCTACTCCTCTCTAAATCCATTTTTAATCGCGATCGATAACAATTTGCAATCCATTTAAATTCATGTCGTTAACAACAATCGTACAATCTAGGTGTATAAATTTAAAGTAAGCTATGGTGAATTTTCAGGGATGTACCAAAAATAAAGATTCAATTTTTCTTTATCTAAACATTCAAATTAATTTTGGAAATTTTAAATAATAGAACAAAGAGCTTTACATAAAATGAATAAACTTAAGTAAGGTTATAGAGGAATATATATATAGAGGAAGAGTAAGAGTTTCATATTCAGAATTCAAAACACAAACACCGACATGATAGAGTGATTAAAAAAATCATCACAATTTGAAACCACTTAAAAATATTTCCCATGATATCAAAAGAGATTCAGCAGATCGTGTAGGGCGCATTTTACGGTGGATTACAATGGGTAGGAACTAGAAAAACTCGATACAAATAAAGTGAAGAGGGGCGAACTGGCCCGAAAGAGCAATTGAAATTTCCCGGTGCGCCAACGTCTGATAAAAAAATTGTTTATTCTATTTGTTAAAAAAAAAAGAAAAAGATGTCGGAAATTGAGCGTTGAAATCTACTGAAAGAGAAAATATGTTGTCGGTGTAAGGTTTTAGAAACCTTGGAGAACACATCAATAACTATTTGCAATTGCATTATAAGATTACCAAAGACTTCAATTACAAAATAAGTAAAAAAATATATTTTTAAATTAATTAAAACCAAATTTAATATTATAATTATAAAGTTCTGCAAGTATTTTTTGGTTTTTGTTTTCGTAACAGCTGTTTCGGCTTTCAAGGCCATTTTCAAACTGTGGTTTTAACCACGTTTAGACGACTAATTTTTATGATTCTGTTTTACCCCGTCACAATTTAAAATGATTCATTACCGATTTACTGATAAAATAATTGTGACAATAGATTTCATATTCTGTGGGGGGATTTTGAAGTCTGTTTTCCCCACATTAATGTCATCTTAATTGTTTAATAATGATTTGGCTGCTATTAATTTATTTAAATTTGTTATATTATTTAGGTATTGTGAACATACTTAGAAGCTTGTGTTTGACAAATTTACGGTTTTTTTTATAAAATTCATTTTTGTTATCAATTAGATTTTTATGTTTATTTTGTTGAGTTTTAAATTTTTGTAATATAATTCCGTTAATATATTCAAGGGTTTCAAAATCAATGGTAGCAAATTCCCATACATGAAGTTTAAATGTTAATTCTGAGTGGATAACCTTTATGTAGTGAAGCAATGTGTCCCGTTTTCGACACCATTCCTTAGTTTCTTCCTTCAGCCATATCCTCTGCGCTTTCAACACAGTTGCTATGGCCACCGTAGATATGTATACTTGATTTTAATTAAATTAAAAAATATATTAAATGGAGTTCTACAAATTAAAAACAAAAACAATAAATAAAAAATATATCAATAATATTGCTGCAAAAATAACCGTTCTTGAAAGTTTTAATGACAAATCTATCACCCTGGGCGCGTTTGTTCCTCATTCCGGCTCAGGAATTATTTTTTTACTTCAATTGGTATGTAAATGTACTGTGAATTGAAACAGAAATATCAGACGAAGGAAAATTAGAAATACTGAATATGTAATAGCCGCTAAGAGGAAACGCTTGCGGCACACACTCCCTTGTGTGCCGCAACAATACTCCCAGAAGTCCCATAAAAGAAAAACTTCAATTATTTTCTAGCTTCATTTGTCTGGCAAAGTGAAACAGAGAAGACTACAGATGATTTACTTTGAAATATTTACGCCAGCGTATAATGTAAATTATGATCCCGTGAAGCTATGAATACTTCAAAGCTTCATAGATGATTCTCTCGTTTCCCCAAGATTGGTGCTAATATATTATCACATCGGCGGAAGCGCGAAAATTCTCCTGCATAATAATAAATACCATAAATGGTTTCGGAGCGGATGTTATTGTAACGTTTTCTTGGGGAGGCTTTATTTTTTAGAAAGCTGTGTGGGAATTCTTGGCGCCCGTGGATTAAGTAAGTACGTGGGCAAACACAAAGCAGCTTGAAGCTTTTTGAATTTTGTTATCCTCGTTCAATTTATTATATCCTCTCTTCCGGTATTACGTACCAGAGATATTTTACAAAAATGATGCTGAAAGAAAGAGTGAAGTATTATCTACCTGTCTACTTGTTGAATTAAATATTCTGTTTCTTTGCTACGCCTACGGTATGATTCACTGAGAAAACAGTATTAAGTTGTTTGTTTAATTCGCAGGAACCCTTCACTTATAATAAATACAATGTAAAGTGGCAGGTAAGGTTGAAACAACGAAAAACTTGACATATTACCACGGCGTTTGGATGGTTAAATCGGCCTTAAGGCAGTCTTAAGGCCTGCTTACTGTACCAAAGTTGGATCGACGTATAAGAACTAAGTAAGACGGTGAGCGAAAAGAATTTTCGCAAGAAGCAGAAGAAGTACTTATTAGGATATTCAATAATTCTTAGATCAGTTCTTTGATATTCATAGTCCCATTGACCCCAACTGACCGTATAGTATTTACAATTTCTCAAATCGGTAGACGAATTTCGACTGTTCTTACAAAAAAGAGTTCTATCTATCCTAGAAAGCACCTCGTACCAGTACCTTTAGAGGGAGGAATTTCGACTTAATATTATTTGAAACATAATTTTATTCAAATTCTGTAAATAAAAAATATTTGTCGAGGTACTTCCACTTCACTTGATCGCCTTTATTGTTGTGTAAATTAACCTATCCTTTTTGTAATAATAAACCCGTTCAATTAATTAAAATAAAATTTTAACTAATATGCTTTTAGTGGGATCACTTTATCCAGCTAATTAATTAATTTCCCAACCGATAAAATCTTTAGTAACAAAGTATCTAGCCTTCCATTAGTTCAGTATGAAGAGTATGAAGTGGGGTTTGTTTGTACGGCTTATTTCCAGAGTTCTCCAGTGATATTAAAAATGTTACTCTTTTACACCAACACGAAAATTGCGAATGCTTTGAAACCGAGCCAGTGCCGATGTCAAAGGAAGTCCCAAGTCCGGTGTTCGACATTATTCGCCCTTGGTAGAAGCCCTTACCACTGGTACAAACATCAGCTCCTAGTCTAACCCTTAGTTAGTTTATACCAGATAGGTCCTCGACTCTTTGACGACTCTCATGTTACAAAAAAATATCACGGCTTAAGAATTCCAGTCAGAAAAAATCTTTTTTTGTATTGTTTTAAAGAGCAACAAAAAAAATTACAGTCAATAATAGCAACATTTATTAGCAAGCACTTTTGTATCGACTATAAAATAATCAAATTATGACGTAACCAATACTTTTTTATTAAGTGGAGATTTTTTTTCAATTTAAAATATATAATTAAATTTGTTTTTTAATGACAAATAAACTAGTTATATAATAATGAACACGTTTTCAGAAACCGCAGAACAAGCGGGAAATCAGTGAAACTACATCGCATTTGAAGTGGATTTCGCGGTGTAACTTTTTTGATTTGAGCTTACTTTTTCGAGTAAATCGAGTCAAATTTGGCAGTTTTAGGCCAATTTCGCCAAGTCGCTGGGGGAGTTAATATAAGCTGTTAAAAAGCTTTTAAAATGCGCCGAAGCGTAAACCCGGAAAAAAACTTTTTTAACGAAATCCTTGGAATGAAAAAAAAATGTATTTTTGGGTTTTCTATGTGATGTGATTCATCAGTTTATCATTTGTAACACGAGTTTCCAGACACCATGTTTAACAGTAATTTTATGCGCAATAAACTACATATTATCCAACCTTCATTAAATTAATGTTTTTAAAAGCTCTTGTAATGGTTTCTTATTGTTATTATTTTTTGGTAAACTAATGTTTTTAAGACAAGATTTTTTATGCATAGCACAAAGGGTAACAATTATTTTACAAGCAATAATTGTTCGCCTGAAACACTCATCCACATTGAAAAATCTCCTGATAAAAGATATGCTATGCATAAAAAATCTTGTCTTAAAAACATTAGTTTACCAAAAAATAATAATTAATATTTGACAAGTTCAAGTATTTCGCCTAAAAAAATGTAGACAATTTGTCTCGACGCCATCTAGTGAGAGAGTTAGCACTTAGCACAAAGGGTAACAATTATTTTACAAGCAATAATTGTTCGCCTGAAACACTCATCCACATTGAAAAATCTCCTGATAAAAGATATGCTATGCATAAAAAATCTTGTCTTAAAAACATTAGTTTACCAAAAAATAATAATTAATATTTGACAAGTTCAAGTATTTCGCCTAAAAAAATGTAGACAATTTGTCTCGACGCCATCTAGTGAGAGAGTTAGCACTTACAATGCCTTTCTCATATAAAATAAAGTTGGTTGTTTTCAGGTGAAAAATGTAACAAGCAGTAATTGTTGAATGAAACACTAGTATATATTGAATAATTTCGCGGGTAAGAGATAAGCCGCCATAGCTCAGTGGTCAGAGCTGTCGACCGGAAATCGAAGGGACACGGGTTCGAGTCCCGTTGGCGTCATGTATCTTTTATCAGGAGATTTTTCAATGTGGATGAGTGTTTCAGGCGAACAATTATTGCTTGTAAAATAATTGTTACCCTTTGTGCTATGCATAAAAAATCTTGTCTTAAAAACATTAGTTTACCAAAAAATAATAATTAATATTTGACAAGTTCAAGTATTTCGCCTAAAAAAATGTAGACAATTTGTCTCGACGCCATCTAGTGAGAGAGTTAGCACTTACAATGCCTTTCTCATATAAAATAAAGTTGGTTGTTTTCAGGTGAAAAATGTAACAAGCAGTAATTGTTGAATGAAACACTAGTATATATTGAATAATTTCGCGGGTAAGAGATAAGCCGCCATAGCTCAGTGGTCAGAGCTGTCGACCGGAAATCGAAGGGACACGGGTTCGAGTCCCGTTGGCGTCATGTATCTTTTATCAGGAGATTTTTCAATGTGGATGAGTGTTTCAGGCGAACAATTATTGCTTGTAAAATAATTGTTACCCTTTGTGCTATGCATAAAAAATCTTGTCTTAAAAACATTAGTTTACCAAAAAATAATAATTAATATTTGACAAGTTCAAGTATTTCGCCTAAAAAAATGTAGACAATTTGTCTCGACGCCATCTAGTGAGAGAGTTAGCACTTACAATGCCTTTCTCATATAAAATAAAGTTGGTTGTTTTCAGGTGAAAAATGTAACAAGCAGTAATTGTTGAATGAAACACTAGTATATATTGAATAATTTCGCGGGTAAGAGATAAGCCGCCATAGCTCAGTGGTCAGAGCTGTCGACCGGAAATCGAAGGGACACGGGTTCGAGTCCCGTTGGCGTCATGTATCTTTTATCAGGAGATTTTTCAATGTGGATGAGTGTTTCAGGCGAACAATTATTGCTTGTAAAATAATAGTTTCTTATTGTGGTTGTATGCATTTTCACTGTGTTTTTATTATAAAATGTTCTGCTATCCACCTCAGCTTCTATTGGAAGAGTAAAACGATATGTTATTAATAAATTAAAACTCTCCTATTTATTTTAACTATTGATACCACTGTCTTCTTTCACATTATTGAACTTAATTTAACGAAATAATGTTAAAAAAAAATAAAACCAAATTTTTTTTTGAAAACATAATGTTTTAAAAACAATCATCTTTGCGTTCGGTACTTTCTGCTTAGTCAAGTAGGCCGATTATTGTGCGTTCGAAAAAAAGTTTTTCATCCCCCATTTTGCCGAAGCGGTTTTATACGGAAATCCGGGATGTAAAAGTAATTGAAAGCCTTTGATTAAGGCTAACGTACAAGGAGGCATCTGTACAACGAAAAAACCGACCGTGATAATACAAGGTGGGGCAAAAGTAATGTCATGATATAAATGTGCAAAAGTTTTGACAAATGGCGTCAAATTTCATTGTTCTTTGACATTTACGCTGTAGACAGATAGAAACTTAGTTGACAACAAGCAATGTAT
Source organism: Hesperophylax magnus (assembly GCA_026573805.1). Taxonomy (NCBI): domain Eukaryota; kingdom Metazoa; phylum Arthropoda; class Insecta; order Trichoptera; family Limnephilidae; genus Hesperophylax; species Hesperophylax magnus. Next base: position 17,384,640 of record JAIUSX010000039.1, read on the forward strand.
CACACATGAACAACGCAGAATTATTGTTTCTGCTTATTTGACCAATTCCTGGTCTGTTATTTTGAGATGAGACAAAAGTAATGTCGTAATGTGTATCGCTTCATCGCGTATTGTCAACTAATTCTCTATTTGTCTACAACATAAATGTCAAAGCACAATAACACTTGTAGCTATTTGAAAAAAATATGGCACATTCACATTACGACATTTCTTTTGCCCCACCTTGTATAAGCAACTTTGAATGAATATAATACATTGTGGTAACGTATCCATTTTGTGATTGGGAAAATGTTGTAAAAACATACGTATTATCTTGGATTATCTTTCCATGGGCCTATCAATTATAAATAATCTGCCATTTATAACATATTTTACATTTATAAATATCTATTTTCTACTCCAATAAAATACTAATGCTCAGACGTCGCTTTTTAACATAATATAATTCCTGGTCTTACTCTTCTTTTTATATATCTTTTTAAAGTTTATCCCACACAGAAGGCCAAAAGGAAAATAATTTATCTCAGGGCTTATGTCATCTTTTGGGATGCTGTACGGAGAGTTTTTTTTAAGTAAAAGGAAGAAGAGGAAGTTAAAACATATTCGGGTTGGGTGGGGATCTAGAGATCAGGCGCAAGGGGATGGTTCAGGAGACTAGTTAAAGAGGTCAAAGGGTCTCTCCAAACCAGGTTTTCTCAATCTGGCACGCCACGCAGCTGGTGAGCAGGCGTATCCTGAACACACCTCACCCGATGAACCCGGGCACTCCTGCTAAATAACCAAACGCAGCAAACAACTTGGGCTGACTAATAGCAGAGGTGTTGGTTATGCAATACATGGTTCCCGGTTCGGCGATACCCAAACCCGCCTTCCAAATTGTTTGTTGGCTTGTACGTTCCGTCTCCGCTTCGATATGGTGACCTTTTTAATGGTTCAGTAAAGATCATTTTTTCAAATATGAAGTCGTCGTGTTTATTTGTACTGTCTTATTTGCATTTTTTTATTATCATGAGACCTGTTTAGTGAGTAAAAAACTTGTTATTTTTTTGTTTAGATCCCTAATTCTATGAAAGCTTTCGGATAAACCAACATTATCTCTTATTCGTAGAAATACAAATATCTACCTACATCCATTTAAAGACCTTCAAAGAAAAATACATGTTCACATCTGAAAATCGTTCTAGACTTAGATTTATATTTCCATTTTCAAAATGTAATACCCATTCCCAGAAATATTGTTTTAATTAGCTTCCTGAACTTATCAGAAATACCAGTCTTAAATTTTAAATATTTAATTCAGTTTAAAAATATTACCTTTCATAACCAAAAATAACTATTATATATTGTGAAATGTGTCTAGAATTTGCAAAGGATGATAATGTTTAATATGGCACATAATTATTTTCTTGGTGAACCTAACCTCCTTTTTAATGAGTACTTACTTACGCAAATTGCGTGCTTATTTTCCATGGATAAATAAGTAAAACTTCCAAAGCAGTGATGGTTAACCTTTTTAGCCGAAGGGCCAGTTTATTAGTTTTTTTTTCGTGGGTCGCAGGGTGTAGGGTATTAATATTAATAATTATGAAGTCGGTGATATCGCAAACCTATTTGTATTTTTTACACCGCTAATTTTAAAATTAAATCTTCATAGAACGCAAAAACAAAGCGCCGCATGCGATAATTTTACTTCTCTAAAGCAGAACCAATAAATTCTGAATATACCTTTTATCATTTAAAAATTTCCCAAAAAAATTTTTTGCCATTTTAGGCGGTTTTTTCAAAATAGACAGTCAAAAATCAACCCGTAACCCGTTTTTGCAATAAGAGATTTATTTTCAATTAGTAACCAATTTGAAGGAAAGAAAAAAAATAACTGAGGATTGAAACTTCCTCCCAAGGGACTGACTCTAAGACTGCTGTGAACATTTAAAATGTATTATAAATGTCTTAAACCTGCGCTAAAAACTGAGCAAAATCGACAATTGTTTCGTAAATGAACTGCTGTGATGACCTCCAATTTCAGAGAAATGCTTATTACATATGTGCACGTGTGTGTACATGATTGCCAACAAAAGCCAAGTGGGCAGTTCGAAAAGGCTCGCAAGCCGAAGTAAATAGGCTCGTGTGCCATGGGTTGCTCATTACTGTTCTGTAGTATGAGCAATATTATGGTTTCCTAATCAGCTGTATGATTTACACAACTACTAAAAATAAATTTTATGCAACAAATATAAAATACAAAAATAATTTATGAACCTGACCACCTCAAAGCAATCATAGTTGATTAGTGTTACTATATATTACTAGGCATTTCGAGGATTACACGACATTGGAAACCGATAAATCAAATTTATCAAAGGTGAGTATCATTGATTTCTAGAATTTTACGTACAAAGCGCCGAAGTTTATACACTGATATTATAGTTTTGGGGTGTAACCATAGTTCATCAAATAATCAAGATAATGCATCAAGGGGGTTACAGATTACTCTATGGGTTCAAAGCGTTTTATGTAACTCTATATTGCGCGCCATACAATCCCATAAAGTTCTGTCACGCCTAAAAATATGGTATGCTATAAGTGTGGGCGTGGCGACGATATGCGCTGTGATCTGCTAGCCAGGCTATATTTGAAACTTATGCGACCCCCTCAAAACAATTTACGAATCGCCGTAATTACGCGGCTGTCGTCAAGATCAGATCCCATACAAAGAAATGATATTCCGCGGCAGTCCCCTAATTGATTTGACCCCGTCTCCCGGGGAAGATTATAGCGTAGTGTTTCAGCCCAACATACAATGCGAACGTGCCACGCCCAATTTATGCGCGCATAATATAGTGTAATTGTGTCCAAGGCTTAAACCACCATGAAATAGTATTTTGAATTAATCGTAATTAATTAGTATAAAGTCAAATCAAACGACCGCAAACCCGTAAAAACTCACCGGATATTATAATTGTGGGGTTTATGAAGCTGAAAGTATGTATAAAATATTTGCCTCAGAATCATTGCCATCTAAAAAATAATTAGAGAGACGATCAGAAATTCATCTTTCGAAAAAACATTAATTGTAAACCTTAAAAATCATAAGTGATTCAGATTTATATCTGTCAAAAATCTAAGCCAAAGAAATACACATTTTAAATGTGTAGAATATTAAGAAAATAAAATAATTTTGGTACTTACTATATCCAATGGTTCGCAAAATCAGTTCCAATTTTAAAATTAAATGTTCATTGAAGGTGAGTAATTTTACGCATTACATTACGCAGGGGTATTTCTCATCACGCTTATCATCGCAGAAAACATGCTTTGATTACCTAATTTTGACCGAACAGTGGCTGAGTTGGCATCGTGTCTGGTTCTACCTATGCGCCATGAGTTCAATTCCTCGGTTCGCTAAGTCCTCGACACGACACAAGAAACATTTTCTACTTACTTTTTTTAGATTTTCAAATATTGTCAGGTTATTATTAAACAGAGAATCTTAAAAATAAATAAATCATTATAATAATTTCTTAATATTGCAAATGATAATTGAACGGTTTGTTATCGTTATCGTGATTTATTTTTAGGTTATTATGCCGGTTCAACTCCCACACCTTCTTTTATTAAAAATTTTGTAGAGATGAAATTAAAATAAGCTGAATTTAATTTAATGTTTTTAGGGGCATTGGAATTTCTGAAAGTGGGAGTTAAATAAATTTCGCTTAAAACATTTTGAGCTCTCTTCTCACAAAAATTTGCATTTTGAAATGGGAAAATAACAGGTGAAATGGCTTATAACCACGTTGCGGTTCATTTTCAGTTTTTAATGGCCTGAATATTGAGTGATTTTAATTGATAAATGGTTTTTTCAGAGAACGCGGTTGGAATAAAAAACTGAAAGGAAAAAAACTAGATATCTGTAATATGCCTGTTGGTACATAGCATCGTTACGCCTTATACCTTTTCTTTTTATTTCCTTGATGAATATTATTGTTATCCACCTACCTAATTCCTAGCTCCCTATGACGACTACAAAGTGCATGTAGTTCAGTTGAAAATAATCCTGTCAATACCCAAACTATGTCTGATTACGGAGCCCCCTCTTGTTCAACCGCGTCGAAACTGTAAAGCCATCGTGATCTCGCGAGTTTGTGGTGGTAAAAAGTTCATTGTATTTGAACCAACAAAGTGGGGAAAGCGGAAGAAGAACAGAAACGTTAAGTCGGCATTCCGGATTTCCAATCCTCTTTTATCCGCCGTGCGACGGTCCCCAGATTCGGTCCGCAATAATTCAGAACCAACAATAAAAAAGCCAACAATACCAATGCAGCAAACAACTCAGTAATTACTCGCGCAATCACAACATACACCCATTACGAAAAATTACTACATTTAGACATCTTTCATGATTCCTTTCTAACATACAAAACTTATTAAATTTCTTAGCATGACATATTTCAAAAATATTTTTACATCAATTTTCAAAACTTCTATGTATTAACAGTCAATTACAATTCGTGAGCTAATTATAATTCTTGTTTTCAATTAATTTATTATTATCTATCCACACACTTCCTTCCTTTTATAACAATCTCAGGTGAAATTACGTAATGATATTTTATGGACATACGTAATAGGTAATACAACTATGTAGTAAAGAAAAACATCTAACTGTATCTTATTGTACTGTGTATGTCTTAACAAATAAATAAATAAATATACATATGTACCCAATATGACACAAAATTTCATTATCCAGTTTATTATTGGCAATAACCTTCAGAAATATTAAACTGATGTAACGGGTACGATCATAAATGAATGCACGAGCATAGAATGTATCAGGAGCATCTCCTCTCCTTATCCTATAATCCTCTTCCTATTCCTTTTACCTACTGATTTGTTTGCAAGAAACTTTTTTGACTTATCTCAAAAGTCATGTAACCTCATATGTTCATATGTGTATTAATATCAATGTATTACGCTCTTTGTTTCTCACAAAAAAATCGTTTTAGTAATTGAAAAGTTGGTGATGATGACTATACCTATTTTGATGGTAATCATTAAAAGCAATTTAAGAAAAGTTATTCCAAAAAATTAAAAAATTATTTTGTTTTCTCCGTTCCAGAAAATGTCTCGTCATGTGATTCCCTTTTACCCGTTATTTTTTAGTAAGTACTGTAGTAATTTAATTATATACTTTGCATTTTTTGATAAAAAGTGAATATTTTTCATCCGTTTCTTTCTTTCCCAAATCATCCCCGAGGTTTACTATATTTTCAATAAGAATGAATGCAAATCTTGGACGTGAATGAATTAATGAAAATCTTGGACGTGGAAATTAACAACTTCCCGACATCAGATCGAGCTGAAACTCGGCAGATAGACTTGTTGTCGATGATCAACATTCTACTAACCATGCATACACACGCGGACAAACACACATTTATCTGAAATTGGATGACAATCGGTATTTGGCTCAGTTGACACCAAACCCTGAGGTGAAGGTGGAATCCAAAGTTGACAACAACTAAATATATAAATATATATATGTATTAATTAAAATAGATGCACGATAGTAAAAAATAAATCTTTTTCACGATTTTATTTATTTCGGTGTTTAAAAACCCATTAGAATCTACAACGTATGGTTACTATGACGTGAAATAAAAGGCTTGTAATATTATGATAGGTCTTACAATTTATAGATGTTACTTTGTTCTTACGACAGGACACAGCGAAATACTGTAAAAATGTGTTTGTCCTTATGCTTGCATTTTATAGTCCCCTTTATGGCACGAAACTGGAGATGGTCGTTTTTAAATTTTATTTGTAATACATTTCCACTTTTAACAGTTTTTTAGAAGAGAAAATAATGTATGAGAATTATAAAGTTTCACACTTCTAACAATTTAAATATCTTATAACAAGGGTTCCATCTTCACAAAATACTGAGAGGTTGGAACTGAAGTGGGGAAGTGGCAGGAGAAAGAGAATATGAAGATGGTAAGAATATTCATCTTGGATATTTTAATCTCGTAACTAAACCTGATTAAGTATTTCAAGCGACAATTCCGAGTGGCGAAATTTAAATATAATTATTTAGTTCTTGGTATCCAGTACTTGACGGCTATACCAAAACTTAACGCCAAAAAGCACAGTAATTTAACTAATTATTATACTGAATTACCGGCCTCAAGATGATTAAAGCGTTTATTAAGCGTATTAAACACACACTTCACCACAATCCAAACATTTGCCCTGATGATGAACATCGTAATGTCGTCTGACATATTGGCTTAAGAAGAAGGAAGCGCAACATGGAATTTAAACACAAAATTTCACCATGAAAACTTTTTTTATGTATTTAAATTCTACAGAGTGAAAAATCCGCATAAATCATTATAATCTCGAAAAAAAATAACATAAATTACTGGTATTTTTATTTTATTTTTTGTTGACAAATAAAATTTTCTGTGACGATTAAACATTTTCGATTTGCCGGCAAAACGACATGTGACAGCAGTCGTATCAGCCAGCGGAGTTCTCTAAGAGCTATCTAGCTTGATAGCTCTTAGAAAACATAATTTTAAACTATACATTTTTCGTGCAGTGATAACGCATGTTAGTCTTCAAATTACATAATACATTATTATTAACAATAATTATTAGCCTGAAACACCGCCTCATTTTAAACCGACAAATAATTCAATAAATACTTTTATTTTTTCAACAATTATTGCTTATCAGATTTTTTACCTGGAAACAACCAACATTATTTTTGTAGGAAAGGCATTGTTAGATAATAAATCTCACACTAGGTGGCATCGAGATATAAATATCTTCATTTAATGGTGAAAAAATAATAATTCTACGTGACTTTTCCATCGAATCTACCGAAGTCGACAGTTATTTCATCCGGAATTCCAGATGAAAACATATTATCAATCTCTTTTGTGTGGAAGTTGTCATATTATTTGTCACGTTGAAAGAGCATGTATGTGGCGGGGAAATGTTAAGCGAATTCTTTGAATGAAGGTTTGTTGGCTCGTGACAGCTATTGAAATCCCATTTATACATTATGTTTGGTAAATCTACGTGCATTTATTCGATGTAAGTTGTACGGAATCTTTTCAAATAAAATACATATATATTTAACATCAAGTAAACGCAGGATGCTATGCATGATTTTAGTTGTTTTTAGATTAGCTTGTCGGTAAAAGCCCTCTATTTTCTTAATTCTTGAATATTATACATCAAAATTATATTAATTAAAATGGCAACCAATTTCATGGATCTGTCTATGGGCCTAGGAGTTGAAAATCTAATGTTATTTATAATTCTTGTACACCTTTAAAATTTTTTGTACACCTTAATGTTTCTCTTTTGACTACAAAATTAATAATACAATATTACATTTTATACTTGCTTGTAATTTAAAAAAAAACATCAAATCTTGAAACTTTTATGATTCAATTTTTCATTATATTACATACTACATGTATTATACAGTAATTTTTTAATTCACAATGTAAACTTGCTTATTACCGTATGTTAGTGTTTTATTTTATTGAATAATTCATTTTTACAACAACAAAAAAACTCCACATGAGCACTTTATTAATAAAAATTAAAATATAATTTACTTTAACTCTACTTATAATTACTTTAGACTTGGTATACATTTATTCTATAACATACAGCGTGGGAAGGGTTTTATTTATGCGGGTCTTGAAGAGGTCCGGTTTTTATGAAGGTAGAAAAACAGATAAGGTAGCTAAGTTTAAGATCAGTATAAATAAAACTTCTAGAAATTTTCTTTCCGGTGCTAGTAGCATTCTTTAATTCAAACTCGCCTTTTTATTTATGTATTAAGAAGAGTAAGGAGTACTCACCCTCGGGGGGATGATGAGGTAGGTTTCCACTTTATGGTCCGCCAAGTATCCTTCCCGCGACCCTCCGTCACCAGGCTCTACTTGGAACCTGTCTCCTAGCTGCATCAGGGTTGCCTTCGTGACGTGAACGCGCCTAAAAAATAAAAGATATTAACAAAAAGACCTAGTAAAAATATCAGCTTTAGTTTTTGATAGAGACGTACATTTGACAATCACATATTTAGATAATTCTTGCTTTTATAGAAACATTATTATAAAAAAGGCGTTAAATTATTGGCATGACTTCATCAGGGTTCTCGTCATGATGTGAACTCATCTTTAAAAGGGATGATTTCAACATTTTAAAATCCCAAAAAAAAAATCTGAAACATCAGGTTTGCATGAAATATATCAGTAGGGTAACACGGTAGATTTGAAGGATATCACGATAGCTCCGTGGTTGCACCAATCGCTCCGATAGCGAAAGCCCCGAGTTCAAATCCAGTTGAGACAATAATTATTTTTCTCTTATGTATTTCTAATGCATACAATTTAATGATTAGGAACCTACTAGTTTCAATATTTAATACCAAATGAAACGATTTAACGATAAGTAGGTACATACTACCCATATAAGAGAATTCCGGTTTTGCGTTATACTAAAAACTCTGAACTTTTTCAACTTCTTTTAATATATTTTTGCGATCTTGAGACGTGGAGTTTTCAAAGATCCATTTAACACAATTAAAAAGCTAAGATCAGACTTCATTTTTATGTTTGTTTTGTATCATTCAGAATAAAACAGAAAGCTAATAAAAGGTGCATTAAAAAAATTAACAGTTTTAGTGTAAATATTTGTCTAAAGCTGTTAATACTACGCCACGATAAATAAAACTTCTAGTGTGTGAATAATATTATACATAAATTTATCGTAGTTATTATTTGACAAACATCTATACGAAACGATCAAAATCTCTTCCATAGAGAAAATATTTATACTTTTTATCAGTTTTATCGATTTTATAAAGTAAATAAGCGAGCTGGGATACATCCTAATGTACATTTATCCAACGTACCGCATTTAACACACGCATACGGCTAAAAAGCTTTATTTTAAGAGTTTATACGCTGGAATCCGCTATGTAAATTCAATTACACATAAGTACATTTAAATATTTGCTCCATTAGTACGCCATTAAACTCCCGGGAGGTTTAAGTTAGTGGGGAAATAATCATTAGTGGATTGTTTGGTATTACATAGGGAAACGGATAAAGTTTTAAGTGCACTTGCGCAAAGTACACTATGTACATATTACTATGAAAGATTTGTTACTTGGTATATGGTCAACGCGCATTCGTTTTACCCGAACTTATTGAATTACCCCTATTTTTGTTGTGATAATAGTGTACCTATATTAAAATTCTAAAGATGGCCTCCGTGGTTGAGTGGTAACGATCCTTGGCTACGAATCCGAAAGTCGCGGTTCAAATCTTATTACTAATTTTTTTTGATTACTTTTTGTTATATCACAATTTACTCTTCTAAAATAATAGTATAGTGTATTTGCGGCACGTTTCAGAGTGGTAGATAATTTCACATTCAGAATCGAAACTTTACTCGAAATCGCTTTGATTGTTTATTGTGACCAAATCTAAATAGCCAGGTACTTCCCCGCTTTTCTCTACCCTATCTCAAAACATACCCCATTTGAGGATGCCATAGTTTGACTGACTCTAGGAAGGTGGGAGCAGTTGGCACTAATAAAGTTGAAAATTATAACTGAGTTCATTTTAGTGTGTGTTTAAATACAGTTGTAAAGAGGAAATATTACATAAAATTAGACAGTGGGTACATCAACTTTACTATCAGTAACAGAGCTTGCCTTTTAAAAGTAGCTTCATTAATGCTAACAATGTAGACATCCGAATTGATTCTGTTCAATAAAGATTGCCCTCACCACCGGCGCACAGTGTCTTCATCCCATAGAACTGACAGAATATTGACGATATAATGAAATTACAGAATTTTTTAGTCGTGGGTCATGTAATAACTATTGTGATAAGAAGTTTTAAAATTTCAGCTGTGGATATTTGCGGGAAGTTGATTTCTTTAGCTTTACTCTACTTGGAGAGATAATTTATATGTATTTTTTTTTTTAATTTTAAGGGATTTCAGAGACCTGTGTCGTGAATCTGGATTGTTATTGATAATGTCTAATATTTACTTATTTTATTATTTACTTATTTTTCTATACATTTTGACTTTTAAAAATATTTTTAGTAGATACTGGATGATTTTTTTGTTTGTTTTGAAAATGAAAATCAAAGAAAAAAATTAATTTGAATGTAACACTTGGTTCAAGGTTGTCCAGGAAATGAACATATAATACATAAAAATGTGTTAACCAAAAAGTAATTATAACATAATGAAATAAATAATTTAACTAAAAATGAACCTTTCTAGGCCTTTTTAATCTTTATACATAAATTCAACCTACAACAGTCTACGACAGTCCTTTACGTTCTCTAAAATCTCTCATGTTAATTTTCAGTTTTTTTTTGTAGTTTTTATTTTTCCCTACCTACATTATCGGTTACATACCTTTTAAATTATTTTAATATATTATAAGTCAGTTTATATCACTGTAATTACACAAAATAACGTAAATGACATAATTTATAATATAAGGACCATTTAACCTTACCACGGAGTACTCCAGTAAGTAATAATTTGCCTCTACTTTCAGTGTGAGTATTTCGCTATTCGTGGATATGTAAACCGAGGTAATAATTCAAAAATGTATTGGGATACTTTACTGCACTTTATCAAAGTTCGTCAAAAAGCCTTTGCCGAAAAAAAAACCAAAATGTAGTGGTTTGAAATTCATGAACACGAAAGCCTTTGTTCTTTTGCGAGTACCCCAATGTAGTTATAGTCAATATAAGATTTCGGCTTGCAGAGGCAAATTGCATTCGGTTTATGCGCATAAATTTCAAAAGTGTTTATCTCCTTCAGCAGTCCGAATTAACATAATAATAAGCGCAACGGAGCGATAAACAAAAGGCCCAGCAAAACAGTCGAGACTTTTCAGGTTAAAGAGTTTTCCAGAAAATTCTTTCAGGGGGCAGCGGAAGCTACAAGTTTTCGCCTATTCAAACGGAATTTGAGAAACACGAATGAACACTGAATACTCAGTTCGCAGGGAAATAGTTCGAACAAAAGTGTTCGCAAATTGCATTACCTCTTACAATTTTATTCCTCGCTGTATTCAGGTAATCAAATTTTGCTGTAAATGTCGCTGCACATTTCCCGCTTTGGTGCTTTTGACGGTAGATGTTGGGAATGGGTAGTGGTATACCCCATATAATAGGCTGCTTCAGTAGGTATATTTCACTGCGAAAAAGTTATTTTAACTACTTTCTGGGACATTTTTAAGACAATGTTGAATTTTTCAAACGTTTCGACATGAAAATATTTGCGTTGATTGAGGGATTTCAGATCAGAGAAAAATACTTGTAAATTGAAATGTAAAACAGAATGCATCATTGTTATGAAAAATAAATGCAAGAATTATAAAAAAATGTGTACGTATATAACGGAATAAATACGACTCCTTGCGATGCGTGTGTAGCGAAATGGTAAATAATTCGCAGCACGGTACTGCCGTCTCCGAAGATATTTCAAGTCGAGTCCCATCTCGAGAAGAATGCAAACAAATACCTGCTTCTCACTAGCGCAAAATACTCATCCAGAGCGTAGATCCGAAAAATATGCATCACAATTCCACTTGCAAGCCCCTGCCACCCCCTTCGCTATAGATTCTTCTATGACATCGTTCAGACGGACAAGGCGTGTGTTGATATTTTCTGTTTTTAAACAAATGCAAACAAGAAGATATCTATATAAGTGATAGTTGAACAATAATTGAAAAATCCCGAATATGTTTGTTACTATCAACATTTATTTCATGCACTTTATTTTCTCCTTTTGACCGCTAATCATTTCTTTGCTGGTTTCGAGCTGCCTCGTGCGCCGCACAGTGTACTACTTTGGGAATCTAGAGGAACTCTATTAAATACAGCTGATAACACATATACGTTTAAAATCACCTTAGATATTAATACATGAACACCCCGTTCACATGAAACATTTAATACTTTCTAAGAAATCTATTGTAGCTGTAAATAAATGGGTGTTAAAGTCGCGTTTTATTGGATAATCCTAACAAACGGGAATAATACACCTAAGCTCACTCTGGTGGGTCGTTCTGTGTTCTCTAGCAAGACTTGGGTAATTGAGTTATAATCGTCTTATATTTATGCTTATTTATGCTGTGTGTTCTAAGATGTTTTTCATAAGCCTGCAAAATACTTATATTTGTTTAGCCTATAAATTAATATCGTCAATGCGATTTTCATATTAGACTTTTACAAATTATCCTGCAAGATTCTCTAAGACCTGCAACCCTTCTTACAGATGTATTTTTACCAAAGCTAAATTCACTTACTATGTAAACAAAAATAATATAAAAATATTTCGAATTGCTTAAAATAATATACTTTTTTGTTAATTTCAGAATAGACCCACAAATTTCTCTCCTTTCTGTTTGTGAAAAGCGAAGAAATAATGTGTTTAGAAATTTGATAATAAATTATAAGCATATAGTAAATATACAATTTTATAAATATATATATTTTAAAAACTGTGTAAATATTTATTTTTTTACCATGATATATAAACTCAATACAAAAAAAAATATTTAAAGTTCTTTACAATTTTTACCGCTATATGTTGTCAAATAAATGGAAATATACATTCGTATAAAAAAAAATTCGCCTAACAAAATCAAAAAAGTGACTTTTGACGTAATTATAAAGATCCGCTAGATTTCAAAAATATCACACTGTGCGCCGGTAGTACGAAGATAATAAAGGAAGGTTTTTGCTTACCCAGCGATGCCTCCCGACTCCATGTGGTTGGCTAATGTCACGTCGTCACTCCAGACGTCGAACTGCCACTTGCGCAGGCCCAGCACTCCGCAGAGAACGTTTCCCGTGTGAATTCCAATGCGCATGTCCACGTTGAAGCCTGTAGCTTCTCGAACGAACCTAGAAATTATTATTTTACGAAGTTATTTAATAAGTAGAGTTTTTATAGTATCTACACTGACCTACTGCTAAAATATTCTTCTACAAATCAATTGTCCCAAGGGCTGAAAAATTAATAATTTTTCCACATTTTGAAATTATAAGAATCTAGTATTTCTTCTTTTCTTGGGTCACAGTTTTCACACCCATGTAAATTTCACAGTATTAAAGGAAAACCATATCCACCTGGTTTGAAAACATCATGAAACTGCATTTCACCATTAAGTACTTATGGTTTTAAACGTGACAGTGTGAAATTTTAATAAAATTGGTAAGAGATTATTATTACTAATCGTTTTAAAACTATATTTTTAAGGTGAATTTTCTGATTTTTTCGTTTAAAATTACTTATCTCCGACGGGGCCTTTATTTTAAACAATGGTTAGATATATACAATTCATAATATAACATTTATAGTTAACTACATTTAAAGAAATGGGACTGCCAAAAAAGGTTAAAAAATATATGAAATCATGGAATAAAATGTGAACTTATAAAATTATAGATACTTACATAAAATGTGTACCTAGTTTAAGGCAGACAGTATAAAAAGAATTTCTCAACGAAAAAAAATATATATCAGCATTTATTTTTAAATAAACATTGAAAATATTTAAAAAAACTATTAATAAACTACAAACTTTTAATTGTTTTTTGCATAATAACTACCAAAATACTTCACATTATGCTCATATACTGGTACCTTACACGGAGAAAAATGATCATGATCATTTCCCAAAAAAATATTTGTCATTTCGAATATATCTGAACACAGGTTCACGCAGGTGTCCTTATCCAAATAAATATAATGGACGACATTCAAAACCATTATTATTTCAAAGAACACGTGTTCCGACTTCCTCTTAACATATTCGTGATTTACTGATAGTTTTTTTTATGAAATTTGTCAAATCATTCGTTATAGGCCTCCAGTCCCATTTTTAACAGGAAAACGAATAATTTTACCAGATTTTTAATAAATTAACAATATTTCATTTCATTAAGTTTTTTCCGTGTAGACAGCCTGAGTTACAATCTAATTGAATTTCATTTACCTAGGTGAGCTACTCTTTCCAAAATCCTGTTTAAATGTAACAATACATATAATTAGGGCGGTTACATGATAACTCAACACAGTGACAATTCAACACACTTTTAAAAAGTGATATAAAGTCATTAGAAACGATGAATTTTTTTTTAAAAAACCTAACCTACATTACCCAGTTAATAAAGTTTTTGTTTCATCACTTTCCATGACTTTTTATAACTTTTTAACGATGTGATGAGTTATCATTGTGATGATTTATCCGGTTACCAATTAGGACTTAGTATTTCAAACACTCGCTTGTACCTAGATTACAGGAAGTTGGTTATACATACGCAGAAGTGGCATATCTTTTTAACTGCACAATCATGGGAATAAATATCACATCAACACCAACGGTACTGAATGTCTATCAGCCTATTAAAAAATTGTTATTAAATCTGTATGTCTATCTTGATAGCTTTGTAATGTTTATAAATTTTCAATGTATCTAAAATTATAGGAATGTGCATCCTATAATTTACTCTGTTTGTTGCTTTTAAGTTAATATTTTTACACTTGGTACATATTTTAATTGTTATATCTCTTTTACTCTCTGATTATATCAAATGTATTTTTAATTGTATCATATGTAAAAACCCTAATTGGGCGTGTAAAAATAAATAAATAAACATCCTTTTCATTAATATTAATTTAACTTAAGTCTACGTATATGTTTTGTATGTATTTACGCCTCTTAAATAAATATCAATATCATTTCTGATGTCATTGCACGATCTGTAAATAAGTATTTGGAAAGATAGGTATGTTTTTATAATTAAATACCCACCTTCTTGGTTTGATATTGATGGAATGAAATCTTTCCCACCAAGCGTGCCGAGTGCTTAATGTATCATTCAGTTAAGAAAATGATGCGGAAACTCCCCCATTTCACGAATGAAAGACAATGAAAGATGTACCTTACTCTTAGAGAACATGCCTATTCGCTTTCGAGATAAATGACTCAAAGTACAAAGGGTGCTCCATGCCGGGCGACTTCATTATTTACCTGACTAACACAGGGTATTTAAATTTTTAGGTGGTATAGAATTTATTTACATTGGCTCACTCAGGAGATCCTGAGGTAAATAATTTCCTTCAGGGCCTATGTCATCTGCGTGTAGGTGGTTATAAGGACATCAAGGAGAGGACGTTCTGGGAAGGAACATAAGATATGATGAGTGAGTAGGAATCTGGGATTCAGTGTGTCCAGAAGTGACAGAAGTATGCATCTATCCATCCCACTACAGTTCAAGGCGATTCAATGTGATGTGCAATGAGAATGTTTGGCTGGAGATGTGGAAGGGTCTCCCTCAACTGACCTCTCCCAATCCGGCCCGCCACGCATTTGGTGGGCAGACGCATCCACCGCCAAGACCTGGACAAACCTTACCCCTACTAAGTCACCAAACGTAGCGAACCACTTTCGGTGACCTACGACAGAGTTATTCAATTAATGGTTCGCGGGGCAACGGTACCCATAACCACCTTCCAAAATAATAAAGAGTTAAGAAACAATCTTTGTGTTTTGTACCCCCTGCTAGAAAATATATTTTTTTCGGACAACTTGAATATAATGGCGCTTCAAAATTAAGTGTCTAATTAGTTTCTATTTTTTTTTTAATTTTCAGATAGAGAGAAACATGAAACATTTTATAAATTCCTCAAAGATTATAATAGTTTCGTGTCATTTACATGGTAATATATATCAAGATAAACTTATCGTTATATATATATAACTTCTGGAATATTCGAACTGGCATTTTTTAAATAATTTGTTATTATTAAAATTGGTTTAGGGTAACTTTGATTACCACGTTTTTATTTATTTTTGACTCCCCAAACAAAAACACATTTAAAAAATAAATTTATCGATATAATAAATACGACGTAAAATTTTCCCACACAAATGTTTTTATTTTTATTTTATTTATTTATTTTCAAAGTTGAAAAATTATCAAAGTAACCCCCATTTTACGGTATTTATTTACTTAAACAAAAAACAAATTTAAACAATGAATATCTGTCTTCACCATATGTTAAATGATCTTTATAAAAAGCACTAAGGTACTGAAAAGATTAACCGACAGAAGCGTGACGTAGGCGTGTCCGTGTGGGCATAGTAAGCACACATTTTTGTGTGACTACCGCACAGACTACCGAGTCCCAACTGCTCCCAACCATCAGTGAGACTGTGGCATCCCCAATTGGGGTATGTTATGAGGCTGAAGATAGTAAGAAATATAGTTATGTTTTATTTGTTTATGTGAATACCGCACAAGAGTCCCAACTGCTCCGAACTATATGGAGCCAGTGAGACTATGGCATCCTCAACTGAATGTATTGGGGAGGGAAACGGGATGGAGAGGAAGGTGGAAAAGTGCCAGGCTTTTCAGATCTGGTCATCAAAGCCATTTCAATTCTGAATGATGGTCTTACACAAGAGCGATACTGATAGTATCTTCCACTCGCAAATATACCGTATATTACGTAAAATGATTATAATGTGAAATAACACAAATAATCAAATAAAATTTTCTTGCTCACGCCGGGATTTGAACCTGCGACATCCGGATTGCTAGTCGAGAGTTTTACCCCTCGACCACTGAGGCCAACATATATACATTTCTTAATTCTGTTGAAATTAATCAAACATTTTCAAATACCGAAATGCAGACAATCAAATACGAGTAGATAGGTTTAATGTTAATTGCTGACATCAGTTTTCATTCAAATTGGTTTGATCAAAGTTTACAAAATTTCACTTCTAGGGATTAACTGTTAAGTGCATGAAGCCAGTAATAAACCAAATTACATCTTGCATTTGTTCATTCTCTAGATTCTTATTTGCCATGAAGAGGTAAATTTAGTGAATTTAAAGATAATGTTATTTATACAAATAGAACGGCGTCATATGCACCTCGCAATTTTCACCTCGTATGGGTGCTTAAAATATTACCTGACTATTATAGACTTAAAGGCCTTGTGTTTTCTCGGTATTGGAGAATTTGTTACCTAAAAATCCTACTAAAATTGCATCTTTGTCATCCTCATTCTACTCAGCATCAGCTCAACAGCAGCCAACCGTGGCTATATACTAAATACGTGTCTGTTTGTGATGTGTAGGGATTGGAAAGGAAAGTCAGCTGTGCCGTATCCTTAGGAATTCCTCGGAATTCGGCTGTGGAATTAAGGAAAATCGCAGAAAACCTTAACTAGGCGGAAACGGCCGTCTGTCAACTTGAAAAAGAGACAGCCTTCAGTAACATCTGTATATAATGAATATTTTACATTACATATGGGATCACAAGGAATATCTTTTTGCACAAGGTTCAATGTATCACCGAAACAATTACTTTGTCGATAAGGCTATGCAAAATTTATTAAATAATAAACCAAAATATATCTTACATGTTTTGGGAGAGTAAGGAATATATTTATGAACATGGATCAATGGACTGCCGAATCAATAACTAAAACAAAGAGATTTTATTTCTTAAAAGAAAGACAATCATTCTCTGGTTACGAATAACCTTTCGAACTTATCCAGCCAAGAAATTAGGACCCAAACGCGATTCCAACCCAGCCAATGACCGATCAAATGACCGACCGGCAATCTAAATTTATCGAGGAATGGTCAAACCCCCTTGCCGAGATTGGTTCATTAACTATTCTAGAATCATTAAATCGATATGCAATATTCCACCTGGTTTAGGTCCATGTTTGCGGCTAGCAGCAGCCTTGGACAAAGGAGGACGGACAGTGCGATAGCAAAACAAAGAACACCTTGCCACACGGTGCGACAGGTAAGTCTAATTAATGATGTAAGAATAACTAGAACCTAGTCGTTAATACTACATATATGTTACTCATAAATCATATGTCACACTTACAAATGTTGAGATTTATAACTAGGTTAACTATAAAATTCAACAATATTAATTGAGAACTGTTATGTTTAGCATTTGTTGGAAGTCAACTTAAGTACAAGTCTCCGTCTGGAACCCACATTACAATATTCATTTATGTGACGTGTGTATTGAAAAAATTAAAAAACAAATTCTTATTTTTCTAATCATTCAAATGGGTGTTTCGGCAATTTTGTTTAACTACAACAGTTTTTTTAAATTAATTGATTTTGATTAAATTGTCAGACAGAAGGATTTTTACTGACTTGGTATTTCCATATAAATTCTAAATTATGCATTTGATAGTCCAGTTTTGCTTGCGTTGATAAGCTTTCAGATTCCACTACGTAATACCAGATGTTGGGATTTATTGCAGTGCAGAAATTCCGTTACTAACTACCATATTATGTATTCCTCTTTGCCCAGAATATTAATGGGGGGAAATAAGAGTGAGTCAGTGGACATATTCAATTTATCACTTAACAAATTCGAAAGATTGTTACTGAAGCAGTTCAGTTGTGCATTATAAATACCGTAAATTTTTGACTATTCATATCTAAAAGCCCCTAAAAATTGAGTTTTTAAATGAATAAATATATTTTTGCCTAGTACTCAGCTATTATGTTTTTTTATTTCACAAAAGCTCCCATGTACGGGTAGGTAGGGTTGTACTGTGTACAAACAGAGGAACTATATCGCCACCCGGTTTAATGACGTTATGAGACGGGTTAAAGATGGGTATTTAATACGGGTTATATTAATGAGGATCTTAAAGAGGTCAGGATAAACGTAGATGGTAGATTCTTCCACAAGCGTGCCTTTTATCGAAAGAAGGGGTTAGTGAACAAAAATACACAATTATGAAGAAAATACTAAGGAGACACTTTAAAAGTATGCGAGAAGATGGTATCTGATGGGTGAAAAAATCATTGGATGGTAAATACTCTCAGTATCGCCCTGGTAAAAGACCATAATTTAGAATCGAAACGTTGCTTGAACTGGCTTTAGTCGTGTTTGGTACATCCAAACCTTTCTCTCCTTCCTTTCCCTACTCTCTTAAGCCTCACAACATACCCTAAGAGGGGTCGCATTGTCCTAATGGCTTCAGAAACATTGGGACTCTTGTGCTGTATAAACGTTAAAAAGGCAAGGACTATAAAACTGGGATGGCTCCGTTTGGCAGGACATGTAACCAGCGTGGAAAACAGCCTACTACAAACGAGGCTTCTCTATAATGAGCTTGTGGATGAAGGAGTATTGTGAAGACCTAAACTCGGGTCACTCAATGGTGTGGACTCTAAAACAATATACTTTCGATTTGGGATCTGGAGAAAGACAGCAGAAGCGGTGGCATTTCCTAGACACCAACATACTTTTCAGAGGATGTAGCGCCAACGATGATAATTTTGAATACTTACTAGTCGTTCAGTCTCGGAGTTAGTGATTCTATAAAAATCATAATGGCCAATATAATACATCACTGTGAAACGGTTGTAACATCTTGTAACTAGCCAACTAGCTGAGAGCATTTTTCAAATAAAATATCGTACTTTACTACCCTCGTTAACCTTACTTTGTACAGAACTCCGATATTTATATCAGGTGAAAATTGTTACATTGTTTGTAGAGAGCGCCAACCACGAGCTTGTCAACATACTCGGAAGCTGTGTAGGCGTCGCGTCGACTTAATTTACAATTCAAATCAGAGGGTACATACGTACATATAATAACAACTGTGAAAACAACGCATTTGTAATGTTAAATTTAACCCTTATGCTTTAATTAATTAGAAATACAACATAATGGTATGCATGTTTTCAAACAAGCTCTCTGCCAATTTTATTTATGTAGATACGTTTAAAGCTTTTAATGGTCTTTTATTTTTTAATTCTCAAAAAATACGTAAATATATTTTTAATTAACTCACTAGCATGTGTGCTATGCTGTGGGTTAACCTTTGCATTCAACCGTTTCTTTGTACTGCACAGTTTTTTTTAAATCATTTTGTTTTAAAGAGTTTTTATAATACACTTGTTAGTGATTTTATAATAGTTCATTCGCTGCTGATTTTTAATTCACTAAGAAAAAGGCTAGACATTTTGTTTTTGAAGACTTTTATTATCTACACTTGTTACTCAAAAATCAGTAAAAAGTGTTGATCATAAAATAAAACTCTTTAAAACAAAATGTCTAAAAATTGTTACATGGTTAATGCCGAAGAAACAAAAGAAAAAGTTCTGAAGCCAGTTTACGAGTCATTTTAAAATAAAGTGATGTACTCAAAGATTCATTGTTTCATTTGAAATTAGGTACTTGTGTATTTTTCGATTAAAGATTATTATCTATTTATTGCTCTTTAAATTTCTATTTTACTCAGTATAAAAAATTAATACTTATTGGTCGTAATTCAATTTTACTTTTGAAGTAACTACAAATGCATTTAAATATAATCACAATTGCTGTCAATGACAACGTTAATTAATTAAAAAATATTTCAAGTAAGATAAATTTCTGGAAATGAAACCTTCAGCTTTTGTATTAGCATTTCTATAATCATAGACTAAAGCCAATCTATTCAAAACGAAAGCTTAGTCTGGATAACTCCACGGGATTTCGTATTTATCGACAAAATCCAGAGTTTCCCAAACTTATTTAGCTGACCACCTTTTTATTGTTATCTTTCCTAATTTTCACCTGTTATAGTAGGTAGTAACGTTGACAATTTTTGAACTGATATTTTTTTAAAGCTGTCATCTTAATAAACCCAACAAAAATAGTGCATCTGAAAATCGCGTCTTAAAAATCTGTCATTACTAGGCGTTTTGCGCATTTCTGTTATTACTAAGCGTTTTGCGCATTTCCTGAGAAGTTCATATTACCTACAAATCTGTCATTACTCCGCGTTTCGCGCATTTCCTGAGATGTTCATATTACCTACAAATCTGTCATTACTCCGCTTTTCGCGCATTTCCTGAGATGTTCATATTACCCACAAATCTGTCATTACTCCGCGTTTTGCGCATTTCTTGAAAAGTTCATATTACTTACAAATCTGTCATTACTCCGCGTTTTGCGCATTTCTTGAGAAGTTCATAATACTTACAAATCTGTAATTACTCCGCGTTTTGCGCATTTCCTGGTAATTCTATATTACCTACAAATCTGTTATTACTCCTCGTTTTGCGCATTTACTGAGAAGTCCATATTAATTTCCCCCCCGTTTCCAGAGGGGACGATATCGCCCACTTCAAGAACCACTGATCTAACTGAATATCGGATCATTTAATTAAACACGAGTAGGTAAGCCGTCAAATGGAGGCCTATCACCGTCAGCCCATTTTGATAGCTTTGTTTAATTAAATTCATCTCTAAATCTGGCCGTGAAAATTTTGTTTACTGAATGTCCTTTGATTTGAAGCAAAAAGTTAATAGATTAATTTGGCATTCAACTTTTAGGTACAAAAATGTCCACGCAAAAACGTACAGCGTTTTTTGTATACGCTATTACACTATTTTTGTTTGTCTTGCATCCAAAATTATTTTAATTCAACTCCTACACATGTTGATTTAAAATATTTACTAGTACGTGGCACAATACAAATTTATGTAAATATTCATATTTGTTATTTTTTACTTTGTCTATCAAAATCGATGGTATCTGCAACAAATTTTGGCTCGTTTAGGAAGAAGAAGTGCATTAAAGCTCAACATCATGAAACCAATTAGTAATTTTCTCAATTAATATAAAAATACAAATAACATATATCAACACATTTAACAACAAATTAGCATAAGCAATAATTAGTCTCCTGAAATATCAAAACAAATTGAAAATATCTCCAGAGTAAAAATAAATGCCGCCGACGGGAATTGAAATTTGTTTTTACTCTGGAGATATTTTCAATTTGAATTGATATTTCAGGCAACAAATTATTGCTTTTAATAATTTGCTATCCTTTGTGCTATGCATAAAAAACCTTGTCTTATAAACACGAGTTTAACATTAAAAAAATAATAACATTTAACGACGTTTTTCTTATAAAAAATGAGTATAATTGTTTTACCGACATTATTTTTTTTATCATTTCTAATTTTATGCTTAATGTTTTATCAAAGACTTCGTTTCAATCTAGAAATAATATTTATAAATTAACTTTTCGTGTTCCCAGAATCATACTCATTTGCCTGAAACGTTCTTCAAAATATGCGTAGATACCATCGAGTTAATGTAAATATAATTTGCAGTATACACACTTTGTTGATTTAAACATATTCATGTTCTACCGTGTTTGTTTACAGGTCGTGTAGCAAAAACCTCAGCAGATGTTCAGAATTTCCTTAGTATGTAGTGCGTAGTGCATACCACACGTAAAGAAAGCTGATACATACATATATGGAGTAATATAATAACATAGGTTTATTGGCGTGTAATGTGAGAAACATACATACTAATTGTAATTTATGAGCATTGTTTTGGATTCGAATCACGAAGGTTAAATTGTCAAAAAAATAGTTTACATCTCTTTTTACTTGCAAGAAATTGTGATATTATATTTATTAAATTTGAAACGGTGCGATGAAAGAAAAACCAATAACTTTGCGAACATTTTCAATTTTTTTTAAAGAAATACAATAATTTTCTGGTTACGAATAACCGATTTGAAAATCTCCTATTACTTTCACAGTAAGCGGAAAATTTTGCTGTGGTGTGATGGAGGACTTAGCCAGCCGAGAAATTGAACACACTGCGCCTGGGTGGGACCCAAACGTGATGTCAACTCAGCCGCCGACCGATCAGATATCTCATTTGTGAAAAAAGTTATTTGCTTACGTAAACTCATTGTCTTACATTTAAGAGTGTTTTCAGACTAGCGTACATTTAAACCGTTCTTATTAACATAGCATTTTTGTCGATTGTTTGTTAATAGCCATACACACTTACAACCTAGAACCAACTGCAGACCCAGAATAAAAACTATATAATAATAAATATTGAAATATTGTTACAAATATTGTTCAAATATTGTTACAATATACTGTCCATCTATACTACCCATCTGGTAACACATCTAATACTTATTTTTTCTTTAATTTTGTGTTTGTATGTAGAATTACTTTATCTTTGTGATTACTCTTATGTTTGCTTCACTATAATGTAAATTGTTAACCTCGGTACAGGCTCAGTCCTAGTGAGGTTGATTTTTATGAGAAAAAAAGTGTTTTATGTATAGTGAGATGCAATAAATAAATAAATAATATTTTTATTTATTAAATGTTCTCTGTGCTTATAACCATGATAATAAATAGTTCAAGACTGTCGCGTTTACTCAAACAATCTGTGAGAAATAGTTATGATGCAGGCGAACTCCCCAGTTAATGTTCCGTATTGTTAATTACTCTCTGTGTCTGGATTTGAAAACCCGGCATTCTGAATGTCTGCTTACATACGTTAAAAACACACTGAAAATATAAACTGAATACTTAAGCATATAACATTAAAAAATAACGAACAAAATGACACATCCCCCTATGTATAAAATAAGGTGAATCAATTTTTTTTAAATTGTAAATTATATAACATTATTTTTTGTAAATAAATATTTAAAAAAAAATCTTATTTTATATCACTCTTTCCATGAAAAGTTCAAACCTTTTTTTTGATAATCTCTATTCAGATGCCAAATTGAAAAATTAATTAAATACACGACATTCATGCGGTGGAAAACAATCTTCAAGTATGCTACGAAAATTGTAAAAAAAACCCAACTGGTTCTGTTATTTAACGTAATACAGGTATGAAAAAATAACAATGCTGCTTAAATCAGATATCGAATTAGTTGTGCTCTATTTAAAATAAGTCATGTTTTATTAAATATTTTCGCTTATGCCAATGAATAAAAATAATTTTATTTTAATATTAGCGTGCTACCTCTATCATTCGTATTTATATATCTCCCTTTCAAACTATCTTTAGCAATTTTCTTCTTCGTTTTGAATGCTTATAACGGAGTATTAAATAAAAAGTAAAATTTATATAAGTAAGTAGTTATCGGTGAAGCTTGCCTGTGCAATTTGCATATTCAGCGCTTCTATCCCATAATATATTATTTTGTATTTTAAAAATGAGCAACATCTTTACCACAAAACATACAAACGTAAAAAAACTCATTTTTAAGGCACAAAACCATAAATTACACCTACTAAACAAATTTATCTTTCGTAAAGGTTGCCCCGGGTATTGTCATTTTATCCATAATTACATATTTGTTTCTCGATCAATTTAGTTTTTTACGATTCTTTCCCTACGTTCATCCCATCATTGTACGCAAAAATGATCATTACTGCACCTACCTACTTGCCGATTATGTTGCAAGAAAATTTTTATAAGAAAGTTGTGATAAAGTCACCTCTGTTACAGCTAGTAAGGTTTGCACTAGAGATGGGTCACCAACACTTACATACTCGTAAAAGCAATGTGCAATATTTTTTTAAATTATTTTCCTACCTACTCACTACTTACCTATACAATTTTAAAGTAACTTTTTGGACAGTTGGATTTTAGTGAGTAACAAAACAATTTTTTTTTTTACAGAACAAACTTTCGGAAATCAAATATTTACTTTTTACAGACAAGATATTGATAAATAATATGACTTTCGGCTGAATCAAATAATTTCTAACTATGATTTATAAAAGAGATTTTTTTGCAATTAAGGCATCATTGTGGTATTTGTATATTTGGAATGAATTAAAAATAAACTTGTTTTTATTTGTAATTTATTACGATATTTTGGAAGATAATTTTCATAAATACATTAAAATTTTCAGAAACATGACTATCAAGTCATATGAAGTATATGTAGCAATGGCGATGACTTTTGCTTCATCATGATTAAGCTACGTTATCGTGTGATAAAGTATTGAACTGAAATTCGACCTTATCGATGTTGTTTAGTCTGAAAAGATTTTTTTTAGAAAAAAAAATATTTTGTAAGACGATTTTCAAAAAATTTCGGTTTTTCAATGCGATTAACCGATTTCCTGAAATCTTCGTACAAAACACCGAATTTTCAGCTACGACAACGTAAATATGTTTTTAAAATTAGCACTCTACTACACTCAAAAGTCACAAAACGCCACTGTATAGTAGTCCTAGAGAGAGATCGTAAGTGATCTCATCATTATAGTACCTTCCGTCTTTTTCGTTTTCATACAAGACGTGTGTGATTCAAGACATGTATGAAACATTTTAGAACAACAGTCGATGACGTTCCGTACAATCTCTTTCTGGAACTACTATAATGCGTAAATGTACAAAAAATATTTAAGATTCAAATTAACAAATCGAAAAAAACGCACTCATTTGTGCACCACTCCGTAACAATCAACAAAATAATACGACATTTTAAAAGCTTCAAAAAAGCTCTCTCGAATAAATAACGTGGGATCAGCCACTAAAAAATCCCAGCTTGTTTTCGTTCAAAGAGCAACTACTGTACATTTAGGTAAGTATTATTATTCACAAACATATTTGACGTAAAATGAAGAACTTCACATATCACTTACGCCTCGTATTTTACGAGCGAGGCAAATTCATTCAGGAAGAAAACATTTGCATATCTTCATTGCCAAGTTTTAAGTCACCTCTAAGTCTTTACTTTATAAGTTAGGATGGGAACTAATTATTTTAATGCATGTATATCGTGTGTTTTCCTACTGGTAAACTTAACGGTGTAATTTATTCAATTTGCAACAATTCACAACGAGTTAAAAATTTGCTATAATAGAAAAAAATCGATACATAAATTACAAATATATTTGATAAATTTTAGGCCCATTGCACAGAGATATTTTCAAGCTTCGCGA
This sequence comes from Hesperophylax magnus, assembly GCA_026573805.1. Classification (NCBI taxonomy): domain Eukaryota; kingdom Metazoa; phylum Arthropoda; class Insecta; order Trichoptera; family Limnephilidae; genus Hesperophylax; species Hesperophylax magnus. The sequence goes on from JAIUSX010000039.1 coordinate 17,410,511, forward strand.
CTGCGATGAGACCATGAGTCACCTACAGATATGCTATCTTTTCGGTACACGGTGCTAACTTGCTAACGGTGCTATCAGATCCTTTTTTGTGTTTTAAAACACAAAAAAGGATCTGATAAAATAATATTTGGGATTTACCCACTTCGCCGAAAGATATATTATGTACGGCATCCATCGCCGCCAAGGAACTACATGAAGATGATATCAAATCGATTTTTTCCAATCCTCAATCTACACTTTCTCCGCTAACTCCTTTCTTACATTTAAATCTTTCTTAGATGTAAATAATTATAATTGTATAAACATGGATATTAAGGCGAAGCTTAATGCTAAATCACTATTTTGATTAATCTTTATAACGACTTGGTGTACATTATGAATACCAAAAAATATATTTTCGATGCATTGAAGATTTTCCTATCGTTTCGCTTGAGTAGAATACAAATAAAAAATAAATTACTTAACAAAAAATATAAATGAAAACTACTGACAAATTTTTTTTTTCAATAGAAATGTATGAACGTGTAAAGGAAACAACTTTATAAAAATACAGTATTATAGCTAACTGTCATTAAAATCTGTGACAGTTTCACTTGATTAACTTTTTTGCTTTCTTATAAAATTATATATAAAACAAATAAAAACCAGTTTGGTGCTTGAAATCGAACGTTTCTAGACTCCGTTTTTCAATCGATTTTAATGCCTATTATTATTCTACAATATAAGGTATACGAATAATATACAATTTTTTGGCTTGTAGCTTCCTTTTAACGAATTCTGAATTCTGTCAGACGAGTACAGTTCGTATGCGTGCCGCATAGCGTGCGACCTGTACTGTGTGTAGCGTGAGACTGACGACTGACGTTTAGCCCGTAGTCAACGCGTCGCGTTGTGTAAGAACTCTAGCAAAATAGTATGGCGACGATCCACAAACGACGCGTACAAAACTCGAGTCATTTCGAATATCCCCATATACATATTCTGTTCCCGTGTACAAGAATAACTTCCAAGAATGAGAAAAGTAAATACATGTGTGATATAAATTATAACCAAATCAGAGACTACGAGACTAACAACTGCTCCCATCAATTTGAAGCCAGTGCAATGGGACCCCGATTGGGGTACTGCGAGCCCGAAGGGACTGATCAAGAAATGGGAAGAAGATGAGAGAGAGAGGATGGTTGGAAAGTACATATATTTCAAGTAATGTTTTGAAAGTTACTCCCGTGGAAGTATAGGTTCTTACTTCCATGGTTACTCCTCTTCACCAAGATCAGAAATTGCATCGTTATAAAAATTGTTGGAAAATTGAAAACATTAACTGATATAAATAGTTGGTCTAACAAGTCCATGCATGTTAATTATACTGGAGCTCGGCTGTGTTAAAAACAGCATTTTTATGGAACACGCGCACACATTTTTAAAAACACATAATTTAGACGTAGTTCGTGCTTTGTACGATAAAAATTGTAATTTATATTCACTTTGAGCTGATCAATCAACGAGTGTATGAATTATTATCTTTAAACAAAACATTTAATTTCATAACTAACAGACCAAAATATACAACATAAACCCAACCCCTTGTTTGCTTATTACTCCCATCATGAGAATAATATTTTACGAAACATAAAGTTTTACTTTGTATCTAATTAAGTATTTTTAAACAACAAAGATAGCTATTATACACGTACGTCCGGTCAGTGGCTGAGTTGTCATTGCGTTTGGGTCCAACCCAAGCGTCGTGCATTCAATTTATCGGCCGGCTAAGTCCTGCATCACGACACAAGCAATATTTTCCACTTACTATGTGGTAGTTGAAGATTTTTATATATTGTCAGGTTATTCGTAACTCGGAAATGTTTGTCTTTCTATAAAAAAATAATAAAATAACTAAAGTTAAATATAAATTTAAAAATGACTAATTAAATATTTCTAGATGATAAATCATTTACTGGTATTGTTTTAGAAAATTTGAAATAACAAATATTTAGTGAATTTGAACCCTTTTTTAAAAATTGGAATCCTATTCAGCTCCTCTGTACTCGTATTACACTAGTACAGTTGGATGTACTAGAGTGTTAATATTACAAAAAATGGCATTATTGATTTTGTTGTAGCTGAAAACGATTTTTTATTTTTTTTCTAAACTTCTATTTTTGTATGAATATTTTCAGGAAATCCGTGCGGCGCACGGCATAACTGAAAAAAACGAGATTTATAATTCCAATTATGAAAAATAAAATTTATTAAAATATTAAAGGTATGTACTTAAACAATTAACTAAATTTGTTCAATTTTTTAAAATTACACTTAAATCAAAGAAAATCTCATTTCTAGAGTTCATTGAGCCGGAGTTACAGACACACAACCGAAATTAGAATGTTTAGAGTAATAATAATAATGTTTAATTAAATTCGTTACAAATCCGGATTTCTGCATCTGACAACCCTAAAATAAAGAGCATATTATAGAGAACAGACAACGCTGTACATCCCGGTACATTAAGTATTTCATAGAAATAGATAATACATGCGCATTTCATTGCAAAGCGGAAATAACACCATTTTTTTTTCAAAGTGACAAATTCCTAAGGAACACAAACTACGGAAACAGCAAAAGCCCGAGTGGTTAAGTTCTTTGTTAGTTACAATGTCGTAGCCATGTGATGTGAAGATTTGTATTTAAATTTAGTTATCTAAACTTTAAAAAACTCATGTGTCTCTGTGCCATGCAGTATATCATGTTAAGTACACATATGCGCAAAAGCCCAACAGGGCGTTCATAATAAAAAATAAATTTAAAAAATTCAGCTGAACACAGCGGCGAGTGCAAACTCTGTCTGCCATATAAAAGCATACATCTAAATAAAATAAAATAAAATGGTAAACATATTTAGCACTTGAACTGCGGTAGCTTGAGTGAAATTCTCCATCTATGGTGTATGGGGCGCCCCCTGCCACTGGGCGACGGCCTGGATAAAATTTTTCCGATCTCCGGATAATATTATGTATTTTCGTAAAAATCTTTCTCCTACTTCTAAGTTTCTTTCATTAGTCTAATGTTAAACGTAAGATTAGAATTTGAAAATAATTATGTTTGTTAATGATTTTTTTTTTGCTTTGAACATACAAATAATGTAGACGATCTGATGTAAAGAGGATATTTCACAGATTTTAATAAACGTAAACACCCAATAATCCAAACAAACCCAAAGGCTTTCTTTTTACAATCCAAAACTACCCTTAACTGTAAGAAAATGTTAAGATAAGCGTAATCTTTATTCTGCCCCTTATACACGTCATAGAATTCAACCTTCTTATCGACTTCTCCTTGCTTATCTCTCCTCTTGTCCAACCCATATCACGAATAGTAATACTATGTACTTGAACTTACTTACTGTACTTGAACTGTGGGGAATGACAAAAACCAAATATAGAAAATGAGATTTTATAAAAATGTCACACCTATTATATAATCAAATTAAATCTCCAGAGTATTACATTGAAAATCGTCAAAAGCCATATTGTTTCAGATAATAATAATAATATTTGGACAATTTGTATAGCGCCGCTTTTGTGAGATATCACCTCAGGGGCGCTATTTTAACTTAACATACTAATTTGTCAGAACTTTTCTTAAAAACATTTAAATAATACCATCGTATAGGTAATAACGTAAGTACCAATTTTATTTTATTTTAATAATAAGTAAAAACTCTACATTTTATGTGAATTTCATTTGTTTAAATTTTTGGCAGATCTAAATCTTTGACAGATCTAACTAAATATTTACATTCTTCAAACTTCTTTTTCAAATTTTTAAGTTTACTAAAGGTGTTCATTCAAACGGTAAAATTTTGATCATAAAACTTTATTTTTTTACATTCGATCTTGAGGCAAATATTTTATAAATCCTTTCAGCTTACAAACGCTAAAATTATAACTTCCCGTGATTTTTCACGGGTTTGCGCTGGCCTGAAAAAAATGCCAGAAAATAAGATACCTATATTTTAAAGGGTTCCATGATAACTCAACACAGTGACAATTCAACACACTTTTAAAAAGTGATATAAAGTCATTAGTAACGATAAAAAAATATTAAACCTAAACTAACCTAACCTAACCTAACCTACTTAACCTAGTTAATAAAGTTTTTGTTTCATCACTTTCCATGACTTGATATTACTTTTTAAAGATGTGATGAATTATCATTTTGATGAGTTATCCGGTCACCATTTGAAAGTATAAAGTTCGTGTGCATATGGAATCATAAAATTGGCACACATCTGGTTTTTCAAATACTTGGGGAGGTACAACTTTATTATCAAATTTCTGAAAACTCTAGATAATTTCCAACTAACGAATAATAGAGCTTTCAAATAGTCATTGAACAGTAAAAATAGGTGATTCCGCCATATGTGACAAGATTTAAGATTAGTAACTCCCTGAAAATAATTTTCTTTTATTTTGATATAATGGAAAAGCAGTCTTGCTGAGATTAAAAAATAAAACGCTTTCATTGAACGACGTGTAATTTAAATCCTAAGTTATATTTTCCAACGCTAGCGAAGTCTACTTTTTCCTGCTTATTTAATTGGACTCGAATTAGGTACTACATTTGATCAATTATAGCGAACATCTATTGTACGATACCATAAACACTTTTATTACTTTATCATAAATAAAGCTTTCAGGATTCGATCATAATAGGTAGGAGCTTGTTCGTGGGGACCAATTTATATTATTTGTAGGTAATCAACTGTTTATATTTTACAGTAAAGTTTACGTGAATATGGTTGCAATCCTTCGCCGGTTTCAAGTCCTCTCCCGAAGTCCCAACAAGACCATACAATATTCAGACAAAACCTATATTGTCCGATTTAAAAACCAAGCACAATGCAGCAATGCTGTTTAATAGCGAACATTTTCTGCGGCCGTGCTGACCAGAAATATTGCTATCCGTCTTTAGCTATCTGACTATTCTCTAACGACAGAGAAAGCTCTGCAAATTTTATAACGCTTTTGACTAATCGTTTAACAGTTTTAAGAGTGACGCATTATAGATAAAGATTTGTATTAAAATAATGTATTTAGAAAATCTGCCCAAAAATAAACTTTAAAAAATGACAATTAAAGTGACAAAGACTCTTGTACGGACAAATATTGATTTGAGTTTACGCTGCAATATTTTATAGCAAAAAGGGTTACAAGAAGCAGAGAATCGCGCATATAACCTCCTTTGCGTGAAAACTTCTATTCCGGAGACAAAATAAAAATAGACATTAAATTAAGCCAGTCCTTTTTCCCATTCTTCGATACGCGGGTCGCTCACACTAGAACAAGTTGACAAAACAAAGGATATTTATGGTGTTCCGTTCAGTTATGTTTTATTTCTATCTCTCTATTGTTATAATATCGTATCACCAAAAGACTAAAGAAGTTGCTCCGTCGATGTGGTAATAAATTTTTCATCAAATGAAATTGAGAGTTCAAAATAAATGCGCTAGCAAACAAGTAGAATTTTATTATGAGATTAATGGATACGAAGAGTGAATGCTTTTTATGTTAGAAATATTTGTGACAATATTAGTCGCTAACTTTAAACGAAAATTTGAAACAGTAAAATCAGAAAAAAATACGGACCCATCTAGTACTTGAACCCAGGATCTTTGCCTTGCGTAGGCGCTGCTCTACCACTTGAGCTAATGGGACCCTATTTTCTTCGGCCATATGTCACAGTATCATACTTCGAATAAGAACCATTAAAATTATCTTCATCTCAACGCACTTTTTTATACACCAATAATCATTTGGCGCTACTCCCCCATCCCTCACACGATATTAAAATCTAGGTAAATTCTATTTAATCCGGGTTCCATCCACTCTCTACAAAACTAAAAAGCCTTTTTAATTAAAAAAAAATCCAAATAAAGTTTTGTGTCAGTGTCAGTGTTAGTGTCAAAGTGCCAGTTTAACCCGATTATCGAGCTGCGGGATTATTCGCTACTGCTTCATCCAACGTTTTAAAAAGCGTTAAAAAAACATTACAAAAACTACTATTCCCGTGAAAATTCATTAATTTGTTATTAATTGAAAAACTCGTGCTTTCGCATGTTCACATCAGTTGTTTATAAAAAAAAGTATTTAGCATTGTTGCGTACACAATAATATTTTATGTTAGATCAACAATGCTATTTAAATGCTCTAAAAAATCTAATCTGACATTGAAAAGTGCAAGTCGATAGCTATGCTGTGAAAGTTGATTATTATATTAAAGGCTACACGCTGTAAGAAGAATAGTTTGGTCAATTGTCATATTATCTAAAGCATAACCAAATATGCTTACAAGCTTTCAAATATGCATTATTTAAAATATAATGTACTATAAAATTTTTGATTTTTTTATTTAGTCTGTTTCAACAATTTATGTAACCGCGTTAGTGCAATGTACGTTGTCGTTAGGTAATTAAAAAAATCTTTCCTGCTGATTTTATTTTTTATTAGTTACAATTGCAAAGTATAATGTAAGTATAAATTCAATTTATTTTTTTCACAGTCTTCACTATGGTTTCCTGTTCTGAGGCGGACTGTTGTTTTTAAACTTTTGTATTTAATTTCAAATTGTCGTTACATCGTCGTCATGATTTTTGTAGGTTGAATTTTACTTTGTTTTCTCAGCCATGTTTTTACTTTTACTTTTTTGTTATAATATATAATCTTATTAAATAATATTATTATATATATAATCTATATTATATAATCTTTTCCGTTATTTTTTTGTTTGATTTGGTATTGTATAAGAGAGCATTGTATAATTTCGTAGCGTATAATTTAATGTTTCCCTGTCCAAAAGATTAGGTATAAGCTCTAAATAATTGTTAGAAGTCCTCATGCTGTAAATAATTGTTAGAAGTCCTCATGATGTAAAAAAATATTAGAAGTCCTCATGCTGTAAGTAATTGTTAGAAGTCGTCATGCTGTAAATAATTGTTAGAAGTCCTCATGCTGTAAGTAATTGATAGAAGTCCTCATGCTATAGTTAGAACAACGCAGAATTCTATCAGCTATGTTTATATGTACTGTAAGTATTCGAATTCATCTCGAACTAAAGGGTTTAATAAATAAAAATCTCTTGGAAACCATTCTATTATTTCTTGAAAAGAAAACCTTGCGGAGCTCCAGTTCTATCAAGAGGTGTTAGATTCCATCTATTTATCTTACTTAAAACGGGAATTTTTCAATTTCTGTGAATCCAATACTCTACCGATCTTAATACGGAGTGCTTACATTCGGTTTCAATCAGTCTTACTTAGTATTCTAATTTCCTGGGTTCAGCTTGGAAATCAAAGATCGGAAGAAAGGAATTTAAAGCAAAATAAATATTGTTTATGGATGAGGGTTCCTTGAAGCCGTATTGATTGAATCATCAATCCTGGGAGACGTTAAATTTATTACTCTTTTTTTAGTTTTTTCCCATTCTGTTTTTTGAATGATATCTCAACTCTCGATGTTTTTTTTTTCTCTATAGTTATTTGTAGAACTTACGATCTTACTTGGTCAATGAAAAGGTTTTCTTTGAAAGGTTCAAGACGTTGGTAAGGGTAAATTGTTGCTGAATTGAATTGATCCTGACATCAATATGTATTATACGAAAGTGAGTAGATGTTACAAGGGGAAATTTTTTTAATTCTCGTAAAAAACTCCTTTTTTGAAAAAAAATCCACAACTGCCTGCATGCATTGTCTAATAACTCTCGGTAAATGATTTGTTAAGTGCAATAAAAAGTAATAATAGTACACAACTGCTGACCCGGTACAAGTTGCAATTGCACTCCACTGTTGAATTTGGCAGCCACCTCTGGTCTGGAGCCTCAAAATACATGAAATTAAATACCTTGACTCTGTGCACAAATGGGCGATATTTTTGATAGATTCCCCTTAATCTTAAAAAAACGCTTTGCAATCTTTAGGGCTGTGGGAATGCTGTCATTCTTTTACAGTTATTTCTATGGAATATGCTTCTATCCCTTGCATTTATCCCTTCGGCACCGGGGCAGAGTTGGAAAACACGCCAAATACAAGCCAAACGCACGCCTAACATTGTTTTACAGTTATTTCTATGGAAGATGCTTCTATCCCTTGAATTTATCCCTTCGGCACCGGGGCAGAGTTGGAAAACACGCCAAATACAAGCCAAACGCACGCCCAAAATTTGTTCACGGTTGACATTTTTCACATTTAGGTGGTTTATACGAGACGGTTTGGAAAGCAACAGCTCGGCTAAAGAAAGATTTGCCGGCCTCTATGTTTCCTCACTCCTACAATATGGATCTCTTCAAGACCAATGTTCACTCCTTTCCCTCCTCAAAAAGTTCTTCCATACAGCATTCTCAAAGAGACCCTCGGGGAAATTATTTTCCTCAGGGCCTCCAGTGTGGAGCTAATGTAAAAAACTTAAAGAAAAGGGTAAGATATGCGAACTTTGTCCATAATACTAAATATGTGAATGAATCGACGTTAACCACAATGTTTTGATCTTTGCAATCATAGACATACACTTCTGACGTCGATGTTTGTAACAGACCTTTGAAAACATTTATTTGTTTTCACCAAGATAAATCTCCGGATATTTTATTAAAATTTTGTTGAAGCGTTTCGTTCGAAGTGTTTTCACCGTTTGCGGATATTAAGGAGGAACCGAAAACATCCCAAAGCGATAACATTTTGTATATTTATGTTTAATTTACAGCTCGTAAAGCAGACATTTTCAGCCTTTTCATCTCATCGTGGCCGAAATGGTTCCCTTACATTTGAAATTGTTTGTCATAATATTATAGGTAGAGCAGATGTACGACCAGAATCATATTTTACGTTGTTTTTATGGCAGGACGTAAACGAGGCATATTCGTTTGATACTGATAGGAAAGCATGTTCATGGGCTATTTACGCAATCCTGTGTGAAGCTTGTGCAATGCGTATCTTTAAAAATCCTTAATACTTAACCTTAACATTTTTTTATATCAATTAGGTCTCAAGTTTGTACATACCCAAAAATTGTATTAGAGACATTTTAAAAGTTTAATATTTGCTTTTAAAAAATTAAAAGTATTTCTTCGGGTGACAGATCAATTTAGTTGCCTTTAGGAGTCAATCTTACGTTGGATGGTTATTTTACAGGGGGTTTGTGTAAGTTTTAATATTTAAAAAAAAAATCAATTTAGTGTGAACGATTTTTTTTTGAAAACCCTCGATAAGATCAAAGACAGACTGAAATAATTCCATGAAAACACTTACAGTCCATCAGTGTTGCGTTGTCCGGTGTTCAATTTAAAGTTCTTGATTTTTAAAGATGTTAAAATGAAAACATTAAAAAAAATGTCCTAGTTAAACTCACCACCACATTATATGAAAAGAACTGTTTTCAAACATAAAATCCCACCGTAAACACAAAGCTTTAAAATAATTCAAAGATTTATTTTTATTTCCAACCTGTCTTTGAAACTTTTTTCTTCTTAAAACGCTTAGGTAGAAGGTTAAAGAAATTTAAAGAAAAATTGAAAATGTTGATATATTTCTGTAAAATATTGTATTTCTCAATACCTTTTCCATTTCCTTCGTCTTTTTAAAACGAAGTCAAAGAGCAAAGGAGCTTAACTTCATTGGTGGAATGGCAGAATTCAGAAATTCATAGAAAAGACCGCGCAAGAATTTTTAGATCATTTAAAGGGATTTTCTTGCTCTCATTCCAGCAAGGAACTAAATATTTGCAACAGAAAAGAGGAAAGATGGTGGGTTTCTAAAGCAAATATCATGGAATGGACGTACTCATATTGGTGACGATATTCCGGAAGCATTTGCGGAATATAGCGACCAAAGTGCTGAATTTGACTCATATGCTCCTGGTGGTCACATATAATTGGCGGTTCGGTAATTAAGTTCGGGGTCACCACTTTCAGTGTATTTGGTTATTAGGTTGATGGAGTGATTAGCCAATGGTAGAGGTGACAGAATTTCTAGAGATGACAGCATGTGTGTGATAGACCGTCTCTTGATTGACTAATGTGTTTTATCTCAGTGCTCAGCGGACAGGTTAGGTTAGGTTAGGTGACGGGCGCTGAAGAAGAAAAGTTTTCAAATCTGAAATTTTAAGGTGAACGGCGAAATGCAGTTACCAACTAACCTTACCTAACCCAGCCTATATAAATACGGCGTTTCTCTCCGGAAATTTAGTAAAATGGAAGAACCGGTGAATTTTTTTACTTTTATTTTATACATGTATATTTAAAAATAAAACTTTTTTTTACTTCCACCTGTCGTCATTGGTAACTGAGCCGAATAATCGCCCGGCCCTTCATTTTGACACAAAATACCCAATACCTAGATTTTTTTATGTTTGGTTAAAAAAAATCTATATTAAAAATGGTTCCATGATAACTCAACACAGTGACAATTCAACACACTTTTAAAAAGTGATATAAAGTCATTAAAAACGATGAAAAAAAACAATTTTTTAACCTAACCTAACCTGACCTAACCTAACCTACATAACCCAGTTAATAAAGTTTTTGTTTCATCACTTTCCATGACTTTATATAACATTTTAAATATGTGATGAATTATCATTGTGATGATTTATCCGGTTACCATTAAAATTACTATCGGAGACTGAAATTTCATTTTTACTCCAAATAATGTCAGTAATCACTGATTGAAGCAAACTCTCCAAACCTCGGACAAAGTCATGTATAAGTTATTTTTTATACAAAAATATTCAATGAAAAATTTTTATTCTCTTTGTTCTTCTGCGACTTCATATCCTCAACAACACAAAAACTACACAAACCATGTATTTACGAGAAAGAACCAATTTCTTGGTCTGACGAAATCTATTCTGAAAATAAGATCTTTTTGTTATAAGAATCCTTTTACGTTTACGGTCAATGTAATAATACCCGTTCTCGTAAAGGACAAAACAGCATTGTTCACATCCTTCCGTCAAAGGATACAAGGTTTTAATACTGACCGTATAGCCTCTATCATCTGTAGTCCCATGTTAACGCAGTTGTAGGCGTGGTTGGGCCTCGATACCGGAAGTCCGGAAACACAGTAGTAACAATCGCCGAGGATCTTAATCCTCATGCACTGGTTATCCTGAAAAAAAACATTAATTATTATTTCTTACAAAAAATTCAAATGTACAAGTTGTTAAGAAACGCATCTGACTTTAACAGCGATTCCTGGGATTATTTGGAGTAAAATAATTACGTAGTTGATATTTTGATTTCCAATGACTTTTTTTTTCAATTAAAAACATTAAAAAATAAATAGATTTTGGACAGTTGAGGTCGAAGTATGCTATTGGGTGGCTAGGCGTCGAGTGACTTCATAAGAAAAAAAACATTTTATGTTTGAAAAAAAAATTAAGTACAAACAATGTCACCGGAGACCAAAATTCCATTTCTTACTTCAAGTCGCAATAAAAAAAATCGTTGATTAAAGTAAGTCAGGATCTCTCTTAACACCCTGTATATAGCGTAGTGCTGACAGTACCAAAGACTTCCAAAGTTCATGAAATGTAATTTATAAAAAGGTCGAAAATCCTCACCTTAATCCGTTTCAAAGAAATAAGCAGTAAAGAAATTTCAACACAAAACAAACGACAACTTTGAACTTTGAATGTGATTTTAGATTAATAGTTAGGTTAATATGGTACAAAAACAAATACATCAATATTCTATAAATTTCAACGGAAATGTAAAGATGATTAAACGTCGCCAGTGTTGGCGCAGGGACATCCCTTTAATGGGGGAGGTTTATGACAAAAAAAAATCAAGTCAAGTGCAAAAATCCTAAAACATGAAAACGTATTATTGGTAACTAATTGAGATAATAAAACTTTGGAATACCTAAAGCAATGTTGTAAAGATCCCAAGTCACAAAGAAAAGTAAAAACTAGAAGCGAGTTCTACAATATGAATTAATCACATAATAAAATATATAAAAAGTCCTCAGACAGCAGCAGCAAAAAATCATTAGATTATTGGGATTTCTCGGTCAACTACTCGCATGACCTCTGAAATGTGCATTTAATTTTCAAAAGATTGGCGCCATATTGTTATATGATAATGTAAGATAACTGAATCATCTTTTTTAATCCATATCTCTAGTGAAGCCGGAGGTAAAAATTCTTTATTATATAATCGTGTTGGCTATTAATCACCCATACGTGAAAGATATTAAAAATCGTGACGTTGCGTTGTGCAGAACACCTCTGCACAACGCAGGTAAGTTTTTAATAACGATTTTGATGCATTTCATTCTACCATACAGTATAATAATGTACATCATGTTACATAAATCAATAAGTGAGAAATATTCATGGTAAAAATATAGCTCAACTTTAGAAAACTGAAAATCGTTCAACATTTAAAACGGTATTGCAATAGCCAGTTTATTCCAACGATTTTTAAAATATAGGTCTACAATTTAGTCACCTGTCTTTAATAATCGTATTAATATCATTGAAAGAATCCAACGCAAATTTTTGAGGTGTATTAATTCTAGATTTAAGAATCAATGGATTATGATTTTTTATCATATTCATTGAAATTGTTGAAGTTAAATGACAAAAGAAAAAAATGATCTTATATATTTTTTTATATAATTGTAAATTATTTTTGATTCAATTCATACGATTAAATCGAGGTTACCTAGTATGCATTATTATGACAATTATATAATACAGTTTCAGGCTACGGTTCTTTTATAAATAAATTACACACTGTTATAAATAGTTACCAATGAGTAACTCTTATGATATGTTAGCTGATGTTTTTAATACGCTATTCAAGTTTAATTATAGCTGTGTTAATTAAATATTTTAGCAGTGCATATTTTAACGAGGCCACCGCTTAACAGGTTTTTTTGTTTAGTTTCTTCTTCATTTCATTCATTAATATTCTCATGTATTTTTTTTATTTTTATCTCATTATTTTCTTTTCTTTCTTCTTTCTACGTTGTACTATAACTGTTAATAAATATAATTCTAAATAAATAGATTATACATATTGGTCGTGTAGTCTCCTAAGAATACATTATGTTGTCGGTAAACCACTCTATTTTCTCACACACCCCTTACAAACTCCTCTCTGTACTTTACCACTTGAACACTTATTGATAGTTTAACTTTGGTTATTACTTACTGCAAAGTAAGGGTTCTTCTGAAACTGGCTGACAGTTTAATATATTTTGCGGTTTTGGCGAAACCCTGTTTAGTTTAATATCCATAATCGTAATGATGGCAAAGCGTAATTATATTTTTTTTTATACAAAATATTATAAGTAAAGTCAAGAGTACATACTCAAGAGGGAAAATATATATTATTTTATTTACGCCCAGCCGGGCGTTCAGATGGATTTTAAGATAGAATATATTGAGTCATCGAAAATTATGCAAAAAAAATTAAAGCTTGATATAACAGTAAACTGATAAACTGAATGTGAAACAATATTAGTAAAACATGCAAAAGTAACATAAAATAATATAGAAACAAGAACAATACTACATATAAGACAAACGCTACTATAATTTGTAGGATTCAACAAAGTGCTGCTATAGATTACGATTAGTTTTATAAATCGAGTCAATAAATATATCAATAGTACTCCTAAACTTGTTGCACAGATCATGCTTCCTATTGGTTAGTGGGTGTGTCTGATGGTTGGTTGTGTATGTATTGCAGAAGAATGTTACATTTTGTCTTGTGTTCCTAGTCGGCACATTAAATTTAATAGTGGTAACGATGACAGGGCTGTCAATTAAGTTGTTAATGACTCTGTGTAACACAACCGTTTAAAAAATAATTCTTCTGTCAGACAGTATTTACATTATTTACATTAGATGCAATTGATTCATCAAACTGACATAATTAATGCATTCTATTGGAATTTTGGGCTCTAAATTTATGTACCTAAGAATCTTATGCTGAACTCTTTCCATGTTTTAGAGGTATATAATAGGGGTTGAAGTTGTAATCGTTAAGAGGAACGGCTGCACGGTCTTTTTCATTCAAAATTAAATTTGGATTTGAAGTCAAAATACCCAATGAAACCAAATATTTATTTTTTTATTAAAAATTTTAGTACGGTTATGTGCTTTTTTATTTATTTATATTTAAAATTATTCAATGTCGACTGTTAATTTATTCGATTTATCGTGGTTTTGAAGGCAACTTTGGTAATTATTTGTGAATTAAAGGCAATTATTTAAAAAAATCATATATTTTCCTCTATTTGCTATGAAAAACTTATGAAATATTAAATAAAATATAAAAATTAATAAAGAAAGCATTTTGTAGGGTTCGAATTTAAATTACGAATAACCGATTTACTTTGGAACACAAACTTGTCGCATATAATTTAAAATGTTTACACAAAAAAACGTTTTTATTTCGATGTTTGACTACACAGTTAGTAAGGCAAAACTATTTTTTGATTAATTTTAATTAAATCACAAAAATGACAAAATTTCTTCTAAAATCATGAAAAATCGAATTCTGTAAAGGCGAATCGGCACTAGACATTGGCTATAGTTTTTTTTATTTATATATGAAATACATGGTATTTAACAGACATTTACAAGACTTTGAATCACCATACTAGGCAATATGGTGATTCAAAGTAAACATGTATTGGTTACTACCCGTTTCTTAGTAACCTATACATTATAATTATTTTGTATAGAGTATTAGCAATGTAGGTTTTGAACCTTACTAATAAACATGTTTCAAACTCTACACAACCGATAACCTACCATTAATGACGAGTAATGGTTGTTTCTCAGCTGCACAAAATCTAACACACGCCCATTAATTAGTAAGGGGGTAAAATATAAACATCATGAATAGTTATTAGTTTGGCCTCAATTCCAAATTTAAGTTAATTAATTTAGTTTTGTGTAAAAAGGCGAGCAGCCGTTCCTCTTAAACACGAAAATATTAAACTATTTCTCATATTACATACCCTTTAAAATCAAACTTTTAACATTTAACAACTTATCACACAGCTTTATCTCCAATAAAATATTAAAGTGTAGATTTGTAACGTTATATTATTTTCATTTCAAAAGTAATTTCGACATAAAATTGTTTATTTTTAAATATCAGTGTTATAGATGATTTCCTTTGAGGTGATTTCGAAGTTACCTTTCTTTAAAAAATATATTTAAGCCATATTTTTCTAGAATTTTACTTAACGATGCTTAAGTAGTACTTACACTAATAACTTTGTTTTGTGTTTACATCCCGTGTGATTCTTTGTCCTGTAAGTTTTATAATCAGAAGAAACAAGCCTTATGTAATGCTTCATATAAAACCTGTTTATATTTCTGGAGAATCCTACAAGACTCCTTAATTTTTTATTTATTTAGAAACCTTCAAAACTCACGAAATATTTTTAAAAATTGGTTAGTTTTAAATTTAACATTAAACGTCAAAATTTCCGAAATTCGATTAATTACTATTTCAGTTGGAAATAATAATTTGTTTTAAAAAAATAAGTTAAGCTTTTAATTAGTTAAAAATATTTTTCGTTAGTAGATTGACAATATTATATTTTTGATTACATTAATTAGCGCTTGAACATAATAAATAAATAATGAAAGCTTTTTTAATGGTTTTTATTTTAGATCTTGAAAAATATATTACGTGTATGAAGGGAAATGCTTACACATTAATCTTTACTTCCCCAAGGAAATTTAGCTGATTAACATGTGCAACTATTATTACTATAATGTTTCGCTTTTTCTTACGGCGGGGATTAATATGCATCCATTTATTAAACGCATAGAGCGGAATAATCTAATAAATACGATTTTATTATTAATATTCGTGACTCACTCTATTCAGACTCGTGAAAAATGAGTCGTCGATTAAATTCTTTGCAAATTAATTACAATTTTTAAACAGCCAATCAAAATAATTTTCGTCTAAAAATGTTATATTATGGGTAGGTACTTTATAAATCGTTTGTCTAAATTCTTAACACAATCAGTTCAATATTTGATAATGATACTTATCAGAGTTGCACAGGCAACTGAAATCTTCATTTTTGATGATTAATGACGGTTATTTGTAATGAAAAACATGATCCGAATCACAAAATATTAATTTCCAACAATAAAACATTTATAAACATAAGATAAATATTTTTAAAATATGAATCCCACTTACACCATACACTGTTATACGCAGTCTTATATGAATCCCGCGTACACTGTTATACGCAGTTTTTTTTATCTAAATCCCCTTCACGCTGATGCAGTATTATATAAAAGAACTAATATTAGAAAATTATAACAATCCAATATGGTGTTCACTTCGACAGTCTATATCAAATGGAAAAATTTCTGATCACGTACATAATATTAGCAACAATGTTTTTTCTCAATGTTTATTTTAAAAATCTATTTCTGCAATACCATACACGTAAAAAACTAATCGATATAAAATATTTCTAATTTATTAAGAATCTCTTCAAATTATTCGTAATCCGGTTAAAACGGGAATGCAGGTCCTTAACGAATGAATTAATAGTTTTCCTGTTAAACTTTTAGTAAAAAAATAAGGCACTATCGCGATGTTGGAAACTTTTCTTCATCAAAATCATTATATTTTCGCATTTCGTCATTATATATTATCAGAGCAAATGCAGGTGCATGAACACGTGTTCCGATATATTAGGAATGTACTAAAAGTTACACAGGAGACTGCCTGCAATCCTGTATTAACCGGATATTCATAAATCGGTAATACTCATTTTTTCTCCGTGCACAAATATTATTGTTGTGTGGGGGCTCATTAATTAATTAAATTAAGTAGGTAATTAGGTACGTATTTGAAAGGCGGAAACACTTTTGGCGAAATTTTTTAATAAAATAATTTAAGCATTTTTTCTTTTCTCTGTATTAATTGTAACATTTTTCATGCGTCCGTGTTTCAGGGTAAACAGAGCCCGTTAATTAAAAATAATAAAAAAATTAAATTAAATATCTTTTTTACTTGTTTTATCATGCATCTCCTTCCAAAATTAGTGAACTCTACCCCCGCACTAGCTAACTAACTAACCATCACGCCGTTTCCCCTCAGGGGTAGGCAAAGAGGACGGACCGCCAAACAACTCGGTCTTGGCACACGCTCCTTTCCTCATTCGGTTCCATGATAACTCAACACAGTGACAATTCAACACACTTTTAAAAAGTGATACAAAGTCATTAGAAACCATGAATTTTTTTTTAAGCTAACCTAACCTAACCTAACCTAACCTACTTAACCCAGTTAATAAAGTTTTTGTTTCATCACTTTCCATGACTTTATATAAGTTTTTAAAGATGTGATGAATTATCATTGTGATGATTTATCTGGTCACCATTCGTAATACATGGGTAATAGATAAAAAACGTAGACGGGAAGAATATGCAGGACTGTAGTAGGCAAATGGCAGTGGAGGAAGCCAAATGTAAAGCCATAAAATGTAGCACCGTGATGTTAATATATTATAACCCCCCACTAAAAGATGGGTTAAATTATTTATTTAAGGCAAACTTGCATTAAATAATATCAATATTATAAACAGGCGAACGAAAAATCTGGTCGAAGTGTAACCCTATTATTCCCATGTTGTGGTACGTTATAGAATCAGCACAAAATACTTCACACAAAATAATAAATAAAAAAAACAGCACAATGGTGTTATCGCAAACCTGAGCCAAATTAATACTGGCCTTGTGCGCCGCGGATCGACGTGCGGAGATTGGTGATGTCACCGAGATTGTCTGAGATCGGGCGCGGAGCAGCCGGCTGGTTTTTTTCACAATAAGGATGCAATATTATGTTATGTTATGGTATTTAACTTTTTATAGTAGTTGTAGTAAGTTTTTGTATTTTTTTAAATGTTATTGTAGCTGCATTTCTCCAACCGTTTACTTAATGGTATCTGTACATCTACTAGTAAAATGAATGGATGTTAATTTATTTGTACTTATGTTTTCCTATATAAAATTCAATCATTTTCCTGATAAGATGCTTAATTCCTTAGTTTATTTTAAGAAAGTTTCGGCAAATGCCAAATTGTCTAAGTCACTAGTTATCCAATATTATATTAAGCTTTTTCCAGTATTGTTTCGGCTTTGAAGCTGTTGGTTTATTGATTGTCGCGAATATTCTTGTCACCACTGTGTTCACACACGGAGAAAAACGATTACCGCTTTTTTAATCGAAATACTGTGAAAATGTGACTGCATGATCGTTTCCTAATGAAATATTAGTCATTCAGAATATATATGAATACGTGTTTAACGCAGGTAGTCTTATCCAAATAAATACAATGGACTAGATGCAATAATATTATTATTTTGAAGAACTCGTGTTCCGACTTCCTCATAACATATTCGTGCTTTACTGATTTTTTCAATGTTTATTTTAAAAATCTCTTTCTGCAAATACCATACACGTAGAAAACTTACGGATATAAAATACTTCTAATTTAACAAGAATCTCTTCAAATTATTAGTTTGTTATGAAATTTGTCAAACCATTAGTCATAGGCCTCTAGTCCTGTTTATAACAGCAAAATGAAGAAAAATATCAGATTTTTAATAGTTTTCTTCCTGTAATGGCGGAATATAGCGTTGTGTACTTAAAAAACAATTTCCCCATAATCGGAACCCTCTCACCAACTTTATTTATTATGTGACTGCCGTTGTATTAGACGATTCGATAAAGGACAATAACAGTACATTTAATACATTTTGAATATTATTTATTTGAATACTTGAATTTATGAACCATATGTTAAAAAGACCACGAACCGCCATTGCATTTTTAACATTATGATTATTACTTCAGACAAATGTCCATAACATGAAAGTACGGGGTTTTCCAATAAGAGGTGTTATTTTGAATAGACCGCTATTTCAGTAGATGTTACTTTTGAAGCTGTCATTTTTTGACATTTGACAAGTAAAAACTACGCCATTAATAAAAAAGGAATGATACACGCTTCAACAATGCATTGAAATTATTAAACTTCACTTGAGTGAATCAAATGCAAATCATCTTGAGTGATGAGGCCCATTTCCACCTCGGTGGCTTCGTCAACAAGCAAAATTGTCGCATCTGGGGCTCGGAAAACCCAAGAGTTATTGTTGAAAAGCCTCTCTATCCTCAACATGTGACTGTTTGGTGCGGTTTATGGTCCGGCGGAGTCATTGGACCTTACTTTTTCGAAAATGAGGCTGGGGCAATAGTTACGGTGAATGGATTGCGCTATCGAGAGATGATTAATGATTTTTTATGGCCGGAATTTGATGGTATTGATCTGGACAACGTTCACTTTCAACAAGACGGCGCTACGTGCTACACAAGTAACGAAACCATTGATCTTTTACGATTGAATATCAAAATAACACCTCTTATTAGAAAACCTTGTATTTAAAAATCATCCAGGACAATAATATAATACGTAATTCTTTCATAATCAATTCTACAAACTATATATTTCTTCGATATGATACGATTGTACCACCCCAGCCAGGAGGTGGTAACCTTATAAGCCGAAATTGGAATTTAAGATGGGCTGGAATAAAGGAATTGATTGTGCGATTTTTTTTAAATTTTATTTATATCTTCTTGCCTCTTATACCTCTTCTTGTCTCTTCTTGTCTATTTTTGTTCTTCTTATTTCTTCTTGGCTCTTTTTATTTTTTCTCGTCTCTTCTTGGTTTTTCTTGCGGAGTCTTCGATCTTGTCTCTTCTTGACTATATCAGTATATGCTAATCTATGCTCACATCTTCTTGCTTCTGCTAGCCTGTTCTTGCTTTTTCTTGGTTCTCCTAGTTTCTGCTGGCATACTTCTACTAGCCTCTTCTCGCCGTTTCTTGTTTTTTCTGTCTTTTTTTTAGCTTTTTTGGCTTTTATTGGCTTTCATACTCCCTGTTTACATTTTCTTGCTTCTAGTACCCCTTGTCTTGCTTTTTCTTTCTCTTTTAAGCTTTTTTATGCTTCTTCTTGGCTCTTCTAATTTTGTTGCTACTGCATGAATCTTGATTTTTTTCTTCTTGCTTCTTGATTAATATTTTTTATAATTAATATTTTTTTAAATGCGTAACTGAAACTTTTTTTCTTTTGATATCTTGTGCACATCGGTAAGTTCGTTTGGTTAATCTAATTGGTAAACAAATACTTTAGTACGGCGCCACAATTTTATAAACTCCAAAGCAGACTAATTTCACTGACAAGACACATATTGAAATATTTTTTTGCAAACTGAAACCGATATAAAATTTTTTAGAAAATTACAAAAAGTAGTATACAAGTAATGTTCTGATGTGACGATTGTTACATTACTCGTTGCAAAACAAAGTACTTTGAAATAAGGCACCGTCCCACCCAGTACTATGTCTAGTAGTCTAACGGTTGCGCACCCCTGTCCCAGACCTAAAACGTGGTTTGGAAAAATAAACAAAATCTTTAAACAATATACAAAAATAAATATGACGGATTGCATCACATTGCATTGGTGTGATGCAATCCGTCGTATTATTGACACTTAACATTGGTTTTACCACTTGAGATTTTCGTAGACTGTCTGTTTATGAATTCACACATAAGACTCGGGTTATGTTTTAAAACGAATATGTACTTTAAATCGAGCAAAACTTATTTTCCAAGAGAGATAAAATTATTTTGCAAATTTTTGCAGATTGTACTGATTCTTATGCGCTGTAAGGCAAATGATTTTAGATAAGTAGCTTGAATCAAACATTAGTTATTTGAAAAACGATCCCCAAGAAACATAGATACATCCAGATTAAACCGACAGCACATGTATCTCCTAGTACAAACTTCAAATTTCTTCCAGGAAAAATTAAATATTTTCTTTATGGTGTTATTTATCACACCGCGAAGACCAATCTAACTCCTAATTTATCACGAACTTTTTGACCACTGTGAGTGCCTCCCAAGAGTCCCCAAGAGTTGGAATCTTCTTGAAATTTCAGTTCCACAAAGTAGAAAGGCCTTGGGCGTCAGTACCCGTGTTATTCCGGCGTTCGAAGCCTCCCTCACGTTAGTAGGAAATATCTTGAATACTTTAAAGGTCAAACGCCAGCCTAGAATTATTAAACACCAGTTTGCTTTTCGCATGTTAGGTCGAACTAAACATGGTGAAATTGGATAGGTTTCTACAAAAATTCATAATACTTCCATAGATTATGTTTTCGTAAAATATCACCTCAAAGAAGCTTTACGAACAATAAAACAAAATAAAACGTTTGATCAATTTTATACCTTCAAAAGAATTGTTATTTTACTTGAATTGAACATACAAAAGAAGATTAATGAGAGTAAGTCCGAATCGGTGTTTAGATTTTCACAGATATCGCGGTTTGTGAAAAATTCGGATTTTTATAATAAATTATTGAGAATAAAAACAAGTGGGAAAAATACAAATTTTTTCTCAAAACTATTGTTTTCTTCTATGTTAGATTAAATATATGGGTAGGTACGATTTTCTAAAGAAATATGTGTCGACCGTGCGTTTCATATCTTGTAGACATATATAAATCAAACATTAACGACTTAAGAATATTTAGGTCGCAATGAAAGAGTTGGTTGAGGCATTGCCTCGGCTTACCGGGTCTATGCAGAGTTATTACTGTCTTAACAGAGATCTTGGGTTCGATTCCCAGTTGAGACCATTACCTATTTTAGTTTTCTGTTTCTTGTTCTGTTTCATTTTTCGTTGAGGTTTTTAGCATTATCTTCGTCTTCAATGATATATTACATTGATGGATATAACCTTAAAAAAAATTGACTCAGTAAAATTGAACATTTTTACTTCCTTTATTATATTCCTTGTTAAAACCGTTAATTAAAAGTGAATCTAAATTCAACAACAATGTATTCGTTCTTCTTATGTTTTTGCTATTCGCAATCATAAAATTTTTGTACATATTGTTAAAATTTTTAAAAGCTCTCTTTTACAATAAAATCGTAAAAGAAAAAAAATGCTACATTTTTTTTTACTATAATTATATGTATACGGTACAAGATGAGATTTTTAAATTTACGAAAGAATTAAAAATATTTTTGGCGTTCATAATTATTGTGTCAAACGTTTGCATATTTCACTGGTAAAATGTACCTGCTATCATCGCTAACTGGAAACTGAAACTGAACACCTAAACACCAACTGCCACTTCCCCTGACCTGCCCCCAGCAGCTATTACTCAGATACCTCGTTAATCCCGGCACCCCTGAGGGACGGCAGGGGGTTTTGGTTTGGTAGGAGTTTCGGGTTGGGGAAATGGGGTGGTAAGGGGATGCAATTGGAAGCCGAGGGAATTGAACAACACCTGCAGGCGCAAGCGTGTCTTAAGTCAACCCTGAGCTGTTGGTCTGATGGAATCTGAGTATTTATACAGTAAAGCCTTGATTATCCGATTATTCGGACGTCAATTATCCTTACCTTATTTGTCCGGATTTTCGATAACCCGAATAAACAAAAGCAAGTACCTAACTAATTAGAAAAAAAAATAAAGAGGTTGTTCATTTAAATAGCAAAATTTATTTAAATTTTTGAGGGTTTTCGGGATAACCAAAGTGTAAGTTTGCTTTTTTTCCGGAAAAAGAAAGAGTTTTTCTGAAACTGGTCTTCGATTTTTTAGTTAAAGCAAAGCGATTGTTTCATTTAATATATCATTTGCAAAAGATACATACCAAAAGAAAAAAAATAAAAGCATGTATATAAATTTTATTTCTAATAAATATTTTTTCCACTAATAGAATATAAGAGATTTTTTTGTACATCAATATAACATATTTTTTATTGTTATTAAGTTTAATTTGTCCATAAAAAATAAAAAAATCAATATAACATACTCATGTATACACCGTTCATAAGCTCATACCTTCTGTGTTAATTTTCGGTTAAGGCGATGCCATACGTAGTAATGCAAAATCATGTGTTTTTGGTTTGAAAATTTGGTCGCCTAGAAATGTTTCAGATGCTTTAATTAAATACTGCGAGTATAATACATCTTGACCTTTGAAACAATCGAGTGAAAAGTCTTTTTATAAGCCCAGAAAAAAATAATGTACAGGCCTATGAAAACTGCTTTAGAGTTCAAAATTTCCTACTTACGAACCCATTTTCGGTTATGATTTTATTGTATAATGTGGCAAATTAAGTTATTTATAAAATGATTGGAAAAAAAGTTAATATTTATGCTTGAACATCCACAAAATAAAATAAAAGGCACTTTTTGGCCATGTTTTTTTCTTGCATAAATCAAAACAGGCGGATGGTGTTAAGCGGGAATTTAAACCTTATCGCCATCTACGTAAGGATTGTTATTGATAGCGGCTCAATTTAAAATATTACACGACGTAGTGCATCGCCTTAAGGTCAAATTTTCATTCGATAGGTACCTATGGAGACAGGCACTGTTAAAAATTGTGTAAATCATTTCTTTTATAGATACATGTACCTAATAATAATCGAAGAAAGGTGAAATATAACAACGAAGTATTCCGAGTTTTCTCAACTTATTGAATGCACTCATAGCAATATCAATGCAGTCTCGTGATTGTTGTAAAATACCCTTCGAGTAGTTCAAAATGCATTCTACTTGGAATGATTTTTCATTAGCGTGTTTATTGATTATCTCACCAACTCACACAGGAACCACTTTTCACTGTCTAGTAACTAACATAAGAGTGGTTCCAAAGAACAACAATCTTAATAGCAGGAGATTGCGACGTGAAATTTCCGAGAAAATTAATTACAGGAAGCTTTGCGTTGCGCGCGACAAAAACGAGGATTTAAACACTTCCAGTTCAATATTTGTGTAGCCTCCTTGAGAAGTTTTTGCACATGAATAGAGTTTCGAGGAATTAATTAAACCTTTTCTTGGAAAGTGTGGTCACTCAACTCGAGAATGGTTTAGGAACAGATTATAACAAATAACATTAAAGCAAACTTTATAGTACTAAGCTTTAACACACGTCGACCGCAAGAACTTTACGAACAACATGTGAAACGTGTCAGATGCAGCGCGAGTCATAAGAGCAACGTGATTTTTACACCATAACGCTTGGAAATGCAATAGTGTTTCAAATGATCTTTTTTATTATTTTCGGTTTCTAACAAAAAGATGGCTTTACGAATTTAATCAAAATTTTTCTTCATAAATTAAGAAAGAACTTCAAAAGGCGTTTTGTCAAATAATAGTCAAACACTTCCTTCGTTTCGAGGTGTTTCTGTGTTAAGTTCACCTCGAGCCATACTTTAAAAAAAATAGTATTATTACTTGTTATGGATTGATATCTTGTGATGGATGACACTTTTTGTCTACAATAGCCATTCACGATGACACAAAAATAAGAAAGAGAAAAATTATAATGTGATGTCTTCTGGTTGTAAATTATTATATCTACCATAACATACAAATTGTCTGGGGTGCGTTAATTTCAGACGATTCTACATGATGGTAGAAGTAATCTAACTAACTAACTAACCATCACGCCGTTTCCTCGCAGGGGTAGGCAGAGAGGACGGACCGCCAAATAATTCGGTCTTGGCACATATGTCTTGGCTCATTCACATTCATTCATCGTCTCATACATACTCTTCTATTATTCTGACTAAATGGCCGACTCGAGTATCTGATTTATTTGATCGTGCCATGTCTTCCTCGGGCGTCCCCGACTTCTGCTTCCATTCGCATTCGCATCATATATTCTCCTTACACTCCTTTCTTTCCTCATTTGCTCTACATGCCCAATCCCTAGAACCGGAAAAAAGATAAATAACTTTTTTTAAATTCCAATATTCATTTTCCCATACAAAAATATTTTTCCATGCAAAGAGTTAATCATTTTTACCTAAAAACTACCTTGAAAGATTAGAATTTCGAAAAATAAATATCTTCTAAAATCCGGACACCCTGTATATATATGAAGACATAATGTTAACGTATCGGATTAAGATACAAACAATTTCGAGTAAAATTTACTGAGATACATCGCATAATCCGCCGTTATTACTGCCGTGCTGTGTCGCACACTACAAATCGCTGTTTCAAATTCATTTGAAATATTTCTACAGCGAGATTCTTCATAACGAATTGTATTTTCAAGAATTTTAATAATCTTCTTGGATTCCCATGTTTCGCATCATGTAAGACTTTAATAACATTTATTATTATATATATTTACTGTAATTTAATAATAGTGTCACACGAAGTGAGAATGCCACGCGGACAAAGTTGCTTGTTTGGTATCAAAATGTTGCCTAGATTAATGTTCACTTAGTACAGTGAACTGTATATTCCCACAAAAAGATAAGAACGTTGATATGTTTTATTCATTTGGAAATTTTATAGGAGAAACGAAAAGTGTATTATTTAATCTAGATAGTTTGATTTTAAAATTTTAAGATACAGCTGTGAACTACTTTACGTACATAATACAATAATAATTTTAAAAAATGGTTTGTTCTAAGAAATAAACTTGTATTACATTTACTGTTTTTATTTATAGAAGATTCAATCTAAATTTCATTAAATCTAAGATGAATCGCAAATAAATTAAAGTGAAGCTATGTTACCCTAGCGTACCTAAATATTTTTCTACAAGAATTACACTTCAAATTATTATTTATTACAAACAGAAATTTTATGTATTTCTGGTGGACAGTGATCTTCCTCTTGTTTTGAAAAAAGTTAAAATCAATCTCGGAATAAGACTGTAGATTTGTATTAAAATCAAACACGCCTCAAGCACATTGTCTGCCCTCCCACCACAGACAATCTTCTTTATATTAATATACTAGCTGAAGTCCCCGGCGGTCCTATTGTTGTAAAGTGTGCAAAATTTCATCAACCTCATAAAAAAACTGTAGATTTGTTTAAATATCAGATCCAAGTCACCCGCCCGCCACAAACACTCTTCGTCGATTTTACAATATATTTTGCAAAATATCATTGTCGGAGCATACGAAAAAGAGATGAGAATGGACCAGGACAAAATTCTACCTAAATAAACTTTTAACAACTTTATCGTAGGTACATTGTTAATCATT
This sequence comes from Hesperophylax magnus, assembly GCA_026573805.1. NCBI lineage: Eukaryota > Metazoa > Arthropoda > Insecta > Trichoptera > Limnephilidae > Hesperophylax > Hesperophylax magnus. The sequence goes on from JAIUSX010000039.1 coordinate 17,436,652, forward strand.
TAAAATAAGTCACAATTTTTTATAAATCATAATAAAAACTTGTTGCAAATATGTTTCTTTAAGATATTCAATAGGGTTAAATATTAGTATTTGTTCTACTGTAACACATGCTTACAATACCCACAATGTAAAGCCAACATTCAACCGCATAACAATGGAAAACTGTCGTATAAAATTCTGAAGCGGATGACAAGATAACGGGCATAGAAATATGACGTCGTTTTGTTGATATTCTTCTTCAAAACAGAATGTCTGGAACGTTCGAGAAGACACGCATAACGAATGCACAAGTTGCAGTAAGTACACGTACGAGAAAAGGTAAGTATCTACTCGTAGGCAACGTTCCTTCTAATTTAGTCATTATGTGTGAAGCCCGTCAACGTATCTGTGAAAGATATTGAAGTAAGAAAGAGGGTTGTTCGCCAATACGCACTTTCATGCGTAGATAAAACTAAGTAATATAAAGTTGATGTACAATACAATAAATTGCGTTTTTTAAATATATTATGTACGTTTAAAAAAAACTATTTTTTACCCGATAATATTCCATTATATTTGATAAAGTTTTCCAGGGTTGTCATCGGATATGTGGCTATGTCTTCTGGTTCTACAATGTATCTTTCCCGGGGCCTCATTTTCGATGAAGTCATTCCGCTTGAATAACCAGTGGTTCGACCCACTCATTATTCAACCGGAATGACTTTTTGGCGTATATAAGTATGTACCTTTGACAAGACTCAAGAATAAGAGCTTCGACCAATGTATGCACTTTCGACGGCGATTGCGAGCAGCCTGGATTGGAGAATCGATACCCAGGTCTCTGAGCCTTATTCCCAACAGAGTGTGGCATTGGCACCAAAGGTGAATTGAGTCTCTATTGGGGTTTTCCCAAAAAAATAACGATTATTCAGGATAATGCCTATGCCTTATCATAGGGGAGCGGGTAAGGCTAACAAGCTAAAGACTGGCGATTTTTATTTAAATTTAAACATCACCTCGGAAGGATTTGTATTATTTCTCAGGTAGGTACAAAACAATGAAACAGTCACATTAAAAAGTGAAAATACATTAATTTATACTTCCATAAAATGCAAACAAATTAAAATGCAAATAAAATAGTACGAAGACCTTCAAAGAAGGGATAAAATACATTATGGTGTTTGTTCAAAATACGTAATATTTGCGATCCCTTAGAACTCATAAACAAGAATCTGGTGATACGTTCATTTCTTCGAGATGTGTGCGGACGTTGAAAACATGTGTACGAACATTTTTTAAATTCATCGCACACCCACATACTTTAGAGGGAACATTTCTGGTCGGTACTTTAATTTAGTACTTGATGGAGAAATTTTAGTTTAAAGTTTATGTTACATTTCGGGAACTGGGCTGTTTATAAAATATTTGCGTCGTAAACATTTCCGATGGTTGATGCAAGTTTGTGTTGCCGAGCACAAATTTCGTTTAAAGTTACCAAGTTTAGTGGGTATGTCTAGTCGTGTTAACAGTCTCGGCCATGTGTATCATTATTTAAGAGCCTTCCTGACTGACTTCTTAGAATATATATATACATCATATTCTTGAGTGTTTTGGGTAACTTGTGTTGGACGTTAGCGAAATATTCACCAAGAAAATTAATCTAATTGAATTATATTTCGAGCTATAAATATCTTCTATGACAAATACCAATATGTAAGATTAAAATATTAAGGCGATAAACTTTGTTTAACAAAATTTATACGTCGATATTTGTTCCCAGAATGAATTAAATATTTTATTTGTATCATAGTTATGTTTATATAACTATGTAAACACCGATAAACAATGTATTGCTTTTTAACAAATATGTGTTCAGGATTACTGATTTTCAAAGGGTGGAGAGGGGTTAGAAGAATTAATTTTGTGTAGCATGTACATTGTACATATTGTAAAGCAATACAAAATTTTGTTTTGAAAGCAAACAGTGACTAAAACCAACCCAGCTTGCTTTTATTGACATTGATACAAAATCTATACTGTGGTATAACTTTTAATTTAACACAGAAATAATAATGCACTGTATGAAATTTTTTTAGTCGTATGTATTAACATACGAAAGAAGTTTTTTTGTGAAACCTCAGAAGAGCGCCTCTGTCTACAGACAGAGGTTGTTTTTTACACTGAACAACAGTGTAAAAAAATGGAAACTATGTCGCCACCCGGTTGAGCAGCGTTGTGAGGTGGGTTAAGGTAGGTGTTGTGGGAAGGGATTTATTACTGCGGGTATTGAAGAGGCGCGGATTATATGAAGGAGAAAACACAGATACCGGTAGCTCGTCCACATGCGACACAAAAACGAGTCGAAGAAACCACCCGTTCTCATTAAGCCAACATCAACTATGAACGGGTGTTCCGCTCGTGTCGGTCGAATTTCACGCACTTGCACCGGTGCACCGGGAATCAATGTTGCTAGTTCCTGAATACTACAATTTCATCAGTACACCAGGGATCAATGTTGCTAGCTCCTGAATATTACATTTGCACCGGGGACCAATGTTGCTAGCTTCCGAATACTACATTTGCACCGGTGTACCGGGGATCAATGTTGCTAGCTTCTGAATACTACATTTGAACCGGTGTACAGGGGATCAATGTTGCTAGCTCCTGAATACTACATTTGCACCGGTGCAACGGGGATCAATGTTGTTAGCTACTGAATACTTTGTGCATGTGAAAGCTACATATTTGTATTTTAAAGCTTATTTATATATTTGTATTTTCTGGTTATTTCCGGTGCTGTTTCAATCCGTGGATAGTCTATGAGAAAATAATATGTTTTGTTTATACTTGTGATTAACATGAACGCGATGTAAAACCTTTTAAATTTGTGCTAGTTTCGTGACAAGAAATTATTGTAAGAAATTAAGAATCATTGATTAAATACATAGTCCGACAAAGTTAGCCCTGTTAAGGCCCTAGACTGCCATTTTGATTTTTTTACGGTTTAAAACCTATATAATATAATATGCTGATTCTAAAAACGGGTTTGTATCACAGAATTTGAACATGTCAACAAATTTCAAAGATTATTTACAAATTCTGTCAAGGTTCTATTCAAGTTTTGTCGTTATATCCTTATTGGCCAATCGTATCACATCACTCTAGTAATAACAGAAATTGAAAATAATTTTCACAGAACTTGAAAATAAATTTTGAAATTCATTTGTTCACATTCTGACGAAACAATCCATCCTTTCAACTTTTGAACAAATTGTGTTCAGCAGAAGAGGACAACTATCATGTTCTGAGATGTCAGCTTATTATAATTCGGTAATCAGCTGAAACGCACCTAGAAACAGCGTTTAACGGGAATCTTTAAAATGTGAAAAATTAAACAAAATGGCGCTGAACGACCATTTGATGACAACGTTACATTAGAATTCTGTGAAATAAATAGGCCGTTTTCTATTTCCGTATTTCACTCATCCGCTGATCTCAATTAATTAATGTTATAGACAATAGTATAATTAATTGGGAATTAATTATCCCCTGTTTGTATGTTGATGATGTAACTAAGTAAGATAATAAATTCTCTAACAAAGCCGACACCATAAACTCTGGCCACTTACTTAGCAAGGAACAAGGGTAGTGAGTTGTGAATTAAACGCTTTGGATGACGCTATGTTCTTAATTATACCCCCTTCCCTTAGACACTCAGGAAATTAGCTACACATTGTGTCTGTTATTTGATCCAATTAAAAGCCTTCGTCTCGAGAAGAAAGTAACCTTTTGGCGAAAATTCATTTAAGAAAGAACGCAGTATGAGTAACTCAGAATTTAAAATAGTTTTCTTCACAGTGGGTACATATGAGCAGCCTTGCTAATAAACGTGATGAATATTTCATACAATTGATAAACAACCGTGAATGTATATTCCTTACTATTATAAACTGAAATTTAACGGCCATAGAATAGTTCACGAAAAGATATATTATACATTGATAGTACATCCAAATAAGGTCTTAAATAAGTATATGTTGTATAAACTAGAAACTTCTCATCGAATTTCAGAATATTTCCAAGGGATATGAAATGTGCTTTTTTTTTTTTTTTAAGATGTCGTTAAAGAAAATACCATTTTTAGAATCTAGATAAAGTTATGTTTTCGATTATTGCATTTTAAATATTCTCTAATATTTATGATTTGAAATATTTATTTATTTACACCCCTAAAAAGACTTCTACATAAAAATGATACATAATACAGTGTTCATAACAGAATATCTGTATTATATAGGAAATTAAAACAGTGTGTGGGTGTAATCCATTATAAAGTTGATAAAAATAGATCTAATAATACACAAATATAAAACTGTGATTACAAAGATAGTGAAAATATAATAAAAAAATCATTTTGAAACAATATTACATGCCAAATCACTAAACATAGTGAACCACTTAGCGTGACCTATGGCAGAGGTGTTGGTAATCCAATAAATGGTTCCCGGGGCGGCGGTACCCAAACCCGTCTCCCAAATTGAGGTTAATTACGTATTACAGACGAATGTTACATTTTTTCTTGTGTTCCTAGTCGGAACATGAAATTTTATTGTGGCGACGATGGCAGGGCTGTCAATTAAGTTGTTAATTACTGTTATAATAATTTTGTAGAACTTAAATTGGTTTTGTGTCCATATATTTTATAAAAATGCTCTTCATTTCATTAGTTAGAAGTGAAGTGGAATATAATTAATCTAATTGGTCCCTTTTGTATTTATTAAGTGCACATTAACAATATAGAACGCGTTCAGCAGAAATTTCGCAGGTAAAGAAACTTTAAGCTGAAAATTTCAACTGAATTCATTTATAAGGTTAGTTTGATGAATCAATTGCACCTAGTAGCACCTGACCGGACATCAGAAGGCACGGGTTCAATTCCTGTTGGCGGCATTTATTTTTACTAGGGAGATATTTTCAAATTGTATTAGTATTTCGGATGAATAATTATTACTTATAATTACTTGTTATCCTTTATGCTATGCATAAAAAACCTTGTCTTATAAACGTAAGTTTATCATTATAAAAAAAAATAACAAAATAAGCAAATTAACTACAAAATAATAAAAAAAGTTAAAAAAAAACAACTGAAGAACATTATGAGTTATTAATATTACGTACATAAATTAAGTAAATAATAATACCTAAATTAAGTAAATAATAAGAAGTATACTAAGTAGACAGTTAATTAAAGTATTTTAGTCAAACGTACCTTCCATTTACCGGTGAATTAATATGTAAGATTAACAACGCTTGCCTCAGCATATTAAGTGCAGCAAATGCTTAGAAATAATGTTAATATTTTGGATGCATGTTTTCTCATTAACTCTTGACAGGCCAAGATGCCAAACAAAACGTCTGTAACCAAGTGGGTCTTCCGACGACCTCATGCATTTTTCTGTCTTATGGGCTCTTAAAAAATAGAAATCCCAACTATTCAGTCAATTATTAATGGTAACTTATGTATTTGCGCATGAATACGTAAAATAATAATATAATATGTCAAGTACTTAAGCTAATATAAGGAGGATAGTAATTTTGGGTACTACCTACTCCCCCACTTGTTAAATATATAGTTAAACTGCCCCAAAATACTGGGAAAATGTTAACTTTATCGTGCTGTGCATCCGATTAAGCTCAAATTATCACTCTGGAATAAAAACGTTTATTTAAGATAGAGATTTTCACTTGGTTTAAACATTTAAATAACATCAGTAACCGAACAATAGCGTTATATTGTTAATACCTATACCTAATTTATTAGGTGTAGAGGAGAATCAAACTCTTGGAAGAAGTGTAAAAATAGGCTACACCTCAAATGATTAATCTAGCTATACTGAACGGCGGAAATAGAGCTAGAATAGCATCCAAAAATAAGCCAAGAGCCAAGAATAAAATTATTGTTTGGGCAATTTTGAACAGTCCAGTAATTCCTATATCTTTCAAACAGTATTTTTAAGAGCGTTTTCTATCTATAAAAAAAAACTATCCCGCTCCGATTATCTCATTTGATTAAAAAAATATATATATTCAAAGGCAAGAATATTCGTGAAAGATGGCAATTCTGATTCAATTAAAATCAGTCTTTGATCTTACTACTAATTTATTTGTTAATCAGAGCAGGTCCCGAAAATAAATTGTTTGCTTTATAAGGGATGATTTTACAATATTTGTTACATCATTAGCAATTACTTCAATTAATAATCTAATTATTTTTAAAACTCGTAGATTAATTCTAAATTGTTTTAAGTTAATTAATCACACACGTATTGGTACCGACGTATCGTGCTATTTGTGTTAAATTAATTAACTTTGTCTTATTCACTGAGAAATCAAGTTGAAATTGATACGATTGTGAGCGGTGATGCAACTAAATCCCTCTAAAAACAAAACTAAACAGAGACACGAGCAAATAGTCCAAAATAAACATTTCTCATAATACTCAACGGATTTGTTTAAAAGACTAATCCTACGGTAGAGAGCCGCTAGTACAAAATAATTTAATGAGTTAAAAATGAATTTATTAAATCTTAAATACAAATTCTATGTGCAATGGATTACTTCGTGATTAATGTTGTTTAAGTGCATGCTTAACTCTGAAAAACGTTTAGCATTATCATAAAAAAATAATGAACAAAAAGTTTGATGATTAAATTCAGTCCTGTGATGCAAGAACAAAACAGCAAAAGTAGTTAATTAATACAATGGTTTAATTATGTCATCACTAAAACAGTCTTCAACGAATACTGCCTTCAGTGGACGTCAAATTTAGGGGAAGTTGTGAGGCTGAAGAAAGTGTGGGAGAATATTGGGAAGAGGAAAGTTGGGAAGTATATGGCTAAGCCTTCAGATATAAAATGTTATTTAGTTGTTATTTTACAAAATATTGCCTACATATTTCAAACTGGTGAGAACAGAATATAAGCTTATGTAAATGAAGTGTTTCTAAATTTTCAAATACTCCTCTGCAAAAAAGCTGTTGGCTTGGTTCTTGGACAATAAAACCTTTATTTTCTATTTCATCTCAGTTAAGGCGTTTCCATGGCAGCAGCTCAACATGATTTATCATAAAAAAGTAATTGAGCGCCCAAAGCTTCACAAAAAGGTTTGCGTTTCGCAATATCTCATCAAGGGAAATCTCGTGGACTACTATAGTTTTATCTAGGCTTCAGACACGCTCCCTCGTGTCATGGAATTACAGCAAAAACACTGAACGTACCTTTCCTGGAATAAGTAGTTCTCATTACACTAATTATAGTAGAGATAACCACCCGTATAAATGTTATGACTTTTTCTTTGTAGTAAAATCCAAATTTCGTAACAGTTTTACAGCAGATTTGTACAGGATTAAGCATTTATAAAGCGCTCTACTTGTGAATGGTATGCTGTGTATGTATGTACCTTCCTAGTATTTCAACTATCTCCCCCAGAGCGTAATTTAAGCACAGGTTCAAAAAGAAACTGGGAAATTGTAAAATAAAATTACATTTTTTTTCTAGATACTTATATCAGGAAAATGTGGCAATACATGGTAGATATCGTATAACTGAAGGCATCACCTCGATATAAGCCCTCCCGTAGCTGGCAATATATTATAATACCGTCCTTTGGCTTCATCGATAGCATCACATCTGAAACGTTTGAAAAACGTAGGCGTAAGTAATTGAACAATGGCACACAACCAGCGTTATAACAATGTATCACATATGTCTACGTTTTTATATGTAGATAATATTTTATAATCACTCACTGAATTTTGACTGAATGTCTCCAACCTCTAAGAAAAGAATTAGAACTTAGAAAAGTTACATTAAATTCTATATTATCACATTACCTATATAAATTTAAAAAAGCGGTGTGATGCACAGTATAGTAATCTACATTCGCGATAATGCCCTAATCTGTGCTATTATTCTGAATTTTCTAATTTGAGATTGACAAAAATGACGAATAATAATTAGGTCCCAATGGCCGAGTGGTTAGGGGCGTTGTCCCGGTAAGATGGAGATCGAGGGTTCGATTCCTAGATGAGACCGTCACTTTTTTTTGTTTTGTTAGTAGTATCTTCTTCTTCAATGACATATTACATCATCAATGGATAACCTTCAAAGTTATTAAAATTATTCCAATAAAGAAATGATTAAATAATACATCATATGAATTATTTATCTACTCGTATGATTCAACTTTTGCAGAAACTCCCAATATTGATACCAACAAATTATTTCTGGGAACGGAGAGATAAAGTTTTTATAACGTGGGAACTCACTTACGAAGAAAGTTTATTCTGGAAAGATAGTGAGATAAATTCTTCTTTTTCTTATAAATTCTTATTATTATTCTCTGGTGATATAAGAAATCAAACTGAAATATAATGAAACTACAAGGCAGGTTAACGTTGGATATTATTCTAGTGGACACAGTCAGAAAATTGATACATGATTAACAAAAAATCAACCGGTAAAAATCAAATTTTACAAATACGTATAGTTTTATTGATGTGAACTTTTTTAAACGTCTTTTGAAAGTTCAAATAAGTACTCGTATGTATTTTTTGTCTGAAGATTGAACCTTCATTCCCAAGAACTGACTAAAATGAGTGAACCTCGCCACAACTTAAGCTTAATTCTAATTGGATAGTACCGATATTTATTTTGTATTTTAACTGTAGTAAGTTTTATTATAAATGTCATCAAATGCGTGTGTGTGCATGAGTGCATTGAATTCGTTGACATCGACAGCGAGTCTATCTGCCGATTTTGAGTTCGGTCGGATGTCGGGAAGTGGGCTAATTTCCCAATTTCATTAATTTATTTATTAATTCATTCAATAAAACAAAATAGAAATTCAAGTAGTTGTTTAGTTATTGAAGAATATATTAGCAATTCTGAAACGAAAATTAACAGATGATTTAAAATTCGGATTCGATTTCCCCGAAAACGAAAGCTTAAATAACAAAAATCGACATTGATTCCAAGCATGATATAGATTCACCCGCTTGTGGGTAGTACGAGTTTAGGGGCAACGAAACAATATTTATATATTTTTTAAACTTTACTGTGAAATCGGAACGAATGTTGATTAAAAGACAATTTCGGTACAGTAATAATAATAATAATAATATTTGGATGATTTGAATAGCGCCGTTTTTGTGTAAAATCACTTACAGTGATTCATCAGTGCAATAACCACAAATAAAAAAAAAAAACAAAAATTGTACAATCTGAATGAGAGTTGTTCTAACTTCTAGTTTTGAAGTCGGATTACACCGGATGATCAACGGAACCATCGATCAGTTACGTAATATAGACAACGTGATTGAAAACAACGTATTGTGTTACTCGAACAAGCTCTCTCACTAGTTAGTCAACAGAAAGACTTTTATAGGGATCAAATCAAACATACAAGAAAACAGGGGTGGGTACCTACTGATATTGAGGTTTGTTCAAACATGCCACTTCAAAACAAATCAAATATTAATATTTGGGTTTCAGCAGTTTAAGTCATAGTTTTGATTTATTGAATGCATAATGAAGCTTCAATCTCTGTTAACATGTTGTTAACACATTTATTAAAGATATTAGCTGTACTCCGCCATGCGTCGCTGTCGCTCAGTTTGTCAGTGCAGATAGCGAAACAATAGCGCGTATTGCGTCCAACAGATGGCGCTGTTTTTACCCGTCACAGGTGATATCTTTGTAAAGTAGGCATATTAAAATATACGCTTATTGAAATGCAACGTTGTGTGAAAATTTCAAAGCAATCGGTGAAGAACTTTCGGAAATATAAGACTATGAACAAACGAACATTTACATTTTAATTTATATGGATTTATACGCCGATTGTACGATACAAATTTTATTTGACTCTTTTTTTTATTTTTTTTTTTTATTTATTCTTAAATAAATTAGTTTTAAAAAGTTAAAGTACATTGTCCTCTACGCTAGGAGTTCACCTGTGTTGTGGAGGACTTTTTCAATTGTAAAGTTATATACATAATAGTAAACAATACAGTGGCGATTAGTTACACAGAGAAACGATAGAAATTAAAATATAATATCGATTTTTACATAGTTTTAACAAAAACAAATGCGAAATATAAAAAATTAAACATTAAAAGGATTGTAGCCAGTTCCATATGTGTTTTTTGTATTCTGTAAGATTAGATGTTTTATATTGTGTTGGAAGTGAATTGTAAAGTTTTATAGCCTGGAATCTGTAGTGTTTTTGTCCAAAGGATGTGTTGGTTTTTGGTATTAGTAGTTGGTGTGCATGTCTTGTTCTGGTATTGAGAGAAGTTTGTGAAGTTTTAAATGTGTTTAGGTTCTTGTAAAGGAAAGTAAGTATTTGTTTAGAATATAATTTTTGAATCTTCAACACTGGGAATTTTTTAAATATGGTTGAAGTGGGTGTTAGTATTGGTACTTTAAGTATTACTTTTATTAAGGTTTTCTGAGCTTTGTACAGTGTGTCTATGTATTTTTTACTGGCATAGCCCCAGGCAATAAATCACTATTTTGTTACATTCGGTATCGTTTAATAAAAAATCAGCCCCTCCCAATTTAAAACCCTGTGACAATTCGCGCTAGGTGAAGCAAGGCGTTTGGCAATTAGTGGGGAAAAGGAGGCTTCATTCCTTATGAATTATTCCGAGGAGTGAAATCAAACACCCACTTCTAAGGTACAAAAACCCACTCTGCTCTCTTCACGGGATCAAGTAAATTTTCTGTTACAAAAATGGCCATCAAAATCTTCCTCTATTAAATATTAATATTTTCTTCTCTCTATCCAACAACTTCCGATGTAAAATAGCTGCTCTTCAAAATGGGCTTAACGATGTATTCACCAACAAACCACTTTATTTATTTTGACGTGACAATACATAATAATATTTTAATATATTATACAAGAGACTAAATTTTAAAACAAATTGTGACAAAGAATAGAGAAACTTGTAAGTACGTGAATATCTACAATGTGTGCATAGCAAATATTTAAAATTTGTTACCCGTTTGTATATATATATATATTTTTTTAATGATAAACTAATGTTTATAAGACAAGGTTTTTATGCATAGCACAAAGGATAATAAATTATTAAAAGCAATAATTAGTCGCCTGTAATATAAATACAAATTGAAAATATCTCCCGAGTAAAAATAAATGCCACCGACGGAAATTGAACCCGCGCCTTCTGATGTCCGGTCAGACGCTTTGGATCACTGAGCCACGCCGGCTTAGTTCCAACGAGCCAAATAATTCAGTATGTACCAGTACTCTAATCAACAATTACTGCTTATTATAATTTTTGTTTTGCACATTTCATATTTTGACCTAAGTAACAGATATTATTACATCTATCATAGTAAATCTGAGTTTACTAGCGTTGCACTAATTGATCTTATATTATACTAACCCAGACCGGTGAAAAATTAAGAGGAATTGTAAATGGAGCATTTGCGAATCTGAAACTATTTATAGTTGGCCTTAAGATTTTAGCCTATCAAAAAAATAATTAGCGGGATAGTCATAAATTTACATTTCAAATAGAAACTGTTAATAAAATTTAAATATTATTAGTAATTTAAATTTAGATTTGTCAATATTTTAAAGAAAAGAAATAAACATTTCCTCATTCTACACCTACTTTGGCTCCCTAAATCAGTTTCAATTTTGAAAATTAAAAGTTCATTTAACATGAATAATTTAGAAAACCCAAGAACATTTTACATCATCACAGACAACCGAAATTATTGTGCTTTAGCACTCACCTGAGCGATCTGGTCGAACCTGCCGAACAGTTCATTGAGCGTCTTGACCAGGTCCGAGGCACTCAACTGCTCCGAGAGGGGGGTGAAGTTGACGATATCCGCGTACAGAATGCTCACGTTGTTGTGCCGCTGGACGTACATCTCGTGGAAACGGGTCTGCTTCGAGGACATCTCCTGGCAGGCATCTGCCATCTTCAACATGATGCTTCTCTTCACCTACAAATGTAAAAATACAGGAATTGTGTGGATGAGTTTTGGACGCTAATTAAGCATTTAATGATCAATTGGTTAAAGTTTACTCCTAGCGCCTGACGATCTCTACGTACAGGAAAAAATGTAATTTGCGAATAACGGTTTTCGACATTCAGCTTCATTTTTTTCCAACGAATTTCTTAACATTTCCAAAGTATTTTAAATGTGCTGTATATTTCTTGTTTTTGAGAACGTTGTAAAAACAAATTGCATTTTAAAAACTAAATAAAATTACCTTTTATATTTTATATTTGAAAAAATAATCACTTTTTAATTTCAAACATGAAAAAAGTTGAAAAAACCACATTTATTCTAACTCCAAACAAAGAAAACCAGGAAATACAAAAATTAAAAAAAAACACCTTTCTTTTAATTAGGGAATCTACAAGGAAACTGTCACTTCAGTTTTTATCTCGTTTATGTAACAACAAAAAAATTATACATTTATTTATTTATTCAAAATAAAAATTACATTTTTGATTGATTGTTTGCTCAATATAAATATTTATTTCTTGGATTTATATTTACCTACACATGCATAAGGCATTTATGTTACTGAAAAACATGACGTATTAATGAAGTCTGAAATAACTTCACTTTTTCAAGACGAGAATCGCATCTATCGCGTCTTGCGAAATGTGACGTTGACAGATCTTTCGCAGCCCAGTTGAAAACATTTTTAGTTAGAAATAAAAATAGAGCTAATAATATAGTCGTCATTCAATGTGTAAAAAAAGTGGTGAGGAAATCATTATTTATATTAGTAAGGCTGAATACGTTCATGTATGTTTTGATGTGAGCATTTTCAATATTCAAACAACTTCACATTTTCCTTTGCGTGATCGGGATAAACAAATTGATTCCTTCCGCATTTGTGAAACCTTTTTCAACGAGCTCATTCAACGGTATTAACGTCAAGTAGTCAGAAACATCCTCGGGAAATAAAAAAAGTACTTACCCCCGCAAACTGTATTCATTCAAAATTTACTGAAATAAAATTTGAGACTACTACTAGTACTAGACGATCGTAATGTTTTACTTTGATTATTTATTGTTTTGATGTTTTTTCATTTAAATTTTGCATTACAACTTACGCGTATAGACTTTTAGACGGGCATGGTCCGTTGAAAAATGAACAAATCTCCAGTGAACTCCTGGAAAACTGTTATTCGCCACACCTTCATCTAATGTTACAGTATCTTCTATCTACGTCTGCTTATAAACAACCCAACCTCATTATTCACACCCTTCTGTCTGGTTTTTCCCTAGCCCATCCGGCAATCATGTCTATAAGTATAAGTACCACCAGCAACTGAAGGTATGAAAAAAAATTCCATTTGACTTTTCAAAAAATCCACACTTCTTTCCATTTGTGTTTGACCTTTGCGCCAGCCAAACAAACAAATCTAGGTGCAGAAAACGACAGGTTGCGTGTTGAAATTACGACATCATAGGTAGAAAAAAAAGTAGGTTAAATCGATATTGTGACCTATATCATACTATTTAGCTTTCGTAAAATAACAGCCAAATATCAAGTACAAATAATTGCTCGTGATATATCGTAATGGACATATATTTCATCATTAAATAAAAGTGTCTTCAAATGAGTACCTGAAAAAAAAACTTTTTTAAATCACTCGAATGTTTTAGGCATATTATGTCGAGTTTGCAAAACGTCTTGAGTGATCGCACGCCATAATATGTCATTTTCGACTCGCAGAATTCGCGCATTTACGATTTTTTAATAAATTTTTGTAAATCATAAAAATATAGGATAAGCGGTAAAATATAAGTAAATTTATTGGCACTATAATCAGTTTATATGTCTCCGTATTAAAATTCAGTGATTTATTTTAATTGGATGCGAAAAATTTCCCACTTGAACGCCAATCACTCAACTCATATTCCAGTAATTGACGCGAGCACTCGAGTGGTTAAAGAAAAGTAGTTACGTATTTCCTTGTCTACTTTTTATCTAATGCTGTACCAATACAATTTTCCACACGTGTGTCTATGCTGTATGTTTTATCTTATTTATCTGTGACAATATATTATACCACTAACTCTGTGGTTTAAGCTGTTTTTTCTATATATTTTTTTATGTAGAATTAACGGCTTAAGTGCCATTTATCTACAATATCTACATGATAGTAATTGACAGTACAAATAATATTAAATACAGAAAGAAAGAAGAAAAGAAAAATTAAATTAAATCAATAAAGAAATACACCAAACTAAAAACCTGAGATGCAGATGGTTTCGTTAAAACATACACTGTCAAAGTGTTTAATAAGTACAGCATTATACTTTGAAAGAGGCATAATAAAACATCAGCTACATTGGCAAAAAAGTTACAAACGGTGTGTAATCTTTTTTATAACAGAATTGTAGCCTGGTACCGTAGTATAACTGTCACAATAATAGATACTAGGGAATCTTGATCTAATGAGAGGAACATGAAAGATAATCGATATTAATATATCAGGGCTACCCAACTGATAATTTATAATTTTTCATAAAAATATAAGACCTAAAAATCTTTTTGATTGAAAACAAGAAGGATATAGGTGAAAACACACACCATAAAAAACTTTTAAAGTAAGTGAGTTGAAGTTATGTCAAAATATCTTTTTATGACAATGTTACTTTGATTTGAGTTGAAAACATTGCTAGGATGTTTTCAGTTATTAGTGTTATTACGCTGTTACTTGCAGAATTAAATTATCTTATTGACATTACAGTAGAAAACGACCATTAAATAATGGAAATGAATTCTTCTCATTCTGAGTAATTAACATGATATCAAAAACGGTTATATTTTGGCGAAGGCATTATATCTACCCCTTTGAAAATTAATTTATTATTCATTCCACTCTTCATTAAGGTTCTGACATTTTATCTTCACATTCAATCTTTAAAGTTCGGAGTAAATATGTAAAGAGTTTAATGTCAAAAAATGTGCTTTATTTCGGTTGAAAAGTTATATTTTAACGTGTTAACATCATGAAATCATGACACCTTTTTTGTTTATCATCCATTAAGAGTGATCTTGGCCATGTTTAAGAAAAAACATGGTTATTTGTATGTGTCATATTAATCCCAATGGTTGTTAAGTTTTAATGCCATTTTTAAATTGCTAATAAATCATTGATTTGAGGTATGTTTAGATTAAGGCTTAGAAGGCAGGGAATTAGGTCACCTAAATAATTTTATTATGAAATAAATAAATTGAAATTATATCAAAAAAATAATGCTTTTGTAGCGTAACTTAGGCGTTTTAGTAGTGTTATTATCACATTATTTAGTATTTTTCAAACCACGTAGAAAGTTTTACATTCCGCAAGTAGGAAGGGTAAACACGTTAATGTTTACGGCAGTTCGCCACAAAATATTGCCCAGTAAATCTCCTGGTCGGTCGGGAGGAAAGTGTACTGCTTACGATTACCCCTACAGGTTTTCAAAGGGTTGATAAAACTACAAAATCTTTACACCTAATTTAAATGTAATTAATCATTTTGAATCGTTGGAATGCTCGTTGTTTTCACAGAGCAGCTATACTTTTTAAAACAACTGCTTTTTAAATCTAATTGAATTCCTTTTTTGCTTTCAGTAATGAATGAATGCAAGTCTTGGAAGCTGAAACTAACCCACTTCCGGACATCCGATCGAGCTGAAACTTGGCAGGGAGACTCGTTGTCGATGACAATGCGTTTGTAGAATACATATATTCTAATTTCTCTGAAAGTAAACATATAAAGTAAATGGCAAGGTTGCTAGAATTGTCGACTCCAGTTCTTGGAGAGGCAGGTTCAATTCTAAGAGAAATCAAAAAAAATTATTTTGAATGACGTTGTAAAATATACGCATTATTAGAAAAACGGAATTATTTTTAAATGTAAAACTTAGAACGAGGTTTTTGCAGTTACGTGAATTTGAATGTTTTTTCTCTTTTCTGCTGCGTCGGTGAACGAAAAAACCAAAAATGAAATATAAATAGGATAACTGTGTGTGTTTTGAAAATATATTTTCATAGTGTTTCGTCTAATGTTTTTAATGTACCAAAATTTTGAACAAAAATGATGAAA
Organism: Hesperophylax magnus; assembly: GCA_026573805.1. Classification (NCBI taxonomy): domain Eukaryota; kingdom Metazoa; phylum Arthropoda; class Insecta; order Trichoptera; family Limnephilidae; genus Hesperophylax; species Hesperophylax magnus. Next base: position 17,452,796 of record JAIUSX010000039.1, read on the forward strand.
TTTATAATTCCTACTTTGACTTTGTGCTTATGTTATATATCCTTGTTTGTTTATTTTTCTAGTCTGTTCTACTTAATGCCTCTTTTGCTATGCATTGTGTGTGAAATTAAATAATAATAATAATTTTAAAATCAAATACCTTTATAAATATGTACCTTTTACCTATGTATTGTAATCCTCCTATCCTAAAATAAGTTTTTTAACTCATCGGGATTGCTCTAGCAAGATAGAAAAATATTTAAAAAAAAAAATCTAAATATAATGTTCTACGAATTTCTAGTCTTGACATGTTCCTAGTAAACCACAATGTTAGTGAATGAAAGAATAGGAACACCCCTTACCTTTCCTCTTTCTAAAGTAATATTTGGCAATCCGTTGAAATTGCAAAACATAAATTGTTGATCAATATTATTTTGTTTATATAAATTAACATCAATTTATTTTCCCGCAAACCATCATATATATACACCCCTTACCTTTCCCCTCTCTTAAATAATATTTTAATTATTATACTTTCAACTTTTTGTCGTCATAAGAAAAGTTTATGTTTTGTAGTTATTACGGTTTTACACTAATATTTTATGTATATTTGATGATAGTTCTAAAACTTCTACGCGCTGGGTTGAAATAAATACCCTGGTGTAAAACAAATTAATTTGACTGATTCAAACATAAACCTTCTAACAAATGGCTATTAAATATATCGCAAATATAATTGTAGGTAATATTAGCGGCTTAACGACTTACGGTCTTAATAAAAACTAATCAATCAACAACTATCAACCAACCAAACAACCGTGCGTGAAAACATTACTAATATAAAAACTGACATAAAATAGTTGATGGAAATATACATATATTTATGTATACATTGTATACGCAGCCAAAGGGAATTGTTTATCTGTAATATAAACTTGAAATTTCTCATCGAATTTTGGAATATTTCCAAGGTTTTTTAAATGTTTGAATATGAGGTAAAAACAAATACCATTTCAAGAAACTATGTAGAATTATCTTTTTGATTTTTTTTATTTGAAAGATACTTTGATTTTGAAAATGGCAATATTTCAATGTTAAACATGAAAAAAGGTGAAAAAAAAACACACACATCGTCGCTGTTAAATCAAACCGGCATATGTGCAAAAATGGAGCTTTTGAGTTATTGGTGTCAAAAAATTTATTTTTTTCCCTTCTATTCTTATGTCGAACCGGCATGTCGTATAGTTGAATAAAAATCTGTCAGATGGCGTTGGGCCGGTATGCATTTACGCGGGAATCGCCACTTTTTTTAGCAGAAGACAGACCTATTCCGCAATACGCCAGTTGCTTCAAAACTTTCAAGGGGGAAATGCATCCATCATGTAAGTAAAACTGAATTATCTCACAATAGTACATTTTTATTATTAACCAGATATGACTTATTGTATGACTTATTGGCAGATAATCCGGTTTGCACTTAACAAAAGCGTTTATAGCAGCCTCAACTAAAACAAACCGGCATATATGCCAAAATGTCTGACCCGGGTAAAATTTCTCCCGGTTAAAAAAATAAATTAAAATAGGCAAATTTAATTAAAAAACTTTAGCAAACTGAAAGATGCGAAACTGCGGTGAGGAATACGAGTCTAAAACCCGTGGAAGAGTGAACCAACACAGGGAAAAAGAAGCGTTATTAAGATTGGGAGCTGTGTGCTGAAATGACTGCAACATTTAAATGACAAAGCTGACTGTCCACGTTGTCTTTTACAACGATACTTGTGGTGGACAACAAAAAATAACTTTATGATGGCAATGTACAAATATGCTGTTACAACATCAAAAAACATAAAATCTATCACTCAGTTAAAAGAGCACTCCGAAGCGGACCTATATACCTTCCCAATACGCCATGGCCATGAAAACGGCAAAGAAAAGTGGTAAGCCTTACCTGGTTCATGAGTTGAGTCATGAGGACTTTTTGATATAAAAGCTCTGAAGGACCCCCAGGTAATTTTACCCATTTTGGACATTTGAATGTTTAAAGTAATTAAAGACAACGGCAACTTTTACTTCAAAACATCCCACGGATCACATGACTGGGAGGAGGCGAAGAAAGGGAATAAACGGGGAAGCGGGAGCGTGAATCCTGTTCTGATGCAAGCTTATTCCAAGAGACCATTGATGAGAACAAGAAAAATGGTATCCTAAAGTTAGTTACCGCCGGGATAATACCGTCAATTTATTCAGATTTCCATAAACGATTGGGAAACTTTGAAGTTACCAGCAAAGGGAAGAGCAGTTTTATGTTAATTGTTTATAAAAAAATTGTGAAGCAATAAATTATTTTTTCATTGACAACATTATCCTTTTTTATACGTAAAACAGGTTCCAAAAGAAGAAGCCACTATGACACAAAAGCGAATATTACACTGATTTTAAAGCCATACTGGCATATCTGCATTTTACTCTTAATTTAAGCAATTTTCGATTTATTTGCAACTACTACTTCAATAAGCAGTATTCGTCTAAATTTTATTCATTCACAAGGTGGCTTTGAGGTGAACCAAACGGACGTTAAAAGGAAAATATCATATTCGAAATCTTTAAAGCGCTCTGGTGAAAAACTAGCATTTTGCAGATATGCCGGTTTGATTTCACAGCGACGACATGTTTTTACTCTTTTACTTATAAAACTTTTAAAACACATTCCTTTGTTTTAGTAATTTGCAAGAAAACTTTCACCTCACTTTTAATCTCGTGTATACAGTAAAAAACTTTTTAAGACCGAAAAAAATTTGAAAACATGTCACTCTGTGAAAACGTGTCAGTCTGCGGAAAATCCAACGTTGCCAGTTTTTTCAAAGCCCAGTTAAAGATATTTTTTATTAGTACCAACTCGAATCCAAACATTCACAGTCTTTATGCAAGGTGTAACAAAAATACTTTTTTCTTTAGTAAGGCTGTAAGAATATTATATTATTATGGTCCGCAACTTAAAATTTTAGCAAATAATTTAGCACCTCGAATGAGAACAAAATAAACAAACAAGTAACAAAGTTAACAATTGTCAGGGACTTTTTATCTATTTTTAGAACTTTACATTGAAACTTAAACTTGTTTTAAAGTTGAACTCGAGTATAGTATAAGAGATGACGTGTAGTTTCCTTCAAGCAGATGTTGTGAAGCATCTCAAAGGATCACCCGACGTAATGGAATAACTTTCCATATTTACTTCAAAATTGTCTTGTTCATTTCCAAATTGTCTTGTTTACCCTCGACCTGAGACTTAATTATCCCAACCATTCCGTAACAAGGTTATCGATAGCGGTAAATTCAAGAGACACGCAATCAACGTGTTTATACATTTTGAACCACAAAGTCAGTTTTAGGTTAATAATCAGACATGTAAATTACACGTTATCGTAAAACCTTGTTGTATCTTGTAAATTAAAAAATATATATCTTCTATTTAAATCTTCATTAGCTAAATATAAATATTTATGTCATAACTAACACACTATCACGGTGGTTATATTGTGTTATAAACATAGATTATATTTGTATGTGTTAGAGTCGATAAGTAGTTAGGGGTATCGACTTTCGTATTTCCGAAAACGTTTTGATAAGTTTAGTTTAGGACGTTAAATGATAATTCGTCGGTACTTATCCACTACCTAGCCCAACCTAACATAAGCTATTAAAAATCCAGGAATACATACTTTGGTACCTAAATGAGTAAAAATGTAAGAAAGCACTCTGCGAAAGTATTAGTATTAAGTATTACTTTATATTAAAAATCTAACATAATGGTAATATGATATCGAATGGCTACAAAAAAAAGGTACCTACAGTTATTCCATTTTTTTTATAATCGATCAGTAGAATTCCCCTCACTACCGAGAGCAGATTTTCATGTCAAGCCAATCTAAATCCCTGTCAATATCAGGTGGTGGCATGACAATAACATAAAGATTTTCCAATTAACATTCCGCATCAAACGCAGTATGAGAAATACTTCACCAAACATTGATTCTAGATTTGATCAAGGATGAAATTGATTTGACGAATAGTCATATAAAAATAAAACATAATATCCATCAAAATGTAAAAAGTGTAGCTATTTTGTAAAAGTAATGATTATCACTGGGTCAAAGCTTTCTGAACTGTTAATATTGTTATATAAAGTTGAAAACACGAGAGTTTTAAACTAGAATTTCAAATTTGAACAGTAGACCTCACATCAAAAAGATGTTTCGAATTTTGTATTTTTTGATAAATCAAAACCAAAATTTCCAACGAAAACAAAAGTACATGTTTAAACACCTACCTACTTAATTACTTACCCCAAATACTTAATGCATTTTTTTTAAATTTCAAATAAAGAATTACATAATTATTCCAAATAAACGTCACTATCTCAATTACAGTTTTTGTTCATACTTTCTTTAGTTAGGTACGTACAATCATACTTAAAATTTGAGAAAATAATCTTTACTGAACCATTGAAACAGCAATCTTTAACCGAAAACTATACGAACAAACCAATTTACGGCGATTTTAGACTAAATAATAATAAAAATAATAATTGGATGACTTGTATAGCGCCGTTTTTGTGCAAAATCACCTCAAGGGCGCTGTGCAAACTTATAATACATTTCTACAGTGATCTATGTTATTACTTAACTATTTATGGAGAAAATATACACTACAATACTTACCTGGTAGGTCACTTGAGATTAACACTTAATTAACATTATCTAATTGTTTATTGGCGAAATTTAGATACAGGAATGCAAAGCGGTTGAGTTAAAACTGTATTTCCCTATACTCTATCAATTACTTTCAAACCCTATTCTCTGTCAATGGCTAATCCGGTGTCTCGGTGACCTACAGGCAATAAAACCTAAACGTCTCAGACAGCCCCATGAGATGCTTAGAAGGCTCTTGAACTGATCAAATAATGGTCACAAAAACTATATCTTGGTAACTAAAGTGAAGGAAATAAATTACCTCCGGCGTGAACTATGCTAAAGGCCAATGTAGCTAAAATGTCACCTCCCTAGCTATAATCAAACTTGAGAGATGTATGAGAAAAAAATCAGAAAAATAAGTTTTTAATCTTTAAAACCCCTCACAACGTATTGCGAGAATTCGACCATAAACAATCCACTTAATTTGGTCTCCATGAACCATTTTTCAAATTATAAATATAAGTGTATTTTTCTAAACTTATCTTTTGACTTCTATCACTCTAACGGTATGCTTGAATGGCTATATATATTAGAATATTTAGTATCGAGGAAAGGGTGATAATTAAGAAACTGGTAGAAAATTTTTGGTTAGTTAATTTCAAGGACATGTAAGTGTGATAAGTAGTGTCTTATTAATATTGTAACATTAAGAAGACAATTAGGAATTAAGATATATATTTTATTACCAATGTGTTAACCGTGCCCGGTCTCGCCAAATTAAAAATAAACACTACCTAAAAACACTAATTTTGATTGTCTCTCAGTAACTGATTATTACTCCGGTTCAACGAACTCTAGAACTTTTGCATTGAATTTAACTGATATTTTCAAAATTAGAAGTGTTTGTGTGGAGAATTCAGACAAGTGATAAAGTACCTAACTTTAATAAAATTTTTTATTTTTTTTTAAAAAAAAGAAAGACAAACATTCCCGGGTTACGAATAACCTGACAATATTTGAAAATCTCCTACTACCACCACAGTAAGCTGAAAATGTTGCTTGTGTTGTGATGGAGGACTTAGCCAGCCGAGGAATTGAACACACTACGCCTGAGTGGGACCCAAGCGCGATGTCAACTCGGCCACCGACCGGTCAAATGAAAGAACCACATGTGATATATAAATATAGAAAATATATACTAACTTTGACGTATAAACATATTTTTAAATGGTCTTCTAATTTATTTATTTATTTATTTATTTACGCCCTAATGGGCTTTTACAAAAGTAGTTAACAAGTAATACAGTTGTGTTACATAGTTTACAATAAATTATGATTTTTGATTAAATTAAGGTAAATTCAAATGAATAGTGTGGATTACGTAAAGCTAAATATGTATTAAGGAACATATACATATAAAAACAAAAGTGTATTTACCACGGAGTTGTGAATTCATACATCTCAGTAAAATGATTAAAAAGATTTCGTTTTATAACTAATACGGAGTCTTTAAACATGTCTACAATATTCCCAAATTTATTGCCAAAATGATGTCTATTTATAGGTGTATGAGCTTCATAGTTGTTTTTAAAATTGTCACAGAAAAATGTAGCACTTTGCCTCGTATTTCTAGTCGGTACGTAAAATTTTATTTTGGCTAGAATTTCAGGGTTGTCAATGGAATTATTAATAAGTTTATTTAAAAGTACAAGGTCAGAGAAGATCCGCCTATCTGATAGCGTTATTAAGTTAAGTTGTTTCCTCAAAAGAACATAGTTAATATTTTGAATTGGAATATTCAGTTTAAAGTTAATAAATCTTAGAAATTTGTGATGTACCCTTTCAATATTGTCAGAATGCGTTTTATACAATGGGGACCAAATAGGCGAATTATACTCTACCTGGCTTCTTACTAAAGAAGTGTACAATTCTATAATTTACATCTTATTAAAGTCCGTAAACAAATTGACGTAAATATGAATCTGTACTTTTGGGGTTAATCAGAAGGTTTTAATTCAATTCTTACCTAATTTGGACCGAGTCAACATTTGACTTGCTAGAATTGAGATAATTGCCACCGCAACAGTAAAGTTGTAAAGTTAATGTTCAACAACCAGCTTTAAATTTATAAAGGGGTGAGTTAAGTTCTAACCAGGCCATTCAACAACGATTTGCCAAGTAATAACAGTTCTCACGGTCGGTAAATTAATTAACTCATAGTAGGTGTCAGAAGCAAATATACCCCAATTCAAAGATGGTATAAACCACTTGATGAAGTTAGGCGAAGTGGCTGTGGTAGGTTTTGTTGTAAAATAATAATGACTATATTCAAATACATACAATTTTTTTTTAACCTAACTTAACCTAACCTAACCTAACTTAACCTACTTAACCCAGTTAATAAAGTTTTTGTTTCATCACTTTCTATGTCTTTATATAACTTTTTAAAGATGTGATGATTTATCCGGTCACCATAGAAACCAACAGTATCTACATGATTTACAGAGATTAAAAAATATGCAGGAATAAGATACTTCATTTTGGGTACCTATGTTTCCTTGTAATGTCTGCTAAGTGGTATGTTTATTCCTTAGTTACCAGGTGACGTGTATATGTGTGTGTGTATAATGTATGTGTGGGTGTTTGTATGTATGTGTCTGTATGTATGCGCATTGAACAGTTTAAATTATTGACATGATGCCACGTTTGAATTTGGGCAGTGAATCCGAAAAAATGTTTATGTTAGAGTTAAGACAAATATTATTTAGAGAAGATGCTGCATTTGTTTTATAATTAAGCGTGTGGAATAGCACTGGATGTCGTGTACGTCTCAAAGGTATGTTAAAATTATTAAGGGACAGAAGTTCGGTACAGTCGATGTTATTGTTTAAAATTCTGTGTATAAGTATCGAGTCAGCTACTACTCGTCTTTGCTGCAAAGTTTCAAATGTACACTCAAAAAGTTATTGTTGAATTTTGAGGTAATATATTTTATAAATTTGTTTTGGATACGTTCTATACTACTCGTATCTATGTAAAGTTTATATTGTGGATTCCAAATTAGCGATGCATATTCCAGTGTACTTATGACTAATGCGAAATATAACATTGCGATTGTACTCGGATTACTGAATACTTCATTTACACGTAGCACGAAACCAAGCATTTTATACGACCTATTAACGATTTAGTCAATGTGCTTATTAAATATAAGTTTGCTATCAAGGTAAACGCCGAGGTCTTTACATTTCGTTTTTCTGTTTTATATTTTCATATACACCGTTATTGAACAGATGTTAGATATTCTTTGTAATTTGTTGTTGTTGTCAACTCCTGTCTGTTGTGAAGATTTAAAAACTAAATCAAAAAGGAACTTATTTTTAAATTTCCCGGAAACGGGTCGTTGAACCCATAGATTCTTTGAACGTAAGATTCGTTCCTGCTTGTTCTTGATAGATCCGGATACCCACCTGTTTGTTATCGTACCGTTATTTTTATTATTTCTGTATAAATATTACAAAACAGATACCAACATTAAGGGTGCCAGTTTTTACGTGATGGATGCTGAGCAAAAATAACCTAATTACTTTTTTAAAAAAATTATGATTAAAACGCCAATTTATTGTACAGAATAAGTGCTAAAAGACGTACCGTGAAAACTTGCAAAATTGATTTAATTTCTTTATAAACGAAGAGTGAAGAAAGTGTAGTCGAGGCGAAAAATACATCATTGCGTAAAAAAACTGAACAAAAACGTACCGATTCCATCTTTACGATTTCATAGCTGTTTTGGTCATGCATTTTCCATGTCATTAAGCATTGACGTTCGAAATATCGATTACATATTTTGTTTGTTCTTCTACGTCGCGTGTTGCATACCTAACTGTACAGATCTGGTCACCAAACACGGATTAGGCTATTTTGAGCAACGTTTCAATTGTGAATGGTGGTCTTACAACAGGTCGCTAATCTCAATAATCAGGGAGAGTATCTTCCACTATATATTATTTTAAATAAATAAATTGTGAAATAACACAAATTAATCAAATAAAATTTAATTGCGCACGCCGGAATTTGAACCCGCGACCTTCGGCTTGCTAGTCGAAAGCTTTACCCCTCTTACTCTTACCCCTCTACTTTATATCAGTGTATATCTAAGGGTTGTATATCTTTGCCATAGGTCATGCTTTAAAAAATCTGTTATATGCAAAATATCTTAAAGTCTTGGCTCTTACTTTTCTGTCAAGCCTAGTTTTATTTAATTTTATTATTATGAGAAATATTTATAAAATAAACAGAACTGTATTTTAATGATTAGCATTTTTCGGGCAAAAAAGCCTCAGGCCGCTCACAATATAATATTTTATTTAAAAACATTAGGTTATTTTTTTTACGATTAATAAAAACAAAACGTTTTGAAATATTATAAAACGTTTTTCAATTTTAATTTAAATGGGTTCTTCCTTCCACTGCCCCAAAATTACACCCCGCTTCGCAAAAATCTTCGAAAGAGGTTACCATAGTCCTGCTGTTTTTTTTGGAAAATGGGACTTGGACTTGTGACTTTTGGAGCGTGGTCTCATGGGTAAATAATAATTTTCTGGGATATGTAGAGTGTACGTGATGTTCCGCACAACTCCCGCTTGCCATTCTACGAGAATACACTTAACAATATTACTTTAAACTACAATAGAAGCACTCTGCTGGTTTTGCCTCATATGCTCAACTTATAAACCTCCACGGATGGTTTGATGGGTTCATTTTCCAAAAACGGTATCTCTGGAATTTCACAGCCCCATTGAGTAGGCGTCGTTTGTGTTTTCAGAATTACTGTTTCCCTCAGGTAACCCTTAATTTACACAATTCACCTTTTACCGAGGAAACCGAATCGCTTTTCTGAGTCCCTGATAGGTGTTTAAATTGTTGTGGCTGAAAACTCTCAACAAAGGGATTGATGTTCTTACAAAGTGGTATAAAAACATGTACATCAAGCTCCCTACCCTTTACAACATAACTAGTTGTACTTTAATATTTGTGTGTAACTAAGTTAAACATGTGAAGTTATAGTATATTGTTACCTCAAGAGGGAATTGAACAAAATGACAAAAGGTTTCAGTTATTGTTTTATTTTAATTACTATTTTAGTGGGTTCATTACGATGAAAGCATCCCATTGTTTGGTCATAACAATTCTGTTACTGATTTATTTTAATCTATTTTATTAAATAAAATACCTATTGTAATTTAAATAACCCCCCACAGAGTTAGAAAATAACTTTATCATAATTCGTATTTGTATATTTGTGAACATTGCGTTTAGGAAGATGATTTAGATTAGTAGAGTAAACAAATAATTAACTTTCCCAACAGTTCAGAAAAATTATCTTATGAAGAGTTCTCTTATTGAAATATTTAGGTAGGTACTGCAGTCTCCGCCTGTAATGAGGGATTGATTATTATCCGTATCCTTTATTTACAGTGGCAGTTTTCTCTGAAGAGTGTTTTTTCAATGAACTGCCATTAAAATAGATAATAAAATGAGACAAACATGAATTATAATTTTACCGTACTTTACAGTGCGCTATTCAAAATGTGTGCTGTCCGAATTAATACTGCCCTAATCCACCTGTCCGTATAAATACTGCCCAAGTCCTAAATGAATGAAGCGATTTGTGGAATTCTGTTCTGAGAAATATAAAAAAGACCCCTTGTGCTTCAGCGGTAAATCGTGCGAGTGCGCAAACCTCGGGTTCACCAATCACCAATTTTGTATGAAATAGTGTTTTGTAGGAATCAATAGATTTTTTTTCTTTGATTATTGTGTTTTAAGTTGTAACCAAAGTAGTTAATTACTATATATTTAATACGTTTTTTTGTAGATTAAAAAATAGAACAATTTTTTGTACAAATAGTTTTTCTATTATAAAACTATATTTTCATAATCTACAACCCTACCTTGTCGCTAGGCCGCTTATTTCTGGTACAGTGAAATAATGAAATTTCCTCAGATCTAGTGAAATTATGGAATTTTTTAATTTTTCTCGCTTTTTTTCAATTTTCCATTGAACTCTTAATGAGACAGGCCACGAACCACCCCTATTAATATACGAAGCTGGTTTTCAAAAAAGAGATGGGGAATTTTGCCTTTGAAAACTTTTTTTATTATTTATACCATCAAAAAATATTTCAATTGAAAAAAAATGTTAGAGGCAAACGACTAGAATTGTCAAGAAGAATGGAATATGACACATACGTGGGTGGAAGGATTCGAGGATATCCCAGGAAGGCAAGGCACAATAAAATACATGAGTTGGATTACGTCTTGACTTGGAATAATAAACACGTGGTACTTTTGGGAATATGTATGAAAGTGAATGTAGCAAAATAGTATGGCGTTTTATTCACTTTGCTTACATTTTGGAAAGTCGCGATGATATACATGCAAACGAAAAAAAAGTTACATTTTTTGAATGTAGGATTTAATTTTTGTTTTAATCTTTGTTTATATATGTGAACACACTTCTTTTCGATCTTCAAGATGGCAATTGAACACAACATTGTATTTTAAGTATTAATGTTTTGAGTGGAATAGTTCATCCTTATAAATAATCACTCTGCAAATGTGACCTTCTGTATTAAAAAAAATATAGCCATTTTTCCATCGTCTGAGATATTGGAGAATTTTATTAATTCAGGTGAGCATCTTAAGAGTTTAACAAAGATCAGCTTTACCCCCAGCTTTCTTTGTTCGAATTGTTTAAAAACTTCGATCTTGCCAAAGTTTTTAATGCATCAAATCTTTAAAAGTACGTGCACGTTTTAATTTTTAACGCAAAATAAAGGTCGGTTAGAGAAAATCTTTGACACATTATGAAGATCGAAAGAAACTACATTGTTAACATTATCTACCGCCCTGTGTTGGTTTAATTCTCAAGTTATTGATACGCAAGTTTATAAACTTGATTAAATATGTGTATATATATTTATCTTAAATTTTGGTTCATCATAAAGGCAGAGATCTGCTCAAGCTCTCAAGATATAATTATTATCAGTAAATATTTGAAAATATCAAGTCGTTTACTTTATAAATGCAATGTGCTAGAATTAAAACAAACCACAGAGCGGGTAGGTTATTTTATACCAACAGGGGAGATTGGATCCCTTTTTAGTGTATATATTATAATCATCATGTAAATAAAAGTCAATGAATTCATCAGAGTCTTTTTTATTGATAGACCTTTAAAATAAAAATAAAACATTTTGTAGTTTACTCGACATAAGATATAACTAAGTAACCAACTAACGCGGAAACATCGACTCTATTTGTTTACATTACAGGTACCTACTAGATTTCGTTAAATTTTATAATGTTCACCCCTACACCACTAAACTACTAATTAAAGCTAAAAAAATTAAAAGAAAATAGTTGGTTTTAGGTCACTTTATTGATAAATTTTATTGTCTATCGGTTTCGGTATACAAATACACATATATTCACAATTCTTAGTATGTTCCCCATTACTTCACTTATCCCAAGTTCCCCTCCACCACCTCTCTCCCACAACTGGCGCACTGTCCCACTCTAGTATTCTGTCTCTTTCTTTTGAAGTAAAACTTCTTTACGCGCGTCATGCATTTTCGAGGACCGGAGTTAAACCGACTCATGACCGTCACGAAAAACCGTGATCATTTGGTGGTGGGGGTACGGGACCCCCACCACCGCTCACCGTTCACTGTCGCTATCTCACCGTAGTCGCTTACTGAGGTGAGGGAGCCACTGACGAACGTTCTCTCTCTCTCTTCTCTCTTTTCCTCTCTCTCTAGCCAACGACGCCACGCCAGGCATCAGCTGCTTGCTTCGTGTACTGTGCGGTGAGTGTAATACGAGTGAAATACGTAATTGATTGTGGTTTATTCGATTTGGAACAGAGTTTTAGTGTCGAAATGAGTAGTGACGAGATAGAAGTGAGAAAAAAGAGAGAATGAAATGAAAAGAGTGAGAGAAGTTTCACTTCCGTCGTGCGTAGGCTTGCCACACACTGTATTTTTTTTGATAATGGTGTATATATATGTGTACTTCTGTATTTAATAGCATAAATTTTATAACTGTCCTGATGATGGTCTGGAGGTTCCGAAACAGTTAGACAGTAAAATTTATCAATAAAGTGACCTAAAACCAATTATTTTCATTTAATTTATTTTAAATGTCAAGTTACAATGTGTTTGCTTCTTTTGAAAAATTAATTAAAGCTAACTTGTTTCGGCCGCTGGAAACACTATCACTCGGGTTACTTTCAATGATTCGAAATACTTCATCCATCTCTCTTTTATTTCTTCCTCATTCGTCAACATCTTTCCATCTTTCGATTTTACCACTTTCATTCTTTCGTTTTCTGGACCACTCTGGGACCTTTTCACTTCCTTCCAATACAATTTAATGTTTTCTTGGAAGTGGTCTGTCATTTTGATTACTTCTTCCTCCTCCAGGCGTTCCTTTCGTTCTTTCACTCCAACTCATACTCTTTTCTTGCATTTCTTATACACACCTTTTGCTCGATCCCTTTCTTCACTGGAAGCACTGCCAGCCGCTATCAGATATAACATTGATAATAATATAACATAACATAACATAATATTGATATATTCAACACACCATCCACCAAATATAAACAAGTCATTACCCAATTTATTTCAGAAAGAAGAATATCAAATATAATATAATTTAACTATAGAAACTAAGTAGCTCTGTTTATCTTACCAAAGTTTTGTAATTTTCCATTATATTTTGCATGGTGTCTAGTTTCCACTTTATTTCGTTTTGACATTGTTTTTTTGTTTAAGAGGTTGCGTTTTATTATGTCTTATATTTTCTTTTTGATTTTGTTTTTTGATTATTTTTGATTTTGTTTTCTTTTTGATTGTGTTTTGTTCTTTGTAAAAAAATAAGAAAATAACATGTAAAGTATCGTATCTGGAATGAACGAAGTATGTATGTAGAATGAGTTAATGATGAATGTAAGTAAGTCTAAAGTAGTGGTGTTTGAAAGAGAGAGTATGAAAACAGTGTACAATATAGTTTTGAATGAGGAATACTTGGAGCAGGTAGATGAGTGCGTGTATTTAGGGAGTATGCTTACGAGAGATGGGAAGGCTGACAGAGATATTGAAAGAAGGGTACATAAAAATTAGTAATAAATAAATAGGGTAAATAAAAAGACAGGTAACTCCATTAATGGAGGACTGAACGCAGTTGGCGTTAACAAAAAATTGTCCAAAGAAGCAAAGTTAGCAGTCCACAATGGAGTGCCGGTACCTACCCTGATGTATGGAAGTGAGGCATGGAACTTGCAGAGAAAGGATGAAAGTGCAAGGCTGATGTAGGCGTAATGAGTAAGAACGGGACACTTAGATGATTTCGGCATGTAGAGCGAATGAGCGAAGAAATGAGTGTAAGGAGAATATACGATGTAAATGTGAATGGTAGCAGAAATCGGAGACGCCCGAGGAAGACATGGCACGACAAAGTGAATCAGATACTTCAATCAGGCCATGTCAAGAATTAGAATAATAGAAGAGTATGCATCAGATGATGTATGAATGTGAATGAGGTAAGGAGTGTGTGTCAATACCAAGTTGTTTGGAGGTCCGTCCTCTCTGCCTGCCCCTGCGGGGAAACGGCGTGATGGTTAGTTAGTTAACTTGTTTCAGACCTAATAGGCTTACTTTAGGTAGTTTGACGACAAATTGAAATATTTAAATCACAAGAATAGATATAAAAAATTGTGTCACTAAAAAAGACGATATGAAAATTATCCATTTGAATTATTTTCATAGCGTCCTTTTTTAAATCATCAATTTCCAACTTGGCGGTATGACGCGGCATAAATTTTAAAGTTATTGAAAGGAGAAATTATTGCAGACCCATAGAGAATCAAGGATAGTCTGAATTCTCGACAAATCCGTTTTTAAAATGGCAATTAAAATAATTTAGATAAAAAGATTATATTACAGGTAGTTGACGTATCGCTTGTCTGAATTCTCCCAACAAACACTTCCAATTTCGAAATAACTACACTTAAATTCAACGCAAAAGTTTATTGAACCGGACTTACATACTCACAACCAAATTTAGTATTTTTAATAATTCATAAATTGTCTTAAAAAATTCACAACATGTTTTCTATAATTTAAAAATTGTTTTTTGTTTCGTATATCTGAACGAACGAACAGTTTCTGCGTATTGTTATTTATGATCAGTGTATAATAAATTCCAGAAAAATTCCAGCTAAAAGATATAAATAACAAGGTTAATCAAAATTGGGAACCTTAATCTAAAATAAGTATTATAGTGTAGTTTTTTTCTTCGAAAACCTTCAGCAAGTGGGTAAAACGGAAAAAACATTTTCTCCTCTTTTAATGAAATATTTATATTATTCATCAGTTTCTATTATCTTCATTGATCGGGAAACAAGGTCAAATGAATAAATTTATTATTCGAGATATTTATCTGACTCGGTTCGGAACACTCGTTAAATCATTGTTCCATGAAAATTCTAGTTCATATTTGGGTTAATTGTAATCAGTATCATATGTAGATGAATTTTGAACTTCTCTTGCTCTCATATAAATTATACAGTGGCGTAGCGTTCGCTCAGGCAACCTGGGCAGTAGCTCGGAAGCCCTGGCTTTTTCCTATGTATTCAATTTTCCGTCAGCTGCGCTAACTCTGATAGTTTCGTAACGGGGTGGACGTATAGTTTAAACGCAGTAATTTCCCTGAAAGCTGAATTACCACTCTAATTCTCAAACTCGCTAAACAAGGAGAAAGGCCGTCATGATTAGTTGTTAGTGCTAAAGAGTTACAACATAATTTAATTCTTAGCGCAAAGAAAAATTATTTACGCTTCAATGTAATGCACATGTTAAAATGTTCTATTATTATGGCACTTTCTAATGACATTATTTTCAGTAGCTAGTATCGGATAGTGTCAGTTAGTATCATTCAATTCAATTCAATTCAATTCAATTCAATTCAATTCAATTTTGTTTATTCATTTCAAAAACATTACAAAATTGTTATAATAAGTATTCTTAGATTAATATTAACAGTGTGTATATCTACTATACCAGTGATAATAGAGATTGCCTTTTGAAGGAAGCTTCATTGATGCTAAAAATGTCGATATCCGAATTGATTCTGTTCAACAGCAAGATTGCTCTCCCCACAGGCATGACCATTGGCAAGTTAGTTCTGCAGGCCGGGAGATAAAATAGTCTATGTTGTCGGTGACGTAGATAACCATCGGGAACATAGAAATGAATGCTCTCCATGATGACTGAGTTTTCAAACCATCCACGAATCAGTCTAAAGAAATGTGTAGCAATGCGCACATCTCTCCTGACCCGTAGATAGTTCGATAATTCCGAGCATACCCAAAAGAAAGTCAGTGGGATAGAGCCACGGGTAGTAGCCATACTCCCTCATGTAAAGAAATCTCAAGAATTTCTTCTGAACTCTCTCCAACATGAGAGAATACTTTACCTGGTGTGGACTCCAAATCACCGACCCACTTTCAAGTCTACTCCTTACTAAGGAATTAAATAAAACTATAAGCACCCGGTTTTCTCTAAAATTCCTCGCAGTGCGTAGAACAAAACCCAGAATTCTAAGTGAAGTGCTACATGCCGCCTCAATATGAGCATGAAATGTCAGCCTACTATCAAACATGATTCCAAGATCCTTCATTGTCTAGACACGTTTTAAACTTCGGGCGTCCATTGTATACCGGTAATACCAGGTATGACTAGCCCTAGTGAATGACAAAATTAAAAAATTAGAAACATTAAACTCAATCCGATTTATTTTACTCCATTCAACAATTCTATCAATGTCTGACTGGAGTTGATTGTTGATTGCATTGCATCATATAGTATCACATAGTGTCAGCATAGGTAGATCACACAAATGGCATCAGAAATATGACGTTCCAAACTTACAGAGGGTACCGACTTTTAAGAATAAATTATGCAAAATAAAAAGTCTGTAATTTGAATCATCGGAACTATAACTTTCGTTATTAAAAAATGGTTCCAAAATTACTAAATATTCCCTGTTTTTTTAAAAAGAATAATTTGAAATAAAGCATTTTTTTCTTATAATCTAATCACTTTCCTTGTATTATATTCGATAACCGGACAAATCATCACAATGATAATTCATCATATCTTCAAAAAGTTTTATAAAGTCATGGAAAGTGATGAAAAAAAAACTTTATTAACTGGGTTATGTAGGTTAGGTTAAAAAAAATGTTTCATCGTTTCTAATTACTTTATATCACTTTTTAGAAGTGTGTTGAATTGTCACTGTGTTGAGTTGTCATGGAATCATTATATTCTTCACAGAAGGCCCTGGGGACTACGTCGTCTTTAAGGGTGACCGTTTAAATCATCAAAATGATAATTCATCACATATTTAAAAAGTTATATACAGTCATGGAAAGTGATGAAACAAAAACTTTATCAACTGGGTTAAGTAGGTTAGGTAAGGTTAGGTTAGGTTAGGTTTAAAAAAAAAATCATTTTTAATGACTTTATATCACTTTTGAAAGGTGTGTTGAATAGTCACTGTGTTGAGTTATCATGGAGCCGTCTTTAAGAATGCTGTGGGGTTAATTATTAACCAATATTTCAATTGCATTTTTCAATATGAATGGATGTAAAGTTATAGTATTCATATTCATCTTGATTTGTACAAGCAAACAGCATTGCCAGTGACGAAGAATTAACATAATATCTTGTATATCTAATAATAACAGTATAAAAAATATTTCTTCCCATAGACATATGAATTCATATGTCTATGTTTGTTCCTTTTTTTTCTTCTTCTAAAAATCTTCTGGTTGAGGAGTTTGTCCTACGTAACTGACTTATATTATGTTCAAGGTCTTAAATGTTTTCACGAATACATGAAAATCATGCAAGCATTTAAATTATCTTATTTTTACTTTTTTTGCATATTCCGATTCCTAATATAACACATTTCTATATTTACCTGCAGCAGTGATCAGATAGTACGAGAGTTATTCCCACTCCACTGACATAAATACTAATTCCTCTTTGATATTCCTGTAAACATCAACTGACATGATCTAAACTCGGGAGGCTTATGGATCAAATCATTTCACAGGCCTCTGTTTATAAACATCAAAAAATGAGACTATAACTGCGAAGTTTTTTGATAAATTACTCAGATGAAAATATACGCCAAAAAGATGAATTGTGTAAACGAGTACCGCTAATTGATTTCTCGGCAAATTTATCTTATTCATCGTAATAAATATTATGTCTAGAAAGCATGCAGATCAGCATAAACCAGATTTTTTTTCTATTATTATTTGGGAGGTGGGTTTGGGTAGGTACCGATACACCGGGAACCATTTTTTGAAAAAACAACACCTCTTCCACATGTCACACCAAGTGGTTGGCTACTTTTGGCGACTTAGCAGAGGTGCCCGGGTTCATGGGGTGAAGTTTGTCTAGGCATAGAGGCGTATGCGTCTACCCATCTACTCGTCGGGAGATACTCATTAAGGGAGGCCCTTTGACCTCTCCTACAGGACTATATCGACCCTTCACCTTGCACCGCAATGGGAAAAAAGGATTCATACGTCCGTCACTCTTGGACACACTGACCCCCAAATTCCTACATACCCCTCATACATTTTTCCTGCCCAGAGTTTCTTCTTTTTTATGTCCTTAAAAAGACCTTCTACACAACATCCACAAAGATGACAAAGGCCATTATTAGCTAATTTAAATATATATAAATTTTTCTTAAGAAAAAAATATTAATTTGGGTACAAACTTGAGAAATGCTTGTTCTGTGGATAAATAAAGATAACAAAAGTGATATTGTCTATTGACTCAGTTATTATGAGTAAAACTTTTTCCCAATAAGTTTTATCACAAAATGGATAAAAGCTTACCTCACGATTTTTTATGTTAATGGCTACGTAAAGAGAAATAAAGTTTACCTTATTTTTTTTGTTTAATATCTGCAAAGTGTTTCTAAATTATTAATCACATTTGAAAAATCATACATATGCACAAACAGGAAACTCGTTAGTGGGTCTCAATAAGAACTCGGAAAGGGTGAGCTCCAGTGTTAAAAAAATACGCACCGTTTTTATTCTGACTAGAATTTTGAAACAATGTTGAGTTTACAATATCTTTCCCACAATATGGAATAAAGATTTAAAAATTAGATTATCTATAGAAAAAATCAACCAATCTGTAGCTTTGTGTATTTTCTACAGTTCATTAGAAATACTATCTATAATAAGCTACCATAATACGGGCATGGGACTAGTATGGTGACTGTAGAAACAAAAAACTGTAACCATTAAATTTTTTATGAATAAAGAAAAAGAAAAAAAAAAAAAATATATATATTCACTTTTTTACTTTTCTCATCAAGCGGCCAATAAAGCATTTAATCAACAAAATTTTATCAATTATTAGTAGCCGCAATATCTACATAACTATTCGGATGTCCCAGAATGCACTTAAAACTATGTCGAGCTGAATTAGTATAATAAAAGAGTATAATTACGACAATAAATCTCACAAAAACACAAAATATCCTTAAACCCTTGCAATAGATAAATGTGTTACATAAAAATGTCGTGATTGTCGAATACTTCATTTGTTAGCAAACTTAACTGTGGAAAATTAAGCAACACAGATACGAGCAAACGTGTTTACTGTCCCATAATAAAAGTCAACAACTGAAAACTCACCTGCAAATGCTGAAACTACTGAAACGTATTCATTGTTCAACCTTTCGTGGAGCTTTGGTGAAGTTTGCAAACGATGAATGACTTTGCTGGACTCCTGGGACTCTTTTGTTATACGAATAAAATGGTATCAAGAACAGGGACACGAATTACAAAACAATCTCCACAACTCAACTGTCAACATGAAGTCCGTGTAATAATTTAGCATTTGTATTTGGTACCTGTAGTTAATGAAGGACTCGGACTTGCACAAATAACATGTTTCTGTAACATATTTGTATCCTAACTAGCCTGCACTTTGCATTGAAAACCACAGTGCCATTTGCAGTTTAGATTTATTTCAGTAGTTATAAAATGTTTTGTTTTCTTCCCTGGCGTTCTTTTCTTATGGATCGTCCAATTTAAATAATGGAATATTAAACTTTCTATCTCAATAAGATCTCGTAAGTCATTTTCTTGTCTCTGCATTCCTTTATTATTAACAAATATTTTGAATGCTAACAACAGAACAAAAGTGTATCAACTGCCCAAGAATCACAAATTTCGGGAATGTAATGAAGCAGATGTTGGCGAGGGAAGTAGATTGGGAGTAGGAAGTTTAAGAAATATCTGGAAATTCAGATTTGATTACTAAGCAAAGATAAAGTCTCTTCGAATAAAGTTTCGGTTCTGAATGGTTGTACCTGATAAGAGCGGACTCATTTAGAAAATATTTTTTTTTTTTTTAAAAGAAAGACAAACATTTCCGGGTTACGAATAACCTGACAATATTTGAAAATCTCCTACTACCACCACAGTAAGCTGAAAATGTTGCTTGTGTTGTGATGGAGGACTTAGCCAGCCGAGGAATTGAACACACTACGCCCGAGTGAGACCCAAGCGCGATGTCAACTCGGCCACCGACTTTACGGGTGATATTTATATTTGGTATAATGTGTAAATATAAAAAAAACTGACGGCCTCTTTGTTCGAGTGGTAAGGATCTTGATCAGCAATTCGTATGTCGCTTGTTTTAATAACGGCGTGCACAAGTAAACTTTATTTACTGAATATTTCACAATCTCTATTTTATTTCAAATAATAAATAGTAAACTTGCGACACGTTCCAGAGTGCAAGATACTCTCACTATCGTCCTTATGTAAGACGGCCATTCAAAATTGACGTTGCTTGAAATGGCTTTAGCCGTGTTTGGTGACCATATTTGAGTAACCGGGCATCTTCCTCTACCCCATCTCCTTCCCCTCCTCACCACCTTCAGACTCACAACATACCCAGAAAAAACTGAGTATTGTTAATTTAATACGAACATCTTTAAATTATTTGTTATCTCGTTATAAACGGGATTGCAGGTCGTTAACGAATGTATTAGTAGGTTTCCTGTTAAACTTTTAGTAAAACAGTAATTCATTATCAGGATATCGGATTTCTATAAATTGTCAAGGCAACAACACGTGCATGAAAACGTCCCGATGTTCCGATATATGAGGAAATTACTATTATTTTATCAAGAAACGGTCTGCAATCCCGTTTTTAACCGGGTTACGAATAATTTGAGATTTTTAATAATTTAGCTATACTCATTTTTCTCTATGTACCCCAATTGTGGATGCCATGGTCTCGCTGACTCCAGATGGTTTGAAAAAGTTGGGATTCTTGTGCGGCAATTACATTTAAAAATTTAAGTCACAACTGTCACAAGTCATTTAAGTCACAACTTATATGTCAACACATATAATAATTTTAAAAAATTCCCCTGCCATAGTTTTAATTGGCAAATACAAAAGCTATATCAAAGAAAACTTAGTTTTCGTCAATTGAGACCATCGTGATGTGGGTAAAGTGATGAGCAAAGAGGTAAAGTAAAGCATGCAATTAAATTGTGTAGGGAGTTATGGGTATATTGTTATTTTGTGTGAAACTCTAAAACAAATATGTCAGTAAACGCCTATTTATCGCCACTGAATTTGGAAAAACAACTGAAACGCAAATTTAACTGAAGTTATGAATCCAATGAAAAAGGGTGAATAGAAGAAAGTTTTCAATTTACTAACTTTCCCAAAACAAGTTGCCTGTTAAATTCGGTAAATAAATATGAAAATTAGAATCGTTCGAGAGACACGGGTTAGCAATTAGGTCAGAAATTACGTAAGAATAGATTTAAAACCTTTTAGAAAACACACTATATTCATCAATAATGTGACATTAATTAGGATAAAAAATGAACAACGTGCATGGCTGGGCTGACAAAACGGAAGAGAGTTTATTACGTATCAAAGACAAGTTTTCCATAGACAAGTTAAGTTTTTATAAGTATTTAAAGACATAGTATTTTAAGCATATTATAATGACGGCCGGCATAGTCCAGTGGTAACGCATTGGACTGCCATTCCGAAGGTCGCGGGTTCGAACCCGGCGTGCGCAAATAAATTTTATTTGATTAATTTGTGTTATTTCACAATTAATTAATTAAAATAATATATAGTATATTTGCGGCACGTTCCAGAGTGGAAGATACTACCAGTATCTCCCTGGTGTAAGACCACCATTCAGAATTGAAACGTTCCTCCAAATGGCTTTAGCCGTGTTTAGTGACTAGATCTGAATAGCCAGGTACTTCCCCACCTTCCTCTTTCCCTTCCCCACTTACCTTCAGCCTCACAACATCCCCCAATTGGGGATGCCATAGTCTCACTGGCTCCAGACGGGAGCAGTTGAGACTCTTGTGAGGTATTCACTATAAAAAATTAAAAAAAATAACACCACCTTTTTTGATCACTTTTGTGTTTGGATAATACGAAAGTTAATAACGTGGATCGCAATTATCAATTGCTCTAAAACATTATATGCTTCTATTCATATCTTACGGAACTAAAATCAGGGACTGTACTGAAAAGTGAAAAGGTAGATAGTCAAAAATTAAAAATATCATTCGAAAATATTAAATTATACGAAACAAGCCATTATTAAAGCCCCTTAGAGAAAGAATATAAAATAAAAAGCGTCCGTTCCCTCGAGACTTATGAAAATGAGAAAGACGACGTTAACGTTTTCTTCATCAGTAAAGAAGTTGATAACCGCTTGGTTTTATATCCCTAGAACGTGGAACGACTTGATATTTTCATCTGTATAGTCTTTGCTTTCTAAAGAGACTTTCCAGTACTTCAAACCGGTTAAAAGTTAAAAGCACTTAACACGAAAAATATTGCACAGAAAGGATAATTAGCGAGGAAGGATTTTCCGCGTTTTTTAAGCTTTTCTGAAGTTTTTTACCTCGAAACACATTATGCATTGAATGTATAATTAGCTGAAATAATTATCTATCCCTCTCTAGAATTTGTAAACTCTCTCTTTCTCGGTCTTCTTAATTGCTGAATAAGAAAATATTAGTAAACTTTTTTCGTTGAAGATACGTTTAGAAACTTAAACGCCAGTTTAACACGTAATTATTCATTGTATGTTTTTCTTTATTCTTTTCAAACTCATACAACTACTATAATTAAATTGAATACTTTAATTTAATTTTAATTTTTTTTAAAAGAAAGTCAAACATTCCCGGGTTATGAATAACCTGACAATATTTGAAAATCTCCTACTACCACCACAGTAAGCTGAAAATGTTGCTTGTGTTGTGATGGAGGACTTAGCCAGCCGAGGAATTGAACACACTACGTCTGAGTGGGACCCAAGCGCGATGTCAACTCAGCCACCGACCGGTCTAACTTCTATTTACAGTTACGTTTTGACGTGGCATCATCTAATTTTGCAGTGGCAGTTTATGATCATAACATGCTTATGTACTTCTTCTCCATATTATCTTTGACGTAAGACTTTCACGAGGATTATCACTTTGACAAGCCCCCTTCCACTCTTGATGTCAATACAGCTCTGGAAGTTTTGAGACAAAAAGTTGACCACAACCTCGAGAAGGTTCGTGCATGGGGTAAGGCTAATCTGGTCAGTTTCAACGTCTCCAAAACCCAAACGTGTCTGATTTTGGCAAAAAGGGAGATAATATATATATATATTAAAAATTTATTATTTAATAAATGTTTACATGTTACATTTTTTGACATTTTTTAACTACCATACTAGGCCCGTGTTGTGGTAGTTATACATGAAATAATAATAAAAATAACATAAAAGAACTAAAAAATACTATTTTATAGAAAAATAAGTATGGAAGTATGAATCACACATGAAATTATAATAAAAACAACTTAAAAGAACTAAAAAATACTATTTTATAGAAACATAAGTATGGAAGTATGAATCACACATGAAATAATAATAAAAACTAGCAGTCTAAAACCCGCTCCGCGGGTTTTTTGCTACTGGACCCTGCGGGCGGCACTTGGTTGAGCTTCGCCCAGTTTAAGTGATACTAACAACAGTTACATTTAATAGGTACATATTAGGTCATTCACAGAAAGAGGGTGAGTATATATTGTAAATAGATTATTACAATATAGCACCCCTGAGGTGATATCTCACAAAAGCGGCGCTACACCAATTGTCCAATAAATAAATAAATATAATGTTTACATTTTATTGCGTACATGCATTGATATACAACGGAAATAGATAAAATAATGTAATCTTTTTAAACTTTATTTCAAACATAAATAACTTTGTTTACATCACTTTATTATATACAACCACTACATGTTTCATGAACGAAGTTCACCTCATCAGGGGTAAGTATACTCCGAAGTCAAAAATTAAATATGGATTACAATTGGAAAGAAGAAGTGGAAGGAAGGGGAAGAGGTTAGAGTGGGCGGGGTTTATCAGAATTAGGAATTACAATATCGTTAGACGGAAAAGACCAGTTGAGTGGGAAAATATTTAAAGATAGTTATTAAAAAAAAATCTTGTTAATTATATCTGATTTCATAATAACAGGTTTTCTAATTTCTAAAAATTTAAAATTATTCAATTGCGAAGCTTTATATCCTGTGTGAAGTATTTTAAGACCTGAAAAAACAAATGGCATATAACTATAAAACAATATATTCATAAAACAAATAGCATTTAATAACGGTTATTCTAAAAAATTGATAGTTGAAATACTAAATAAAAAAATTAAAAATGATCTCTGCAAATGGTATATTTACCCTATTTCTAAAGATAGAAATAAACAATGGCGTAGAATTCTATTTGTGGATAACGATATTTCCAAAATTATAAATAAAAACATTCCTGGTACTTTCAACCGGCGTTTTACACTACTAACAAAATGAAGATATATACTCTTAATAATAAACATAGCGATAAATCAAACAAAAAATCGGGAGTTTATAAACACAATTGGGATGATTGTAATTTCTTTTATAAAGGTAGAACCAATAGAAACGTTGAAGTCAGAACTAAAGAATATCTCGGAGCTCTAAATGGAAATAGTGAATCTGAGTTTGATCATCTTTTGAATAATGACACTGGTCTTTCCCATCTAACGATATTGTAATTCCTAATTCTGATAAACTCCGCCCACTCTCACCCCTTCCCCCTACTTCCTTTTCTTCTTTCCAATTGTAATCTATATTTAATTTTTGACTTCAATGTATACTTACTTCTGATGAGGTGAACTTCGTTCATGTAACATATAGAGGTTGTATTTAATTAAGTGATGTAAACAAAGTTATTTATGTTTTAATAAAATAAATAATGCCATCACAAAGTAATAAGCTTCCAGAAGAAATCTTCATATTAAACGCTTGTTAATGGTCAAGTAATTTTGCGTATTGTTAGATGCATATTTAAATATTCGCGCTAGTCATTTGGTTCGTTCTTATACCGCCAGAGGGGCAGAGTGGTCGAAGTTTGCCTGCAGACCCCCTATTCGGGATTTACCCGAAACATACGATTTGAATTCGACCAATCAGAGGGCCTAGATCAAGGCTGCCCAACCCCAGGCCCGCGGGCCACATTGTGGCCCCTGAAAGAATTATAAGTGGACCGCGTGAACCATTTTCAAAATACCCGCCAATTTGAAAATTACTTAGATCGAAAATATTTTCGTATCATTACATCATCCACCAGGAGGCGTTGTGTGCAAAGGATAAGAAGTTGAATGATATAATGGAGCCGGAAGTTCGCTGCATAAATTACATAGTTCAAAAGCTCTTTATTTGAAGAAGAAATCAGTGAATTTATAGAGTAACAACTGTATTGCGCTGTGCGATGGCTTTCAAGGGGTAGCATGTTAAAACATTTCTTCATCTTGAGAGAGCAGGTGTTGGAATTTTTAGAAGAAAAGGGGGCGTTACCTTTGGAAAGTGATTTACTTAAGAATAAATACTGTTTGAGAGATCTCGCATTTCTTGTTGACATCACCAATTATCTCAATATTTTAAATGTCAAATTACAAGGCAAAGATTGTTTACTTCCTACTATGTTTAGCCAACGAAAATATTGATCTTTTTCCCATACTCAGAGATTTAAAATAGAAGCTCAATATTGCCACCATAAAGTATGAAGCTAAAATTAGATGCTTATTACAGTCGTTTTAAAGCAGATTCCAGGACTTTGAAATTACAAAACAAAATTTACAAATTTTTGTTAACCCTTTCACAATCAGTTTGACTGAAATAATTAAGTTATCCTGCCAATATCCAGTTGGAACTCACTGAACTGCAAAATCATTCTGCACTGAAAAACCTTTTTGCAGAAAAAATATTTTCAAAGTCACAAACTTCTTCAGAAGAATTTGGAGATTTCTGGAAATTGGTGCCAAAGGAAGACTGGCGTTTCAATTTTTAAGTAATTTTGAATCAACGTATGTTTGTGAAAAGTTTTTTTCTAATCTTAATTTTGTAAAAAATAAATACCGCACATCTCTAACTGAGCAACAAATGTCTGATTTGTTGCTATTGTCAACATCTGAACTGACTCCTAAAGTAGGAGAATTATTAAAACAAAAACAATGTAAAAAATCACATTGATTGTACCAATTACTTGGATTTAGATTTTTGTTACATAAAATGTTGTTTCGTTATTTGGCAGTGGATGCTATTTATTTTATTATTTTAATAAACCATAATAAAATTTCCATATGTTTATTTGTTTGTTGCATAAAACAAGACATTATTAAGCTTAGGTAACAAAAATAGGAACCTTCAGTAGTCAGTGGCCCGCCAGTGACTTTTAAATCGGGAATTTCGCCCAACTGTTAAAAAGGTTGGGCAGCCTTGGCCTAGATCGTCCAGACGCTAGCGTAATAATACTATCAGATAACTTAAAAGAACTAAAAAATACTATTTTATAGAAATATAAGTATGCAAGTATGAATCATACATGAAATAATAATAAAAATAACTTAAAAGAACTAAAAAATTCTATTTTATAGAAAAATAAGTATGCAAATTTGAATTATACATGAAATAAAACTAAAAACAACATATGACTATCTGGTGCTATTTTATGGAAGCACCCTATCCAATAAAGACTCCATTGAGATTCTTGGAGTAAGTATATCAGACCGGCTCAAGTATCGGGCTCTATAGAAGCCCGAGAAAATCTGACTTCCAAGAAACTGGGCGTCTTGTATAGGGCTGGCAGATTCTTCAATAGTTACTAGCTGCTAACACTATGCAATTCTCAAGTACGCCCAACAGTTGAATTTGGAAGCCACCTCTAGCTGGAGCCCCACAATACCATATACCTACTTGATCTGTGCAAAGGAGGGCAGTCCGTCTGATTGACAATCCATTGTTAACATACCGATTGCCATCTCTAATGCACAGACGCCATGTCGACATGCTGAGTCTGTTCTACAAGTATTTTAATGGAGCCTGATCTAAGGAGCTAGCCGCATTGCTACCCAGCCTTTACACTTAGAAATAATTAAATATATTTATCCTTATCTTAGACGAAGCTTTTTTCTAAAAAAGTAGTTGTATCTCTAATGATTTTCGCTATGTAAATGTGTACGAATTCATTATAAACATTAAAAAAAACTTGTAAACTGCGCTGTAACCCGCCACAATCCAATCAGTAGGGAAAAGAAAATTAATAATACTTGTTAAACTTGTCGTTTATTTTTAAATGAAATCTGTGGGATGACGGTATATGACGCCATGCATTCAAATTCACTTTGCGTGTATAAAAAAGGATTCTCCATTGCGATTCAAGATTCAATGCAATTTGTTAGAAGGGTTGCATGTTCCACAAGGCTTTTTATATTTGACTGTGTCTCCTAAAAGCTTTTTAAAAGCTTTCCAGCGTGATGGAAAATGAACGCACGGATTATATTTGGGGAGAGTCAAAAATAATTGGTTTTCCAATTCCGAGTAAAACCTAATATAACAAAATAGATATTTTATACCTATGAGTATTTAAAAATATTCAGAATTTAATGTGCGAAGATTTCGGTTTCTTTTTAACTGAGATCATCTGGTGTATTATATCAAATGTACAGAGTTTTAGAATTGGTTGTTTCAAATAAGTTGAACAATTCATCAAATTTCAATGTTGATTTTCAAGTTCTGTTTAATTTTTACTCAAGTTTTGTTATTGTATCATTATTGGCCAGTTGTTTCACAAAACTCAAATAATAACCGAACTTTAATAGAACCCTCACAGAACTAGAAAATCAACATTTAAATTTGGTGAATTGTTAAAATTCTTTGAAACAACCCATCCTTATTCTTCCGTATATTGTAACACTAAAAACATTAGTAAACGCTCGGTGTTTCTGTAAGCGCTGAGAATATTTTATTTTTTTTAAGTTTTTGACGCGCGGTGAATGTTAATGTCGTTCTTCTCTTTGAAGCTCTTATTTAGTAGCATATTGATTTAACTTCAACCATAATAAATACATTATTTGAATGCTAATAATAAATATTTTAATATAATAATCAACGGGTGAAAAAAAAACTAAAATAAATATCGGAATTCTCAATAGGAAGAAATTGCTTTTATAATATTCTACCTCCGGGATGTTATCGGGCTGTACCTAACTAAAGTCACAACCCTTTTAGCTGTTTTTTTTTCTTTCCGGTAGTTCAATAAAAATTTGAAATGTTATTTTACTCGTCTAGTAATAATAATATTATTTGGAAATTTTTATAGGGCCTATCTTTATTAAGCTCATCCCAACGGTGATGTATTGTATCGAATGGACTACGTTATCTAGTGATTCCTACCAATAATTATGTAAAATCTCATCATTTAAATGTTTTAGCTTGTTTTATATTTTTAATAGTTATTCACTTATTGAACCATGACCTACAAGTCGTTCCGAAATTTCGTCTTAAATCCACTTGCTAGTCATATTCTTGATGCTTCGTTAAATTTTGCAACTCCTTTATCCGTCCAACCTCTCAAGGTATCGTAGTCTAACGCCTAACCTAACGTAACCTAACCACCAATGTTTCAAAGTGATCTTATTAATTGCACTTACGTCAGATGCATCCCGGGAACCATTCATTGGATGACCAAAACATCTGTCAAAGGTCACCCCAAGTGGTTCGCTACATTTGATGACTTAGCAGGGGTGCTCGTGTTCGTGGGGGGGAAAGTTTATCCAGGTTGTTTGTGGCGGATGCGTCTTCCCACCAACTGCGTGGCAGACCAGATCGCAAGAGACTGGTTGAGGGAGACTTTTTGACATCTCCAGTAGGACTTTCTCAGCTCCTGGACACACTGACCTCCAGACTACTACCTACCCACCCCTCATGCCTTTTTCCATCCCTGAACTTTCACTCTTTTCTTCCCTAAAAACACTCTCCAAAAAGCATCCCCAAAGATGACATAGGCCCTGAGCGAAATTACTTTTCTCAGTGCCTCTTGTGTGGAGCTAATATCTGCCCATTTATATACACATAATTTTATCGTCATGTTTATACACTATATAGCATAACTATTCATTCATTTATTTAGTCACGTTTTCCATAAAACGGTAAAGCACCAATTTATTATGGAAAAGATTACAAACTATGTTCTATTTGTTACCATGAAACATGCAGTTGCCTAGTATGAATGCTAATTTAATGTATCAATCCTGTGTAAATGCATTGTAATTAAATTCCATGTATTTTATAAAATAAAAAACGAAAAATTTCATTAAATATTTCACGTTCATCCTGTTATTTTGATAAAAGCGCAGTTTCGTCATAGTTTTTAGCGTTTTTGTCATGTCCCACGATTTTGATTGGTTTTTCATAATTACGTTTTGTAGAATATTGGAAAGAAATATATTTGGTTATTAATGAGCTTTATTAAGTTAGTTAAATGTAGCAGTAAAACCAATATACATTTTTCATCAATTATTTAGATAAAAGGGGAAGTATTTGTTTTACCACGTCCTATTTCTGCACTCTTTTAAACAAGTGGGTTTTCGAAATTAATTAATTAATGAGGTACATTAGATTAATTTTGTGTCTTAAATAGCTAACATAATATAAATTGGAAAACTTACAGTTCGTACATAGATTCGGACCAACATTGAAAAAAATCGAGTTTAACATATAATTCGTTAGTTCCATTCAGTGACCATATATTATAAGATTACTATACAGTTTTTTATTTTATTTTTATACGTAACTGAAGTGCCCCAACAACAATCTGTTTGACGGCCTCCGTGGTTGAGTGGTTAGGTCCTTGACTAGAAAGCCAGAGGTAGCGAGTTCAAATCTAGTGTTCTAAAAAAAAAATATTTCATAAATTTGTGTTATTTAACAATTTACTTATTTAAAATAATACATAGTATATTTGCGACACGTTCCAGAGTGAAAGATACTCTCAGTATCGCCCTGGTGTAAGACCACTATTCAAAATTGAAACCTTGCTTGAAATGGTTTTTTCCTGTGTTTGGTGACCAGATCTAAATGGCTAGATACTTCCCCACTTTCCTCTTCCCCATCTCTTTCCCCAGCAGCTTCACAAAATGCCCCAAATGGGGATGCCATAGTCTCACTAGCTCCAGACGATTGGGAGCAGTGATTGAAGATGTCCACTTAAAAATCCACTGTTCGAGGAACGAACAAGGGTTGGGATAGTCGTACTTGAAATCGCTATTCCACACAGATAAAGCATAAATGAAGTCCATGGCTTGTGACAGGCGAATGCGAAAACACAATTCGTAAGGTTAATTCACAATCAACTTACCGGGTGGCGAATGAAATCTGCATGGTGAGACTCATCTGTCGGCACTGAGACGGTGATCGTGGTTCATTAGCACTCGTTATTTTAAATTAAATTGCGATAAAATAGTATTAAGTAATTATTCCGATAGATAACCGGCGATGGTGTACACATGGGTTTTGACAGGACGAACGGTTTTTGTGCGACTGTTCGGCTCACGGCCCTCCGTGGTTATAGCTGACGTGTGCGAATTTAAACTACACAGTTCAAATTCTGACCATACGATTGGTTAGCACACGGCCTGTCAAAGCAAACGTCGTGACGGAACATCCACATTACTACTCTTCATTTGCATTATGGGCAACGGAGACTGCATATTATAGTACTTAGTTCCAGAATTTCTGCTAAAAAAAATTCCGACTTCCAGTAATCTGGCATTGATTGAAAAAGTGAAAGTGAACGGAATGGAAAGAATAAAAAATATAAAAATGTGTACAAATTTTGAGGAACAAACTCAACTTCATTTAATTCAAGCTTTAATTAGCTCAAAAATCAAACAAAAGTTAAATTAAATTAGAGGAAATCGCAAAGAAAAATATTGAGCGAAAAGTTAATATTCCAATGCTTAAAATAATTATATTATCACGATTAATTAGTTAATTCAGAGTTTGAGAACTTTGCTGTCTGGACAAATTGAGTTATAAATCTGAATAAAAATATTATTACAATGCAAAAAAATTATGTGAGCTTTTATTCAGAAAGTTTGGGTTACTTTAATTTGAATCTTAAAATTTAAGCTCAGTTGATTTTTTTTTATGTGAGAAGTTTGGTTATTACCAACCCATATTTAATGAGTTCGACTAGTGGACGTTTTAAATAATACTTTTTTTTCATTCATTTTCATATGAATGATTAAAATAGGATATGTTCTATTTAGATACCAATTTTCGCCAATTATTATCGGTGGTTTCATAATTCGATCTACGGTGATGTATTCGCACTTTAAGTGAAATGACACTAACGACACTGACGGCCGGCGTGGTCTAGTGGTATACGCTTTTGACTACAGATCCGAAGGTCGCGGGTTCGAACCCGGCGTGCGCAAATAAATTTTATTTGATTAATTTGTGTTATTTCACAATTAATTAATTTAAAATAATATATAGTATATTTGCGGCATGTTCCAGAGTGGAAGATACTCTCAGTATCGCCCTGGTGTAAGACCACCATTCAGAATTGAAACGTTGCTTGAAATGGCTTTAGCTTTGTTTGGTGACCAGATCTGAATAGCCAGGTACTTCCCCACCTTCCTCTTCCCCATCATCCCTCCCCTCCCCAATACCCTCAGCCTCACAACATACCCCAATTTGGGGATGCCATAGTCTCACTGGCTCCAGACGGGAGCAGTTGGGACTCTTGTGCGGTATTACATATAAAAAAAAAAAAAAAAAAAAAAAAAAAAACTAAACTGCGCTATATAACTGTCATGTATGTATGCATGTATTGATTATAAACGCTTTAATGGGCTTTCACATGACATGTAATTTCACTGTTTTGCTGTAAGATACAGTGACAACAAGAGTTTATTTAATGTAAAATATAGAGAAACTTAAAAAATGAACATAATACGTCGTAGATATAAAGTACCATTTAAATGAATAATAATATATAAGAGGAGAAAGAAAAGAAACAAATATATAAAAAAGAATTCAGAAACTGCAGATGGCATAATATTATAGGTTCGTAATAGATTATTTACAAGTGAACAGTGAGAAGAATATAAAATAGATGTGATACCTCCTATGCGATGCTCTTAAATAAAAATATAATGGTACATAAAAACATCATTCAGGCATTTCTTAAATACAGGGTTTTCCAATAAGAGGTGTTATTTTAAATAGCCCGCTATTTCGGTAGATGTTATTTTTGAAGCTGTCATTTTTTGATATTTGACAAGTAGAAACAACGCTTTTAATAAAAATGGAACGATACAAGCTTCAATAACGCATTGAAATTATTAAAATTCACTTGAGTGAATCAAATGCAAATCATCTTGAATGATGAGGCCCATTTTCACATCGGTGGCTTCGTCAACAAGCAAAATTGTCGCATCTGGGGCTCTATCCTCAACGTGTGACTGTTTGGTGCGGTTTATGGTCCGACGGAGTCATTGGACCTTACTTTTTCGAAAATGAGGTAGGAGCAACAGTTACGGTGAAAGGATTGCGCTATCGAGAGATGATTAATGATTTTTTATGGCCGGAATTGGATGGTATTGATCTGGACAACGTTTACTTTCAACAAAACGGCGCTACGTGCCACACAAGCAACGAAACCATTGGTCTTTTTCGATTGAATATCAAAATCACACCTCTTATTGGAAAACCCTGTACTAGTAAACTTATATTAAATATATTATTGTAGAAAGCAATCACTTTGTGGTTTGACATATTTAATAAAATAAAATAAAATACTTTTTGTTTTAAGACCACGAGTTTTTTATATTTTTTATAACCGAGCGGTTTCGCTTTACTCAAGATGCTTGAGTAAAGCGAAACCGGTCGGTTATAAAAATTATTAAAAACTCGTGGTTTTAAAACAAATAGGATTTTATTTTATTATATTAAATATGTCGATAAATATGTGATGTTCCAATTTTTAGTACCTTCCCAAAATATGAAGTCTTCTCTAGTGAAAAGTATCTGAGAAGAATCGTATATATGAATATAATGATTAAATGAGCAAAGAATTTTTTTTTATATGTTTCACGAAGATTCCATGCGGGGATCGGTGTACAAAAAAGAGTCATATAAAGCGCCTTTTTTATAAAGTGGCATACAGAGCTCCGGGCCGAAAAGGCCCCTTTCTCTTTCATCATGAGTTTAAATTAAGGTTTTTGGAAAATTAGTACTTGTAGCTGCGTGTGTTCCAACGTATTCATTATTTTTCTGATTTTATTTAGTTAAAAGTTTTTGATTATGTTTTATATCTATTACCTAATATATGTGTACATTTACGACAGTGGGAAACAGCACTTTGCCTTGCTTAGGCCTGGTTTTTTTTTAATGTGAAACCGCACAAAAGTTCCAACTGCTCCCGACCGTCTGGAGCCAGTGAGACTAAGGCATCCACATTTGGGGTATGTTGTTTGTTTGACGGTAGCGAGGAGGGGAAGAAGACGGGGGAGTACCTGGCTATTCATAACTGGTCTACAAACACGGTCAAAGCCATTTCAAGCAACGTTTCAATTCTGAATGGTGATCTTACACCAGAGCGATAGTGAGAGTATCTTCGATTTCGGTAAGTGCAGCAAACATATTCAGTATATATTATTATTTTAAATGAGTTGATTGTGAAATAACACAAATTAATACAATTAAATTTAACTGCGCCATCCGGCTTGCTAGTGTTCGAATCTAGTATATGTGATGATGATGATGATGATGATGATGACGATGATTGTGATGCTGTGATAATATTAGCAAGTGAGGGGAAAATTTTGTGCACACGCAAATGGAATTCGAATATTCGAAAACAATTTACGGTTATTAGAAAAGTTTTGCAGATTGTTCACCTTTTTAATTTTCATTAGAATTTCTTTTTTTGAAGTCTATTATAAAAATTGAAACATGCTGTAAGCAAGCAATTCTTCTATATGAGAACTGTGTTTGACTCAACTCTGCTTTGCAATACATATAAACCTTTTTCATTAGATTCTCGTTATATGCGGGAAAACGTTCTTAACAGGTTTGCTATAAACGAACATGACTGTATTACGAGACTGAAAAGGGAATTTCACTACAAATAAATATATTTAGACTGTTTAATTAGGGCTGTACAAAACACTCGCTATAACTGGGGGTGAATGCTTCAAAGAAATTCTTGTAAAATCAATTTACAACTGCGCATTTTCAGTGAATAGTTCATTTTATATAATATATGTATCTTCATTTTATGTTTGCAATCTTACTATCACACTTTTATAACAACACTGTCTGATAAAAAAAGTCAATTTTGTTACACCTGTACGTAATTATTTGATTGATTTTTAATAACATTAGTATAAAACAAATCAACCCGTAAAAAACGATAAAATATCTGTTTTAAAATATATTTAAAAACCTTTTTTTAATTTGTTTTGACAAAAATGTTAACCTTCCAACCAGTAACTATGTCGATAACTCTACCAATCTCGCCTAGTGCTAGGTCGGATTAAGACAGACATTTGTTTCGTACATTAATGCTGTTAAATCACCGGATTTCAGAGAAATGTATAAATTTCCGCGAGTGAATGCGTTATTGACACCAGCGCTCTTAAGGTAATTTTACACAAAAAAAGCGCTACACAAATCATTTAAATATTATAATTATTTTTATAGTTGACAAAATATATTGTCATCGTCAACGCGTCTATCTGACGAGTTTCAGCTAGATCGGATGTCGGGGAGTGGGTTAATTTCCACTCCTAAGCTTTGCATTAATTAATTCATACATTCAGGAAAACCAAAAAGAAATTCAAGTAGATGTATTTAAAAATAAGTGTTAAACTAGTTAACACTTTAACGTAATTAAAAACGTAACCGTTTTCATTTTTTAGATTAAAGTAGGTACCCACATAAGTTAAAAGTACAAATCTATGAGTTCAAAATTAATTAGTTAAATGAACGGATTATCATTTCACGTAAGTATTAAATTATATTCGACCTGAAAAACAATTAAGTAAATATGTCTGCTCTCACAATAATAATTGTAATATGTTCCGAAAACACAATAAAATAATTGCCCTACTTACCATAGATTAGAAAACCACTTTTTTTTATTTAAATTTATATTATTTAATCACAAATTTATACTCAACCAGCGATTCCCCGATCTCAAACATGCAAACAATGATTTTTGATTAAACGTCAATTCAGGCCGGTAGATACCATAATATTGATTTTTCCGATTTGACAGCTCGTAGTAGGAACCAAGATCATGCAAATTCAGGGGCGAAGGTCGTAAACTGGAACCGAAACGTAACACACAAATTTGCAGAGAGATGAAATGCCAAATGGTCGAGTTGTGTCAAATATGTGGCTGGATGGTGTAAACAAACACCTCCTGAGCATAATAAATTAAAAGGATAACAGGAGACTTACAACGGTAGTTGTAACAGCGATGAAGATATACTCTTATATTGTATTTATTTATTAGTTTACAGATTACAGAGAGGAAAGATAAATTTGTCCTTACTGGGAAACCCCTTCCCCACGGGGAAAAATGAGTATTGCTAATTTGAATACTAATTTTATTCTGAATATTATATCGGAACACGTGTCCATGCAGCTGCGTTTACCCCAATAAATATAATGACGAATTGCCAAAATATAAGAATTTTTATGAACACGTGTTTCGAGATCCCCATAACGCATTGGTGTGTTACTGATGGTTTGTAAGGATACCTGTCATTCGTTAAAGGCCTGCAGTACAGTTTTCAACCGGAATATGAATAATTTGATGAGATTTTTAATAAATTAACGATGTTTTACGTCAGTAAGTTTTCTGCGTGTAAGCCACATTATACATGCTGCTGTTAAAATGTAAACAAGTTTTTTTTGTAATTTGTATTCACGTAATAGTACATATTTAGTTATAATATGAAGGTAGTAGGTAATCATACATATATACAGGATGTTAAAAGACTACACCACTTACGTTAACCAGTGATTCCTGTGGTTATTGGGAGTAATAAATATAAATAATATTTTATGTCCGGTCACTTTTTTTCAACTAAAAATATTAAATATTAGTAGATATTGGCGAGTGGATGGTGAAAACAACAAAAAATCTTACCAGAATCAAAATTTCGTGCACTTTTTTTTACACCAAATAATTTCAGGAACGTCTCTCAACACCTAGTACATAGTTTAGACACTTTAGACGTGTTGTTTTCTTATCTAATAATCTAGTGTTTCACATAATCACTATTTTAAATCACAAGTACCTTCCTGTAAATAATAATTATTTGTTTTCTTTATGTACTGCCTCTTGATTTACATTTACTCTATAAAACAATAGAATAATGCAGAGTGCTAAATCCCTTGACAAGGCTATTTCTTCATTTACTCTATACAACAATAGAATAACGCAGAGCGCTAAATCCCTTGACAAGGCTATTTCTTCATTTACTCTATACAACAATAGAATAACGCAGAACGCTAAATCCCTTGACAAGGCTATTTCTTTATTTACTCTATACAACAATAGAAAAATGCAGAGCGCTAAATCCCTCGACAAGGTTATTTCTTCATTTACTCTATACAACAATAGAATAACGCAGAGCGCTGAATCCTTTGACAAAGATATTTTATTAAATACAGCATATATTTTGCACTTATTTTCATGTGTTATTTGTATAAACTTTAATCTTCTTCATGATAAACACAGAAGCCAAACATTATTTATACCACAGGTTCAAAAGCTTATGTAGCCCAAAAAATAAATTATAAATAATTTACATGTTTTTTTTTCAATAATATATATTTAACTTTCACCTCGTTCCATAGTGCAAGATATTCTTAGTATCGTGAAGCCGATAGTCGATGGATGATGTTTTAAAATGACTTTAGTCTTTGTTTACCGATTATATCAGATTTTCCAAACCTTCGTCTATATTTTCCCACCGCTTACGGCCATTACCATGGTGTTTCCTTCAACATCAGATCTTTCCTAAAATAGAGATGTAATTTCACACTTTCTCCGGGTAGGTGTAACCAATATGCGATATTAAACAAAAAATAAATAATTACTTAGCGTGATGACTACCGGATGGGTCACGTTGTAATGGACTGCTTCCTCTTTTTATAATACTTAGTATATACTTCTGGTCATCAGAGATCAGTTGATGATAAGTAATGCAAAATAATAAAAAATCAAAACGATTTACTATGCACTTTGTTAACCTCTAATAGAGTCTGGTATCATGGGATGGAGATGACCAAACGCTCGCAATTTCCAAAGATCAGAAACTTATTATAAAGATTATCCTCAAACTACCGATCAGCTCGATAAGAAATAAACATAAATAAATAAAACATATAATATAAAATATAATAAATATAAAATAAAATAAATAAAATATATAAATATAAATAAAATAGTTACTCAACAAGCAGCTCGGATGAAATCTTTAGGAAAATCTGTGTTAATGACATTAGGCAACTTTATGCCAAAAACATACTAGCATACCTCTTCAAACACAAAACTGCTTTTGACAATGTCCAAACTGCTTGTGATACTAACACCAAAGGACATAATCTATTATGTATTCCTTTCGCTTAAACAACTTTTGGCCAGAGAAATTTTCGATATTTTGCAACAAGAATATACAATGCTCTTACACTAGCTATTATACTGAACACAATTTATTTTAAATATAAAACAGACACCAAGTCATGGATCATCAGCCAAGATAGATCTAAGATCAAAAATTTTATAAAAACCCCTTTATAAGTATGTACTCAGACTAGATGCTGATTGACCTTTGTCATTTTTTTTTTTTTTTTTATTTATTCACATTTAAACCCGCTAAACTACTTATGTAGTTTGTCAGCAGGGACATAGAGACAACATTTATACACTCATAAGATACAATTTGAACGGTACATAATTACATAAATTGGTTACATTGCAGAAAAGTTTAAATAGCAGCATAAAAGCCTTATATAATAAGCAAGTAAAAATAAATGTATGAACAAATTAGTATTATCAACAAGTACATCAATAGTTTCATAAATAGAGTATTACAAAATAATTGTTTTTCCATTTTCTAAGAATATGAATTCCATTTCAGGGGCATCAGTATAGATCATTATTATCCAATAACCATTTCCTTAGATTATATCTAACATTAGCAGTATACATGTTATTATTTTTAATTGTCATTGGTAATAGGTTAAAAATTTTGGGTACTATATAGTTTAAAGTTCTTTCACCATATTTATTAGTACATTTCGGAACTACCAGTCCTTCATTTTGAGTGAATCTTGTGTTATGTTTATGGCAAACTCTTTCCCTATACAATGAATCAGACAATATAACATGTTGACTTACAATATTATAAAACAATAATCCTCTGACAGGTAAAATATTCAGAGACTTGTATATTAATTTAATGTTACTTCTGTGTTGATTGTCATATTTATGGATTAACAATTTTATAATGGAGTTTTGTAATGTTTGTATATAGCTTATATTAGTTTTACAAGAATGTCCCCAAGAAGTAATTCCATAACGTATAGTGGATTCAGCCAGAGATAGGTAGATTAACTTTAAAGTACTTATAGGCACGAAATATTTTATTTTATAAATCCTTCCCACAATAGCTCGTAGACGTTTACAAACATTAGCAATGTGTACATCCCATTTCATGTAGCAGTCAATAGTAACACCCAAATATACATAACTTTTGACAAAATCAATGGTTTCACATGAACAGGGCTGTGCAACATTTTTATGTATGCAGTCAAATGTGTGTGTATATAATGAAGGAATTACATTACATCTGGCGTGTGGAGATCTGATGTGCATAATTTTAGTTTTTTTGGCATTTATAAAGAGGCCTGCGTCATGCGACCATTTCAGCAGGGCAATAAAATCATGTTGCATAAGGTTCATTGCAGTAACCAGATCTTCGTGCGATATTACGAGCGCCGTATCGTCTGCATATACAAAATGTTTAACGAATGAAAACAATTTTCTCATAATTGAGACATAAATAATATAAAGGGTTGGCCCTAGAATTGACCCCTGTGCAACACCTGTTGAGATATATTTTCTTTTGCTGAATTTTTTAAGAATTTTTACTCTTTTTTGTCGATCAGTTAGTAAATTTTTTAATAAAACTAGCAGCTTTCCTCTAATTCCTATTGTCTCCAGTGTTTCTAATAGTTTATTTGTATCAATGGTATCAAATGTCTTAGAGTTATCTATGAATAAAACCAACACTTGTTTTTTTAGATTTAATTCATAATTTATGTGATTTGAAAATTCCTGAAGCAGCATTTCCGTACTTTTTTTCTTTTGAAATCCATATTGGTTGGGATCCAACAAAGAGAAAGATTCTAGATATTTATTAAGTTTTATGGAAATGTATTTTTCAAGTATTTTTTCTAGGGCTGGCAATATGCTTATTGGCCTATAATTTTGAATATCTGTATGTTTGCCCCCTTTGTAAATTGGCCTAATGATGCTACTTTTTAGTTCATCTGGTATTACTGCTTGCGATAAAATTAAATTGATAAAGTGTGTTATAACAGGCCCTAAAATATTAATATGTGTCTTAATGTCAAACATTCGAATGTTGTCAATCCCTGGTGACTTTGAATTGTTTAATTTGCTAACAATAATATTGATTTCTTGGCAGGTAGCTCTGGGTAGGTACATACTATGTTGCACTTCATTCGGCCTGACGGTCGATGCTAAATAATCACATTTATGTATCATAGAGCTAACACTATTTGTAAAATATTCAACAAACTTATCTGCTACGGTTTCTTCATTATTCGTATTTAACATATATTTCGAGATTATTTCGTCACAACTACTTTTGGACTTGCGTCCTAATAATTTATTTATTTCATCCCAAGTTTTTTTTGTATTTCCAAAATAATTTTTGAATTTATTGTTAAAAAGGTAGACTTACATTTAATAATTTCTTTTGTCACCTTATTTCTGAAAGTTTTATATTCCAATTCAAAGAATTGATTGCTAGGAAAATTCTTCCACCTTCTGTACAATGAATCTTTTTTTTTATGTTTTCTAAGATATTAGAATTTATCCAAGGTTTTATTGACAGAGGTCTTTTTTGGGTTTATAATTCATAACGATTTTACTCTGTTCATACAAATTCTTAAAGTTGTTTTTAATTTTACTATATAATATATTGCAATCTTGTTCCTCAAGCAAGGAGTGCCACTTAAAATTATGAATGTTTTTGTCCTTTTTGTTTTGCGATAAAAACGAAATTCTTTCCCCGTATTCTGGGGCTTCTTTCCTTGCACTATATTTAATATTAACTGCAGTTAAAAAGTGATCCGCTATAGTAATATTATTACATACACATGAGGAAAGAGAATCGCTTTGTTTACATCCACTGTTAAATCGGACAAATATGTGGTCTAAACAAGTACGAGTAACTTTTCCTGCTAAAACTGCTTCTCTAGTTACGTCACAAATACATTTGATTAAATAATTATCCGACATTCTATTTTCATATGCCATAATAATAGGGTTTTGACAATTTAACAAGTCTAGATTAATATCTCCTATAAGTAAAACATTTTCTTTGGGGCTTATAGTATGAAGAATGGCAGATATTTCATTAAGAAATTGTGGTTGGCTAGAGTTGGGGGGACGGTATATTGCTATGATGTTTAAAATACTCTTGTTTGGAAGTGTCATAGAGCCAAGCACACATTCAAAATGATTTGTTTCTATTGTTTTCTGTTGAAATGTGAATTCATTTCGAACATATAGCAATATACCTCCTCCAGATTTTTTAGTTCGGCAATA
This sequence comes from Hesperophylax magnus, assembly GCA_026573805.1. NCBI lineage: Eukaryota > Metazoa > Arthropoda > Insecta > Trichoptera > Limnephilidae > Hesperophylax > Hesperophylax magnus. Next base: position 17,493,897 of record JAIUSX010000039.1, read on the forward strand.
GTTGTAACAATTAAATCCAGGAATATTATACAGACAGACAAGATTCGGTGTTATAGCCGTTTCACATAACATTAACACATAAATATGCTTCCAACAAGTATTTAGGTAGACATTCAAAGTATCCCAGTATTTATAAATCGATCTAACATTCAACTGAACAATATTAATATTTTCCATATTGTAGTTGCTATGAAACTTTAGCCAATCACAGAAATTATGAGTATTTTCGTAATCTACCTCGTCATCTTCTTCAATGTAATTAGACGCCATAATCAATAGTTGCAAAGTCCTTGGCAAGGGCAGCCTTGTAGGCCGGGCAGGAGTCCTTGTCTCCAGTCGGATGTGCAGCGGGCTTCCCAAATCTTGTACAGGTGGCGCAGACAGGCTTGGCGGCGGCTTTTGGGCAGTTTATCCGGGCGTGACCTTCGCCTGCGCAGTGTCCACATCTTTGCTGGTCCTTGCAAAACTTGAAGGAATGTCCGATCATTTGGCACTTGGAGCACACTGTAAGTCCAATGAAGTCACGAACACGACACACATTCCAGTCCACAAAGACTTTCCCCTGCTCCACCAGCACGTGACGAATGTGGGCAGGAACCTCGAAGACCCGGTGGCAAGTTGATCCAGTTCGAGCGCCAGCAAGGTGACTTAGCTTGCAACTTTTTACTGCGAAATCTAGGCCTGCTTTGTCCTGGGCTCCTGCTAAGGCATTTTTCAGGAAGCACTCGTCCGTTAGGTCACGAGGAACGTTGAAGAAGATCACCCTTGGAAGCCGTTTTGTTGGTAATCGAGCGCTTAGAGTGTCCGAGTTTGCTAGACATGGGGTTTTCAGAATTTTATCCTGATCTTCTTGTGTTGCAGTATGGATTACAACGCCTTTGTTTCGGATACTCCTAATGCCCGTCACACGGATTCCAAGTTCTGATGGTCGTAATGTATCTTTTAGTAGCTGTTTCGTATCGTCGCTATCTTTTGTAGAATCCAGCTTTGGGAAGATGCATACAGCAGGTTTGGGGGTCCCAACGTTAAGTCCTGAGCGGTTGATTGATGGTATCATCTTCTGTGGGCCATTTTTCACAATATCGGCAAACGATAGGCTTGCTTCCGTGGCATCGGCTACTCTACGCATCACTGGTCCTAGATCCGACTCCAACTGCAATATTTTTTCTAACCTGTGTTGGTTTTCTGCTTTTTCAATCGCGATCTCTCCCTTTGCCACTATTAATTTGGCATTGACTGTTGCCAGATCAGCTTTGAAGCCCTCTCGTTCCAATAACAGCTGTGAAACTGATCTGAATACAGCGGATACATATGCGCTTATCCGCAGTTGTTGGTCCTTTGAGACTCTTGACTGCTTTTCAGCAAGGACAACTTGGAGTGCTCTTAGACTTGCTTCAGTGTCGTTCAGTATCTGGACTGAGGACACTGGGATTTTACTCTCATTTTCAGACACGTCGGAATAGTCCGATGCTCCGTCAGATTCCTCATCTTCAACCACTGGAGAAATCATTCCCGAGGCCTTTTTTTGTAATGGGGACGTCATCAAGTCCAGCATTCTTTTTTTACGCCGATGGCAGCATTCATCAGGCATCGGTGGGATGGACATTTCAATGAGAACAAACATACAATCTTAGGTTGTTTTAAAACTTTCGATAAAAATGTTTAGAATCCGATAGAATAGTATTATTTTATTACTGTTTTATCAAATAAACTTTTTTGGCACTTAAATTTTCCATATAAATACTGTTTGCACACGAATTCGGAGGTTTTTTTTTAGTTTTTTTTGCAAGAGCAAAGTGTAAACACGAACTGTTGTCACTGCGATTGTAATGTAATGAAATAATGTAATGAAATATTGTTATCTTAGGTTATACTGTTTATGTTAACTTCCATTTATTTTTTTTTTTTTAACTTTTCCATATACATTTATAATATTGTTATCCCTGTATGATAACCTACACTTTCTATTATGTCTTCACGTTTTAAAGTGTATGCAAGTTCTCTTACCCGAAAGTTTGTATCTGTACCCGAATTCGCCCGTGGGAAGAGCGATACGCTATTTAAACATTTTAGATAAAAATTTGACATATTCTTAGGAAAATTCAATGAGTTTGTAAGGTTTTTGGCACTACATTCTCACTGTGAAAATGGTACTTTTACAATTAATTAGATAAATTATCTGTAATGTTGTAAAATTATTGTACACAAATAAAATAAAATAAAATAAAAATCATTTATATTTTAGTTATGCATGTATCAAATAATATGTAAATACTCATTTATATATTATTACACAGTCTATGGTTTTGAATAGCCATAAGTCGCGTTTATAACCGCTCAATTAAAATGTCAACAAATTGCGCCTGTCGAGTTATTATTAACGAATTATTAACATTCGTACAAAATAAAGTGGATGTTCTTGATGAAGTGAGCATTGTACAAATATGTTCCACAAGCTTCCAAGAGGAAGAAATTGAAAGTGCTAAATGCCTCCTGTTAGAATCCGTCCCTGGCCGTCGTATCACGAGAAAAGGCGATGGCAAAATAACGAAAACATTGCAAGATATCATAAAGATCATGAAGGAAACCGATCCAGACCAACTTCCTACGTTTGTCGCCCGTGATCTCAACAAGTTACCACCAGTTACTTTTGACCACGTCGACGTTACAAGACTTCTTAAAGATTTAATATTACTGAAAACCGAAATTGCCGCAAAGGCAACAATATTAGATATGAATGCTTTGAAGCAGGAACTTAGTCAAATCAAAGAAACCGTCAGCCATATCACACATGAACGCTCAAATTCTAATGCACAACCAAAAATTGTGAGTCCTTCTATAAACTCTCTTGACATTTCAAACGAAAACAATGCAAATCACGAGAATACGCAAATATGGCCGCAGCCTACAGCCGCTCACGACGGCAAATCTAAACGAAATGCTCGTACTTATGCTAGTGTTAGTGAGAAAGCCCGAAGAGAGCCGGAAAAAACCGAAGCAGCCCGAAGCAGTTCACTGTCAAACGCGTCAAACGTAAACAATGGTTTTACGGTTGTTATGAATAAACATCGCAAGAAGCGATTCTTAAATAATCGTGGAACAGGAAGTAATGAAGGAAATTTAAAAATAGCAAACCTTTCAATAGGGTTATATGTATCTCGTTTCGCACTTGAAACAAACACAGAAGATGTAAAATTATTTTGCGAAAATAAAGGTTTAAAAGTAATTAATGTTGAAATCCTAAAACCTTTCAAAGAAACTCCATTCAGGACATTTAAAATCATGATCCAGCAAAGCGAAATTAAAACTGTGATGAATCACGATTTCTGGCCCCAAGGCATCGTATTCAGAAGATACAGAGAAGCTATCGAGCGAACCACGAAAGGAACAAAACAAAATGAATAAGTTAAACATCACTTCGATCAATTGCCGATCTGTAAAAAGAGTAGAAAAATTTATTTCTGATCTGTGTATTACAAACGATATCATTCTATTACAAGAGACATGGCTTATACCAACTGATTTAGATTTTCTTAGCGAAATTCACCCTGAATTCATGAGCTATGGTACCTCAGCGGTAGACGTCTCTAATGGCCCACTACGAGGACGACCATATGGCGGACTAGCTATACTATGGAGGAAATCATTCAAGGCAGTGACAATCGACTGTGAAACTCCCAGGATAATAGCGATTGATATCACACTCAACACTGGAACATTACTTGTCATGAGTGTATACATGCCAGTGGACAACACTGATAATTTACCGGAATATTTATCCTGTCTATCAAAAATGCACACGATAATTGAGGAAAGAGACAACCCTAACTGTATTATTCTGGGAGACTTTAATGCCGACATGAATTCGCCATTTGGACGTGAGCTTAAATCATTCTGCTCCGAATATAACCTACAAATTGCGGATGTTGACATACTCCCGCTCGACTCCTACACATACGTAAGCGATGCACATAATACCACGAAGTGGCTCGACCACTGTCTAGTGACTCAGGCAGTACTCAATACAATAGAAAATATGTATATTGACTACAAGTCCGACTGGTCTGATCATAGACCAATGCACACCACTCTAAGAACTAATGGGTTACCCACATATACCGCAAGTCACACAAAAGTAGAGGATCCGTGTCGATGGCGGCCCAAAAGTCATGTAGAAGTGCAGTCCTACTCCAAGTATGCCCAATTTGCAATAGGTCAACTTCAGATAATTTATGGAACCAACACAGAAACTTATGACAGCACCACGATGAATGTAGCCCAAATCGACGACCTATACAAAAACATTGTACAAGCATTGAGTAACTCAGCTATATCTGCGTTTAACATAGGGAGAAGGCCAAAAAATGGGAGAAAATGGAAGGCTACAGCGGGTTGGAATGAGCAGGTTGCCTTATATTATGAAGCGTCTAGAAATGCACATATAAATTGGCTGCAGAATGGACGACCTACTGAAGGTCCCATCATGGAAGCTAGAAAAGAAACCAGATTGCTTTTTAAGAAAAAATATAAGAATTGTCAAAGAAGCTTTGAGCAGAACAAAATGGACAAAATAGCGAACAGCTTTGAATGCAAGAATTTTTCATCTTTCTGGAATAAAACCAATGCCGTATTGAAAGCGAAATACACCGCACCGAGCCAGATTGATGGAAAATCTGTAAATAAAGATATTGCTGAAGTTTTCAGAAATACATTCTGCTCCGCACCAGATCAACCGCAAATAATGGTCAAAGAGATTGAGACAACAATGCATCAACCAGAACAACAGCCGTCCATCGTCATATTACCTGAGATGATCCAGCGAGCAATAAGCAACATGGCAGGAGGTAAATCTGCAGGTCACGATGGACTAGTGATAGAACATGTAAAGCATGCGGGGGAGTATTTAACAATACTGCTTGCCTCTCTCTTCACTGCCATGATCGGCCTCGGACACATTCCGAAAGAGCTGTCCAAAACAATAATAATACCGATCCCAAAAAGCCGCCAGTTGAACTTGACATCATCTGTTAATTACAGACCCATATCTCTTGCCACAATAATTGCAAGAATCTTCGAAAAGGTCATCTTAAATTTAACGGAAGACAAGCTCAATACAGAGGACTCTCAAATGGGCTTCAAAGCTGGATGCTCTACTGATACGGCCATATATAGCATGAAACAAACAATCGAATACTATAAAGCCAGAAAAACAACGGTATACGCATGCTTCCTAGACCTAAGCAAAGCCTTTGATAGGGTTTGTCATAATGCGTTGTGGAAAAAACTGACCGAATTAAAGTGCGGCGTTAGACAAGGAGGCTCAATGTCCCCAGTGCTTTTCAACATATATATGGATGAACTTAGTAAAACACTGAATACAACAAGAATCGGATGTCATATTGCCGGGGTATGTATGAACAATATTAGCTATGCAGACGACATGGTCATACTAGCTCCATCGATAAGAGCGATGAGAAAACTTCTGGCAATATGCGAAGCTTACGTTGATAGTCACGGGCTGATGTACAATGCTAAAAAGTCATCCCTGCTGATATTTAAAGCAAATACTGGTCCCACTGTCATTCCACCCATACGTCTCGACGGGGCCAACCTGACAATTTGCAGCGAAATCAAATATTTGGGGCATGTCATCACCGATGACCTAAATGATAAAAAAGACATAGAACGTCAAAGAAGAGTACTGAGTGTGCGAGCTAACATGCTTGCCAGGAGATTCAACAAATGCAGTCCTCCGGTGAAGAAGCAACTTTTCCAAACATATTGTATGAGCTTCTACACTAGCGAGCTATGGACGACATACACACAAGGCGTCATGAACACACTCCGAGTACAGTACAACCACGCATACAGAGCCCTATTTGGCCTCCCCTGGCGATGCAGCGCCTCACAGATGTTCACCGAAGGAAGGGTGCATGGGTTCGCTGCTTTGATGCGCCACAGAATAGCCGGGACGAGTCAGCGCTACCAGAGATCGGACAACACTCTTGTCCAGGCCGTTGCCCAGTGGCAGGGAGCGCCTCTACACCGGAGATGGAGAATTTCACTGAAGCCACCATAAAGACCTAATGTGCACATCAATGTATTGATTTTTTATTTATTATTTTTATTTTTATTTTTATTTATTTCTTTATTCATTTTATTTGTATGTATTAACTTAAATGTAAACTTTTATGGCAGGCAGAGCATTGCACACACCGCTCTGTCCAGCTGAAATAAACATTATTATTATTATTATTATTATTATTATATCCAATACGTCTGTCTCGACACAGATATATGAGACAGATATCGAAAAACACCTGTAAAAAGAATTATATAGCTTTATAAGAAAATGTTTCAAAATAAAAGGGGAAGCTTTACAATAATATTAATAGAGTGTCGGTACACTATTTACACGTTTACCGGCATAATATTGGTATATATTACTTAGAAGGAAGCTACTGGTAAAAAGACAAGAAACAACAGAAGATATACCCATTTAAACCAGTCCGCCTAATCATGCTATCTCTTTCATACATTTAGACCTTCTTTCATTTCACTTAGTTACAAAAGTGTATAAATTATTGGTTATCACTAAAGTACGAACGTTGGTTATAATTAATTTAAAACAATTGAATGGGTTAACCTTTCAGTGAATTCGTCTTAGTTCCCAGTGGGGAATATATATATATATATATATCATGGAAATATTACTGGCAAACAATATAAAGGAAATATGAAATCATAAATAATATGGCAAGCAGTACTCCGTGTGCCCATATCTCTGCATTACAGGCAAAATATGATAAAAGGGACGCTCGAGGGAATGAAGTATTTCCTGGAGGATTCTCGCAACAAAATAGATTCCTATTAGTCAATATTTGTGAGAGATTAACGTTATTTTCTAAATGGAAGAAACATCACACTTTTCTTTAGGTAATCGTAGTTTACAACCACTTTATGTACAACGTTTATATCATCTCAAACCAAACCAAATATGATGTATTATTAATGTGAAATCGAAATATTTATTTTATTACTAGCTGACGTGTACCCGGCGTTGCGTGACTTTTCACTACTTTCAATAAATATAATATCCATGTTTTATATATATATATAAACCTTCCAGAATAAAGTCTTTAAATGATAGTAAAAATCCTATCAAACTTCGTTGCATAGTTTAGAAGAACAAAGTGCACAAACAGACAGACGCGGATAGAGAAACCTCGCATTTTCTCAGCATAGAGATCTCAAGAGAAATACATTGTTGAGGTAGATAGTGCATGGTTAATTGAAGTAGAATATGTATTTCATGATCAACACATTTTCATTTAAAATGTTAAATATCATTTGATCCAGATTTCCTAAGGTACAAAAAAAATATTAGTTAATCAATTGGATCTTGGAAGAGGTTTATTTTGTAATGTTTGTGACATCTAAAAATAAAATTAAATAGTATTTTATAGAATTCAGGTTCTACGGGTAGTTTAGGGATGTACTCTTCATATTATGTTTAAGTTCACACTGTTAGCACAAGTCCGCATGTTATCACATGAGATAAGTATGATTTTTCGTTATCTAATGCATTATTTTTTTGTTTTATTATAGAAAATAATTATTATCAACACTTATTTTTTTTAAGTGTAACCCTTTGATAAAGCACATATTATAAGAGTGTATCTAAAAATTGGTTTTATAAAAACACTTAAAATTCTTGCAAAAAACAATTAATACATGTTTACATATTTTTTTGTTGATAAAATATTTTTAATTTAAAATTAAACAATAACTTTGTAAACATCACTTATAGGTAAATACTTAATGCCGACCGGGTTTCGCTACAACACGTAGCCTCATCAGGGCAGTATAATACTAACAATCTAAACATTTAAAATTAACATGTGTGGATTTTACAGTAAGTGGACAGTCTGAGCTACAGTGGAAGAGGTAGGGATATGTGGGAGATTGAGGGGCGAGTGTTCTTTGTCAATAGGGAACAATCTGAGTATAGGGCTTTTATTTAGGTTTATTTGGTTGTTGATGACTTTGCTATTGACGTTTTTGGCTTTCCTTAACTCTAGCGCTTCTAAGTTATCTAACCTAAGACCTATTCCGTTTTTATGTAATAGACTGACGCCAGTATTTTTGTCGAACGTATGGTTGGTTTCTATGAGGTGGTTTGCAAATTCGGAGAACCCATTGCTGGATAAACATCTTAGGTGTTCTTTGACTCGTGTTTTGATATTACGCGCTGTTTTGCCTATATAAAACGCGGGACAGTCACTACATTGCAGTGAGTAAATACCTGAGTGATTTAACGGATGTTCTTTGTCCTTAACGTTCATCAAAAATTTACTTATACTATTGTTAGTGTAAAAAGCTGGTTTGATATCTGGTGGGAGGTTTTTTATGCTTTTTTGAGAGAAATTATCGATGTACAAAATTCTACGCCATTGTTGAGGTTGATTATTATTAGTTGATTTATTATTATTATGAGGGGAGCTGTTAAATAAAAATTTACTTGTCGATAATCTTTTTAATTTCTTATTTAGGATGTTATTGACCATATTTGCATTATAGCCATTATTAATCGCGATTTGTTTAATCGTCGCTAATTCTAATAAGAAGTTGGAATTTGATAACGGGACGGTAACTAATCTATGGATCATGGAATGGAAAGCAGAATGTTTGTGGGAGATGGGATGGTTAGATGAATTATTAATAGTTGTATCAGTGTAAGTGGGTTTACGATAGATTTTAAATTCTATTTTATTGTTAATGATTGATAGGGTGAGATCTAAGAAGTTTAAGCTAGAATTAGTTCCTATTTCTATTGTGAATTTAATTTTTGTATGAAAAGAGTTTATTAGTTTTAGGAAGGAATCAAGTTGGCGCTCAGTACCTGTCAAAAATACTGGCGTCAGTCTATTACATAAAAACGGAATAGGTCTTAGGTTAGATAACTTAGAAGCGCTAGAGTTAAGGAAAGCCAAAAACGTCAATAGCAAAGTCATCAACAACCAAATAAACCTAAATAAAAGCCCTATACTCAGATTGTTCCCTATTGACAAAGAACACTCGCCCCTCAATCTCCCACATATCCCTACCTCTTCCACTGTAGCTCAGACTGTCCACTTACTGTAAAATCCACACATGTTAATTTTAAATGTTTAGATTGTTAGTATTATACTGCCCTGATGAGGCTACGTGTTGTAGCGAAACCCGGTCGGCATTAAGTATTTACCTATAAGTGATGTTTACAAAGTTATTGTTTAATTTTAAATTATAATGTCACATCACAAAGTAACCGCTTCATATGAAGAAAAAATATTTTTACATTTTATTGATATTAGTTTTGGCTATAAAAAACCACATCAATTACATTCACTAGGCACTCTTATGTTTTAGGTAATTCAATCATTTCATTATGAAAACTTTTTGCATCTGTATTTTGTCTGCATCTAATCGATACATTGATAGCATCCCCCAGGGATACAAAATACATTTTTAATCAAATAAAACAAACATGGTAAATTTAATTTGTTTTTTTTTTTGTAATTCAAATGTTATCTACATATATCTCTTTGTGTTTGTCGGGTCCAATAGAAATGAATATCTGGTGAAGCCATTGCACAAATAGGCTGTAATTTTAAACCCAGTTTCAACTCCGTGAAGTCCAGGAGGTAATATCGTCGAAGATAAAAACTTTACAGGGATAAAAAATAAAACTTTCCTACCGTGTAATTGAACATTTTTTTAAGCGATAAGAACACTCACTGGAAATAAGGGGAAATATAAGGATATCACCTCTGGTGGTTAATATACCTAGCAGACCAAACGCCTTTTCCTCCGTTCTTGGTTTCAGCCATTCTAAAAAGAATGAATAAAACGATTTAATTCTCTAAATTCCTCTTTTGGGATAGATGCATGATGCACCATGGAAACTGGTTTCATAACTTAAACCATTCTATGATGTAAGTAAATTTTTTAAAATGGAGAATTTAGAAACACTCAGACTTGTATCATTAATGTTGTTTTCAAATACATATCGTACCATTGCATAATTAGCTAATGCTCAATGAAAAATGTTGTTTATTTCCAATAATGAAATTCTTGAATAATGGAAACAATATTAACGACTCCTAAACGAAAGATGTGAAACAGAAAAGAGAGAAAAGGATTCAGTCGCATCTAAGAACTGCGAATGGTTGAACCCATTGAACCCTTATTGAATCTATTTGTAATTGAAAGATAAGACATTTTGTTCGAATCAGCTCAATGGTTGGAGCACTTCCCGGGCAAGGAATAGGTCCTGGGTTAAATTCCTAGAAGCGACTGAATCTTTTTCTGTCTTTTCTGTTTCACATATCTCTTTTGAGTGTCTTCAATGATTAAATATTACAATCATGTTATTCCACTCTAAAAATATGAAATTCTTTTCTAAGACTTCCGGTAAGGGTACATTTCGAATGATTCGCTGAGTTTTGATTGTTGAAATTGTCAATGAACACGGTCGCATCTAGGGGTTGAATCCAGAACTTTCGCATTGCCGGGGCGGTGCTCTACCCTCTACCTCCTCTTCTCTCAAGAACTAAAATATATGCTGATATAATATACCGACATACGTGACATGGCACGTGTCTTAAAAGAATTGAATAAATCTTTACTTTGCATGGGTGAATATAATCAACCATGAACGTGTAAGGATGTAAAGTATGTTTTTACTAAATAAAAGGAAATATTATGAAAGTGAGAAGATTTTTCTTGTTACCACCCGCCTTTTCTAGATACAGGATTAGGCCTATCTTTAGAATCCTGTGTTAATATTATTTGAAATAAATAACATTTTTTTCATACTCGTGTACATCTGGGGTGATGAGATTTTTTCACACTGAATATTTTCTCAAGCCAAATTCATAATCTTTAGAAAGTACAAAAATGAAAATAAATAAAAAATATATAAATTTACATAATGCGACTGATGGTGTATTCAAAATTATTGAGTTAGAAATTCTCGTGTAAATATTCCGTCGAGGGAAATTTTAAATCAAATAAAAATGTATCAGAAACATAATTCGATTTCCAAACTTCTTTCGCTTTTCCAATATGAGCAATCGAGAGATATATTTAAATACACTGAACTTCAGTGACGTCATTAAACTAAATGTGAAAGCTACTCAACCAAAAATATGCGACTTGTAATAGTCACGATAAAACATATATTATCTCAAAAAAATTATTATAAAGGTAATACTTAAAAAAAACTCTACTTTCCCAACAAAATTGCTTTTTAAAATGTTTCCAGTACCAAATATTGATGATATATTTAAGCAAACTTCGATTATAAAAATGTGTAAAGAAAAAAATAACACAGAATATCAAGAATTTTACAAACTGATGAGAAATGGAAATCAATTTATTACGCCAATCTTTAAAACAACTCAAATGCAAAACCATTATATTTACCAAGCCATAAAAAACTACAATAATCTCCCTTCCGAATTGCGCTGTATTACGAACCAACAAGAACAAATCAATAAAATCAAACATTTTTTCAAAAAAAACTTATATTAAAAAAAATATATGGATATATTATATTTATATTTTACACATAACATTGAATCACTGAAGTAAGAATCGTGGCTCCCTTATCAGGCACAAGAGCTCCTCTTTTCTGATAAGGTATACATGACCAATTATGTACCTAAATATTATATTTAGCAAAAAAATGTATGTATTAATGTAACTATGATCTATATTAAAATAATAAAAAAAAAAATAAAAAAATCTCCTTAGGCCAATTTGTTTGGTTTTGGGAACAAATAGCTAGTACCCGTAGAGTTAATTTGTTCGCTTTTTTTAACAACTTATATGGTCTCGTAGAAATCGTTCTGTCTCCCATACCGTAATAGTAAGAAAAATGAACTAAACGATGTCAAAAAGAAAAAAATACCAAGCTTTATATTCAAACTTAGAAGTAAGCCATTAAATAATTCAAATATACACCTCTATCAAACCAAACAACCGCAATATGAGAAAAATTTATTAAATTTTGGAAATTTTTTACCAATTATTTTTATATGAAATGACAAAGTGATGTGGCTTTAATTTTAAGAATACATTAATGTTTTAAAATATATGTGTTTTTTGTTTTCTGTAATTTTATTTCAGTGTTTATGTAGACGAAATAAATAACATTTTATGGCGAGCCATGCACTTTTTCCATTGACTACATGCAGATTGAGCCGCACAACGCACCTCAACGCCGCTCCCAACTAGCAAGATCAAGCAGTCGAGAAAACAAAGAGTGTATAAAATTAATTATTGTCACTATAATGGTATGTTCGAGCCTTCCCATCGGGGGATAGGTCGTTTTGAAAGTTTCCTAAGTTTATATATTATTACTGCTTCCATTTCAAATCATTGATGTATTATATTTAGATGTTCCTGTTAGATTCCGCTGTTAGACCTCCAACTGACCTCCAACTCTCCCAACGCTCTAACTAAAACTACCGATTCCGGTCTACGTGCCCCGCTTATTGCTTTCTAATAGTGGAACAAGTTTTGACGAGATATTAGTGCCTCTAATTGTTGCTATATGTGTGAAATGCGCCAACTGCATTGATGATGGAAGTTTTTGCGTGCGTCAAGCAATTGCTTGCACATTTAAAGGAGTGTGAGATGAATGTAATGTCGGCCACAAATCATTTTCATACATTCTTTTGCCTTTTTGCTGCAACTGTTTTGAGGAACAATACTTCACCGTTTCTTGGATACTCCTCGAGAGCCGGAGGGCGGAGATAATTTTTGACCAATATTGCATTTTCCTTTTTACTGGATACGCAAGTGGTTGCTTGGCACTTGAGGTAATTTTTGTTATTAGAGCATCCGCGGTATTTTGAACGGAGAGAGTGACGGTAGTGTCATTATGGAAGGGATTGTGTTCAGTGGCGGCTCGTGACTTTTGAGTATGATAGAGTGCTAACACAGTGTATGATAAATTCGAAAAAGTTGAAATTATTGATGATGAATCGACACAGAGAGATTTTTTTTTTTCAAAAAGTTTTTGTATGAAGATTGTCAGGAAATTTCAGTTTGGCAGTGCACTGCACCGATTTCCTGAAAATCTTCATACAAAAAACTGAATTTTGGAAAAAAGAAAAGAGTTTTCGGCTACAATAACATCAATTATGCCAATTTTCGAATATTGAAACTCAAAACACACCCGAAAGTCACTGATAGTCGGGAGTGCTATTCCGTTAGTCTATCACGAGAGGGCCCGAATACACTATTAGACACAATTGATTTTTGTTTTGAGCTAAAGTCTGCTTATTTTAATTGTTTATTTGTTGATTGGGAGCTCCTCGGTGCGTTGTGCGGCTTAGTCTGGACGTAGTCATTAATTAAATATATCATGTAATTTATGCACTTATTTTCTTGTGTGGGGTATTTTTGTTGTTAGGTTAGGTTAGGATTCTTTCCCACTTTCCTCTTTCCTTCATCTCCTTTCCCTCCCCACTAGCTTCAGCCTGACAACATTCCCCAATTGGGGATGTCATATTCTTACTGGCTCCAGATGGTTGGGATCATATATTTATTATATTATTATTATATCATATCATTCGATCATCTCCAGAAAAGTTCCCACAGAAAAACTCAACACATTAACACGCTACAAGGTTCACAGAAAACTTATTAATCCGAAAATCAAACAAAGCTATATTTCAAAAAGAACCACACTACGTGGCCATTAAAGTACATAACAACCTTCTACTTAGCATCAAACAAATAACCGACATTCTTAAATTTAAATCATTACTAAAAACATTTATTTTAAACAAATGTCACTACACCTTAAATTAATACCTTACATAAATTAAATACCTCTGTTTTTTATTCTTTATTTACACACATTTTTTAACATGTAATTGTTGGGTTATGTAATATAATATGTATTTGTTGGGTTAGCTGGAAGAAATAGGATGTAACCTATAAGGTACACCCTTTGTACTCTGTATTTCTGTGCAGTAAACATTTTTTTGAATTTTGAATTTTGAATCAGTTTGGACTCTTGTACGGTTTTGCAATAAAAAAGTTCGTGTTACACGTCCTGCATAATTATCATCATCATTTTCTCTCAGGGTGAGATTTAGCCTCAATAACACTCTCTCCGGCCTCCAGTTTAATGCCTTTCTAGCTCCAATTTTCTTCCACGCAGTCAGTTCACTTCTCCCTCGGTCTGCCTCTGCTTCAACTGAGATACCCAATAATTGTAAGTCATGATTTTTGATTGCTTATACAGTTATACGAATTTTTTCTCATGGCTACCGCATCGCAGTCTTTTTGATAGTGACTAACGGAATAAAAAATATATTATTTTAGAACACTTCAAGAAAAAAATCTTCGTTTCTATAAAAACAGAACTTTATCTCTCATGAATTATAGTTTGTTTATGTAGATGCTTTATAAGGTACCTGGAGTAATGCACTTGAATTTTAATCCCATAACCGGTTTAAAGATGACGAACACATATACCTGCCTGCGTTTTTCAAATGGCATTAACTTGACAACAACAAAAAAACTCTCGAGCTTCTAGGAATGTCGATTGATGCGTTCGATAGAATTTGTTTTCAAAATCTGAAGTTAATTGTTATCAAAAAACACTTTTCCAATTCTCATTAAGAAATATTTTAGTTTTAGTCTGATTTAAAAACATTTTTGTAATAATAAATGTCTCTTTAATGTTATTCATATGTGAAATATGCGTTGACGATTATTATTGGTGAACGATAGATAAAAAAAGTTTGGAAAACGCTGGCTTCGACTAAGTGTTGAGAGATTACTTTTCGTACACGAGATGTCTAGCCAATCTATATAAATCGTTGTAGCCAAAAGCTCGATGTGGATTATTTGTTGAATAAAATACTAAGGATGTCTTCCTTCTGAAGTCAGACCGGCCTTTTATACCAATAATAATCTGGGTAAATTTCTAATCAATTCAAAAGATAAAGACGACAAACTAAGCCATTCAGATATTTGTAAATTAAATTGTAATAATTGTGCGGCATTTTATATCGGTAAGACAACACGTAATGTTAATATTAGGATTAAAGAGCATCTTCGTTGTCTCAATAATAACGGTTTCTCTGAATTTGCCAATCATCCGATTAGTAAAGATCATACTTTCTGTCATAGCACCGGCGCTAATATTTTACATACAAACGGACATGGTAACAGACTCAATAATCTAGAATCACTGGAAATAAGAAAAGCTGTAAAAACCAAAAGTCCTATTCTTAATAATTAATTAGATTAATCATTAGTCCAATATTAAGTATGTTTCCAATAAAACCTTAAGAAATGTCCAAGTTCTCCTTATCACCATGTCAGTTGATGCTTTGTTTCTCCACGTATAATATTATAATCCATTAGTCCACATAATTATCTTTAGGTTTTTCCCATGTCTTTTGTACTTGTGTTAATGTATTGTATGATTTCTCTGTGTTTGTTATATATATATCATGTTGTCTCCCTCCAATTTTTTTTATGTATAAGCTCACACTTTGTACTTCTTGTCTAGTAATAAATTATACCCTGAAGATGCTTTAGTAAAGCGAAACCAGTCGGTTCTAGAAATTATTAAAAACTCGTGGTTTTAAAACAAAAAATATTTTATTTTATTTTATTAAATATGTCAAACCACAAAGTGATTGCTTGGTACAATAATGGATTATTTGTATTCATTCATAATGAAAGAATGAAATCGAAATACAAATAATATATACACCTTTTTAATGATTATTAGAGATTTAAATTTTAATTTAACAATAATTTTTTTGGTAGCTGAAGTCGGAGGAGACATGGCACGATCAAGTGAATCAGATACTTGAATCGCGCCATGTCAAGAGTGAGAAAAATAGTAGAGTACATATGGGACGATGTATGAATGTGAATGAGGAAAGGAGTGTTTGCCAAGACCGAGTTGTTTGGCGGTCCGTCCTCTCTGCCTACCCCAGCGGAGAAACGGCGTGATGGTTAGTTAGTTAGTTTTTTACAGTTCTTATCTAAAATGACTGTCGACACCTTCAAGACTTGAAAATCTCAAGACACCTGGAGATATAATTTAGTAGTACCATACCTCTTGTCATGCTATTTTGATCCATACAAAGCAAGTCAGCCTTACTAGTTTTTTTTTTTTAAATTCTTAAGTTTTAAATTTTTATTTTAATAACTTTTATGGAAGCCTGCGTGGCCAATTGACTAAAAAGTTGCAGTTTCATAGAGATTGCAAACTGGTATCGTATATGCTATTTATTTCTTAAAGAATTATTAATATTATTTTGAATGAGGTGCTATGGTTACGGAATATTTTTTATTCAAACTTAGGGGAAAATTTTATTAAACCTCAAATTTAAACTTTAAGGCTTTTTAAAAACAACTACAGCAGCAAAGAGATAATAGAAATTTGTTTTTGATACCACTACTATTGAAGGTAATAAAAAATTGAAAAGACTGAAATATCCTTTATTATTTGTGTCCGTGTCAACGAAGATCGAAAGCCCAATTATCTATAAAACCAGGGGACTTTTACTAAACACGATATTCAATTTTCAGAACGGCTATAGGGTGCTCTATCCACAGGTAAAAAGTTATCCACCACTTACTGGACACTCTGCATAGTTTATACCTACTATAGATTTAAAAAAATATTATTTCCATAGAAAAGAAAAAATCTTTTTGAGAAAAGAAAGGAACAAGGGTTGGGTGAAAATTTTGTACGGGAGCTTTCATATCTTAGAATTGCATATTGCATTATCACGCATGAATCTATTGAAAAAAAATACGGTATTCATGAAAGTATCTACGTATTATCAGACTTCATATATACTCACCTACCTACCAGGTGAACCCAAAATAACAGTTGAAGGCGAACGAAAATATATTTATCGGGTTATTACATACCTTCCCATCGCGTATCAATGACCTTATAAGAAAAGAAACTTTTATAAGAGTGTGCATAGACATTTATTTTTATTGTGGTTTTAAACCTAAGGACGGGTTGTTACACAGAATTTGAAAAATTCATCAAATTTCAATGTCGATTTTCAAGTTCCGAGATGGTTCTATTCAAGTTTTGTTATTATTGCAGTTTTTTAAACAACTGGCCAATTATGATATAATAACAAAACATGAATAAAACCTTAACAGAACTTTAAAACCAACTTTTAAATTTGATAAATCGTTCAATTTTTTTAAGGAACCCATCCTTAGTGTTAAACGGTTAAAGCAAGAACAAATGAGAGACGTTTATCTAAAAGGTAAGGCAGCTACCATATTTCAATCTAACAACTTTAAATATAATATCCCCTCGAGAAAAGAAGTTGATAGCAGCAACCCTTACCGATCAGACCATTTCTTCTCCCTAGAGAAAATCAGTAATAATTGATGACTATAATTAATTCACGAGAAGAACGGGAAGACGGATTTTCATTGTGGTCTAAAGGTTCCGATTAAGGAGGTTTTCCTCAACACTTGACATGAATTCAATCGGTAGCAGATGTTAATGTCAGATTCAGGCTTAAGTTTGCCGAAGGATCTTATTACATTCGGTTTAGCGGTGAAAGAAAAAACATTAATCTCACTCTAAAAGCGCGATATGAGAAATTTCCATGAACTATTAAGGCTATCAAGTGTCTCAATTACAGTAGGTATTTTATTTATCAACTTTTATGAATAATAGTTTATCAAAAAAATTTCTTTGTCACTTTAACTGTATTGAAAGCTTACTAAATTTAATTGGAAAGAAGTCCAAAAAATTTTGCAAATCTCGACTCGAAAACTTGAATGAATATTATTTAGGTATAAACCAGTGGCGTGCACTGCATAAAGAATTAAAACCTTTGCCTACTCTAATAAAACCAAACCATAATAATAAATTAACGGATAATATATAATGGACAAATTTCTGATCAAAATATTTTTTTTCCATGAATTTGGTAAACAATTTGTTCGCTCGTTTATAGAGTTTTTTTAATTTTTTTATTCCAGATAAAATAAAATTACATTATCAATTATTTAACAAGAAATAACTAAAATAAATACATTTTTAATTACATCACACGTAAATACATAACATAACAATATGATTTCATTTCATCAAGTGAATAATTTTTTTTTAAATGTAGCTACACTTTTTTCATTTTTAATGTTGTCTGGAAGGCAATTATATACGTTACGTCCCTCGTAACCAGTGGATTGCTTGCCATAGTGAGTTTGTATGATGTTTCAATGTATGTTATCGTGTTGCCGTGTAAAGTGTATGTGTGTGTACTTGTAGTTGGCAAAAACAATCACCGGAAGCTAATAAAATGATCATTTTAAAATATTTAACCTGCAATAATTATTCATACGGCAACATTCGTCTCGTATCCACTTAAAAACGAAGCTTTGAGCTGGGATTTGTTTTGCAGCTCGATCGCGATCTGTGTGCTATACTCTATACAGTCTTTACTATTTATTTATTGGACAATTTGTATAGCGCCGCTTTTGTGAGATATCACCTCAGGGGCGCTTGTACTATAGTTAAGTACGTAGCATTTTGGAAAGCGGCTCAATAACAGGGGGACAGACTATATCTTAGAGACTTTGGGTATCATCGCTGATTTTATTCATTATCCTTTCTGTCCGGTGCGTTGGGTTAAATAGCCTGAAAACAGCTCATAATCTTCTGAACGGTCATATCTGCATTCCTGATACAATATAAAAAAAAGTTTTATTTAACTTCACAATAGCGCACAGGCAAAGTACTTATGTTATTGCGAGATGCAGCTCAATCCTGCCGTTGGTAATGCCACTCGCTAAATCCAAAAAAAAAAATTCAATTTGGCCGTGCCACGGATTTCATGAAAATCTTCATCCAAAAAACCAAATATTAGAAAAAAAATGGTACGCTTTCATCTACAACAACATCAATAATGCCAATATGATTTAAGATTTTTACGGCCAAAAGTATTTTTGTTATTTATTTTGGGGTGTTATGCCGTGTTACGATAACTCTTTCTTTAGCCAACGTTTCGGACAACGTTACAGTGTCCATCATCATTATTTGAATGTTTATTCCTGACTCAAAATTGGGGAAACACTGTTATCTAGTGTTACATTCATAATGCAAAATTGTTTTAGCAAAAACTATCGCTGTCAAAAACTATAAATATAATACAGTTTTGTTGTAATTTGTTTTTGGGGTATTATGCCGTGTTGCGCTACCTTCTTCTTTCGTTTTTAATCTTAGATTACACACCAGCCCTGATAATGGACACTGTAACGTTGTCTAATGAAGGAGTTAGCGCAACACGGCATAACACCCCAAAAACAAATAAAAAAATCAATAATACCATTTTTGTCATATTAGTAATCTAGTACACCCAAAAGTCACGAGCCGCCACTGACAGTCAGGCACAATTTTGCGGTTGGAAGTTGGAATATAAGACGAAACTTCGACGAACATTTGAATAATTTGAAGGGTTGGAAATAGTTTTCGAATATCGAGAATATGTGAGAATTTCGTAATAATATTTTTCTAAAATGCCAGCCGAAGAAGTAATTTTTAAAGAAATTTCAAGTGAAATGTAATTTAACTATGGATGTGACTTCTTGAATGCCATTAGTTGACACAGAGGATAAGACGCCACGAAACTGTCTTATACCGCTATCCTTACCCCTGATACGTCCGTACATGGTTATAGAAATCGTTTCTATTATATTATTGTACATCGAATCAAAAATAACATTCCTGAAGGATCAATAATTATTTCTACTGCATTCAGTGTACTCATACTTTCCTTCTGTCTTCAATGATATTATTGTAACTCCTCACTATATAGGCCTGATTTGAATGACGTATAACAAAATACGTCATTCAAATCAGTCTTGGTAGCAGTATCATCTCGCGTTTGAGCGATGTTTTAAGGGGGGTCGAGGAGGGATCGTTTTAACCAATAGTGGTTTGGGGAACTATTAATACAGACAAGTGTAAATTCGTTCCGTATTGGTTGGATCGACGCGAACCCAAAATACGAGTACTTCGTGATCGGCATTTACAATGCAGAAGCAGGTACCTTATTAAGGCGATATAAGACGAAGATATAAGGGGCGAAATTTCTTTAAGGAACATATGAATCTATACCAACCCTAAAAGTTTTCGTATTTAAATTAAAATAATATTAGTAGAAAGATTTATTATCTTTTGCATTAATTGTTAATAATGGTTTGACACTTCTGATACTTTCATGTACCTAAGGATCGCTTCAGTATTTGTTAACAATAATATTGAGACAATAATTTTTCACTCTAGTATTATTATTAGCCGGAGTTCAGACAAGAATCTATACTTAAAATGCTGAAGAATAATGTATACACATATGTCACTGTAACTAGCACATACTTATCAACAGTTTTACCATATTTTTACATTTGTTTATCAAGTATTAAACACTCACTTTGATGCTACATGTATATAATTTTATCGACTTTTTATACATTTTCTTTACTATGTCTTATATTCTACACTTTTTTATTATTCTTTTTAAATTCTATCATATTTAAATCTTTTGATATACTCTTTCAAATTGTTTTAATGTATTTCACATACACACTAACTCGCACATATAAAATATCAACAATTATTTTTTTTCTTTATTATTTTTATGTACTGTATATATAATCAACCACCACAACACGGGCATGTGCCTAGCTTGGTGGTCTTATACCCATAAAATGTAATAACCAAACACACTGAATAAAAAATTTTTTAAAAAAAATTCTAATAACCGGTGTTTTCTCGACACTCACACTTTATGTTCCTGATAAACGTATTTTTAAAATCTCAAATGTTTCTAGAGGGATCCCTACGGATGTAAGATATTTAAGATTAATAAAAACAGGACCGTACCATTAAAATATTTTATGTAAAATGGTATTAAAACTTTACAAAACATTTTTCATCTATAAAATTAGGGGTTATCATCAGATTTTATTTTTTTAGACGATGAATTAGTAACTTCCCGAGAGATCCCGGTAGAAAAATTTAAGATTTTAGTAATACGTTTATCAGAATTAATTAAAATAAACCCCAAGGAAAGATCAACTTTCTAGGCCTGCTAGGGAAAAATCGACCATAGGTCCGACCATTACGCCGGGCCGCGCTCCTAATATTGCTTTACATGACTTCATCACTTATGTCGTTAAGATTTCCACTTAATTTTAGAGATTAGATAGGGAAAATTCAACCGCAGGTGAGTTCAATACACCAGAGCCGCGCATCGTATATTTTTGTGCACGGCTGCTTAACTTACGTCGTTAAGATTCTCGCTTTATTTTAGGGTATCGTCTCGTCTTAAAACGGCTTTCCAAGCGAAATCGGGGGCAATCCAGGTAGTCTGGGGGCTGGCAATTTGTAGTCCCGTTACAAATAAGAAATGGGGATTCCGTGAAAACAGGTAACGGGATACAATTATGGTTTATTTGCACACTTGTGAGATTCACCTTAAATCTTACGTTAAATCGCCGCATGGAAATAATAACTATAATAACTAATAATAATGGAACGCCGCATAAATCTACCTTGAATTCGTTCGTCGTCTCACGTATGGACTATTGCAATAGTGCATATGCCGGCCTACCTCAGAAACAAATCAATAGAATCCAGTCAGTTTGTAATGCTGCGGCGAGAACGATTTTTGGTGAATCTAATTATTGCCGTATAACCCCACTTCTAAGGGATCGCCTTCACTGGCTTCGATGCCCTGAAAGATTAGAGTTTAAGATCTACTTAACGACCTTCAAAGCATTGCAAGGAATGGCGCCAGCCTATATATCGGAACTATGTATCCGACAAAACTTAAGCAATAGACAGCTAGATGTTAGTAATCGTCTAATCGAACTTTCTAGGTCAAATCGAGCCGTTTACTATGATCGTTCTTTTATTGTAACAGGCCCGCTCATCTGGAATAGACTTCCCTCAGCTCTTACTAATCTCCAGAATTTGGCTGAATTTAAACGGGCTTTAAAAACAAAATTATTTAAAAAATCATACCATTCATAAATCTTAACTTCTTTTCAATATTTTATAATAAACCATATTCTAAAACTTCCGGTAATTGTTTGGTTTCGGTTGTCTCCTTATTGTACCTTTTTAAAATGTCTGCTCAGAAAATTCTCATTTCTGAGCACAAACTGCCTACTGTTTTATATAATATGCTTTAGTTTTAATATTCTTGTTTTGCCCTGTCCTGCTGTTATTGTTATTCTATGTTTTGTCATCACTCTGTTTAAACAGTTTATAATATTAGATCTGTATTGGGTAAGGCACACTGTAGGAATAATTTTAAGAACCACTAATACTGAATTACCATTTTTAAGTTTTTTATAAGTGTAGTTAAGCTTACTTGAAGTGAAATGACACTAAACTGCGCTATATAAATGCCATGTTATTATTATTATTGAAACACATTCATTCACAATTTATTATATTCTCGATAGATGTTGCACAAGCAACAAAAGGCCAAACGTTTTCACATGCAACATAAATAAGATAATGCCACTACCCCATGAAACTGTTTAACTAATCTGCCTTTAGAGAGTGACATACCTGTGTTGCAGGTGTATTTATGCGGATAAACAGTATTAATCCAGGTAGTACTGTTCATCCGCATAAACAGTACTACCTGGATTGATACTATCTCTTGGCGTACGTGCAAGATTAGCGTAATTGACTGAGTCTCGTCTCGAACGTTTTGCATTTCGGCTGTCTGTAATTTTCAAGGTGGTGGACGTTTTAATAGATTAGTAAAAAAAAATCTCTTTGGGTGTGAAATTGTCGTGATTATTTAGACTTTCTCATATGCATTTTTAAAAATTACTGACGGCCTCCCTGGTCGTCAAATCAAATTATTTGATTAATTCGGTTATTTCTCAAATTACTTATTTAAAATAATATAATGTGTATTTGTGGCACGTTCCAGAGTGGAAGATACTCTCAGTATCGCCCTGGTGTAAGACCACCAATCAGAATTGAAACTTTTCTTAAAATGGTTGTTGCCGTGTTTGGTGACCAGATCTAAATAGCCAGGTACTTTCCACTATCCTCTTCCCCATCTCCTTCCATTCCCCACTACCAGCCTCACTCTACCAGTACCTCCAGTTGGGACTCTTGTGTCTTCACATTTTAAAAAATTACGACAACTACCTGCCTGAAGAAAGTTTGAAAAAAGAAACAAATAATTAAGTCAGTGGGTATTTAAGTACCTTACGTAATCCTTTGACTATAAATGTAATTTTATGATTATGTAATCTTATGATTATGTAATCTTATGATTATGTAATCTTATGATTATGTAATCTTATGATTATGTAATCTTATGATTATGTAATCTTATGATTATGTAATCTTATGATTATGTAATCTTATGATTATGTAATCTTATGATTATGTAATCTTATGATTATGTAATCTTATGATTATGTAATCTTATGATTATGTAATCTTATGATAAGTCATCATATGATAAGTAATCTTATGATTTCAGAGGAAATTTTGGATTTGATCTCTTAAAATAGAAAAAATTTGAAAAATCCTTTTTTGGACTGGAGGTCTTCTGTTATAGAACTAGTAGTATAACTTATATGTTTATGAAGAGTTTACTATTTATTTTATAACTAAATACAAAAGAAGAGATGAATAATTAAAAAACGTAGGCTTTTTAGAGGAATGAATTAAATTAAAAAATGTCATCGTCTCGTAAATCCCGTATATCTTTCTCTTGAAATAACGTGCGGCTATTATAATATAATAGATTTGATCGTACTTTCGTGACTTTCTAAGGTATCCCTGAATTTTATTTCAGCCGTTTGCAAGTTATACGTTCTCCTGACACTCCTTCCTCCACTAACCCGATCTACGAATCCAAACCTAAAAATTCCTTGCAATGTTCGTTATGATTTCATCGCTCTCTCATTATTTTTGGAGCTTCTTATTCTCAATACAATAACAAAGGTTTTACCAAACATTAGAAATGGTTGGATTTGCCAGAATTCATTGGGGTTCGAAAAGATAGTCTTTGATTAATGATTGGGAAATACGCCTAATCCTTCATGCTTAATACACAGAGGTTTGAAAATAATAAAAAGAAAATTATTTTTACAGATAATATCTTAACAATAAAATTGTATTAAGTATCTACTGATACGAACAATAAATTCGGTAGTTTTAACCGAAATTCCAAAAACCAAAGAATGTAATACCCAAACGATTAATATCGATTAAGACGGCTTAAATTCTCAACAATAGCTATAATCCTTTCATAAACGCCTACCTGTTCTATTGCAGGGGTCGGCAGACTTTCTAGTGAGAAGAACCAAATATTAAGGACGGGTTGATTTACTGAATTTGAATAACTTATCAAATTTAGAAGCTACTAAAGTTCTGTTAAATAATTACAGAACTTAAATTTTAACTTTGAAATATAAAGAATTGCTTAAATTTTGTAAAGTAACTCGTACTTAGTAAACAAAATGCCAACATTTTCGTAGAGCCGAAACATAAACTTTCACGGTGGCACTGACTGCGAATGCATTACTTAATACGTTGTGATTTGACGACTAGGCGTCGTGTTGTGTTGAATAATATTCTCTATTAAATTAATCCAACACTGCTAACGAAAATTTTCGTGGCACCCATCCATAATCCATAATTTCCAACGGCCGTTACATTTTTTTTTGGTTAGGGAAAGCACGCGAATAGAATAAACATTGCAATTTTAAGTGTGGCACTCTTCTAATGAGGTTGCGAAATAGCTGTAGTTGAAGTGCCGCAAATTCCTAAAAAAAATAGCCGCATGCGGCTCGCGAACCGCAATCTGCCGACTCCTGGCTTGTGGGAGAAAACCTTCCCGGAACTATAAAAAAATTCTACAGCACTCCAATAAATCTGTGAATTGGCAGAATAGACAGGTATTTACTTCGATCGTCTTGAGTTATTTGTGTTTTTTTAGCCCAAGCAAAAATTTGATCTATTTTGATGAAAATATTTCATATGAAAATGGAGGTAGAAATCAGTTTACAAACGATAAAAAATTACAATTACACCATCTGTTAAATTAAGTCTCAAAGAAAATGTAATACTCAACCCGTTGTCACGACGTTAAAGAATGGGTTTTATCAGGTGATTTGGTATGAAAATAGTAATAAGTAGGTATCAATCTCAGATTTTTCGGATCAAGCCTATATTTAATTTGTATATTTTAAGTTCATAAGTGTATAGTCGAATATTGAAAACCTTGGAGATTTTTACTATTAAACTTGCTTAGTGGTATTTATAAATGTATCTAACTATCAATCACAGCGTTTCTCCGCGGGGATAGGCAGATAGCATGAACCGCCAGATAACTCCGTCTTGGCGCAGACTCCTTATTTCATTCATGTTCATATACAGGTTTTTTTTCTTTGCCCAGTGAGTTTTTTATGGGTTATTTTACCAACAAACTAGGGATGTATCTGTTTTGTATCGGTCGATTTATTTGGTCAAATGTTTTGCTTACCCTCCTTTCTACGTCCTTCTGCTAATAAATGCCTTATTCCAAATGATCTAAGCATCCCTTGCCAAGTCTTGGAATCATATTAGTGATAACACATTCGTTTTACCCCATGTTCACATCAGGAATCTCATCTGGCATTAAGTGGAACCAATTTGGGATCAAATGTTTCTGAAAGAACAATCTAAATGATAAAGCGGGTGAATAGTGCATTCATTTGCTCCAATGAACACTGCTACATTTCAGGCCTACAAGTTTAAACGGGAAACAATCGTGCGGCAAATTAGGGGTCGCGCCCAGAATCAGTTTGTAGGCTTAATAGTCACAAGAAATCTAGACATAGTAAAGTATTTCTAAAGTAGTAGCTAAGAGGTTCGTTTTAACCTCTCTTTCCGTTTACATGCATCGCTTATTAGAAAGAGGGAGAGATTGCAATGAATCTATGAAATACAGGTTAAGGGTTTAAAATCGTAGGTATCTTTTAATAAAAGGGCCTTTGTTACCTCCTTTTCCTGGAGGGGGAAGTTTGTAACGCATCCTGCAGCTCTATTTCTTGGAGAGTTTTCAAATTCTTGGAATAACGTTACTGACAAACCATATCTATATTTTTGCATGTAATTTTAAAAGTTTATCTCTGTATTTTTGTTAAAATAATATTTCGCGGAAGGGAAAGGACCGTGTAGTTCAAAAACGTTATATACAAATATATTTGCATGAAAAAACCCACCTGATAAATACCTAAATAATATTAATATATTTAAGAATTTCCTTATTCTTCTTGCGCTATCAACATTTAAAAAATAGAATATACATGATAAATATACATAATATATATTCCATGATAACTCAACACAGTGAAAATTCAACACACTTTTAAAAAGTGATATAAAGTCATTAGAAACGATGAAAAAAAAATTTTATGTAACCCAACCTAACCTACTTAACCCAGTTAATAAAATTTTTGTTTCATCACTTTCCATGACTTTATTTAACTTTTTAAAGATGTGATGATTTATCCGGTCACCATATATGATATGTGCCTATAAAATCTTCTAACTGATTCGACTCACAGCGACAACTTACTTCGATGTTACCTATTTGTACCTATACCAACAGAGTTTTATTTTATTATTGTTAGTATATATTACTATTAACTTATCAGTCTTATCACTGACAACACGGGCAAAACACAAACATGTATTTTTATACTATATATTATTTAATGTAAGTATATTAGTTGTAAGTCTCTAACTTTAAGCCACAGTTTTAAATAGGTATGTCATAATGTCACTAGTTTTAAGCCAGTAGTTATAAGCCTTAGTCGTAAGTCACTAGATAGAAGTCTTAGATGTAAGTCACTGGTTTTAAGTTAGTAATAGTTATAATCCTTAGTCTCAAGTCACTTAATATAAGTTTTAGATGTAGGTAAGTCACTAGTTATTATTATGAATCTTAGTTGAAAGCCGTGAAGAGGAGAGATGAGGTCCTCTTCCCTCGTGGGGCCCTCAGGGAACCAAGGAAGAGTGGACTCTTTCGTCGTGGGGCCTTCAGGGAACCAACGGGGGGTAGACTCTTCCCCCCATGGTGTCTTCGGGAAACCAAGGAGGAGTGGAGTGGAGAAATGTGGGACCTTTAGGGAATCAAAGAGGAGTGGAAAGGAGGGATGAGGCCACCTCCGTGAACTCTTCCTTGTGAGGCCTTCACGGAACCAAAGGTCAATGGAGAGAAGAGATGAGGCTCTCTTCCCATGTAAGGCTTTCAGGGAACCAAAAGGGATTGGAGAGGAGAGATGAGATCTGCGAAGATACATTGTGGAACCCGAAGACATAGCCACATATCCAATAACAACCCTGGTGAACTTTATAAAAGGGACCGGGTGACTGTTAAGGGAATGGGCCTATGGCATAAGTGCTTATGGGAACTACATGTAAACCGTCTCCGCTCTATAAATAAACAAATAAATAATAGTTGAAAATCACTATATAAATTGGCCGAATATTATTATTATGTAATAATTAATTATTTAAAAAATGATAATTGTTCGCCTTATCGAGTATTTATCGAGTATTTGCCTACCTACAACATACCTCGAAGCACTTTGATGTCTATTGAGAAACAGAATCTTAGAATTATTTTTATACGTTCAATGAGATAAAAAAAACGAGTGAGTCAACCTGCATCGTGATAATATCAGAACCATTATTTGCATTTTTTTAATTACAGGTAGGTACCTAATTATGTTTGATTGGAACAACTGACAACATTAAGTGAGCAACTCAGTGATTTATTTTGTTTTGTAGCTCATAGCTAGTAGAAAATATGGTGTGTCCTGATTTCATGAAACAAGACCTCACCGTTCAAGAGGTTTTCTGTTTCAGAACAAAGTTTGAAAAAAAATAAATAGGAATTCTCTTGCTGGCACTGTGGACTTTGGTACACAATTAATAATTTACCCAGCAAATAATAACGGCAATATTTTAACGACCTACCGGCCGACAGTTATCCCTAATGACTGCAACAAATAACCCATTTCACGGAAAGTCCTAACTCAATCCTGACCCGTTCAACAATTCTTTTATGACTCATCACCCAGGTCAGTTTTCAGGTAAATCTTTCAGCACCTTATCACTTCTTTCAGGATATCTGATCAGTAGAGTGTCAACGTTCACAGCGATAACACAGCTGATGGCTACGAACTATTCTTTCTAAGTGAAAATAATTTCCAAACCAAACGTTATTATCTTGATTCTAGTGCGCACTCAGGCTTATCAATAATTTCATATGAATTTATACTGATAAGATATCTTAAGAGGAAGCTCGAGATAGATTACTCATTGAATAAATTAAGTGTTGAGACATTTCCCTCGTAATGCATTCAGTGTTATTATAAAGTTTGTGAAGAACGCATCGTTGTTTTGTATAAAGTTAAAAGTGAAAAGTTTAAATACATATAATGGCGGAATATTACAATGATGTAAGTATTGATTTTGGTTAAGTTGTGTAAAAATTGAAACTATTTTTGTAAAACTGCATTTGTATTTTCCACTGCTGTGGTATAAATCAGATGAGTGCAGTAATCTTTTATTTTTTTGCCACTAATTAAGTAATGAATATCATAAAAGTGTAACATTTCGGATGCCCCAACTTAATAATCTGAACTATGTTTATAAATTGTTTTGGATGTTGAATGCAGTAATTGGTATTGAAAGTCAAAATTGTGTTACTCGTTTAGTTAGTAATTTCTGCATAGGTGTTTATTTTTATCTTTTGAAGTTATCTTTTGCATTTTGCAATAATTTTCAAATCGTATAATAAAAAATATCGTATTGTTTTTATCTTCATTTAAATCCATTGACCCCATATCATGAATGTTTGTATGCGTTGAAATAAAATAATTTAAATGCGTTATTTTAGACATTTAAATACATTTTAATATTTTATTAAACGTGGACTTTATAACAGATGGCAATCTCTTCCTTCCAGCATTGTTACATTCTACTATATCGAGTGATGACCACATTTATATTATGGATTCTGCTGTGTTGGCATTTCATGGAAAAGAACAACGCGCATAAAAACATAAATAGATAAATTTTTTTTGTGAAAATAACCTACATTTGTCGGTTACAGTTCTTCGCCCTGACGCTAGGAGACAGCGATTCCGACTCGCTCCCACCATCTCCGACAGACTCCTCGCCGCGCATCTCCCCGCGCATCTCTACCCCCACCACTCTCCCCTCCATTCCTCCCCTGTTCCCCTACCCCATCCCCGTGTCCATACCGCTGCGCTCTCCGCCCACCACCCTCACGGTGACGGCTGAGCTGCCAGGACCATCCACTTCCCGTGAGCAGGAACCCAGCGAAGATGTGCCCCTGGTAGATGCAACAATGACCGAGGCGACCAACGCTCAAGTCGCTAGTACTTCAGGTAAATAGAAAAATCGTACCTTTCGAAAGTTATACATCACAAATACTTTGTTGTTATTCTTTGTCACCCTAATTTAATAACATCTCGTAGGTATTTATCTATCAAAAGTAAAGCATTCTAGAAAATTCGGGTGATTTAATTAATTGATTATTTTCATATTTTTATTGGGTCACCCAACTTTTACGCCATCGCGTAGGGACAATCAGTCAAACAAAAGATCATACTAACAAAATCAAGTTTGCCAAGATTTTGTTTACTTGATGTAAATAAAATGATTCTCATCCCGAACGAACTTTTCAATGTTAAATAATAATACACACCGCTAAAAATAGTCCTGAATGCAACATTAAAAATTTATTGTTTAAAATAAGTTAGTTTAAGCTTCAAAAATGGTTTAAAATAATTTATAATTTATAGCATTTGAAAAGTGTAGTATTCCAAACGCAGTACATTTTAAAAGTGTGTTGACTTCCGGCATATACCCATGAAAAGCGACGTTTTAAAACTCATGTAACATTCAGGGAGAAAAATATCTGAAGCCATGTTTTCTAGGACGTTCCCAGTAAACTACGCGACTACTAACCTATAAGAAACTTCGATGACGGAACGCTTTTTACGAAATGTAAGTTTAATGTAAGATTATTTTTCAGCTTTTTCGACACCCCATGAATGTACCTGCAGCAACTGTTCAGAACTGGTGTCCAGACTGTCTGAATGTGGAATCTGCATGAATCCTCTACAGGTAAGCACAAAGTGAACATAAAAATGTATATCTGTAAACCAGTCTATGTATACCAAACAGGCAGTCTGAGAAGAATCATGTATAGTCTGCATTTGTTACAAGATACGAAGTTCAACAGAAATAATCCTTTTGGAGATGTCCGGGTGATCAACTATCAGGGTGTCGGGGGTTCGAAGATTCGGGTCATGTAAGCAGTCAGAACAACACAATAACAATAACGACAATTATTGTAGGTGTATAATTTGATTACACCTTTATTATTTATCTAACGTCATTTATGTAGGTACCTTTTCAATTTGGGAGGCGGGTGTGGATACCGCTGCCCCTGGTACCATTTATAGGATAACCAACACCCCTGCCACCCCAAGTGGTTCTCTACGTTTGGTGACTTAGCAGGGGTGCCCAGGTTCATGGGGTGAGGTTTGTCTAGGTCTTGGTGGCGGATGTGTTTGCCCACCTACTGCGTGTCGGGCCGAATCGGGAGAGGCTGGTTGAGGGAGACTTTTTGACCTCTCCAGCCGGACTTCCTCGACCCATCGTCTTGCACCGCAGTGGGAGGAAAGGATTCATACGTCCGTCACTCCTGGACACATTGACTCATGAACATGACACAAGCCGTAAAAAAAATTTTTCAGGGAATCCTATATAGAGCTAATGTATAAAAAAACTAACGGTAAAAAAAGTTTAGAAGAATCTTTCAATTGCAGTTCGAAGTAAGCCCTCTAAATTCTAAAAAAATCCCAGATTTTAATAGAGGCGTATTTCAACGCTCCATAGCTCACAACAAGGGTATCTATAGAGAGAATTTGGACAGTTAACCCCGAATTAGTTGCCTAGTTGGATTAATTGCCGGAAAATACAATAATATTATTTGCAACATCCCCTTTATCAATGTGATGTAAATAATAAGCTTTTTCCGCATTTTGTTTGTTTTGTTTTATGTTTTTATTTTTATTTTGTCTAATTTATTTTATTTATTACTTGTCTCATTTCTCTTTTTGTTATTTGAAAATATGGAATATATTGCATTGTCCTACCCCTGCAAACATTCTGGAATAAATTATTATTATTATAACGCGGTTTAGGCTTTAATTTCACAGTTGGGGGAGCCAAACAAAAGGCCTTGAATAACTACAAACAGTCGGGAAGAATCCCAAGAATTTTGTTTATTTGTTTTTATTACTTAAATTAACAGTTTTCCACGCGAGTGCACTGGAAAAGGGCGAAACGTTTGGTCCGGAATTATTGTATTTTATTTTGGCTTCTGAGTTCCATGGAGATAAACTAATTCGGTTTTTTTTATGTGCCGCACAAGAGTTCCTACAACTCCCGTTTGAGTATACCTATACCAGTTAGACTATTGGTATATTGTGAGGCTAAAAGTAGTGGGGATGGTAAGGAAATGGGGAATAGGAAGGCGGGGTACCTGGCTATTCATATCTGGTAACCAAACACGACAAAAAGCATTTTAAGCAACTTTTCAATTCTAACTTGCACCAAGGAAATACTGAGTATCTACCACTGTAAAACATGCCATGATTTATTGGAAATAACACATTTTAATTTCTTAAAATTTACTTGCGCGCGCTATTATTCGATCCCACCACCTCCGGATTTGTAGTCGACGGAGCCATCATAATATTGTGATGCAGAAATAAAACCTTGGCATTTTAAAGTATCAATCAAACTTTTTTAATTATGTTTAAACTTCCATTATTTTGGGAATTAAGAAATTAAACGTAATATTAGAGGCGCAATATATTTTTTAATTTCGCATAGGTAAAATCATTCAGTGAAAAGGTATGAACTGTGTATAATAGTTACGTTTAGAGAATTGAAAATGATCACCGGTCAATATACCATGAATGGTTTTTTAAATACATCTTTTTGAGTTTAAATTTTGTTTTCGGTAATGATTCAATGCAAATCGTAGAAGCGGAAATCAAGCCACTTCCCGAAATTCGAATCGAACTAAAACTAATCATATAGACTCGTTGTCGATGACAATGCATTCTATCAACTTTTGGTGGCAATTACGTACATGCACGCGGTCATACAGGCATTTCTCTGAAATAGGATGAAATTACGGCAGTTAATATACGAAATAAATGTCACTCCTACCCAATTGGCATACAGTCAGGTTGATAAAGTAATCGACTCCAGTTCTTGTGTAGAATGGTTCAGTCCTCAGTAATAAAAAATTAATATTTAAAAAAAATTGGATTGATTTTTTTTCAAAACATAGTGTTAATATTACAGACATAAAACGATTTTAAAAAAATAGGGGATCACAAAATATACCATATTTTTATTAAAAACTAATAAAATGTTGATAATCGCTAATCAGACCTTGGTTGTATATTTAAACAAACTGGTTTTGAGCTTATAAAATCAAAGCACCCTCTTATTCCACGAAATGTTAAAGACGGTCTAGTGATCTTAACTACTTTGCAAATCTGTCAAAAGAGAAATTCGTAATCTTAATATATTGTTAATTGCATAGTGATTATAAATTTAGCTGTCTAAGTACACTAATTCTACCATGACGCATCATTATTGAAAGGTAAAGATAGTTTAAATTATTTGTAATTAAACTACTTATATATCACAATGGTAAGCACGAAATAGTTCATGCTAACTTGTTGTAAATTCGTCATTTCCATTGTGTGTAAGTTAGCAATAATCCTTCACTAATTATCATAATAATTCGAGGTGAGCTATTCAAAAGAACCTCTTCGAAATCTTAAATACCGGGAACTAGCTTAAATGGCTTTCAATGCTCATTAATTAAAGGTGGACTTAAAGTCGGGTTCGGGATAAGTATTCCGAAAGCTATTTGTTAGATTGGTACTTGGCTGCCATTGTAACCTTTGTTTTATAAGTCTCCGGTTCAATGATCTTTGTATTTCAAGAAAGAGTTATCAATAGAAATAGAATATTTTATAATCCTACCGAATGACGTGCAGAAAATCAAGAATTCGTTATTGGGACCGCGATAAAAGGGGATTTTCTTCTGAACAACGTATTCACTTGATCGTGCCTTATCTTTCAGATTTGAGATGTCCCCAACTCTTTCTTCAGCTTCTTCCGTGAAAATATTTTCATGTGCTCGTATTTTTTTGGTTCATTCATTCTAATTGCACAAACCAACAAAGTTTCTCAATCATTTAAATTTTTTTTAAATATCTACATCATATTTATTCTATCGCAATTAGATCACACATTTTTAACTACAAATCTAATTTTTACTACAGTCAACATTTGATAACAGAACTCCAATAACCTAGTTTTATTATACACGGTGTCCGGTAACTCCTAGTACAAACGGGAAATTGGTGGATGTGCATTACGTAGAAACTAAATTATGTATCGATCTGAACATTTCGATTTTTTTCTTCTTTTTCTCCTTGTTTTTTTTTTCCTTTTTTTTCGAATACTGAAAATTTAAAAAAGTTTTTGGAGCCGGTTCTAATTTTTGACCCGTTATAACAGACATTAAATAGCAGATATTAATCCCTAGCGACTGAGTTTTTTTTTTTCAAAGTTTACCTTAAAATTCAACTTCGGACTCTATTTACTCGAAAACGAAAGCCCAAATCAAAAAGTCATTATAAAATCGATTACAAATGTGATTTAGATTCACCAGTTTTGTACTTCTACTACGTTTTTCCGGTCACCTTGTATATTAACCTCTACTACTGCATCACCCTTCTTTTCGCTAAATTACCTGCTATGTCCCATAGTCTTTGCGTAATGCTTATTGAAATAACCTAATTACAACGATTTACGATTAAAATTCATTAGATTCGTTTACTAATTTGTTTATTTTGTTTTAGAACGCCGGAGTCAACGCATGCGCGCGCTGCGGCGGTCTGTGGTGCGGGACATGCGCGCGCAAGTTGCCCAAGTGCCCTTTCTGCCGTGCACCCCCGCCCCGGGCCCCCTGCGCAGCTGTGGCCAGGCTACTCAGAGACCTGACGCTGCCTTGCAGGAATCAAAGGTAAATTTTACTTACATTCCACCAATTTCATTTTTATTTACCTAACAGGTGTCGATTTTACGTGTATTTTATCCAAATGGGGGAAGTTGAAAAAATTAACACCCGTATTTCTGTTTCTATTGCCACCTTTTTACAGGGATAAATCATTTATAAAGAATTATGATATTTTTAAATAAGGAATTCCGATGGCGTTATTAATCATCGAATTTGTGGAACGTTATGATTTCTCTTGATTAATTTCTCAGATAATTATCAGATTACCATGAGACTAGATAAAAAAAAAAAAAAAAAACAAATTATGCATGTACATAAAGAAGAGCTGCGTGTCATCAGACTGGTTGGGTCCAAACTATCTGATGTGATAAATTCAAAACAGATCGATACTTTTGATTAAATAGTGATGTTGACAAAGTTATTTATTTTACTTAAATTAAAATGTCGCCATAAAGTAAATTAGCAATTATTGATGGATTAAATATACAAATCTATTTCCTTTGGAACCATTTTAGAAAGCCATTAGAAAATTATATCTATAGGTAGCTTAACATTAATATTCTTTAGTGAGTAAATTAAGAGGAAGCTACAAGCCAAAAATATGTATATTCTTGGTATCCCTTATATTGTAGGTAATAGGCATTAAAATCTCTTAACAAACTGCGTCTAGAAAAGTTCTCTTTCTAGCACAAAACTGGTTTTTATTTATTTTGTAAATAATTTTATAAGAGAGCAAAAAAGTTAATCAAGTGAAACTGTCACAGATAATCTTAGCTATAGTACTGTATTTTTTAAAGTTGTTTTTTTTACGCGTTCATACATTTCTATTGAAAAAAAAAATTTTAGTAGCTTACTATTATATTTTTTATTTTATTTGTATTCCACTCAAACGAAACGATAGGAAAACCTTCAATTTATCTAAAGCATATTTTTTGGTATTCATAATGTACACCAATTCGTTATAAAGATTAATCAAAATAGTGATTTAGCATTAAGCTTCGTCTTAAGGAGCCTGGTAAACAATTATGCCCCGCGGAGGGCTGAATTTCTGACTAAGAAATTATTTGGGTCAAAATAAATGAGATATTTACTAAGAATAAATATGATTTACCAATAAATATTTCGATCGAGATTAAATTAAAACATATTGTCCTAAATCAATGCGTAGTAACAAACGTGCTCGTACGGCATACAAATAAATGTTTACGTTATCGAATTTGTTCTTCCCTGGCAGATTGCTGATTTGATTTTATGACAAAATAACCAAAAATGGTTCTGACGCAAATTGGATAAGAAAAAGTTGGAGAAAGTTTCCGACCCAACTAATGGGCCCGCCAAGTCATTTTTATATTGGAAAAGATTTTAGCCTTTCTCGGGAAGACCTTGATAATTTTTTTAAAGCGATAAAATTCAGAATTTATTAACTTTTTATCATTTTCTTTTTAATAATCAATCTTTTGTTCGTCAAGACTATGGCTTGTTCAAGTTAGATAGATCTATCAGAATAATTAGAAGTGTTTGATTGTGATAAATTGTGTAGATTTTAATGTCAATTTGTTGATAAATGAAATTTTGAAATGGAGGGCTTTCTTTTGATTTTGAAATGAATATATATGTTAAAATGATAGTATGTATATGGATCTTTTAATGTTTGTATATCGGGGCAATACAGATTCGAAGAAGGAATATTTTTTTGGAATGTGATGATAATGTCTTATAAAGATAAATAGAGAATGTTCAAGATAGTGCATTACACTTACACTGTTGCATTATTGACACGATAGTTCACTCACTCCTATTATTTATCATATTATTTGTAAAGTACGTAACCATACTGTTTGATCGACGATAATTGATTTTTGGCAAAGTAGGTACCCATCTACATAATACATACCTACTATCACACAAACACTTACCTAATTATTGAATTTCTTCTTTGTATGTTTGATCTTCACCTAGATCAAGTAAAATTACTCACAATACGAAGCATTTAAATCTGCCTACTTCTAAAACATACGTAACTTCAGTTTTATAATTTCTTATCACTTTTAGGTTTCCAAATATATTCAAAACTCAATTAACTCTAGCTAATTGTATAGATTAGAAAACAGTTATAAATGAAACATTGCTAATTGAATTGTTCATTTTGGCAAAAATAATATAATACGCTTAAAATGAAACAGCTTTTTTATATTCGATTCTGCAAGCATATACGCATTTTAGTGTTTTTTTACATTAGCTGAATTTCCAGCTGTTGCCGGGGCTTTACGTAGAGTTTTTCGAAAACAGAATTTAACAGTGTCTTATTTTGGAGGTCAAATGTGGAAAACTTTCGTCAATCTCGGAATAAAACTGTATATTTGTATGGATATCAAACAGACGCCGCCTGCCGCCATACGGAGAAAGATAATCCTGTTAAAAAAGTGGCAAAATGCCAACTTCCTGATAAAATATTAGTCATTCAGAATATATCGAGGACACATGTTCTTTTTCTAAGACATATTATGACGGAATGCAACAATATCAGTATTTGTGTGAACACGTGTTCCGCCTTCCTCATAAAACATACGCTTTTGTCTGTATATCATGGTCACCCTACATGTTTACTACATTATAACGAATTAGCTGGAATTAGCTTAATAAGTACCATGTGGTTCAATGATAACTCAATACAGTGACAATTCAACACACTTTTAAAAAGTGATATAAAGTCATTAGAAGCGATGAAAAAATTTTTTTTTTAACCTAACCGAACCTAACCTGACCTGACCTGACCTAACCTAACCTAACCTACATAACCCAGTTAATAAAGTTTTTGTTTCATCACTTTCCATGACTTTATATAACTTTTTAAAGATGTGATTAATTAATATGATGTGAAAAAAAATATTATGTAAATGTAAGAATGAAGTAACTATTGTAAAAAAACTGTAAAAAATATTGGTCAACCGTTAATCAGTCGGCAATGAAAACTGAGATAAAAATACTAAACACAAGACTTTTTGTTTCTAGGTGGGGATGCACCGCCCAGCTGACATCTGAAGCCCGCTTGGACCACGAATCGGTGTGCACTTTCGGTCAGATAATATGCCCCCTTGAAGATCTGTGCGCCACCTGCCTCCCTTTCCCCAACCTCGCTAAGCACATTTTAACCGCTCACGGCATGACGACCATCGAATCCTGCAAAGTCAATATCGTCATCGAAAAGTTCGCCAATAAAATGATGAATACTTCAATGACGAGACACAAATACAGGATTTGTCTACTGACCCATGGAAACGCTTTCCTGGTCAAAATTTCGCTCTTCAACTTCAACCTGCACGTGTCCATTGCCAAGAAGAATATGAGATACGAAGTTCAACATCCCAATATGAGAAATATGCCCAGGGAAGTGTTTTGCGCCCTTTTGGGTTTCCAGAGCACTAATATGGTTCATAAGTGTACTCTTATGTTGGATGATAAGCTATTATCCAGGCGTACGTTGGTTCAGAAGAACGACATCGTATACAGATCTTGGCCGGGAGAAGATGTAAGCGTCTTTATAACTATCAGCCACGTTTCTAACGAGAAGCAGGTTGTCGTATTACTCTAGGTCTATTCGACGTTTACTTTTACTTAAAAACAGATTATCTCGACCAAATCTAATTAGTTTAATTTATTTTTAAGGCTTTATTTACGTTAAATTTTATCCGTTTCGGTCTCATCCGATTATTGAATGAAGGTATTTGAACAGATCTCTAATTAATAATAATTTTACTGTAGAAGGGAATATAAATAATGACAATTTAATGTTAATAGCATAACTCGTGACTTTTTTCGGCTTGAGAGTTTTTGGAATATTTTGAGGACGCACTAGAAGAAACTATTCAAAAATATAAATAAACACTTATTGTCGGTTGATCCATTTCATCATTTGACAACATTAACACTTCAGCACAAAAAAGTCAAGAGCTTGGTCAATATTGTAGATATAACATAGGTTAAGAATCGGGGCTCTGAACTGTGTAAGGCTTATTCAGCCAATATTTCTGATATTATTACAAAATTTATAGAACGTCGAGAAATACCTGTATATATTTGTTTAGAATTTGCATCGTGTCACAGTAAGTAATTCACCCAAAATAATTTGGGTGAATTACTTACTTAAAAATGTAGTGCTAACACGTGATTCATATAAATTTTGATCAGTTGTTTAAGAATTTGTGCCTATGTTATTAGGTTTTAAAATTTTGGGTGTTCCCAGTACGGAGAACTCTATTCAAGGAAATGACTACAACCTTGGAATTACTCAACTCTTGATCAAAATACTAATTTCGCATTTTAGACTGAGAAGTTGGGTTTGTTAATTGTATATATGTTTTGTGGGGCTTATCCTGGCAATTATTCCAATTACATTATGCACTACAGCTATTATGGCAAGAAAGTACAGCCCTTAGGTTGATTTCAAACAACAAAATACTAAATGAGAATTTTTAATCTTGTCTTTTAGATAGATGTCTAAAAATACAAATACCATATACTGCCTGTAGGTGTGTATTAGATTTAAGTTTATTATTATAAATATGTGAGGTAAACACAAGGACTTAATCAAATCATAATCTTTTCAAATAATTTTAATTAGAGATGTGATATCTACTTGGTCTCATTAAAATATACTTCTTTAAATCTTATTAATTAAGGAGCAGCGACTCAATATTTTTTTCCACGTCAATAATTTTAGTAAAGCAAATCCTGATAATTAATCGTATTTCTTTTTTACAAAAAAAATATGGATGAGCGAAAGAAATTGATGGTATAATTTTATAATTTTCACTGTGTAATCATCATTGAACTGGCCTGAAATATATCACTCGGTATTTTATTATACTTTTAGAGTAGAAATTGTTTTGTAGGTTTGTGATATTAGAATGATTAATTTATTAGATTTTAAGCGATTTGAGACTGATTGTGTTATTTGTAGTATTTAATAACCGTTTCTCAGGTTATAAATAATAATACGTAAGTACCAGTTTTTGAGGTTTTTTTTTAAAATATAAAATCTCAATCGAATACTTGTATAATGTTAATCTCAATAGTTTGTTAGAATATTAATAAGATTAAAAATAAAAATGTTACCAAAAAACACCAATATAATTTTATAAAATAAAAAAAAACAACTACATATTTTTATTTTTATTCCAATACCCAATCTTCATTTTTAAATACATATATATTTGATATTTTCGTGAGACGTAATATCCATACTTGAACAAAAAAATATTTAATTTCAGGGGAATACCGTAATATTTCAGCAAATTTTCGGAATTTTTTCACAAAATATGTTGAAAATTCGTGGAACACACAAAAAATTACTAATGTTTGATAAATAATTATCTATTCAAAGTTTATTGGTCTATATTATAATCTTCATGTTATTTTTGTTGTTGCAGGCAATTGCTTTTTTTATAACTTAGAAAGCGTTCCAAGAAGCGAAGCCTAGTCAGATATGGCGTCCCTGAAATATACGTAGATAAATGTCATAAGTCGAATGGATAATGCAGAAATTGGATCTCTGATGCATATCTATGCGTTTCAAAACCATGTACAATTGTATCACGAGGGAGGAAATCCAAAACACATGCAAGGAAGGTGTTCTTAAGGGTACTTAAGAATGGTTCAGTATGGTCTTTATGATTCCTTTTTGAATTGTGTTCAGGTTATGTTTATACTTACATAGATACATCAGATCCCCATCCTATAATTCCATATTCAATACAAGAATGACACAAGGAGTAATAGATTTTTTTCATGTCCTAAGATTTTTAAAGAAATATATTTTTTTTATTTTTATTTTTTTTTTTATGTGACACCTCACAAGAGTGTCCCTGCCTGTGCAGTGCGCGGACAGGGGAACTATGTCACCACCCGGTTGGGCGGCGTTGTGAGGCGGAGTAAGGTAGGGGCTGTAGGAAGGGATTTGTTAATGCGGGCCTTGAAGAGGCTCGGATTATAGGAGGGAGGAAAAACAGATGCCGGTAGCTCGTTCCACATACGAGCCGACTTACACAAAAACGAGTCGTAAAAACGGCCCGTTCTCATGAAGCCAACGTCAACCGTGAACGGGTGTTCAGTTCGTGTCCGTCGAGTTTCGCGCACGTGCACCGGTGCATCAGGAATCAATGCTGCTAGCTCCTTGGAGCAGGCTCCATTGAAATACCTGTAGAACAGACACAGCATGCCTACATTGCGTAAAAAAAGTAAAATATATAAAAATATATAAGTTCTGTAAGTTTTTTCGTGGCACCTTTGATATGTAAGTCCCATCTAAGGTTTTCATCAATTACTACCCCGAGATATTTTATGCTTTGTGACTTTTTTATAATTGGGCATTGAGATTGAACATTTCATTACCGTACTTATATAGAACCATAATTGAAGAAAAAAAATTATTTTGAGGAGTTATAATTAAGAGTTGTGGGATATTCTAGTGAATAGAAATTCGAGTCTCTAAATGGTACTCCTTCGGGAAATTGTATATTCGCAAGTAGTACTACAAAGACACGCGATTCTGTAGCTCCTATAAAATTCCATGACATGTTCGAGTCACAGTAGAAGTCCCTCTTTACTCTTTCATCAGCAATTTCAACAAGTGTTAATGAAATAATAACGGTAACAATTTACATAGAAATGTAATTATTTGAAATGATGTCTCTACTCTCTACCTATTAACGGAGAAGTTTGTTTTAACGAAACAAAGGATTTTGCTTGAGGCAATTAAGTATCTTCCTCCTTGTATTGTAAAAGGATCTTGAAGGGTCAGAAATGGAAATGTAAATACGTAAGTCAACGTACCCTAAAAATATATCGTTTCGTTATAAACGGTTTACAGCTTTCATAATATAATTTCATTGGAAAAAAATATTTTATTTACCACAATTATTTACAAATTACTTTTATTGAGAAATCTACTCAATCGTGCTTAGTGTCTCTATTTTTAGCTCTTACTGGAACAGCTAAAAGATCTTAGAGGCACTGCTCGAAGCTGAAATCAACCGGAAAGCCGGTAAGGTTTGCGAAATCTAAATGATTTCAGTTTGAGATTTAGAAATCATCTAAAAAATAGATCAAAAATTGAAAATAATTCATTTAGGAATCAAAATAATAACGAATTAAATATACAAGTAGTGTCCCGGATGATATGTTTTATTTCTAACTCTATTTCACAAAACAACAAGAAAACAACTAATTATTTTAGTTTTCTAAACTAACCTAACCTAAACCAACCTAACGCTACTTTTGGCACATTCCGATGGGAATACGAAAAAAATAAAAAACAAAATTATTTTAGTTTTCTAAACTAAACTAATCTAACCTAACCCAACCTAACGCTACTTTTGGCACATTCGGATTGGAATACAAAACAACAAGAAAACACATAATTATTTTAGTTTTATAAACTAACCTTACCTAAAAAATATAAAAAATCTTTATGGATCCCAGTCCAAGCAAAACATCCAAACGAGATCAATCATTATATTTACTGTGTATTTGTCGCTGGAATAAAGATTGCAACTTAGCACGAAAAATAGACACGATAAGAAATATCCTTTACAAGTATAAAACCAAGCGTAACCACACAAAATGCTGGGCTATTTTTTTCACAAAATCAAGGGATATTAATTGTTTTCTTCATGTTCCTGAGAAAGAACTCTGGTATTGAAAGGGTTAAATATTCAACAAACGTAGATAGATACTTCTCGTTAGTTTTCAGATATTATAAGTAAGCAACATTGTGATAGGGTTTACTACAGTGTTTGTTATGTTCTTATTATTATTGGTTTTTAACAAGAAAGCAGTCCAGCATTCCGGCTGGAAAATATCCGACTTCAAGAGACCTTGAGGTATCCATCTTCATTCCGAGAAACGTGAAAAGTGTGGAGTATTTGAATGGCCTATCACAGCCACTTAATAGACCATTAATCAC
The DNA here is from genome assembly GCA_026573805.1 of Hesperophylax magnus. Lineage (NCBI taxonomy): Eukaryota > Metazoa > Arthropoda > Insecta > Trichoptera > Limnephilidae > Hesperophylax > Hesperophylax magnus. Next base: position 17,536,113 of record JAIUSX010000039.1, read on the forward strand.
TTAAGCTTTTAATGAACTAGAATCAGAAAGGTAGTTTTGGGCGCGATCAAGTGCCAACATGGTTATTTTATATGCGAATGCCAATTACCCTCTATTAAATCGGAGCCAGTGGGACTATGGCATCCCAAATTGGGTGTGTTGAAAGGCTCGAGAGATCTTAAGAAGATGAGGAAGTTCATGGCTATTCAGATCTGGTCATCAAACGAGCCATTTTAACCAACATTTCTATTCTGAATGGTGGTCATTCATCAGGGCGAACTATGAGTATTGTTTGTGCGAACTATGAGTGTTGTTGTATCTGGGACTCAAACCGATATCTGAATATGGATTTTGGGAGCTCTTTCCGGGAACATCGCTAGATGTCGTCATGTGTCCTATTTTCACTGTAAACCGCAATCACGTATTTGTATAGATGTATAATCTGATTGAGTCCTTAGGAGTTTTTCTGGCCTACCTTTCAGAATCACAATAATTAGAATATGCTAGTTTCACTGTTCTAAAAAAAAAGTGCCATTTTCGATTTTCCGCCAAAATGACATGTTCGTTTTTATTCGTGGATTCGGCTGCGGTGACGTCACGCCGGGGAATTTCGGTGACTGCCGTCTTACCAGCCAGTGGCGGTTTTTATGTCATAATGACGTCATAACCAGTTGGTACCGTTTCAGAATGAATCAATAATTACGAATGAAAATATTAAAATACACGTTTAAGTACGATGATCAGATCGATGATTATATAAATAGACATATTTTTATTACGCTGTAATAATACGATATTATTGCGAGATTTTTTAAGCTGTGGAATTTATCGATTTAAATGAAAAAATGCGAGCAAAAGCAATTTTATAATTACACATCCTTCGGAGGGTAATTGAAAAGGTATAAAGCTGAAATGTAAACTTCAGTATATTAACTTGCATTTATCCGGCTTTCACGTAAAAATTCACATCACGTTGTAGAAAAGTTCTTAATTTAAAGCTGACGTTTTCCCGCGCTTAACTGCTCCCGTGGGAACTAGTGTTGCTAGAGCTCGGTTTAGGGGGGAAAATAGACGAGATATTGTATAATGGCCACCATGTGTTGCTTATCGAAGGAGCAACGAAAGCCTGTAGGTAATGAATTGAGTATTTATTAATACAGGCGCCTAGCCACAAATGACTTGCTTCTCTTGGCGAAATTGGCTTATCTCACTTTAAATACATACCTACAGTAACAGGAACGGCTGTACAGCTTTTTCATGCAAAACTTAAATTTGGATTTAAGGCTAAAATACTTATTTTGTATGAAGCCGCACAAGACTCCCAACACCTCATAACTGTTTGGAGCCAGTGAGATTATGGAATCCTCAACTGAAGTATGTTGCGAGGCTTAAATTAGTGGGGAGGGGATGGAGATGGGGAAGAGGAAGGATATTGGGAAGAAGAAGTTAGAAAAATAACTGGCTAGATTTTTCCATCAAACACGGCGAAAGCAATTTCAAAAAACGTTAAAAAAATAAATCAGTTTGTTTGTCAAGTCTTCTCCATGGTCGAGAGATTGCTCTTGACTAGCAAGTCGAAGGTCGCGGGTTCAAAACCCGGTGTGCGCAAGTAAATTTTAATTTGTGTTATTTCTCATTTAAAAAAATATATATTTACTGCACGTTCCAGAGTGGAAGATACTCTCAGTATGGCTCTGTCGTAAGGCCACCATTCAGAATTGAAACTTTGCTGGAATTGACTTAAGCCGTGTTTTGTGACCAGATCTGAATAGCCAAGTACTCCCCCACCTTCCTCTTCTCCACCTCCATCCCCTCCCCAAAACCTTCAGTCTCACAACATATCCCAAGTCCCCAGGCGCATAAAATTATTAAATCATTTAATAGATAGCCAATACCTCATGCTATAGTTTATTTGTACCAAACAACTACAGCCAGGGACGGCACATAATCTGCTATGTATTCCACATAGTAGAACGGACATACTGGCTTGGCATAATATGACAAGAGATATGGCGGTATTAAATAATATGTCCACGACTGTCGACATTTTAAAAAGTAATCAGAATTAAAGTAGCCTTGAAGGATTCAAGGGGCATATATATTGCATTAATATCCATTATTATAATATGTGTTAAATGTTTATTTGTTTTTAATGTAGTTAATGTTACGTGTGCATTAATGTAAAAAAAAAAATTAAATGATTATTGCTATTATAATAATAATATCTTTTTTTAAGAAATTTGCAACTATAACTAAGAATTCATGTTAACAAATAGATCAAGTTGAGGTTTTTCATAACCTGTCTTACTAGGCTAGCCTGTGTTGAGGCAGTCATTTTAAAACATAATTTAAATACATATTAGTATACCTACACTTATATTATAATATAATCGCTCAATATTTTTATTTGATCAATAGTTTTGAATTCATGTGAGGGCACCGGTAAAGGCCCTATTATTACCTTTTATCCAAATTATAATGTCACTTTTGAAATTTGTTTGAGTATCACGTTTCTATGTTCTCTGGAAGAGTACTGTACAATCTTGTTGCAATGTACCTAAAATTTCTTTAACCGAAAGTTGTATGCATTAAAGAAATTTAGAATAAATTTTTGTTATTGTTTCGAGTACAGTCAGTATTTAAACTTTATGAATTTTTGGAAATAGGTGTGCGTGAGGATTATTTTTTCGTATATCTATCAAACGTCAAATACATTCATAATATTAAAGATTAAGTTCGAGTCTGAATTGGAGGTAGCCTAGTGATTAATTTGATCATGGTTTTCTGTGCTTTTATGATTGGGTCTAGTACAGATGAAGTGCCACCACCCCCTTGGTATAATACCATACTCAATGATAGATTCACAGATAATGTATATATTGTTTGCTTTCATGTTACGTAGTCATAACACTGTACTGATGACAGCATTCCAAATTAATAGAACCTTTCAGTGAAGTTAAATGGATTGTTTTAATGAATATATGTAAAGTTATTATTTTTTCCGTTTATGTTGATTGTGTTAGTTGATTGCTTACAGTCTAGACCAAGGCTGCCCAACCTTTTTAGCAGTTGGGCGAAATTGACGATTTTGAATCACTGGCGGGCCACTGAATACTTGACGGTTCCTATTTCCATGGGGGGGGGGTTGTTAGAGAATTTCTATAAAACATAATTCCCCACAAAAAAAATCTGAATAAGTGCTCCGCACAAAATATTTGAAATCCATGGGGGGGGGGGGGGTTGTTGAAAAAAATCCGCACACCCGAACATCATATGTGATACCCCACAGCAATTTTTCGAATTCCATGGGGGGGGAGGGGTGGCTACAGGATTCCATTTCGACGCAAAGAATATTATGTCGAAAACCGGTGTATTTTTGGTTCAAAAGTAAGTAGCGTTCTGAGTAGCCTAAATAGCGATAAATCGCCGTCGTTGGCAACACTGGTGACCGCGCGCAAGCTGCATTGTTTGTTTTACCGCGGGCCCGCGACACTTTTTCAAATTGGCGGATTGGCGGGTTTTTTGAAAATGTTTCACGCGGGCCTGGGGTTGGGCAGCCTTGGTCTAGACAGTCTTTCAGTATCCATTGTTAGGGCAAATGTAGATATTATATATTACAAAATTGGGGAAACAATGTCATCTAGTGTAACATTTATAATGCAAAATTGTTTTAGCAAAAACTATCGCTGTCAAAAACTATAAATATAATAAAGTGTTATAGTGATTTGTTTTTGGGTATTTTGCCGTGTTCCGCTAACTTCTTCTCTAGCCAACGTTTCGGACAGCATTGCAGTGTCCATCATCAGGGCAGATGTGTAATCTTAGATTACAACAAATCACTATAATACTCAATCTCTAATCATACCATAATACAGTTTATTTAGTTTGTGGCAGACAAGAATCATGAGCGTCCGCACACAGATAGACAAAAATCAATATTGATTATGGTAGGAAAAAGCATTACCAATTAATGTGCGTCACAAAATACAAACTTTTAAACATTAAATTTTAATTTATTCAAATTTGTATCGAATTGACCTTCATTGTTTTTACGTCCTCGTCCCTTGGGTTTATAGAAAGAGAGTATCGTCTTTTAAATATCTGCTGAGAAACCAAGTCAGCAAGTTTCAAGAGAAAACTTAACTTTGCAGATCTCCGAAGGTCTCAGATCAGAAGTCGCGTGGGTTTCAAAGTCAGCGAATGCGGAATTTCCTCAACAATATGTTCCATATCCATTATATACAGGTAAATCAGCATGTAACCGAAGGATTTTAACCAGCATATCAGATTCCTGAGCATATTTGGAGTTGAATGTAGATGACATTTTGCTGATCAATAATATTTTGTAGATTAAAAATAAAACGTCACGCCACTGACCATCACGTCGCAACGAATCGCGTGATACCTGCTCTGTCTTGTCTGTACGGTGCTGCTGGCAACAGATGTAGTGCGTGTCCAGTGATCCAATAGGCTGTTCCCAGTGGCGACATGTGATGGTTTTCAAATGAAAAAAAACACCATCGTTCAGAAAAATGAGATTTAAAAAATATATCTTCTTTATATAGATTATTAAATTCCTCCGCAATTCCAGTAGACTGACTTTCAAAATAGACGTGTCAAAATGTCTCTTTTATATAGAATGTGTTCTGTGTTCTGAGTTCTCAGTTCTGATATTACGGACGTTTCTAACCTTCCCGTTAGAAACTGTCTTTGTGGGATTTTTATTGGATTGCGGGTGTGTTGTTTTTGCCGGTTCACTGAACCGGACACAATGTGCTGGAGGAGGGAAGGGGTGGATGTCGGGGGCGGTGGTGCGAGCGCGCTGATGGAATTTCAATCGGGACACTGTTGCTTCAAGACAATTACGGCACGTGTCATTAAACAGGAATTATGATGCAGAGCTAATCTCAGATTGACATTTCGTAGGTGTGGTTTTTCTCTTTGTAATAAAACTACTTCATATTTTTAGATTGGTAGATACTGGTTTATTTATATATTTAAAAATATGCTAATGTGTGAGCAGACACAGCCAGTGCGAAATTATGCCATTCATACAGTTTGAAAATATTATGAGGCTGAAGGAAATGGAAAGTACCTACCTCGTTGTTCAGATCTGGTCACTTACATATCTAAATCCATTTCAAGCTAGTTTTCGATTCTGTTTGGTGGTCTCAAATCAGGGCGATCCCGAGAGTATCCTTAAAGACAGTTTTCAAGTTCTTCATTACTTTTTTAACAATCAAGTGTATTCTGTGGAAATTTCACTGATTTATGCAATATAATATTGCATACGGTATATATGCTTATGTATGTATGTTTATGGAACAAAAATTCTTATTTTAAAAATTCACAGAAACATTCCGTACCGCTTTCAATATACGAGAATACGAGGAAATCCATTGAATATGCGACTTAAATCGATGTTTATAACTTGATTTAAAAATAATTTAATGATTTGACCATTAAATCATACGATTTAGTCAACATTTTGTCAAAATGTTTCCACTCATGAAATTTATGTGCTATCCATCTCCTCGTATTCGTACCATTGCTCTCAAAATTACGTTCTGCCTGATTTATTATTGACGTATTCTGTTGTAACGTTTAATTATCAGTAATTATCTCTAGTGTCTCTATTTATCACCCTGGTGAGATGATCCAGAGATCTCCGGTGCATATCATTAATCTCTCAGCAGATCCCACAGCTTCCTGAGTATATAATTCAATCACTAGAACTATGTATTATTAAACTCCGATAAACATAAACTAAACTGGCATAATTCTTGTTCAAGAAGAGATATATTATTTTAGCATTTCTAGGTGTTGTAAATTAGAGAGCATCTAACTATAACTGCATGAACAATTCGTAGTTAACAGTAGCATAAAATTTTCACATTATTTGTGTTGGAAAGATCAATTTGAAAAAAGACTAATTGATTATTTAACTGTACTTAAGTTCATATCGACCCCATGTCAAAGCGTTAAGCTCCTTGACCCCGAACCTAGATATCATGGGTTCGGTACCCGGTGTGATCAAACTTAACAAAATTTGAGTTTAATTAATGGATGATGTTCTCGGTGGTCGAGCAGTAAGGCTCTTGACTAGCAAGCTGATGGTCGCGTGTTCAAACCCAGGCAATTGAATGTTGAATTTGTGTTTTTTCACAATTTATTCGTTTAATAAAACTACTATATATATATACATTTTAAATGGATAAATATAATATAATATATACATAGTATAGTTGCGGAATGTTCCAGGGTGGAAAATATTCTCGGTGTCGCCATGGTGTAAGACCATCATTCAGAATTGAAATGTTGCTTGAATGTCTTTAGCCGTGTTTGGTGACGAGATCTGAATAGCCAGATACTCCCCCACTTTCCTCTTCCCCATCTATTTCCCCTCCTCAATACCTTTTCCCTGGCCTCACAACATACCCCCCATAGGGGAGGCCATAGTCTCACTAGCTCCAGACGGTTGGGAGCTGTTAAGACTCTTGTGCGGTATGCACTTTAACAAAAATTTTGTCGATCGAAGACAATTTTTTTAAGCAAAATTAATTAAAAATAGTTTAAAAAAAATTATAAACGATCGAGATCGCAGCCAAATCAGCTATTTCCCAATCTTCATTTTTCTCATTTCCTTCAACTTCAAAACATTCCAAAAATTAAGATGTCTATTAAGGCAATGCCATACGTAGTAATGCAAAATCATGTGTTTTTGGTTTGAAAATTTGGTCGCCTTGAAATGTTTAAGATGCTTTAATTAAATACTGCAAGTAGAATATATCTTGGACTTTGAAATAATCAAGTATTTTTTAGATAAGTCTTTTTATAAGCCCAGAAAAAAATAATGTATAAGTCCTATGAAAACTGTTTAAAGTTCAAAATCTCCTACTTACAAACCCATTTTCGGTTATTATTTTATTGTATAATGTGGCAAATTAAGTTATTTATAAAATGATTGAAAAAAAATTAAATATTTATGCCTGAACATCCACAAAATAAAATAAAAGGCACTTTTTGGCCATGTTTTTTTCTTGTATAAATCAAAACTGGCTGATGGTGTTAAGCGGGAATTTAAACCTTATCGCCATCTACGTAAGGGTTGTTATTGATAACGGTTTAATTTAAAATATTACACGACGTAGTGCATCGCCTTAAGTTCTACTGGCTTTGGACGTTTGTAAACAATGAAATACGACGCTGATTTATTATAGCATTGGCAAAATGCAGTCAGCCCGTAACTGCAAATTTTGTTTATATCCAACCCAAAAGCAATGCGTAAATATTTACGAAGTCAATGGAGAAGGAATCAAAGCAATTGCAGCTAAATCACAAAGCTTTGAAAATTTACGAGTGAAATTTAACAGTGAAATTTCAATAAACTTTTAATTTATTCTCTTTTTCACACCTCACTAAAGTAAAAAAAATCACTTAAATTAGTTCAGCAATAACAATGACATCGACGATGAGCACAAATTATTACAAAATGATTAACCTACGCCATGAAATATGACTCCGATGACACAGAACAGTCGCGTAACTCATGCCAAAATGCCTATTATCCAACTTATCGCGTCCGTGCATTCAATTATTACGATACCAGTTATTGCACATTGCACATGGCTGACAATCTCAAATGTCTATACCGGGAACCGTAATGCTCGTGGAATTAATATTCAACAAATTAACGGTGAGAGTCGAAACAATAAAACTTTGATAAACTGTTTTTGAGAGATAAGCCAGACAACGAGAGAATGTGACGAGGAGAGATGTAAACCAGGTTTTGAAAGATAAGCCAGACAACGAGAGTATGTGACTAGGAGAGATGTAAACCAGGTTTTGAAAGATAAGCCAGACAACGAGAGTATGTGACTAGGAGAGATGTAAACCAGGTTTTCAGAGATAAGCCAGACAACGAGAGAATGTGACTAGGAGATATGTAAACCGGGTTAATGAGTGATTCAGTAGCTGTAGCTTGAAACTGACTATAACATAAAACTAAAAAAAAATTCAAATTTGAAAAAAAAACGTCAAGAATTTAATTATCGTTAGCCGATAAAAAGATTAATATTTCTCTCTGAAAACAATTTACTAACGCTCTATTTTACGAAACTATTTCCAGATAACATAAAAATTTCGTTTCAGTTGGTGGGAAGAAAAATATGATACCGTAAATCGTTATTAAAAATGTCAAGAAAATAGCGAAATTAATGAAAAATTCTCAGAAATTTTAAAAGAGCGTAACGGCACGTAGGAAACGTTTTTATTTATTTTTGAGTTTAATGGATTTTAGTACTTTGTTTGTGTAAAAGAAGAGCTTTTTGAAAGAATTCTGTTTTTTAAAACGATGATTTTACAAATTTGTCGATCATCAGAATAGGAACTGGATGATTTCTTCTGAACTTTTACATTTTTATAACTTTTGCTATTTGTTTGTCTTTACAGTTAATTGAATTTTCTACAAATGCTGTCATCGTAAAAAGTTTTGTTTTCCTCTATGATAAATTCTACAATTGCAATAATGCAATGATACATCGTGTAAACAGAAAATAACTGTCTAGTTGTAGATAGTTATTTTATTTATTTTATTTTATTATCTACCCTGATGTAAAGAAGTGAGGCCTATCTGAGGACCTATCAGAGAAAGGATGAAAGTAGACTGAATGCTGTAGAAATGAGATCCCTGAAGCGTATGTGTGGTAAAACCATGTACGATTGTGTGAGAAATGTGGAGATCCGCAAAGAGTGCAAGGCAGATGTAAGCGTAATAAGTAAGATCAAAAAAGGGACGCTTAGATGTTTTGGGCATGTAGAGCGAATGAGCAAAGAAAGGAGTGTAAGGAGAATATACGATGCAAATGTGAATGGTAGCAGAAGTCGGGGACGCCCGAGGAAGACATGACACGACCAAGTGAATCAGATACTTGAGACGAGCCCTGTCAAGACTCAGAATAATAGAAGAGTACGTATGAGACGATGTATGAATGTGAATGAGGCTTGGAGTGTGTGCCAAGACCGAGTTGTTTGGCGGTCCGTCCTCTCTGCCTACCCTTGCGGAGAAACGGCGTGATGGTTAGTTAGTTTTTTTTAGTTGTAGAAAATCGATACATAAAAAAATAATTTTAAATTTATTTATTTCTGCCATCCGAGGATTTCCAACATATTCTTTCATCTTTGTCCTTTTAAATTGTGGCATAATATTTTGAATAAGTTAATTTTTTCATCCTTTTCTTTTTTAATAAAGATTTTTTTTCTCTATTTCTTTCTTCTCTGTTTTAAAAAAATAATAGTTTGTTACATTTTTATTGCAATTATATATCATGGTCACCCTACATGTTTAAAGCATTATATTGTAATGAATAGGCTGATAGGTACCATGTAGGTATCCAATTCGCAGAAACGTCAATGTAACAATATTGTTATCTTAATATTTGAATTTTTTTTAATAAGTACTATTTTAAATCTCTTATAATCTTTGTACTATTTTTTTTTTAAATTTTGTAAAATTATTAACCTCAACACAGGCTTGTCCTAGTGAGGTTAAAACTTATAACTTTAAAAAAAAGATACAATGTAAAGAAACGATAAATAAATAAATTTCAAAATTAAATCTCATTCCTAATAATAATCACCTACACTGATACAGACGAGTCAAACGAATAAATAAACAATGTCACAGACCATCAAGTCGTGATGTGCACTACACGTGCAGCGGAAAATTGCACTCTACCTTTTTCCAATCATTAACCCCTGAATGATTGGAAAAGGTATGCTAAACCACATAATTCAAACTAATGAACAGGAATGAATATTAATAATGTGATGTCAAATGTATGGGGTAACTCTGAAAACTAAAATAAGTTGAGTTTGTTTTAGTCGGTTAAAGCCTGTGGCTACGAGCGCACTATATTCTAATGGCTTGGCCTATTCGAGCATATCGCTCGCCATTCATTCCTATTGAATATTAAAAATAATAATTTCTATGGTGTCTCTCTGTGTCTACATATTATATGTAACCCGGGTTCAATGTACTCTAGAACTTGGGATTTGAACTGAAACTTTTCAGAAAACGATAAAATAGTTACCAAAAATAATTCTCTATTAGCAATAGGAAATTATTTGTTTAACATTTTAGACAAATGTCGTAATTTTTATGTTTCAGTGAAATATATTTTCACAAATGTCTGCTATTAGCTTCATAAATCTTGCTATTATGATATCCCGTGACTTTTCACGGGTACCCTTACATGTTGATACCTATCACATATTGAATTCCTTAAAACATGTTATGTGTCTAGCAAGAATTAATATCGAACAAACAAACATGACAGCAACTTCAACTTACATGTTGTACCCCCATTTATTTATTATCAATCATTAGTTAAGTTTTGCAAGTACAAATTTAATATAAATATTTATCCTAACTAATATTACAAAAGCGAAATATGTGTTGTTCTTTCTTTTACATTACAACGGAGCTACCGATGGACGTGCTTTTTTTTCGTAAGGATATTACGAGGACTAAGAAGTGAAATAGGCTCCTTTAATGCCGGAAAAATATATTTGTCGCATGGTTATGCGAGCGAAACCGCGGGAAAAAGCTAGTGTCTTTTTTTTTAAAATCGAGACTCCAACCAGTAACATTTTATCTGATAAAGGTAAATAAATGTGTCACTAACCTCTGCAGCAATGTAGGCAGGGATCACGCTGAGCAGTAGTTGTTCTTGTTGCTCCCGCTCGCACTCCAGCTTGACCCTGGACTCGATGCAGGTTCGGGTTCCCGCGAAAGTCTTCCTGTGAGCGGCCTCCGTCAAGGCCCGGTAGTACAGCCCAATTCCAGAGGCACAGCACAACAGGATCATCTCGGCGAGCAGCTGAAAACGACAGAGAATGTTAGTGGAATCAAATTACATTTTTGGGGATGCTTCGTAGTGGGCAAATACTGTTAAACTTTGCGCAGCCTTAGTAATGCGCTGAATAGCAGAATCGTCTCACCAAGAACCTAGAAATAGTGGATATGTTAGTTGAAGTCGCTAACCCTTCAGGCCTCATATTGACCGTTACATTTCTCAAAGATGCTCTCAGAAAGTTCGAGAACTTGTGTGTATTTTCCCTTCTCAATAAAATAATTGGGATATTTCTGAAAGTATCCGAAAACTAGTAACTGTTTTTGAAAGTTGATGAAATACGCCTTCAAAATTTAATTTATAAAAATAGTAATTTACTTTTTTTAATTTTAAAATTTTGAATTCAAACATTAAAGTTTTAAAAATGGCTCACCTTACGTTTTTTTGTGTAAACACAGAACTAAAATTGCTGATAAAAAATACATATTCTATTACACAAATTTATTAAAAATATTACTGTAAAAAAAAACTCGCATATTTATTGACCAAATGTACTATAAACATTACTGTTTCATAAATTTTTCTCAAAGTACGGTCGGAATTTTTTGGTTTCATAGAGGAGTACATTTAATTATTTTGTGGTTAACTTCCATATTTGAATGTAAAGTTTGGTATTTTTACTTTCTAACACCGTTTATTTCATATGTCTAACAATGACGGTAAGCGATACACAACGACTTCTATGTGATCGTATGAACTGTTCCTAAAAGGGAACAAATTGACTCTAGCCTGTTTGTTCAAAAAACCTAAGTATAACATAAAGTTTTGGCAAGTTTTTGGTCGGAAAAATGATAGTAATGAAATACCATTATTTTTTAACAGTATTACAAAATTGTTCACTTCCAACAAATTATCTGGTCGAGAATTATGTATTGGCAATTCAATAATCGAGTCTTGATTTTATTTTCTTGTATCACGGAATAAAATATTAATTTCGAATTCATAAAACTTTTTTCTTCCGGAAAGAGAAAGAGAAGAAATGTAACTCATATAATTAGATCTAATTTGACAAATAGCTATCATTTTTCATTTCACCAACATAGTGAATTCGGCGTGGTTTTATTACATTTATGCTTTATAAGTGCTGAGTATGTTTAATAAAGTCAACACTAAGCCTCGATCTGTTATCCGGATCGTGCAATGTTCTTATTAGTTGGTGAGAAGTAGTTGGTAGTTGAGCACCTGAAGTTGCAATTCAAAGTAGTTTTGCAAAAAGCAGCAAAGTTTGGCAAAAACATATAAGATATTGATCTCATCTGACGTAGTCAAGTCAATTCTACGTTCCACTAAAAACAGCCAGGTCGTTTTCAGAATCGCCTTCCGAAATGATAATCAGAAGAGAGAATCATTGCATTTAAAGATAGACATTTTTTGTTAATATTTAAACTCTAGTAATTTTATAATCAAAAATAATAAATATTTTTTGATCGCAAAAAACAACATTTAAAATTGTGCATAAAATCTCTCACGGCACTCAAAACACTTTTAACATTGCTAGTTCTCAAAATATATTTAGTAGAAAATAGCAAAAGCCAACTGGTCGATTTTAGCAATATACCTAACAGTTGGGCAATGACATTAACCTAATTAGCGGAAAACGTTCACGGCGCTTGTAGTTGCATTTATTTAGTCTTTTGGTAGCTCTGGTTGTTTTTTGCAGAATACACATTTCTCATAATACGGTCAGACAATTGATTGATAACATTTTGAAGTGAAAAACATTCTACGTGTTGTGTAGATTTGGTTTTTCCAATCTTTAGACAAAATACTCTTATCTCATCTCATCTCAGTTTGAGTTTTATGTGGCTGGCTGATTTCTGTATAAATATGTTCAATTTCACTTCTAACATTTGAGATGAGGTAAACTTCCCACTCACTTTTATTCAAAGGGTCGTTATTTCAGTCTGCCCATCAACATTAAAAAAAAACAACATTAACCCGCTAACTGGAGAATTCCGTTTTGAATTACGCAGCATTTAACGGGCGCGAACTCCTTCACTAGGACGTATCAGTACGTCACGCCCGGAGGATGTAATTTCATATTATTATTTTTTTTTCATTTATGCATTATTAAAATGAAAATATCGAATTCAGAAAATAGAAATTTATAACAATTATAAAGATTACAAAAAATATAAAAAAGGTTATAATTACAGAACAATAAACAAAAGCACACACATAAAAGAGAAACATTGAGTTTAAAAAATTAAAATATGTTAAAATTCAAAACTCAATTTCCGTGTGATATGCTCGGAAATATACGTTCCGCTCATTCCAGGGCGCAACATATATTTCAAGGACGTATTCATATGTCCTACCCGTACCCGATACTGTTTACGTTTGACGTATTTATACGTCCTGCCCGGTTAACAGGTTAAAAAATGGAAAACACCAGAAATGTAACAATTCTACTGCAACGTCGCTATATTATAGCGACAAGGCGATATTTCTTAGTGAGTGATATGGAATATGGAATACGCTCGCACCACGTGACTTACGACACGTGATACAAAATCTAAAATTCTTGCCCGTTGAATTTAACTTAATATTTTATTAATTTTATTACTGTTATTTGCTTTGACTTTCGGTGATATTATTTTTGGTAATTATTAGTTTTAGATTGACCGAAATTTAGGGAGTACGTAGCGTATCATCGCTAGCCGCCACTTGTCAGGAGAAGTTGCTTTAATATATAAATGTCAAAGACTAAATTTATTTCGATTAGATTATAAACGCAATTACTTAGATTATTTTACTGCAATTTGGTATTGAAGACACGCCTGATATGCTTTTATTCAAATAAAAATTTAATATCTTACCATATTTTCCAGCAGTTTATCATTCTCGTGAAATGTCAATATTCTGAAGGAGGAAATTATAAAATATTGAATGACCTCGTTGGGTATCAGACCACTTTCCAAGGGTCTCAGACCACTTTCCAAGAGTATTAAACCACTTTCCAAGGGTATCAGACCACTTTCCAAGGGTCTCGGACCACTTTCCAAGAGTATCAACCCATCTTCCAAGGGTATCAGATCAGTTTCCAAGGGTGTCAGACCACTTTCCAAGGGTCTCAGACCACTTTCCAAGGGTTTCAGACCAATTTACAAGACTATCAGACCACCTTCAAAGGGTATCAGACCACTTTTCAAGGGTATCAGACCACTTTCCAAGGGTATCAGACCACTTTCCAAGGGTATCAGACCACTTTCCAAGCGACGTAAAGTTATTCGATTCCAGAGCACACTATTCGGTTATTGGCTTTAATGTTTATTTTTTATCCTGCAAAAAAACTCGAGTGTGAAACATTGTGCTAATTTAAAAACATCTAAATAAATAGCCATTTAGAAACTAGAGTAAAATTTAATTCAAATTATATTGGTTTTCTAATTGTTTGTCGAAAATTGATGGCTTAATCGATTACGGCTATCATTACGCAGAGTTATAAGAATATGCAACTAAAAATAATTCAATTATTAAATCAATATTTTCAAAGGGGTCCAATAACTACCAAAGTTTTAAGTAAATTATTAGATATCGCTTGATAATAAACCAAGCATATTTTCCGATCGACAAATCTTAAAACTTACTTTCTTGATAATGAGTTTTGCGGGGCCGATTTTGTTAAATCACGAAGCGTAAAATATGACCATCCCATTATTTGTAATCTTTAAATTATTCCAATATTTAGAATTTCAAATTCCATTTCAAAACTCAACTTAATTTGCCTATACGAACTAGAAAATATTAATTTCAATAATTATAGAAAAATGTTTTGATTTTTTTACATGGGACTCTGAAACGTACGGGCCCAGATGGGGTTTGCATATGTTAGTTTTTGCCTTATTGTTGATTTGTAAATTAGGAGTTTGTTTTTGCCGATAGTTTACTATTCATTTTGCATAGCATGGGAAAGGGGGCTGCTAGGGTTTTATTTGCTGAGTTCAGGGTTTCATTTATGTGCTTTTGTCAGGTGAGCCTACTGTCAAGGGTTACTCTTAGGTATTTTATGATTTTTTCCAAGGGACGTTTTCTCCGAACAAGCAGATGTTAGATGGCATATTAGGGAATCTACGTGAGAAAACCCAGACAATTTCTAGTTCTGAAACATGGGCCGGTGGACGGGTAGCCGTTTTTACGCTTACTGAGGTCGATATGACTACAGTATCATCTGCAAATTTACGTATTTTGTGCGATGGTTTTGGATACTGGGGCGGGGGATACCGCTAAAATAAATTTTAAATAGCGCTGGCGAGAAATAGAGCCTTAAGGGACGCCGGGTCTTAGCGATCTCATTGTGGAGAATATTCTATCTAGTTTGATCTAAATTTACGGTCTTTAGCAAAATGAACTATGAGTTTTGTCATTGAGAGGTGGATACCGAGGAAGTACATTTTATAAATAGGACCTCTGTACCACACTTTATCGAATGCTTTGCAGACATCTAGGGAGACTAGTGAGGTAGACGTCGAGTTTGTTGGCGATTATTGAAACCGTTAGTATTTTGTTTAGTTTTATAATCTTGATTGTGATGATGTTTGCATCGTTTTTGCTACTCTTTCCTAAATAAAGCGTATTGCATTTTGAACGAGTTATCGGCAACTAAGTTTCCTTTTTCTTTTCTTCCGAGCATCTTCTGACCCGCATTAACACCTTCACTAACCGCCTCCAGTTAGGCGATGACATACGATTATGCTTCCGCAGGTTTAAAGCTTCGTTTTTAATTTAATTTCTGTTAGATGCATCGAAATATACATATATTGTATACTACAGAGCTAACATGAATATGACTATATAGTTAGCAACCTAACCTAACCCAATTCCCCACCCCAACCTTAACATTCCAATATCTACTTAAAATTAGAGTCACGGGTGACAAGAAATTTAATTATATTTTTTACTCTTAACACTGTCTTTTAACACCCTGCATAGCGCAGCAAAAAGTTGTTTCAAAATAAGGTGTTTGCCCTGTGCAGGAATCAATCACTCAACAGTCGTGATTAGTTCTGAGTAGTCAAGTACTTCACAACCTTCATCTTTCTAATCTACGTCCTTACTCAACTCCCTTTGTGGGTTAGTACAGAGCAGTTGGTACTCTTGTACAATATTCACATAAATAAAAATAAAACCACGCGAATTAAAGTTTAATGCGTATACCACTATGCTACGAATAGTGTTGTTTACTGAGAAGAATCTCTCCCATAAACATCACATCGTTACTTTCGCAGGAGACTTGTTTCAGAAATTTACTAAGTAATTTTAACGTGAATTCTTGGAGAATGGAGAATCTGAGAAAAGATGCATTTATTGGAAATCGTGGCGACAAATTGCGTTTTCCACTGGAGGAGCCGGGATGGGAAAACGGCACAGATGCCTCCCGAGTCGAGACCAATATGGCAGATAAGAGTAGTTCACATAAACAGAAATGCAATTTTTCTCGTCCCTACCGTAAGAGGCAGAAACATCAAATAAGGTTTTAAAAATAACACATTGTTTAAAGTTGCACACATACGATGCTTTCGTCTTATTTTAAATACTTACGACCTTAAAAAAAAACATGTTGTGTAATTAATTTTATAAATTTTAAAATTCGCTAGTCCGTTAGAAAGAAAAAATCAGAAAAATGCTGAAAGAAATAGTGGTAAAATTTATCATACAACTATCGTTTTTAATACTCATTATAAAAAAACAAACCTCTGTTATACTTGATGACAATAAACAATACCTTTTTGATTTAACGTTAATGTAAAATAGTGCTATTTATGATTAATTTCGTTAAAATCTGCAAACTGCAAACCATTGTGGAAGACAGTCGATGTGAAATTATACCTAACAAAAGAAAACATGAAGCGCATGACCAGAGGCTAAAAGGACTCCAGGGTATTCATACATAATTTGAATGATTCCTATTACAGATTTTACGGCTAATTTTACAATCAATTATTGTAATTATTTTTATATTTTCGTATCCAATTTCGTGGTCACTTTCTGCGATCCTAGCTTCTGGTTATGTGTTTTCTCTAATTGATTAGATTGGCAGTGCCAGCAAATTCATATCGATGTTTTTCCAAAATGGTGCGTCTGTTAGCACATTTTCGGATATATTAATATTTACGAAATTAACATTAAATAGTACTATTGTCCATAAACGTAAATTCTGAAAAGATAAATCAAAGGGTTTTTTTAATGCTTATTAAAAATGGTAGTTGTAGGCATTGATGAGACATGAAGCGAAATAATAGGTTCCGCTGTTTTACCTCCAACTGACCTCCAACTCTCCCAAAGCTCTAATTAAAACTACCGAATCCAGTGTCGCGCATTGCTTATCGCGTTTTAATAGTGGATCAAGTCTTGACGAGATATTAAGTACACAGTGGTGCCTTTAACTGTAGATCTATGGTTGTGGGTAAAAATTTACCGACATAATAATAGAAATAAAAATGTAGACATTGTAAACAGAACATGACGGTTATTTATATGTATAACCGTGATGAAATTTTATATCAACGTTTTTTTTTTATGTCAACAAATATTTAAAAATATATACTCTAAACTAAATAACGCCGTTTCGCGGCAGGAGTAGGCAGAGAGAATAGACCGCCACAAAACTCTGTCTCGGCACGCACTCCTTGCTTCCACGGAAAAAAATAATAGTATTTTTTTGTTACTGCCTTATTTTATTTATATTTTAAATTTTAATTTAATTACATAGTTCATTATGCCCGTGACCTTAGAAAGCTGAAAATATTATAAATAAATACTTTATAGTAGATTGTAACTTCAGGCCACAAGATCATTTTGTATACACTAAGATCTATTATTCGTTTATTTTTATATTAAAGGTTGAAATCACCATACAAAACCATAATTGTAATATTATTTAGAAAGCAAAAACGCATAATTCCTAGTGAGGTCGGTCTATGTAACAAAAATAAATAATTTGTAACTATAGTGATTTGTTTTTGGGGTATTATGCCGTCTTTCGCTACCTACTTATGTATTTAGCCAACGTTTCTAACAGCATTGCAGTGTCCATCATCAGGGCAGATGTTTAATATTAAAAATTTCAAAAATTACACATCTGCCCTTATGATGGACACTGCAATGCTGTCCGAAACGTTGGCCAAAGAAAGAGGTAGCGCAACACGGCATAATACCCCAAAAAACATCACTATAATACGTTCAGCCGTGAAAATCTCAAATCATACCTAATTTGTAACCGTTTTTACAAAGTAATAAATTAATTAAATAAAAAATACTTATAAAATAAATAATGTGTAATATATGATGTAAGATTGTCAACTAACTAACTTAATTAATTAACTAAATTAATTAAGATTGTCAATTAACTAACATAATTAATTAACAATTAACTAAAAACTTACCTTTTAAAGCTGTCATATCCTTAAATTAAATATACCATTCCTGAGAGAAAGTCCAGTTATATCCAATCTCCCAATTATGTCCTAAATCCTGTATTTAAATTTCGCTAATAAACAATTAGTTAATGTTATTTAATTTTTAATCTCAAGTGACCTACCAGGTAAGTATTGTACTGTATGTTATCTTCATAAATAGTTAGTAATAACATAGATCACTGTAGAAATGTATTATAAATTTGTACAGCGCCCTTGAGGTGATTTCACACAAAAACAGCGCTATACAAGTTATCCAATTATTATTATTATTATTATTAGATTGTCCTAAAGCGGGAATTTCCTAGTTGGTCAGTCAAAGTGTTCAATATTCTGAATTTAATAAATACATATTTACTACAATTAAATATGTCAATAGATACGAGTAGGCATTGTTTTCGTTTTTTATAAATGCATTTGTTTTCACAATATCAATTTGCAATGGCAAAGATGCATTTGAAGATGCAATGGCAAATAAAATCACGTATCTTCAAACGACGTAAACAAGAAAGCAAGAAAACATTTCACATTTTCTTTTCTCTGCCTCGCATCTGCAATACATAAGTACATCATGTATGTGAGACGAGAATATCTACAGCAGTGTTGATCAACCTTTTTTGGCCGGAGAGAGGGGCAATTTATCAAATTTCAATATGTTTGCGGTTCGTTCAGGTACCTATACCTACCCCATGAAATTGTTAAATTTGCTGTCAGTGGTGTCTCCAAACCTGTACGTATTTTCTAAAACAATAATTACAGAACGCAAGTAACAAAGCATAATTTTATATCTCCAAGGCCAAACCAATAAATGCTGTCGATTTTTATTGCACTGAAATATTAAAGAACGTATAAAAAATACCTACTTGCAATTTTGGCAAACGGCTGACTTTACCCTTTCAAAAAGTTAAAGAAAATGTAATCGAGCGAACTTTTGATATTTTATGAAACGGATACCATTAAAATGCATCAAACACAGATTTCAATAAAAAAAGCGCAGCGCAGCGAAGGCTTAATTTTTTCTATACCCTGAAGTCTACCATTTATATTGAGAATATGTTAAAAAATCTTAGGATGAGTTGTTTCACAGAATTTGAACGATTCATCAAATTTAAACGTTCATTTTCGGGTTCTGTGAAAGTCCTATTCAAGTTCTGTTATTATATCATTATATTACAGATGTTCAACAGAACTGAAATAATAACAGAACTTGAAAAAATCTTTCACAGAATTTAAAAATTAACTTTGAAATTTGAAGAATAGTTCAAATTTCAAAGTTAATTTTCAAGTTCTGTGAAAGTTTTATTTAAGTTTATTTTACTATTTCAGATCTGTGGAGCAACTAGCCTATAATGATAAAATAACAGAACTTGAATAGAACATTCACTGAATCTGAAAATTAACGTTGAAGTTTGATGTTTTGTTCAAATTCTGTGAAACAACCCGTCCTCAGTAACAGCTAATTAAAAAGTTTTAATGAAAAAATTTCGGCTGAAGGCTTTTGAAAAAAAAAATAATAAAAATAAAAAAAAATAAAAACGGGAAGCGGGTTGCTCATCACTGATCTACAGCGAGACGATGTGTATTTTCAAGTAACAACGAAGCAATCTGAAGCGATAAAGTAAAAAAAAAAATGTAATAAATAGTAGTAAAGTGAGTTTAATAAACCATTTATTAAATAATTGTGCGTTATAATCGTAACTTCAAGTAACCGAGGCTTCAAGTTAGTGTGACGCATTTCCCATGAAGACATAACTCGATCGAGTTAATCGAATACTGGAGGAGGGTCATGCCAATAGAAGAGTGTGTACGAATGTGGATGAAAAAAATAAGATAAGTTTATGACATTTCACCCTCTCTGCTTCCGTTCCGTGGTTGTGAATTATTGACCCCCCTACTAATAAATGCGTTTTTAATTTTACACAACCAATAAACATTTTTTTTTTTATTATAGCGACTATTTAAACATTGTACATACATACAATATATGATGTTGAATATATGTACAGTAAATTGTATTTCTTAGTCCTCCTCACTAGGGTGACCTGTGCTGAGGCCGACTAAAGTTATTCATTTCTGATTTATTAGTTTTCTATGTCGTCTTTAACGTTTTGTTCAGAATTTTTTAATGACTCTCTTTCAGCCAGATTTTTATTCTTGATTTGTAATTATTCAATTTTTCTATTCGCTTTATATCAGGGTGAAGGATGTTGTGGAGTTTCGTCGCAAAATAAATATAATTTTTTTGCCCGATTGTGGTTTTATGATCTGGAATATGTTTTATGTCATTGTAATTTGATATGTTTACCTTCATTTTTACCATACATTAATGGTTGTTTATCAGTTGTGTAAAATTCAAAGCGCATTTATTAATAAGGCCCTTATTATTTAACTACACAGAATCGAAATTACACGCGTAACCGAAAAAAAATATTTATCACACTTTTTGCGAATATTACCGAAGAAAGTCAGTACATAATGACACGATTTTAGGAACCTTTTCTACAAAAACCGACTCAAATAAAAAGGTTCATCGTTTTAACGCAAGTGTTACTGAAAAAAAAACAATCCTTACACATTTTCACCCAGAAAGAACCTCGTGGTATTAACTACACTTGTGTAATAATTGCACCAAAAAACTATCCAAATATCAAAATAAATATTGGTATTTTATAGTTAGATAATATTGAACGGACATGTTTTCTTTCTACGTAAATCTAATTCACTTCACCGCCAACTTGCCTTTGTCGCGCGTTGTGTTAAAACTTTACGACAGGGGATGTTCGAAGTAGTAATTGGATGGTTTGATAAAGAATAAAGTTTCAGTTAGACAATACAGTCGCTTGAAACAACGGCCATAAACGTGTCGCATCTAATTTTACAAGAAATATTCGCTAACGATACAATTAAAACTGTTTATTATGGTTAGATAAGGATTGTTATGAAAACCTCAATATTCCAGTTACCTGAAATAAATCTTGGTTAGGAGCAATGATTTTTATTGTGGTTGTATTTTATAGCTACGTTAACAACCATTGGATATGTTCCCAAAGCGCATGTAAGTATCTAATTATTTTTTTACGGTTTTATTAACTACTTATTACTCCAGAAGAACGTCTGTTCTCTTCATCAACGTTGCTCAACATAATAATAACGCTTAGGAATAAGTTAAAGTTATAAGTTAAAGTTATAAGTTCAAGTTATAAGTTAAAGTTATAAGTTAAAGTTATAAGTTAAAGTTATAAGTTAAAGTTATAAGTTAAAGTTATAAGTTAAAGATATAAGTTAAAGTTATAAGTTAAAGTTATAAGTTAATGTTATAAGTTAAAGTTATAAGTTAAAGTTATAAGTTAAAGTTATAATTTAAAGTTATAAGTTAAAGTTATAAGTTTAAGTTATAAGTTAAAGTTATAAGCTAAAGTTATAAGCTAAAGTTATAAGCTAAAGTTATAAGCTAAAGTTATAAGCTAAAGTTATAAGCTAAAGTTATAAGCTAAAGTTATAAGTTAAAGTTATAATTTAAAGTTATAAGTTCAAGTTATAAGTTCAAGTTAAGCCATCCCTTTTTCTGGATTAACCCCTAAAATAAGTGCGGAAATGCCAAAGTTCATGTAATTTTTTTAGAATCACATAGGTATGTCGTGTATGAAAAAAAAAATTGATTTGTGCGTTCCAGGTCTTACTTACCTAATAAATAATAAGAAAAATCCCGGAGTTGTAGACTAGGTAGGTACTTGAAGTATCACCCTCGTGATATGATAAACCACTATTCAGAAACGAAACGTTGCTTGAAATGGCCTTAACCGAATTTGATGACAAAATCAGAAATGTAAGATACCCAACCTTCCTTTCCCTTTTTTTCATCTCTTTCCCTTCCTCTCCACTCCCTTTTGCCTAAAAAATACCCCAATCGGGGATGCCATGTGTGACTCTTTGTGAATTGGGACTTTTGTGTAATAGACACATAAATGTTTTATAGCAATAAGTTACAATAAGGAAGTTGAGTCCATTTTTTTTATTTTTTTTTATCAATGTTCGCATTCAAACTTAAATACTGGTATTTTTTTTTTTTTTTTTAAAGTTTGTTTTCATAATTAAATTAATTCTCAAAGTTTAAATTTTATTAAGCCCGCCAAAACGAGCGGAATCCGAGCGGTAAGAGGCGGTGTGTGGTGTGACGTCATTAGAACTGTGAAAACCACGTCGCATAAGCATTTTGTATCGAAAAATTTGTAATTCTTCAACAAGGAATTCCAGTAATTTTTTTACCAATGTTAACCGTCTATTAGAATTGATGTTATTAAAAAAAAAAGAAAATTGATTAAGATTTCATAGTTAAATTAATATTTTAAGTTAGAATATTTGCTTTTCTCGCCCAGTACGGTACTTGTACGGTATTGCCGTCGCTACTTGTTGACGTTCCCCGCGCGAATTCAGGACCACCGCGCAGAAAAGTAAAGACCAATAGTAAAATAACGGTTTACAGCTCAGTTCACTGTTTGACTTTTCTGGGCGGCCGGCGGCCTGAAGTGTATCACATGCTATGTGACATATATAATAATAAAAACTTCTAAGTTATGCAATAAACAACATATTATTATAAAGCACTCTACGAATATGTATCTTTAGAAATCCATTTCATATAATAATAACAACAAATACGTACATATATTTGACAAACCCAAATAAATCTTTGGCCTATACACCTCTCTCATCTAAACCGACCATCTCTCATGTAATAGAAAGAGATGCACCATAGGTGATCTGTTGTACGTACAATCACGACACATGTGACGTCAGAATTCTTTCGACCAATCGTGGAGCGTATATAGTCAATTGCTATTCAATGCTTTTTCAAGAACGTTTAACTAATTCTAAGAATAATAATATAGAAATATATTTATATATTTAGAATCGATATTTTTTGATCTACATGAACATATTTTTTATAAGTCAAAATATTTTTTACTCAACTTCCTTATTGGAATTTGTCTTTCCATCTTCAATGATAAGCTTTTGCTTGGTCAGTCTTGCTATATGATATAATTGACTGACCATTTCGAAGTCCTGTTTTAACCCGGCCATTTGGCATTTCGGTTTTCTGTAAATTTGTTTTTAACATCCGTTTCCGTTTCAAGAAGGTAGCCGTGTTGGATACTATATTTTTTTTATTCCGCCACAGTTCGCATGAGCGTGGATCCTACCACGAGTTGTCAAATCGGATTAATAAATCTTATGGTACCTACCTGTTTGAAGAAAGTAAAAACAATTTTCATTCCTTACTTAAAATTGGAAAAATAGGCGCTTTACATATCATCCAAATGTTATACTTTGTTTTATAATAAGTAGGTAGTTTTTTAAGTACCTGCACATAAATTTTCAAATTTTTTTTCGTTTTTATTTATTAAATAAAAGAAAATTACATCCATTATTCTTTTGATTCAAGGTCTACTGTTCATAGAACTGCTACTAGTTAAAATGTGTTTTGATTTTATTGTATTATTTTTATTACACTAGTGAATGTATGTTTACGTCTGTTGTTCTATCTCGGTATTTTGCCGTATCAGAAAAGACAATCCCATTCGCCGCCTCGCAAAGCACCTTTTCAGAGTCCAGTTTTCTCGCGATTCGTACAAGTGCAATGAAAATGAAATCCCTTTCCTCTCGTCCTGTTATATTGTTCCAAAGCGTTTGCCAGTCGAAGAGTGCGCCGGATGGCGGTAAAGTGAATAATTGAAGCGGTAAAGGACTTCTCGCCTCCGCGGGACGTCAAGGAGAACTGTAATAAGAAGCGCGGCGAAAGCAAAGCAGACGGTAAACTTGCACAGCTGAGACAATTTGTCACAATGAACACTGAAATGATAATAAAGATGTTCACGCAGTGTTGTTTTGTTCTGTGATGTACCCAAGTCCCAGAGTAGAGTGGTGATTACCAAAGGGGGCTATATAAAAATAGGTTTATTTGATGGGACGGTGGAGGACTGAAAAAGGGGCGGAGATGGCAATGTGAAAGCCCTAGATAAGGTGTGATGAAGATTTGACAACACATATAGGAATATAGGTATGTTTGGGTAAAATTCGGTTTATGGGAGTCACTCGAATAACCGAAATTGAACTTGATTTAGACTAATTTAGGGCTGGGGAATCCGAATCTGTAAGAATTAGGTGGGGGTCGGCACTATTAACTGAGTTATAGGGTTTTGAAATTTCGTACGCGATACATAGAAACCATTTATTATTTATCAATTATGACATAAGAAAATCAAATTAGTGACTTTTTAATATTTTGACATTTCAGAAGTGCCAACCAAAAAATAAAAAGTGTTGCCATATAATAATAATATTTTTTTACAAAATAGGTTAGGTTTTTAGTTTGGGTTAGAGTAGGCAGAAGAACATGGGAAAAAGGTATTAGAATTAAATCACAAACCAGTCTATACAAACCTAGCGTAGCCCACAAACTACTTGAAAACTGGGATATAACTCTAAAGGGGACGCGAGCAGGCGTTAATAAAGGGGCATTTTTTTGTAACAGGAAATACCATGGAAAAAAGGTATTAGAATTAAATCACAAACCAGTCTATACAAACCTAGCGTAGCCCACAAACTATTTGAAAACTGGGATGTAACTCTAAAGGGGACGCGAGCAGGCGTTATTAAAGGGGCAATTTTTTGTAACAGGAAATAACATGGAAAAAAGGTATTAGAATCAAATCACAAACCAGTCTATACAAACCTAGCGTAGCCCACAAACTACTTGAAAACTGGGATATAACTCTAAAGGGGACGCGAGTGGGCGTTATTAAAGGGTCATTTTTTTGTTATAGAAAATCACAGTTAGGTTAGGTTATATATATATATATATAAATTTTATATTTACACGATTTTAAATAATAAACTACAAATCTGGCAAATGATATTTAATTTTCTGAATTTTCCATGCATTGATATTATTATTATATGGCAACACTTTTTATTTTTTGTTTGGCACTTCTGAAATGTCAAAATATTAAAAAGTCACTAATTTGATTTTCTTATGTCATAATTGATAAATAATAAATGGTTTCTATGTATCGCGTACGAAATTTCAAAACCCTATAACTCAGTTAATAGTGCCGACCCCCACCTAATTCTTACAGATTCGGATTCCCCAGCCCTAAATTAGTCTAAATCAAGTTCAATTTCGGTTATTCGAGTGACTCCCATAAACCGAATTTTTTCCGTATGTTTCACTAATTTAGCCCTTAACTGTATTAAATCCAATAATATAATGTATGCATAAGAATGTATGAAAAATGCTCTAACAGGTTTTTCCAAGATAATAAGTATGGCGGACAGTGGCGGATTTTGATGATTTGGCGCGACAATGCTCTGGTTGTTTAACCATTTGGTGGTTCATTGTTGTTTGATGTTGAAATGAAATACTACGTTATTATTGTTATTTCTCATTTATTGCAATGTTATTAATGCTATGAAATAGATTTATGATATAATTATACTTCAAACATAGATAACAAAAATAAATTGATGAATGGTTTGTAATAAGTGGAATAAGTTAAAAAAAACTAAAAAATTTAAGAAATCTTTCATAAACGTAAAATAGACGGAATATTTTTAAAAATCTACAATAATAAAAACATGTAATTACTGAATTAAATGATAGTATTTGACGACGATTTTTTTTCTGTGTGTAAAAAAGACATCATACATACATCATACATCATGGACTTGTGAAGTTTGATATTCCTGCTCCATTAAAGACAAAAAATTAGAAAAAACTTTGCAAAAAAGTTTTGCTTTGAACGATGTAATTTATAAAAAAAAGTTTTTAATAATATGGGAATAAAGCAAATCCATTGAAATTTTTTAAAGTTTTTATTTATTTAATCAAACAATAAAAGACACCTAAATGCGCCTCACATATATCTCTGTTCTGCGACCTATTACAGAGTTACTAAATTCCAGGTGTTATTTTCATTCAAATTTCTAATGTCAGTGGTTAATTGAGAACTCATTAGTAAAACAAATATATATTTCGGGAACAAGCCGATCGGGGACCAACGATCGCGCCAGTGCTCATACTTCCGCCACTGTGTGGCGGTTCAAGCATCGCAACTTTTTCCTACGGAAAAATAGTTGCCATAAAACAATTAAAAAAAAATTCGCATAACTTTAACAATAAATGACAACAGTTATAAATAAATATATAGATATTTACGTGTAAAAGGCCACAGCGTTAATTTTGGATACACGATTTATGATATACGTGACACTCTGATGGAAGTCGCGAAGAGATTGAGAGCAGAGAAGCAAGGCGGGATATTGGATTTAAAACCTTTTTTTTTATTAATGAAGTGGTTAATTCGTTGTGCTGGTCCATAGATTGCAACGTTTCCCTAGTTATTTTGTGATTAAATTTTCAGACAGGCAGATAACATTGAACCTTGTTGAAAGGTATACATTCAGAATCAAAACTTTGGTATTACTTGCACGTTTTTAATGTCTAAACCTGAAGTCAATTATTTTCCAACTTTCCCCTTCCCATCCCATCAGCCTTAGAACATACCTCCAGAATTAGGGATGCCATAGTCTACTTACTTCTGGCAGTTCTTTAGTGTGGTACTCACATTAAAAAGTCTCAGCGTTTTTTGGAATATTAGTTAAGTTTCGGGTGCTGCAGAAAAATTTAATCTTTATAAAAAGGGGGAGATGAGTCAAATAAGTTTGAGAAACTCTGGACCAGCGTGTTGGTGTTTAAGGTCTTTGTCACCCTACGTTGTGAAATGACGACGAAATTACATGCGACTTTTATATGCATGTAATTTCAGCTGTTATTATTGGTTGTGACTTTACTGAGACGTTGACGGTCATTCAAATTCATTCCAATTTTAGATCTCATCAACATAATTGTACTGTTAGCTGACTATTTGAGTAAAATTAATTATTGGTGCATATTTCTAGTGATATTACATTAGTGTGTCGTTTTTTACATTATACCAAAAACACAAACAATTGTAGATTTCCTCCGTGTCCTAAGAAAAACATGAACTATAATATATTATAATAAGAAGAATTTACAGCAAATTAAATTCACGATAGAAAATTTACTCATGACAAGTCAGAAATACACTATTTTATAGACCCTTTTTATATTAATTCATCTCGAAATTGAATATGTCCAATTTTTATATTATGTAATTGCAATTACCACACCGTCTGTTCAAAGACTTTTGATTACATTTTGTTTTACAGAAGAGCGTGTGAAGCGCGCAGGTATATTAAATTAAATATTATTTAGCAACATCCAGTATTGAATACTATTATTCAGAAATTTATACAGGAATAATGCATCTATGTGATGCCTTCGTACTCCTAGTGAATCAATTTTAAAGTATGAAGCTGCCTCTGCATAATTATTAAATATTCTAAATAATCAATAACAAAGGCATTTTATTAATACGTTTCGAATTTCTTCAATGTTAAGGAGTAATTTATGAAATGGAGACCAACCATTTTAATCAATGTTACTTGGTAAAAGCTTTTCGAATTGCTTTAGATCTAGCAGATATTGATTTTATTTTACTTCCGCCAGTTCTAATCAAGGTAAGTGATATTAGTTTTGAACTAAAAAGATTAAAAATTAATATCTATACAATTATTTGTCACTTTTAAATGCTTAATGATCATTAGAGTCAGATGTCTTTACTTACTTACGGGATATGAAAAAAACCCGTTGTCAATTCTTCAGTCAGTTGTCCTGAAAATTTTTATAAATTCATAGACTAATAAAATAAAATACATCAATGTATAAATTCCTTTAATTTACCGATTACGAGCAGTTTATTTGAAATGTTAAAAAAATTAATGATTTAAAAAGTTTGTTATGTTTTTAGTGTTAGTCAAGTTAATCAAAATATTTGATAGATAAAGGTACTTAAGTAGTTTTCCACTAATATATATTGAAAGCAGGACTATGGGTTAAACATGCGCAGTGTATTTATTATACTTCTGACTTATTAAAGAAACAAACAGAGCATAACAAATATAATTGTAAATAAAATACTGGACAGACTTATCGATCTGTTTTGTCACTAGACTAATGGTGGCTTCTTCTATTGTCCATCTAAATTATAAAAAGGGGGATATAGGTTAGTTCTTTTTTATTCCATTAGTACGAGGAACGTGACCAACAAACATTTACAAAAAATGCACGCCGTGGAAAAAGAACGAGGCATTTTAATAGACAATTAAGCATAAAAGCTTTTTCGTATTTTTTGTAATGTCGTATTACCTTTTTATAAAGTAATTAATGATGAAGGATAGGTCTATCATTTGATCTGATTTTCGTGAAAATCTTGAAAAATGCGGCGGTTTTCCCACCAAACAGATTAAAAAACAATATTAGCGATTTCTAAACGAAAATCTGAAACAGAAAAATCAGAAAAGGATACGGT
This sequence comes from Hesperophylax magnus, assembly GCA_026573805.1. Lineage (NCBI taxonomy): Eukaryota > Metazoa > Arthropoda > Insecta > Trichoptera > Limnephilidae > Hesperophylax > Hesperophylax magnus. Next base: position 17,564,871 of record JAIUSX010000039.1, read on the forward strand.
CACATCTAGTTCCTAGATGTGACCGTATCCTTTTCTGATTTTTCTGTTTCAGATTTTCGTTCAGAAATCGCTAATATTGTCTTCAATAATTAAATATTACAATTTGAGGTTTTACTCAATAAAGTTATTCCGAAAAATAAAGATTAAAAAACATTGGGTATCAAAGACAATAGACTTTTGTTTTAACTAGGATTAACTCAATTTACTTTACCTAAAAGTGCACTTTAAAATATATACTTCTTGGTGGCTGAACTATTATCAAATAACTAAAATATGTAGTATTACTAGTACACTCTCAGTCGTTTGATCACTTAAAATAATCTGGTCAAAATAATACAACCAGAGTACATTTGCGACATTTCCCAGAGTCTAGATACTCTCAGAATCGTCCTGGTGAAAGACCGCCATTCAAAATTTAAATACTGCAAGAAATGGCTTTAGCCGTATCTGATGCCCATATCTGAATAGCCAGGTACTTCCCTACTTTGCTCGTCCCCATTTTCTTCCCTTCCCCACTTTCTTTTGCCTTACAACATACCCCGATCGGGGATGCCATAGTCTCATTAGCTCCAGGTGGTTCGGAGCAGTGGAACTTTTGAGCCATATTGGCACAAAAAAAAATTTGTTATCAAAAATACTAACTTCGGTTATGACTCTGTCTCTGTCTGTAACTCCAGTGCAATGAACTATAGAACTTGGATTTGAGGGTTATTTCAAAACTGGAACTGATTGTCGGAATAATTCAGACAAGCAATAAAGAAAGTACCAAAATTAATTTATTTTGATTAATAATAATTTGAAATGTGTGTTTATTTCTTTTCTTATTTTTTTGACAGATGTCCTAATTTTTCAAGTTTACATTCATTCGAAAGGTAAATTTCGGATTGTCTCTAAAATTGCCAATATTTGTTTTTAAGACAAATATTTTTTTAACAAATACTTTCAGTTTCACAAATCCTACAATTATAATGTTGTGTGATTTTTACGAGTCTGCCCTAGCAATTAATAATATTATAACACATTCAGTTTTTTTCATACTAAACGGTCTTCGAGGGACAATTTATTTTACAACGATGTGTATTTTGCAACACCAATATAAAGCAAAAAAGTGATATACTTTAAAAAAAAAAAAATTCTTTCGCTTCACTTTTGTACAACGACTCGTCTTGTTAGACCCGGTATATTAATAAAACACAGGCCCCAATCAACTGTTCCGAATCGGTACACATATTTTTTTCTACGATATAACTTCTAACAGAAGACACTAGAAAAATAATTCAGGAATCAACAAACTAATAATACTGAACCATCTGTGATAAAGATCTTTTGCAGGAACATGAACTAATTTCCAAAACTAAGAAGAAGGTAGGTGACATTTACTTTATATTCATTTTACAACCTTTGAAAATAACTCTGTAAAATATTTCGAAGGGTTACAAACAAAGTGTTTTTATATTGGAACTTGTTAGAGCAGTTCGTATCGACTTCCCATAAAAGTAACAAGTCGACCAAGCTTTGGTTTCCCTGAAAATTCTTATTCTACCCAGGTTTTGAGGGCCATAGAAAACCTTATACTGTCGTCAAAATAATGAGCAAGTAATAATTAATTATAAAATAAGGTTGTAAAGAAAACAGGCGTTTTCAAAACAAAATAATTAATTTCACAGGGATGATATATTTATTTTACAGACGATCTCACTTACGTTAATTTTTCAATATTTTAATTTATTTATTTTATTTTATTTTCTGAAAAATGTGTTTATTGACCTATAAAAATGCATATAAGAAGAAAAGGTCGTCCCAGGCATGATTATTTTAATAAATTAAGACATTATGAGTGACAGGAGAATTTGTGTGCAGCAAAAAAGGTGTTCCAGTACAATTATTGGCATTCAACCCTCTATTTCTAACTCTGGAGTAAGTTTTTACCTCAAATTTGTTATGGTTTAATTTGTTATAATTATAAAAAAAATCCAAATATATTAATGTTGTGAAAATTTTGACGTTTAAAACCATATATTTTTTATCCTCCTACTTTTTTACGTCTCCACAATGAGTTGGATAGGCATACGAATGTCCTCCATACGGTATTTTCACTGTTTTTTTTAAATAATTTACGATATGAAGGCGTTTTTATTTTGACTAATAAATTTTCAATAACAATTCATTGCGACATTTTGGTTTGCCGCCAAAACGACATGTTCGTGATTTTGGAGTTGTTGACGTTAAAAGTCAAATGGAGAAGACCTGATATTGTCTGTCTAAAAATATCTCACCTGTAGACTGCCGGTCAAGCACACAAGTGTTGAATATATTTTTGTAATTCTCAACATACCTAATGGCAAAATTATTATCGGTTGTGTCTACATCCCAACTGCATCGGATTCGCAAATATATAAAAACTACAATGAAGACATAAAAATGCTGAAATTTCAATATCCGAAAGCAAAATTCATTATTGCTGGTGATTATAATCTGCCGAACTAAACCAGCTAAGATGATATCGGATCTGCAACAAACGAAGTTTAATTAATGTGCTCTAAATCCAGTGAAATTCGTCATATGTCTATATTCCTAGGACTAACTCAATCAAAAAATATGTTTAATTCAAATTTCAACGTTCGTTTTCGGGTTCTATGAAAGTATTTTTCAAGTTCTGTTATTACATCATTATATCATCGTTATGAAACAAAAACTATGTTACATAAGTAACAATTTAAAACACTTTTTAAATGTGTGTTTAGTTGTTATTTTGAAATATCTTCGACCGTCATTAACAACTTAATTGACAGTCCTGCCATCGTTGACACTATTAAACACTATTTTGGAAAGTTCATAATTGGCATAATTTTTATTATTTATTTTTTTTTTAAATTTATTTCATATATATCTCGTTAAACTACAGTTAAGTAGTTTGTCAAACAGGATTTTTATTACAACTTTTTACAGATTACAACTTAAACCTTAATTTATACAATAACAATAAACTTACACATTAAATCGCCTAATACAAATTATTTCTACCTAGTAGCCATGTTTTCAGCAAATATCTGACTCTATTTGGAAATTCAGGAAATTAATTATATTAATATTGTATTGTTGTATAATTAAAGATTTGGTGTCAACTTTTCCTAAAATATACAAATTAAATTAAATTAAATTCCATGTGCCGACTAGGAATACAAGAAAAATATAAAAATCTTCTGCAATACATACACAACCAACTACCCGACACACTCACTGACCAATATGATGCGCGATCTAGGCAACAAGTATGTGGGTACTATTGTTATATTTATTGCCTCCATTTATAGAACTAAGCGTAATCTATACCGGCACTTTGTTGAATCCTACAAATTAGAGTAGCGTTGGTATTTTAGTTTCAGTGATTTATCTTATATGTAGTATTGTTCTAGTTTCTATAATATTTGATGTTACTGTTACATGATTTACTAATATTATTTTATATTCATCAGCTTTCATTTTTTTGTACAATTTTTGATAGCTAACTAGATATATTCTGTTTTAAAATGCATGTAAAAGCCCGGCTGGTAGTTAAACCAAATTTAAAAAAAAAATAAAACACCACAGCCAACGTCTGTGACAACCATTTAACTAGCCAGTAATGTATTCTACATCATAATGGTGTTGTAGCCAGTTGGAACCGTTTCGGAATGTGCGGTTTTAGAGATTAATTTGCTATTAACGATTGAATAATTTTTGAATAAGGTATTATAAACGATAGTCCCTTTATCTACCGCAAATTAATTTCACCTTCAATGAACCGCTGGCCGACCTAAAACGGAAGGAATCCGCGTGACCTTTTTACCAAAATTGAGTTACAGGGGTTACTTTTTAATGTTGTTCAAGCCTATTTTAACAACCTTACTTCTCGTACAATTCACATTTTGCGGAAACTTGGTATTATATTAAATCTTTTTCATTGATAATATTACAATCTGTTTTTGTATTGTTTTTTTTTACTATAGTTCAGAATTAAGTAGAAGTCGGTAACACTTCAGCAAGACATGGCATGAACAAGTAGTATATCACATAATTGAGTCGGATCACTCGAGATTACGTATAAATTATCCGATTAAAAGTACATTTTTTTATATTAAATATATTGAATCATGAAACGCAAAAATTATCCGATTAAAAAGTAAAATGTTAAATGTAGGTACTATTATATTTCAAGACTTCAATATATTTACAACTTATTTGTCTAGTTTTTCGTTTTTTGTCAGGCATGTGTGTAAAATAATTGCATGTTGTAAATGTTATTTACTTTTTTGTAAAAAAGTGCTGCTAAACGATTATACCAATATTCAAATTGAATTTTATGATCAATATTTTATGAGAATCATTCAAGTGATTTTTTTTAAATGTAGTATACGTGTTGGTAAACATGTATAAACGGTTTAAGACGTGAAAGCAATGCGTTTTCAGTATTTTTGTTGTTTTCCTGTCAACTTAAAAAAAAAATTAATAAAGAGGTAAAACGTGTAGTGACAGTTTTCTTGGAAATTCCTTAAATAAAAGACAGTGTTTTAAAATGTTTAGTCCTGTGAAATTTTTGAAGATTTTATTAAAAATGTTAGTGGGGAACTTTTTTTCAGATTTTTCGTGTTTGAAAATAAAATATTTTTTAAATATTAAAGTATATTTGAAATACAAAATTTAAAAGATAACTTTATCTATTGTCGAAAATGGTATTTGTTTTTACTTAATTGGAGAAATATATGCAACATTTAAAATACCTTGGAAAAATTCCGAAATTCGATGAGAAATTATTATTTAAAGTTTATGTAACAGATAAACAACCCTCTTAGGGTGGATTATTTGTGTCTATGTATCTTTCCATGAACTATTTTACGTCAGTTTCTATGTTACGTTTCAATTAGTAAGGTTTTCACATACACGGTCGTTTATCAATTGAATAAAATTTTCAGTACTTTTTTAGTGAGGCTAAAAATATAATATTTTAACAAAAAATTATTTTAATTGTCATTTAGAAATTGGAACTGATTTCGGGAATTTAGACTATTCCCATTGGTGTATTATATTTTGGTTCCACTTTTTACCTCCAATTTGATGTAATGAACAATTGTAGATAATTTATTAAGACGTATTCTGCTCACATTATCATTTTTTTTATTTAGAGTCATTTAGGTCACTGATCCTATAAATCTAGCTAGTTGTTTTTGGAGTTCATTTTTATATTACGTGCAACGTACTCGAGTTTACCTAATTATTATGTAAATCTCAAAATCTAATTTTATTAGGGTAAGCCTGACTGAAATTTTGATTGCAAAATGTTCGTGTAATGCTCGTAATAATGAACTAATTAACACAAAGTAATTTATGATAAATTTATTTAAACTTTATGAATTACTTACGTGAATATAATGTCGGTGTTTTGTAAGAAGGGCGAACCAGCCATTTTTACGAAAATCGTTATTTTTATGTAATATCAATATTCTCTCCACCATTTTTGTCGGTTTAAAACAGTGAATTCGTACCTCCATGGGAAGTTACAGTTTTTGAGAAATTATAAGGGCAAATATCCAAAGAGTGATTTACAACAAAGCAAATATAATAATATTTGCCTTTTCAGCAAAATTTCGCACTACGGTAAACTAAATTATTATCACATAAAGGTGATTAACCAAAGTTCGCCTTTACTGCATAACTGTTTTTGATTTCGCCATCATGCTTTACCACCTTTAAAATTTTATTTTTGGATGAAGTTTCTGTAAAATTGTTGACAGCTGAGTTCTGCCACGAGTGTGAGCGAAAATGTAACAAATTAATAAAGAAACAAAAAATAATGATTAGGAAGAAAGGAAGATTCTTCGTGCTCCGGGAAAAATATTTAAACACAAGGGAAATAGAAGTAACTGCCCGAAAACGACGGACTTTATTTTGCAGAAGGTGTATTCACACCACATTCCTGAAACTCTGTTAAGACAGCCACAATCAGGACCAGCAGAGATAATACACACAGCAACAATGAAAGCCTCATAGATAATACACACAACAACAATGAAAGCCTCATAGATAATACACACAACAACAATGAAAGCCTAATAGATAATACACACAACAACAATGAAAGCCTCATAGATAATACACACAACAACAATGAACGCCTCAGAGATAATACACACAACAACAATGAACGCTTGCATCACACTTTTGAAAAATATGTTAAATTTAAAAAAAAAAAAAGTAAATGGCACTGGAGTCGTACAAGTAGATAAGTGGGGGAGGCATCTACTAATAATAAAAATAAAATAAAACATCTCCTGAACATAATGAATTTGTCAGACGACATATTTTGGCTGTATCAATGATCGAAATCCTCTACAAAAAATATTTATCCGCCAAGCTTAATATTAACAAAATTTACCAGCTCGACTGAGAGAAATGTAGAGATAATAACAACTTAGGGTCAAAAAAATAATGTTTGGAAAAACAATCATTAAAATGGGAGGACAGAGCACGGGGGTCAAAAAAGAAGCTATTGTTCAAGCTAGAGGAGTTTCAAAGCAATCAATTTATTCATTGATTTCAAGCAAGCATATGATAGCATAGATCGGGAGTGTCTATATGACAAACTACTACAATTCCAGATTCCACCTAAATTGGTTAGGCTCATAAAAGCCACAATGTCAGACTCAAGATGTCAGGTCAAAATAGACGGAGAATTGTCGGAAGAATTTACAGTATCACAGGGACTTAAACAGGGAGACAGTCTGGCTCCCACTCTCTTCAACATTGTGCTCGAACATGTAATACGAAAAACACTAATAAACACTGGCTCCAATATTTGTTTCAAGAGCAGTCAAGTTGTCGGATATGCGGATGACATCAACATTGTCGGAAGATCAATTTCAGCCATTAAGGATGTCTTCAACCCTTTAGAAACAGCGGCGCGGGAAGTAGGACTGCGAGTTAATGTTGACAAAACAAAAATAATGGTACAGAGCAGGAACCCTTCACACAGAAGAAGAAGTAGTGCACTATTTAAAGACAACTACTCATACGAAGTGGTAGATCAATTCACCTACCTGGGCTCCAGCCTGACAGAGAACAATGAGGATCCAGCAGAAATCAGAAGGAGAATCACAGCAGCCAACAAAACATACTTCTCTTAGCTGCCAGTGTTTAAGTCACGTAGTGTCCACAGAAAAACCAAAATAACCATATATAAGACCATTGTAAGAACTGTATTGGCATATGGATGTGAGGCGCTGACACTGACGGTAAAGATGGCTGAAATGCTGGATACTTTTGAAAGAAAGGTGCTGAGAAGAATATGTGGACCCGTGAAAGAGGGCGAACAGTGGCGTATCCGGCACAATATAGAATTGTACGATATATATAAGGCCCCTAGCATCTCTGCACACATGAGACTCCTCAGGCTGAGATGGGCTGGGCATGTACAAAGAATGCCGGATACACGCGTCCCAAAAAGAATTCTGACTGGTCACCCAGGTGGAAAGAGAAAAGTGGGAAGACCCAGACTGAGGTGGGAAGATGAGGTAAGAGGGGATGCAGCACAGCTTCTCCAGGTGACAAACTGGAAGTCAGCCGCTGAGGACAGGAGGAGTTGGAGGTGACTGTTGCAGGAGGCCAAAGCTCGATATGGGCTGTAGCGCCATCGAAGAAGAAGAAGAGGAGTTTCAAAGTACTGCGTACTCAATATTGATATGCAGGCAGTGGTGAAATATCCCGAAGGAAAACATTCGGCTATTTTTTATAAAAGAATTAGTGACCTACAATCTAACCATTTACATCTTCCATCGCATCAGGGCATTTGTAACTTATGGAGTAGAAAGCAAGCGTGTGTCTACTGAGGTACTGAGGTTGCAACCTGCCTTTACAAACACATTCAAAACGAAGTAAACAGATAGCTGTGATGGGCAAAATTGAAACGATTACTTTGCTGCCGCCTACTTGTACGCTGTTAAAAGTATCGTAGAGTATCAAAGATGACTTTGTTGAGTATGGCCACTCCCAACAAAAAGAAAACTTGATGCATCACCACAATGAAGGTGTGAGTGCTCCAGCAGAATGGAAAATAATTTGACAAAATGCAAGGTAAAATCGTTTCACATATAAGATTAATAACAGTAATAATAATAATGATAGGCGTAATAATACTACCCCTGCATATATTCCAGAATGTATGCAGGGGTAGTGAAATGTAATACATTCCATATATAATATAATAAGAATAAGACTAAATAACAATACATAGAAAGTCACAAAAAATGCGGAATAGAAGTGAAAAAAGTTTAACACAAAAATGTATCCAAGGAGCCGTTTGTGGAGGATATTTGAATATCTCCCGTCTCCAGTGGACTATCAGGGGGGACTCCATCCAAGCAGTGATGATTGTGTTATTTGACTGGTGTAGTCTTCACCATTAGCTTCAAATTTGATGGCGGATAAGCGCTTTGAAAGAGTGCACTCGTCCCTCCACAAACATTTCCGTAACGCTGCAGTATCTCGGTAGGCAGAATAGTTCGCGATAAGCATTATTGTGAAATTTATGAGTGCCTTCACGTGACTTCATAGACTGGAAAGAAATGGCCATATTTTCACTTAACAATTATTACAACAACTATGGATGTCAAAAAGTAGATCGGCTTAAAATAAAATGGCTACGCCATCGGAGATGTTATGCAAGCAATATTTATTTTCGCTACGATTGAGAGGGCAAATTCAATAATATTCATATTGATACCCCCACCTTGTTAAGAAACCAGCACCAATGGCAGATTTACATAAAACTTATAAAGATCGTCTTATAACGAAAGCAAAATATGAAGATTTCATTGCGTTATGTATAGTAGGTACTATCTCACAAAATATCATAAGTACTACAAAGCGCTACCCAATTCAAACTTTATTGCCACAGAAGATGAAGAGTTAAATATCGCGAATGTCTTTCTTGTCGTTTATTATGTGTGTATCTTTGCTATAAGTACTCCTTTTTGCACTTTTCGTAAAATGATTCTTGTAAAATGATAATTGTTATAATTATTTTTTGTTGTCAGTCCGGGAACGATTTCCCCCTTGAAAATGTGAGTAAGATTAACGTGTTTACTTGGGACGGGTTGTTTCACAGAATTTGAACAATTCCTCAATTTCACCGATGATTTTGAATGATTTCACAGTTCTATGAAGGTTCTATTCAAGCTCATGATATCATTACAGGCCAGTTGTTTCACAAAACTGCAATAATAACAGAACTTGAATATAACCTTCACAGAACTTGAGAATAATCTTTGAAATTCGATGATCTGTTCAAATTCTGAGAAACAATCCGTCCTAAATATTTTCAGTGTCCAACTGAAAAAGACATTACTATAACAGTATTATTTATGTATTATGGTGGTACATCTTATTTATAACACGTGTATATGAGAAATGATTACTATTTACATTGTAATATATTTTCTGTAATGATGTAACAAATATATTTTTTTATTAAACACATTTAAAAGAAATTAAACCAGGGGGAAGCAGGTTCACTTACCGCAAAAGTTCAAAAACATTTACCTTTTTTGTGTACTTAAATAATAAACTATTATTACCAACATACCAGAATGTATATGAGAAATATAATATAAGAATATGATATGTAAGTATAATGTGATATATAATGTAATAAGTATATGAGAAATATAATATAAGAAATTATGTGATATGCATGGAGGGCGATTTACCATATTTTGATTTTTTTCTAGGTGTACGGAGTATATAAATTATATTTTTTTATGTTGCTTGGTAAGTAAAATTCTTACACTTCCATATAAACATCAGGTGAATTTTTAATCGTTAGTAGATAGCTCGCAAAGTAGAGTAAAAAGCTTAAAAAGCTTATAATGTAAAAAAGCCGTTTGACTCTTTCGCCCTTCTGACAAAACAACGAAATGTTAAAAATATAAAGCCTTAATTATTAATGCATTTTATAATTTCCAACTCATCACGGCTTTGAAACTGGTATTTCGTTAATGTGCCCATAAACTTTTACATTTAATAAAATTTGGTTTAGAGTTTTATGTTTTATTAGCGAAATAAAAACCCACTGAGCCATTTTAGTGCGTCCTATATTTTCAAGAAAATTTATTTGTTTGACATAATAAATTGTGTAGGGAAGTCTTCAGAACTGATTTATTCTTAGAAATATATGTGGCTTTTATGTGCAAATTATATTCGAAGTTTTAAAAGATAAATATGGGTAAAAAATGTTTAATACACGTGTAATATATTATTTATAGCATGGTGTTTTCAAATATGGGTAAAATCTACATCAACTGTATGCTTTTGTGTATCTGATGACTTCTGAAAAATCCAGGGAAGTACCTGTTATTTTAGTAAGTTTTATATATTTTCAGTTATTGTGAATATACTCACTCTACAGCTATTTCACCTTCAATGTTATTTGAAACTTCAGTTAATCAAAAATTAAATGGAGTGCGCCTGCTCTTAAAACAGGATTTCCTAGCTAGACAGGTACAGTAAATGATTTATCAAATGTTTACAATATTAAAAAAGATTGTGGTAAAAAATTATCCAATCAGTGTAATGTATTTAACTTACATAAATTATAAGCTTTGTAGATTTTTTTTTTTAATATGGTATTTGGGTTGGCTCACCTGACAAATAATGAATTAACCTTCTGCCAACTATTTCGCTGATTAAATGTGTTCTTATCTGTAACCGTGTAAGGCTTACAATAATGTTTTATTATTCAGTAATTTAATATAACGACGAGAAGGAGTGTTTTATTTCATTATCTACCATGACAACCTTTTAATTACCAACTCTCCTATAAATCACGTATGTGTCTCAAGTGTTGGTGGAGTACACGTATCTACTACACGTAATATCAGTAAATTGGTTTGGATATAATTTCATTCAGCCAAATTAAAGCCTCACATAGGGTGTTATAGTGTTACGGCATTCAGTCACCTCTATCTATTTACATTTTAATCAGCACGATGGTAGATGGAAGGTTTAAACTATTTGCTTCAATTTACGAGATTAAAGAGATATGCATTGAAATGGGAAAGAAATGGGAAATTTACGTAGAAATAGGCAAGGAACGGGGTAAGAATTGATAACCGACATACTTTTTTGCAAGAACAGTTACAGCCAATACAATGCAAAAGCGGTAAAAAGTTACAAAAAATAATATATTTAATAATATAATTTTTATTTTATTTATTATTTTTTCATTTTCGACACTTTACATTTAATCAGTTTGTACATAAGTAATATATAGTAAAATAAAACCAATTGTAACACCCATATGGCCAGGAATGGGGCGCGTCAGAAGAAGAAGATGACTTTTCGAGAGGGATGTTTTGCTTATCTATGGTCACTTCCGGCTAGTGGAGAAGGGAAGAAGGTTGAATTATAAAAAACACTGTGAGAGATACTGCAGAATAAACAGTTTAATCCAAAAGTATACAGACTATTATTGACTTTACCCCGCTGGATAAGTAGTGGTTGTTACAATTCAGAAGTGGGATCGGAATAAATGTGCCGTGAAGTATAGCGAATTCTGAAATTTGTGTTTTCAAAGTTCGTAACATCGCGTCCGTCGCCATCGTTTTTATTGTTCGTTTGCGTAATGTCGGGAATCGGAAAAGGTGTCCTCCTCAACAAAGGCTACAAGGCAAAGAGAGACGTGCTGAAGAAGTCTACACGAGAATTGATAAAAGAAACGTTGAAGGAAATAATGGATGAGAAAGCAAACAACGACGGCGTCCGCAAAGGTCCGCCATTACGTGTCATGGCGGAGTTAATTCCGCAGTTCGACCCAGAAGACAAGGACTGCCACGTATCGTCAAGGCTTCATATGATCGAGCAGCTGGGGCTTATCCACGGATGGAGCGATTATGAAAAGTCTTTCACCATGCAAACTCGATTGACCGGCCAAGCGAAAGCATGGTTTAATCTTTTGGAACGCTACGATTTGGAGTGGTGTGAGTGGAAGGCGGCACTCGAGCGAGCTTTCCCGCGCCAACATGATTATGCCGACCTGCTCGAAGAATTGGTGAAGCGAAAGAAGTTGCCGCAGGAGACAATGTCTCATTTCTATCACTCCAAGCTCGCGATGATCAATCGGTGCCGTTTAGATACGGAAGCGGCAGTGTCACTTCTCATTAAGGGACTTCCGAGCGAACTACAAGCGAATGCTCGTGCGTTTAAATGCAGCGAACCAGACGAATTGTACTCAGGATTTTTGGCAGCCTTGGAGCACTATCAGTCTCCAGTGATACCAACATCGACGTCAACACCGCCATCAACATCGGCGTTAAAATCAGCTGGCGTTCCCCGAACCTCCCAGACAGGAGACTGGCAACCCAGGCAGCAGGACCCCAGGCAGTAGGAGTCCAGGTGCTTCATATGCTCGAAACGGAACCACATGGCTAGGGATTGCCGCTTCAGGCAGCAGACATCAGAGAAATGCTCGAGATGTGGGCGCTTTGGACATCGAGAGGCCAACTGTTGGGCTCGTATCTCAAAAGAAAACCAAATTCCTGTAAAAGAGGTAAGAATTGCACCTTCATTTGAGCTGAACAGCACTTATCTCAAGGATGTCAGGGTAAATGGAATCTCATTGTGCGGATTCATAGACACGGGCAGTCAAGTCAACATCATCAACAACAAAAGTGCAGAAGCGATAAAAGTTCCCTTGGAAGCCACATCATATGTTATTAAAGGATTCACAGGGGCATGTGTTCCAGCAATGGGCCAGATAAAGATACACATAGTCATTGATAATATTGAGTTTGATACGGCAGCTTTGGTCACAGACTGCGACATGAATGATGTAGACTTTTTGATTGGCCAACCTATAATAAATACCTATGGCATCGAGATGACAGTGGCAAGTGGTAGAGCCATGTTTGCCAGGGAAAATGGCTTGGGGCCAATTTCAAAAATTAACATCACCGAAGACTCCGAAAGAAAACTCCCGTTGAGAATCAAAACCACCACAATGATACCAATAGGAAAATCTGGCAGAGTAGAAGTTATCGCTTCCGAGGAAGGGAGATTATTGGTGAAGCCTAGGATGCTTTGCCTCGGTCAACAAGCCTACTCATTCCCAGGATCGCTTCTAGATTGTCCCAACGCTAGTATCGAAGTAACAAACTTGGGCTCGGGAGAGCTCAAGTTGACTGCAGGATGCTTATTCGCTAGGGCGGAAAGAATGGGTGAGCACAGCGCTTTCCAAGGCGAAAGGATACCCCTAGAATGCAATTCACTCGCCATGGAGAGCATACACATGGGAGAAATAGATGAGGTACATAAGGAAAACCTGTTGGGACTTTTACATAAATGGTCCCACTGCTTTGCTACATCCACGAAGGAACTGGGTAAAACCACATTTGGAGAAATGAAAATAATTACAACCACCGCCCAACCAGTTCATTATAAACCTTATAGACTGTCTTTTAAAGAGCGAGAAATTGTACGGAACAAGGTTGACGACCTCCTGGAAAGCGGAATAATTCGAGAATCTGAATCTGAATACGCAAGTCCCATTATTTTAGTGAAAAAAAAAGACAGGAGACGTCAGATTAGTCGTAGATTACAGAGCCTTGAATGCAATAACGATGAAAGACAGGTACCCAGTAGGAAATATCGAAGATCAAATTAACAGAATTTCGGGGAACATGTTCTTCACAAGCCTAGATATGGCACAAGGATATCACCAAATTCCTATAGCTGAAGATTCGATCTCGAAGACTGCATTTGTAACACCGGACGGACAATACGAGTACACTCGGATGGCTTATGGACTTGCTAATGCACCATCCGCATTCGTCAAAACCATTAATAAAGTTTTAGGAAGTCTACGGCACAAGGAAGTACTGGTATTCATGGATGATATTTTGATCCCTTCTCGCACTGAAGAAGAAGGCTTGGTGCTCCTTGAGACCGTACTGGGATTGTTCGATAAAGCCGACCTTCGACTCAACCTGAATAAATGCTTCTTCCTGAAGACGGAGATAGATTACTTAGGGCACCGAATTTCTAAAAACGGCATCAAACCTGGAAAATTTAAAATCAATGCGGTAGCGGATTTTCCCACACCATAAAATGCCCACGAGATCAGGCAATTTATTGGGCTTGCAAGCTACTTCCGAAAGTTTGTCAAAAATTTCGCAACTATTGCCAGGCCCTTGACTGAACTCATAAAGAAAAACTCTACCTGGGTATGGGGCCGCGATCAGAGTGATTCGCTTGCCTCCTTGAAAGATATACTTACTTCAGACCCGGTTCTGGCACTGTACGACTGCAAAGCTCAGACTGAAATACACACAGATGCCAGTAAACTGGGCATAGGAGGAATTTTACTTCAAGTTCAAGAAGATTCGGCACTGAAACCTGTTGCATATTTTAGTCGTGTAACTTCCAAGGAAGAGTGTTTCTATCACAGTTACGAGCTGGAGACACTTGCGGTTGTAGAAACCATAAAAAGATTCAAGATTTATCTAACAGGGATACATTTTAAAATAGTAACCGATTGCGTAGCGGTACGCTCTACGTTAGTTAAGAAGGACCTTATCCCCAGGATTGCAAGATGGTAGCTAACGATTCAAGATTTCGATATGGAAATAGAATACAGAGCAGGTGCTAAAATGCAGCATGTGGATGCTTTGAGTCGAAATCCCGTTCAACCAGTACAAGTGTCAATGATAAATTCAGCGGATTGGTTCCTATCGCTTCAGTTGCAAGATCAGTCGATAAGTTCCAAAGTCAAGCAACTAAGAAGCGCACAACCAAATAGAGACGTTACCAACAATTTCACATTTAAGGATGGGCGACTTTACAGAAAGACTTTGCATGGAGAGAGGCTTGTGGTGCCTAAAATAGCAAAATGGAATCTTTTGCACAAATGCCATGATGAGATAGGACACCCTGGGCTAAAGAAATGTGAATCTAGGATTAAGGAAAAGTACTGGTTTCCGAAGATGACCAGATTCATAAAGAAATATGTGGAGGGTTGCATTGACTGCGCTTATAAAAAGGGGCAATATGGACGTTTAGAAGGCAAGCTCCACCCCATTGAAAAACCCCTGAAGCCTGGTCACACTGTTCACATAGACCATTTGGGGCCGTTCCCCAAAAGCAGTAAAGGGAATCAATACCTTCTTATGACTGTTGACTCTTTTTCAAAGTTTTTGGTGGCCAAACCATCTCGTAGTGTGGGATCGTTTGAGAGCATTAAACTTCTCAAGGAGATATTTGGTGTTGTTGGGTATCCCGTGAGAGTTGTGTCGGATAGAGGACTTGCATTCACCAGCAGGTATTTTAAAGAATTCGTTGACCAAAAACAGATAAAACATGTGATCTGCGCTGTAGCCACACCCAGGGCCAACGGCCAAGTAGAACGTGCTAATCGCACTATTCTGGAGGCTATAAGGACAGGAACAGCCAGTGAAAATACTTGGGACTGTGAAATTCCAGATATACTGTGGGGAATCAACAACACGGTGAATGTGAGTACTGGATATTCTCCCTTCCAACTGATGTTCGCTTACAGGGGAAATTTGCTACCCGAACTGGAAGCTGACAATGCAAATAGTGCACAACAAGAGGTCCAATCATTAGAGCTGAGAAGAACGAAGGCAACGGAAAATATGAAGAAGGCAGCTGCAAGGATGAAAAAGTCGTTCGACAAGAGGCGAAAGGCAGCCAGAAAATATGTAAAGGGGGAACTTGTACTCTGGAAAGACAGCTCAACACACTTGGGAGGCTTGAGCAGAAAAATCAAATCTCTGTATGGTGGTCCTTACAAAGTGACCAGAGTTCTAGAAAACGATAGATACAAGATAAGGAGTATTAAGGGTATGCGAGGATACAAAACCTTCAACGCAGTTGTTGCGGTTGACTCCCTCAGGCCATATCGGAGCGCCCCAGCCATGCCGAGCGAGTCTGAATCTAACGACAGTGAAACAGAGACCCAAGACCTGATTGATCTACTGGAAAGCTAGTAGGTAGCAGTTATGTCACGTTGGTGGCGATTGTATGTCACCTTAACTCAGGTGTCGAGCAATATATTTTATGTCACGTTGGTGGCGAATGGTAATATGGTTACTTGCTTCTAGAACTTCTATGGCAAGGAGAGAGAGAGTCGTGGGGACACGACAACCAGTCAGGATGGACGAGTGTAACACCCATATGGCCAGGAATGGGGCGCGTCAGAAGAAGAAGATGACTTTTCGAGAGGGATGTTTTGCTTATCTATGGTCACTTCCGGCTAGTGGAGAAGGGAAGAAGGTTGAATTATAAAAAACACTGTGAGAGATAATGCAGAATAAACAGTTTAATCCGAAAGTATACAGACTATTATTGACTTTACCCCGCTGGATAAGTAGTGGTTGTTACACAATTATGGATTTCCTCCTTGTGACTTTAACTGAGACAGCATAATATGGAATACGTTATTTAAATTTGTGAGAAAGAAATATGAATTGAAAAATTTATACAAAACAATAGATTATATGTATAAAACGAAAAATTAACAAAACAATACATTTATAGCCATGGAGAGAGGTTGTAGATATAAATCAAATCATAATAGAGATATGAACAATAGAGACATAAACATTATTGTCAAACCATCAGAGATATATTCTTTTATGGAACTCTTGTATTTGGTCAGTTCGCAACTGAAAATATCAACCTTGGATGATACGCTATGTAATTATTGCATAGTCTGTTCGGGCAAGAATTCTGCTTAGAGTTGGTTTTGCATTGATCAACCCTGAGAGCGTGTTAAACGCGCAGGTACAATGAAGTTGAAAACGTTATTTGCGCAGACAGATTATTAATCGCGGATTTTGAGTTCATACACATATCACTCGAGACTTTTTCGTTGAGCTTACAACATTTCTAATGGATTATTAAAAAATGGATTTGTGACCATTTTCGTATTAAAACTATGAGTAAATCTCATGCTTTGAAAACATTCAATTCCCTAAAATATTTAAAAATCTTATTATAACTGTACCTCATATGAGATCAGAGTATATTTCTGCAATTCACAAATGCATAGAACAACCTTACTGCTTGGTTTGCATCCCGGAGAGGAGGTTTAAGTATCAATATGGGCAAGGCAGTTATAATAGTCTATTCAAGTGTGCGGACGGTTAAGAGACCGGAAAACGAGGAAATCGTTCGACGACGTAAAGGAATTGAATAGAAATTCGAAAAAAGATAAAAACAAAATAGATCCTATTCAAACTGATGATAAAAGAAATGCCACAAGATGATAAATATTTCAATAATTGAAGGTCAGCACTCAAAAATATCCACTTTGTAGATTGTCAACGCAATAAATAAAACGATTACTTATAATAATACTAGTGAAAAAAAAATTAAGGTCTATATGAAATAAGTATTGGAATTTTAGGTAAAGTGTTCGAAATTGTCCTGATCAATTTTCAAACTGCACCTTTGCATAGACATTTTCGTACGTATTTCATGGAATTTAAAAGATTAGTGTTTAAAATTTTTGCCACTGGAAACCGTATAGGTACATTTACACAAGTACCGTTCAGAAATTACAGGTAAATCATTTGAAGTATTCATTGAGTTACTAGATTACAAAGTGATGTTCATGGCCATTTTTAATGCTGAACCTCTCTGAACACATGTTCGTTCGAATCCAGCTATTGAAGTATTGTAACATCAATGGAAGGAAAATATTTCGAAAAGGAAATTTGTCGATTAGAGAAAAGCTTGATTTATGTATATGTTGCGTAGTGTGTTCAATTCCTCGGCTGGCTAAGTCCTCCATCACAACACAAGCAACATTTTCAGCTTACTGTGGTGGTAGTAGGAGATTTTCAAATATTGTCAGGTTATTCGTAACCTGGAAATGTTTGACTTTCTTTTGAAAAAATAAAAATATGTCGAATGCACAGATATTTGAAAAGCGAAAAAATACAAATAAACAGAAAAACAAATAAACAAGCTTTGTTTAATTGTTACTTTGGGCAAAGCGATATGAAACCAAAAAATGTTAGGGAAATAAACATAATATTATTGAAAATGTTTACAAGACGTACATTTCCGGGTTACAAAAAAACCTTTTATACTATGTAGGTACATTAAAATAAAAATAAAATATTCGTGTAAAAGGGTAAAATTATTATTTTTTTTTTTAATGATAAACTAATGTTTATAAAACAAGGTCTTATGCATGGCACAAAGGATAAAAAAAATATAAGCGATAAGTAGTCACCTGAATTATATCAATACAAATTGAAAATATCTCCCTTGCAAAACTAAATGCCGCCTACGGAATTGAACCCGCACCTTCTGATGTTCGATCAGATGCTCTGGACCACTGACCGGACATCAGAAGGTGCGAGTTCAATTCCCGTCAGCGGCATTTATTTTTACTCGGGAGATATTTTCAATTTGTATCGATATTTCAGGCGACTAATTATTGCTTATATTAATACGTATAATTATATTACGCAAACATAATATTATTTGATTTTAATGGAAATTTGAATACTCTTTTTTTCAAAAATCTGAATAATTTTATATACCTATTTACTTTTCGGAGCCATTTCCTTTTCGGGGACTATGATACCGCTGATATCGTGAAATATTTAGAATTTCTCAAATTTAGTCACTGGAGACATTGAAATCTCAAGTGAAAAATCCGTTAACATTTTAAATCGGCAATGAGGTATAACTTAAAAGTTGTGCTTTAGTTTCTCAGTGACTGCGTAAAGTTAACATTACGAGAAAATATCAAGCATTACGCCATTACAGGTGATATGATTGTCCTAGGAAAATGCTATATTATGTTCAACGAGATTAGTTGATTGGAATCATGATTGCTTTTGTAAACCTTGGATTATTGAAAAACGGTAACGACCATCTGACTGACGTCTTGTCTGAACCTTTCATTCCGGATAGTACATTATAGATAATAATAACTGTCTAATGACAATTGTTTCGCCAAAGCAATCTATATAAATAAAATTGTAATTTTTCGTTTGTTCAAAATCTTATATCTCCGAATTTTTTTTACCGATTGCTTTGAAATTTAGACACAACGTTTCATTTAAATACTTGTGCGTTTTTATATATCTGTATTATATAGATATCACCTGTGGACAAACATGCTTTGTTTGAAAAACAGCGACAACTAATGGACGTAAAGGCAACACGCGCTATTGTTTATCTATCTGCACAGATAGACTAAGCTACAGCAATACGTGGCGGGGTACAGCTAGTATAGAATACAACTATATTATTATCTGCTGTTCTAAACCAGATTGGGTATTGAGTCATCCGCCAATTCCGGCTAGAAAAAAAATCTAAATATAAGATATTGTAGTGATCACTCCAAGTTCACTCTCTCTTGATCGTGCTCTGTGTTGAAATATCGCATTACCTAAATTGCAGGAACATGGAAAATGTAGCTCACCTGTTGATAGAAGAGCGGCTCGTTCTTTTGGAAGCCAACTCCGAAGGCCAGAGCGAGATGGGCGGCAGAAAGCAGGGCCGCTATAACGAGGGCCAGGGAACGGGATACGGGAAGCATTGTGTGGACAGCCTGTGAATTAAATTTAAAATAAAGCGGTTATTAAATTATTTAATTAAATCAAGTAATTATCAATAAATAAACATAATTCAACAGCAAAAACCCACATGAAAAAGATATTTACATTTTTTTTTCAAATATCGTATTTTTTACAATTTAAATTAAATCATCAGATTACTCGCTTTTAACATCGAAGAACACAATGTAAAATGTTAACATCTCCTCATTGTGAATCAAAGTGCAAAAATGCGTCCACAACCGTACCTGATTTAACAATTTACCGGTGTTTAAAAACTTAAAAAGTGTTTAAATATTTTCATCGGTTCAAATTTGAATTTGGTCCAGAGTTGACAAGGCACACGTTCTAAAATACGCACAAGATTTTCCCCATAAAATCCCCAAAAGCTCCTTTACCTCCAAAATAAAACGAAATTGAAATTAGCATTTATTTTATTTATTATCTAGTCTTCGGATTTTCACTTTCGTTCAGGCTTCAGAAACACACTTTTTTTTTGCTGCGAAAGAAACGAAATATAGTTCGTTATCTTATTAAATATTATTTTTTTATGTGGTTGGATAATCAAGAAATGCCAGAATCCCAGCATTTTTCACAAAAAAAAAATTACTTATAAATTCCCCGCAATTTTGGGAATTCTCCACGAATCGGCTACTTTGATATGGATTTTATAAGCCATAGATGTATTACTCACAATCAATCAATCACCAGTGTTTTTCAAAAGCGATTTATAAATTCTACCATATAAAACTTATATATTCAGAATCAGCATTTGTTGATAGGTATGATATTTTAAAGCCATAATTTAATTTAATGAAATTCTTATTCTGTGCGGTTCTTACTATTAAAATCTAATATGCTTGCAGATTTTTACGGAAAAATAATATCGTAGTTAATCATTGTGTCATTATGCCGGTTTGCGCTTTCTCCTTCTTAAGCAAACGTTTCCGACAGAAATACAGTGTCCAACATCAGGGTAGATGTCCGCCGTAACGCTGTCCAAAGCACTGGCTATTGGAGAGTAACACTACAATAGTGTTACTACCCGGTATAGTAACTCAAAAATTAACCACGAAAAGAATTAAACAAAATAACAATAAATTCATATTTTATTTTACAATTTCGATTCCAAAGCTTGTAGCAGTTCACTTTTGTCCCGCTACCAAAAATTAAAATTAAACAAACTTTAACAAACTCCATCCAAGACCGCCTTCGTCTATGGGACTCGTGCTCTATGGGCCTTTCCAGAAGGAAGCAGAAGACTTAATTTCCGAAAGCCATACCAATCGGACAGCCTTGCGGAGAGGTCGCGCCAACTGATGTGATACGAGCAACTGCTCCAGTCGACATATTTCACGGGGGACGCTGATGGCGGACATAGCTAGATATATTTAATCGCTGGTCATCATGTCAATCCCTCACTTATTTACAATTCTTTCCTAAGAGTTGTGTGGCGCCCATTTCGGACAGATATTTTATGTTACTCACAATGTCACACTTTTAATTATTATTGCTACTTAAAAATTCCTTCCGTGCGATCAATTCTTCGAATTGTCGCTCACCCCTTGAGATCATGCTAATTTTGTTATTTGAGAGTCTCTACCTCTATTTGTTACTTGAATAAATATAACATTAATCATCGTACCTCTTTTATTCGGTAACTAAGCAATCCTCATTGTCTTTTACTAATCACGTTACAATGGCCCTCGAGTGGTTGAATTTGTATGTGAGATTATTGCATTACTTTGGCGACCAATGGTGTCTAAATTATTATGAGCCCATGTTCAACGGTTACAAGCTTTTCCGGTTTTATACAGGTTCCGCACGAAAATGAACAGAATACATTTTTAGGATCTAAAGTTGATTTTCTTTTTCCGTAATTCTTTCGCTCCAAATAATGCCCCAAAAATATGCCAATCTGAAGGATTATGCAGTTTCCCCTGAAATAAGAAAGATTAAACATTAATTTTGAAACAATTTTCCGTTTCCACATTCCTTTATTTCATTTATTTGGCCCAACATTCCCAGCCTCACTCGTAAACAAGGACTCGAAAAACACGGTAAAGTTAAATTTAATAACCTTTATCGCGCAAAAATGGAGTCTCGGAAATTCCGACGGTATTAAAACGGCATCTGTTGTACTGTGTCAAATAAATAACGCGCCGGTGCCATTATCTTCGTTGAATAACAATTGAATGATTTACCTTCGTTTTATTCAGAGACTTCCAATATACTACTGCTGGGAAGTTAAATAACAACAATTGAAGGCTGTTCTAGCAAAACCGACGTTAGAAATTCAGATTGTGTTTTTAAGCGACAAAACCGCGAGTAACAAAAGTAATAATTAATTGATAAATAGAGGGTTTAATATCCTTTTCCTTTCCACAAAGTGTTACATTTAAAGGAGTGATTGCTTGGAATTAGTTAAAAAGCTATTGAATTTTACTTTACGAAGAAAGCAATTTACTCATAGTTGTCGTAAGATCAACACAACTCAAATGAATTGATCTGAAAATGGAAAATAAATTTAATTACATGTTTTATTGTGATAAGTTGGCAATCAGACATTTTATCATTAGATATTGAAATCTAGAATCCAAGAAAAAACATTGTCTCGTAACAGACTTTAAAGAATTTCTTTGAGGTATTTCTTTAAAGAATTTCTTTAAAGAACGTAGGTTATACCACCAATAAAAGTTTTTGTTTGTAAAGAACTATATATAATTACTATAATATTAATGGCCGAAAGTTTAAAAACTTTAAATAAACTACTTAAAACTGTTTGGCACCACTGTACCTACGGCATACAAGTTCCATGTACCTACTGTACCACCTTAGCTACCAGCTGACTAAACCACCGTAACAATAATAATTGACTCCAGTGTTCAGTGTAATTCGCCGGACTTGAAACTAACTTTCTAATTTTGATTTATTTGTACAAAACTGCTGCAAAATAATGTACCTACCAATTTAATCAAGCACATATAGATTTCCATAGTAAAAATAATCCTTTCTCATTTGCCTACTCTATAGTACTATGTTTGATTTTATAACTATATCCTTTTTATATTCTTTTTTATGTATCTATTTTACTTTAGGGAAATCAACAGTTTACAATGTGGTTCATTAATACATATGTAATTTACCTAAATGAGATTTCCTCAAAATACTATTGTATTATGTATCTAAAAATAACACTTACAACAACTAAAAAATATTATATTATTATACTACTATATTATTATACTATATTATATTATTATATATATTATTATATTATACTATTATATTATATTAATATTATGCTATTATATTTTTATATTCTACTGTATTCTTCCATACTTCCTTATATTACTATAGTCATTTACATTATTTTAAATATGTTATTTTATTTTATATTCCCGCACAATCTTTATGTTAATGTATAGAAAATCGACCACCATAACACGGGCATGTGCCTAGCATGGTGGTCGAAAAATTCCTCAATGCATGTAACTAATAATTTTATAGAATAAATAAACTTTAAAAAAAAAAAAAAAAAAGACTTACAAAGACTCGAAAATCTTGCGACCACCATAAGGATTAGAATCGAGGCGACCCTTATTGAGAATGTTAGCAGGCCGAAAGAAGTGGGAAAAATTCTCTTAACAAATTTCTTTCTAAAAATCTTTCCTTAACACACCTCTCTATTTCACTCAACCAGGTGATAAAAGAGTACCTCTAGCTTTAGTACAAACCGGAAAACTCTTGAAGTGTTAAATAAAAGACTAAGCATAAAACAAAAATGTACATTTCCAATGGCTGCTTACAGATATAATATAGATTATTTTGATATGGCGAAAGGCGGGTCACCTAAATAGCTTGTCCTCACTAGGCGTTATTAAAATCTGTTAAATGCGATCACAGCGAAGTTTTCAAATAGATCGGTGATCATTATGCATACATGTTCCAGTCTATTAAAGCAAGGGTCACGAATGGATGCTCCCTCAGTCTCGGTAATTTACGATTTAAAAAAAAAACGTTCATTGCCTTCAAATAGACGCTTCGTAGAATTAAGTTCATAAATATATCGTTACCATACAACGTATATTGAATAATATAAATCTTACCAATAAAAATTACAACTTCCGTTAAACGGTGTTTTAGTTTTACATTTAATAAAATTATACAAACGCTTTTTTGAAATTCGTACTAATAAAAATGTCTTTAACTGGCTGCAAAATAGCTGGCCACGTCGAATTTTAACATGAGATTGAGTATTATTTTTTTTTTTCTTGGTAAACTAATGTTTTAAGACAAGATTTTTTTATGCATAGCACAAGTTGGCGTCATGTATCTTTTATCAGGAGATTTTTCAATGTGGATGAGTGTTTCAGGCTAATAATTATTGCTTATAAAATAATGAGATTGAGTCTTGAAAAAGTTAGGTTTTTTCTGACATGTTATTTTTTTTTTCAATTACATAAATGCCTCTTGCTTGTGTAGGTAAATACAAATCTAAGATTTCGATAAAAATTGTATATTTCCGTTATTTTCTGGGAATTTTACTATATTTTTTATTGTAAAAACGAGATAAAAAATGAAGGGGCAGTTTTCTTGCAAATTCTCTACATAAACTGAATGTGTTTTTTAAATTACTTATTCCCTACAATTTTTGGACGTTTACGTAAAACTCTAAGGACGGGTTGTTTCGGAGAATCTGAACAATTCATCAAATTTCAACGTTCATTTTCATGTTCTGTGAAAGATTTTTTCAAGTTCTGTTTTTATTTCAGTTTTTTCAAGCAACTACCTACAATGATATAAAAACAGAACTTGAATAAGTCTTTCACAGAACCCGAAAATGAACGTTGAAATTTGATGAATTGTTCAAATTCTTCGAAACAACCCGTCCTAAGTGTTTTTTCCAATTTTGTAGCAGTTTAATGTGTAGAAGTTTTTATGGCTGTTAAATATCAGTTAAATTATCTTAGTTTATTAGTAAGGTTTTCATGTGCACGATTGTTTATTAATTTCATAAAACTTACACCAAGTTTATTAGGAAGGCTGTACATGTCTACAAAAGTTACTCTAATATAAGTTGTCTAAAAAAAAATTTAAAATGTCCTTTAATGTACAATTGGGTTGAACTCGGAAACATCCGTCATGTGTTAGTGACATTAATAATTAAAAAATCTAATTTGAGGTTATTACAACTTGACTTCAATATTTACAATGATTCCGTTGTAATAAGACATTAAATAACCACCAAATTATTTAAACCTTCTATACTCAGCTGAGTTACCGCTGACGATATGTGATAGAATTTTGTTTTCTTTGATTTAAAAAAATATAAATAAAAAAAAAACTAAAAATGTTATGAACCAAAAAGCCATCAATGACCAATTGCCATTTATAATCTGACTTAAAATACGCACTAGTTAATAAAGTGATGCCAGAAATTTCAGTTACAATTCGACCATTTCATTTATAAGAGCTTGTTAAAGTGACCAGAAGCGTACGTGGCTCTCGTAATAACAAAGCCACGTATACTTCTGGTCACTTTAACAGAGAGCCGCGTACGCTTCTGTTAAAGTGACCAGAAGCGTACGCGGCTCTCATAATAACGATGGTTTAATTATATTTTTTTGTGATATTGCACGTTGAAGAACGTTACATATTAATTTATTTCTCCACCATTTCAGGGGCTAAGAGGTGGGCAGAGTAGGGTGAAAGTGGAGAAGAAGGTTTGGAAGAGTTTTATGAAGGGGATACACTACAAATTAATGTAAAATCACATGTTTTGGTTTGAAAATTTGATCGCTTGGAAATATTTGATATGCTTAAATTAAATATTGCGAGTAGAACACATCTTTGACTCTGAATTAATCGAGCATTTTTCATCAAGTCTTTTATAAGACTGGCGGCCTAAAAAAACTGTTTTTTTGTAAAAAATCTCATCCTTTTCGGTTATGGTTTTGTTGTACGAGTATAACGTGGCAATTAATTTGTAGTGGTATTTAGAAAATGATCGTAAAACAATTAAATCTCTGTGCTTGAACTTCGGAGAAACAAATAAATAAAATAAAAAATTGTCAATGTTTTTTTCTTGAATAAATAAAAACCGACGGCTGGTGTTGAGTGGGAATTTAAACCTTATCGCCATCTACATAAGGAATATTAATGTTAGAGGCCCGATTCCAAATGTTACACGACGTGGTGCATTGCTTGTAGTGGCATTTATTTTATGTTATTATAAAACCAACAGTTAACAATATTTTTATAAGATATGGTAAAACACATTTAACACCTGCACCAAAAACAGGTTTTTCGCTAAAGTTTCTTGAAATTATTATAAAAGGAATAAGTTACAATGGGCTGTGGGGGTGGGATGGTGGGAGGGAGGGGAAATGGGTGGATCTAATATGTGTTGTGTGAATATTATTTATTGATATTAGGTTTGAAATTGAGAAGTGGAATTCACAGTATGAAGTGTAAAGAATATATGAAGTGCGGCGAATTAATGTGTTTTGTTTTTAGTGTTACATTAAGAGATGTTGAATGTGTGGTTTTATTTGGTTTGTCTGACGGATTTACATGATAACTCAATACAATGACAATTCAAAACTTTTAAAAAGTTATAGAAAATTATTAAAAGCAATGACAAAAACTAACCTATAAACGTAACTTATGTAACCTATTTAACCTAGTTTTTTTTATCACTTTTTAAAGGTGTGTTGAAATGTAATGAGTTATCCGGTCACTGGTTGGCACTCTTAATTGAATTTGTTGAAGTAGTTTTAAATACGTAAATATGTAAACGGTATGATTTGTTTAATAAAAATATTTTATTACTCTTGGTATAAAAAAAAATATTTCCTTACCAGAATCAGAGCAAACAGCGGCAGCGGCGCGTGACTGGAGGCAAGCAGTAGGGCGGCCGCTCCGAGGGCGGCTGCGGCCAGTAGGGCGGCGATTAGGGCGGCCGCCTCGCTCTCAAGCCAGGCGGGCAGTCGCGCAGCGCATAGCACGCCGGCTATGATACCGGATACCCCCACCAGAGTTGCCACAGAGGTCGTCTTGGAGTACAACTCCTGGAAGAAATGATAAAAAAACATTATTTTTTTATTAGCATTTACTGATGATTTGAAGGCTGTTTTCGAAAAGGTCGAGATCTTGAGCAGACATAGATTTTTCATTTAATATGAACGTTTCCAGATTTAAGTGTTGTGATTCACCCTTGCTGTGTGTTAGAGAATTTTCATTTTGTACTTTATTTACTTTGAATTTTCCCTCACATGTTATGTTGTTTTTCTTTCGATTTGCTTTTATATGATTATGTTTACATTATTTTACGATTATTATGTTAATATCGCTTGATTTTCCTTCTTTTTACATACTTTTGGTAAAAATATTTGTATGGCGAAAACTTATCTTGTAAATGTAACACTGTTGAAATTAATTATGACAAAATTATTATTCAACTCTGTGTTTAAAGAAGAAGAAAAAAAAATTATATAATTTTCTTTACTAAACTGATTGTGTTCTGAACTGTCAGCATACAATTTTATAAAATCTCCGAAATGAATGATGTTAGCAACGACATGAAAAATACCTGCAAACCTTTGAAGTCAAATAACACAAAACAACACCTTTGCGTATATTTATAATAGAACCCACAACCTCCCCAGGACTCAAGATCGTGCACATAGTCTAGTACGTGACTCCATTAAACTTTCACGTCCGTCGTGATAATACGACACATGCATAGAAATTCAACAATGGATATTCTTCCATTTTTTTAAATAAAGGCGTCACAAATGCAGAGATCCTTGAATCTCAACTTCAAGTGAAAAAATACGAAAATGTTGCATAAAGTCTCTGAGGAGATTGTTAAAAGGGTTTTACTCGAAATCACCGAAGTAAACGGTATTTATTCTTCGATCTCTAGCTGGGGGCCATTTATTCATAATCTAATTAAAGAACACAAGTGGTTTGGAAATTGAAAATTTCTGGGTTTTTTGTTTCATTACCTTTCATTCCACTTGTATTAATATGAATAACAGATGTAAAATATGTCAGCTAAATTATTCCCCACGTTTTACGAGTATTATACTGTAAAACATAATGATTATTAACATTTTGAAAACAAGTATTTTATATTATATAGCTACTATATTACTTCGTTGTACAAATTAAACGGACAAATAACAAATTCAGTTAAGTTCATACAAATATCTGATACTTTTTACGCAATGTGTTTATTAAAATATATGTATGGTTTACCTCCCTAAGGTTTCACACACTTGGGCCAATTCAAGTAATGTCACCACTCAGCGGATTTGAAATGAAGGGTAGAATTAAATTATCATCCCTTAAGGTTCAAGTTTGCATTCACATCCAATATCCCCTGGGATTTGAATGATAATAATGTCTGACCTAGCATGGTGCCCTGGATAAAATTATTTTCATTGTTACGTAATATTATTATTATCTGTAAGTTATTAAAGGGTAAAACAACTTTCTCAAGACAAAACAGGGATCTTTACGTACCTATGTAGTGCAAACAAGGATTTACAAGATCATTTTTTTTTTTATAGTGAATAACAAGAGTCCCAACTGCTCCCGTCTGGAGCCAGTGAGACTATGGCATCCCCAATTGGGGGATGTTGTGAGGCTGAAGGTAAGTGGGGAAGGGAAAGAGGAAGGTGGGAAGGGAAAGAGGAAGGTGGGGAAGTACCTGGCTATTCAGATCTAGTCACTAAACACGGCTAAAGCCATTTGGAGCAACGTTTCAATTCTGAATGGTGGTCTTACACCACGGCGATACTGGTAGTATCTTCCACTCTGGAACGTGCCGCAAATATACTATATATTATTTTAATTAATTAATTGTGAAATAACACAAATTAATCAAATAAAATTTATTTGCGCACGCCGGGTTCGAACCCGCGACCTTCGGAATGGCAGTCCAATGCGTTACAGGCGATTATGCCGGCCGTCATAATCGCCGGCTCTGAAATAGGTTTCTGAGATTATTAATACAGGTACCGCCTTGCGCTAATATAAATTCCGTATTAAATCTTCCTCATATTATGGTTTTGGATAAATATCCTACGTTTTTTAATATTTTTTATTTTTTATTAGTGACTATATACAATATGTGAACAATGAACATACAAAATATTGTGGTGTATTTAACAATGGTATTTCTTATTCCTACTCATAGAAAGCGGACTAAAGTTATTTAATTCCATTTAATTAGGTGCATCTTCTCTGTCGTTTTTAGTGGTTTTTTAGGGTTTTCAGCCAGCAATTGTAAAATATTTTGATTGATTATAGAAAGCGGGTTGTACGTATTAACCCTTTCCGGACGAATTCCGCGCACCGCGCGGCAAGCACTCAGAATGGTTGCATTCCCGCACACTGCGCGGGACATCACCAAATGTATCACTTATTTCCAAATACACCATTTTATATAGTGGTTATATCACAAGAAGGTTTAAACATAACCAAACATAAGTCACTCATAATGAACCATATCTTCTCATTCTAAAAAGGGTTGGCTTGTATACTTTTAGGTTAATTAAGAAAAAACTGCCAATTTAATATGTTAACGGAAAAAAGAGCGGCATAAGTTAGATGGTAATTACAGATTTCAAAACACATTAATAATATAAATTAAAGCCATCACGCATTCCATGATCAATCTAAACTCACTCTTACCATCCTGAGTTTCCCCGCGATAACCATCACAAAACTCTGTCGTGAGACAAACTTCTAGCTTCATTCACATACATGCTTCGCCTCATACATACTCTTCTATTATTATGACTCTTAAAATTATTCGAGCATTTGATTCACTTGATCGTGCCATGTCTTCCTCGAGCGTTCCCGACTTCGTCTACCATTCACTCGCATTACATATTCTCCTTTCTTGGTACATCTTGCCCAAAATATGCATCCCTTTCTTAAACTTATCCATTATGCCTCAAGGATCTCATTTCTAAAGCAATCCTTCTACTTTCATCCTTATTCTGCCAGTTCCAAGTTTATTTTTTTACATTGACTCCACACAGAGGGCCCTGAAGATAATAATTTCCCCCACAGGGCTTATGCTATCTTTGGGGATGCTGTTTAGGGGTCTTTATGATACAACTCTTTTTTAAATCGTCTATACTCGTAAATATCTACTTATTTGTATACTCTACTCCTTTCCCTAAAACTATTTTTACATTTTATTTATGTTTTAACTATACCATAAGCTGTAGAATAAAATAATAGAAAATTTAAAAACCTAAACGTAAACATAAAACAAGACTATTTTCAATGCGGCTTTTGGTTAGTTTTATATTTCAGCCACACCCAATCCTCCCTTTCAAGACTTCCCAATGTAATATATTGCTGTATATAGAGGGTATTTATATTTATTCGTAGCTATGAGACCTTTGGGCAGGAGTTTTTGCTACGGAAGTCGATGGAAGAGGTAATTAACTTTTCTAAATATAGACGTTTTTCCTAATGGAGGATTTTAAAGGGTGATAAACAATTTTAAATTGAAATAATTAAATGCTTTTACACTTATGCCTAAATAACGTGATTCCTTAACTTTCATCAACCTAATAGTCTTTGAAAATCATATAAAAAATTTGTTCTGAATTTTTTTTTTGTTGGCACTGCTAATTTACTCATCATTGTTTTTGACGCCACATGAATTATGATTACATTAATTACAAATGCTACCTTTTCTAGTGACAAATATACCTTATCCAAAATTTCCTTCATTTGATTCCGCTGAGGTTTACAACAATTCACTATATGAGGCTTTTTGTTTTCAGCAACATCAAATATCGTAAAATAACCAAGCAAACAAAATCCATATCCAATGAGAATACATTTTCAACTTAAAAATGAAATATTGACTTTATTTATATGTAAAACCACTTCAAAGTTAATCTGATAAACGCCTAAAATGTTACTTCTAAAAGCATAAGTTAAAATTTTGAAAGAAACTAAACTGCTTACAAACTTTTATAATAAACAAAGGTACTTACTATTAAAAGTTATCACGAAAAACGTAAAAGATTAAAATTTTCAAGCCTATAAAAACATGTTTTAAATCCTATTTTTTTATTTTTTTTTTTATTATTTTAATATACATCATATGGGTTACATTAATACATACATATTTTGCAAAATATAATATTAAGGTTCATATTTGGTCATGTATACCTTATCAGAAAAGAGGAGCTATTAAATCTGAAAGTTTTGTCCTTAAAAGATGTTCCTTATAAATTTTGTGGGTTTATTAATAATAATAAGGAATACCAAACATTTTTAATGAATATTCTACAACTACCAAATATTTTTTTGTAAAAAATGTTGCGTTTATGGTGAAAATAATTTTGGAAAGTTTCAACACCTCGGTTAACATGGAAGAAAAGGCCATTCCCACATGGGACGGTATGAAATCGACAAATCCCAAAATAATTAATTAGCATGATGTTTTTTTAAAGCATGAATACTTTTGAAATGATTTGTGTACTGCAGTGGTGACTCAGTGTGCTAGTCTAAGTAGTGTAACATCGCTCGAAAACCACATTCGGTGAGGCAGCTGTGTAAGTTTTGTCCGACCCTGCCGAACAATCACAGGTCGTTAAGTAATGAGTCAATAAGCCTCTTATGATTTTAATCATTTTTATTACTTTATTCAAATGATGATATATTAATTCTACTTACATATAAAATAATACGCATATTCAAAAAAACGTAAACATATATATTCAGAATCAGCGTTCGTCGATTATATTCTACATGAATGCGTATTTTTTAAGTTGTAATATTTTTCAGTTAAGTTCCTACTTACGTAAATCTTTCAAGATATGGATTTAAATTTATTCTCTGATACTCAATATATTTCCCACAATTCATCACAAGGATTTGATCTCTGAAACGCGCCACGAAAATCTCCAATCTAGGAGGAATGGGGCGCTTACGGTAAGAACGTTTAAAATATTAAACTATTTTATTGACAGCATACACCTCTTAGAATGCGAAGAAGTATTCTTCACGGACAACTACCGCCAGGGTCGACATCTCGACTTGGTCTATATTCCATATTGCAGAAAGGACATTCTGGCCTAGTACAGGATGACAAGAGGTATGGTGTTGCTAAATGAAATCTCTAGGTCTCTTGATATTTTCAGCATTGGCCTTGAAGGTTTCAATAGCCGTTTCAGGTATGTAAATTATGTAATGTGTATTACTGTATGTGAATAGAATTGTGTAAATCTTTAATACACGTATTCTTCAAAATAATACCTTATTTAAAACAAAAAGAAGCAAACAAAAACAAAACGAAGTTTTTCCGATGCCTAAATGAACGTTAATTTACATTATTATCAGTCGTAACATTATATGATTAAGATACGTTAGTAGTTCAATTAATTTTGGTAATAATTCCATAAATAAAGTGCTCGTGTGTTTAAATACATTTTAATGAATATTAACTACGTGAAAGTATCACGAAAATTTCAGGTATTAGGGGGATTATCACTATAGTACTAACCTCAAATATTGGGGTTAAACGTGACAAATTCAAAATTTTCCCTGCTCATCGCCACTCCCTTTATCATGGGAATTAACAGTATCCAATGAATGCGTTACACGTAAATTTTGCTTACCCTTTCAGACCGGATTTAAAACTGGCAGTAGTAGAACATATTTAATGCATGATAATAATTTTTTGAATAGCATATTAAAGATAAAAAGTGTTATTTGAAAAATTAGTTATTGCTACTATCATTTCAAACGTTAGATCTCAGTGGGTGAGTTTCACATAAAATGATAACTCTTAAACCGCAAATAAAAACAAATTTTTCAAAATTAATCATTCAAAACTTAATAAAATCTAGAGAAACACAAAAATCACATTTAAAAATATAAAAAATGGCTACTGGCTATAATGGTAGGTAATATCCAACAAAAAATAGCGCGCAAAGCCAAGTACACCAGCAATTGGAAAACGCTACTATTTAGCGGGGAAAATTTTCAGCAATCTATATTATATTCAAATATGCGCACGGTCTGAAAGCGTTTCAAACACATGTTTGTAATCAAATTATGTTTTATACAGTTATTTTGTCTAAAACAAGAAATTCAAAACATAAGGTAATGAGTCAATATTTATTATGATTGTATTGAGACAAAAAGGTCAAATATACTTATAACAATGTATTAATATGCGGTTGTGTACATATATGAGGTTGTTTACACATATATTTCAAACGTTAAATTCTTTGTATACAAGGTGTCATGGGACGAACTTGATTTACTTAAACCAGTGATTCCTGACCTTATTTGGAGTAAAAATGTAAATTTTATTTTGGTCTGCGATTATATTGACGGCCGGCGTGGTCTAGTGGTATACGCTTTTGACTACAGATCCGAAGGTCGCGGGTTCGAACCCGG
Source organism: Hesperophylax magnus (assembly GCA_026573805.1). Taxonomy (NCBI): domain Eukaryota; kingdom Metazoa; phylum Arthropoda; class Insecta; order Trichoptera; family Limnephilidae; genus Hesperophylax; species Hesperophylax magnus. The sequence goes on from JAIUSX010000039.1 coordinate 17,597,942, forward strand.
CGTGCGCAAATAAATTTTATTTGATTAATTTGTGTTATTTCACAATTAATTAATTTAAAATAATATATAGTATATTTGCGGCACGTTCCAGAGTGGAAGATACTCTCAGTATCGCCCTGGTGTAAGACCACCATTCAGAATTGAAACGTTGCTTGAAATGGCTTTAGCCGTGTTTGGTGACCAGATCTGAATACCCAGGTACTTCCCCACCTTCCTCTTCCCCATCTCCCTCCCCTCCCCAATATACCCTCAGCCTCACAACATACCCCAATTGGGGATGCCATAGTCTCACTGGCTCCAGACGGGAGCAGTTGGGACTCTTGTGCGGTATTACTGTAAAAAAAAAATATATATATATATTATTATGTAACTAACGAACTAACCTTCACACCTTTTTTCAGCAGGGCCAAACAAGTCTGTCTTGAAATACACTGATTTTTTTTTCTTTACATAAAAGAAAATTAATTGACTAGTTAGGTTGAGTTGTTAAGTTAGGTTGAATGAGTGGTTGGGTGTTTTCTCGGTTGAGTAACCAATGAAGACACGTTGAAGATTTTTTTAAATATATTTTAATAATTTTTAAAAAGTCACCGGATACCAAAAATTCCTTCCAATTTTTTACTCCAAATAATGTCAGGAATCACGATTAAAGTAAGCCAAGTGGGTCCCTTAACTACCTGTATATTATAATTTATGACTCATTCTAAGAAGTCTTGTTTCAATTTGAACAATTGTATTTTTTTACTTTCGATGTATTGGCATACAGAGCTCCTGGCTAAAAGGACCTATTTCTTTTTCATAATGAATTTATAATAATGGTTGTTGGAAAAAATTGTATTTTAGGTTTGTTTTAATAATTATTTGCAAGGGAACGTGAACACGTACTTTACGAAAAAAAAAATTACTTTTTATAATTAACTATTCGAACAAAGACATATTGCAAGCTACAGCACTTTCTTCCACCTTTGGTCAACGTAGCTTTAGATGCTTTGCCACAAAAATATTCAACATGCTCCCAGAAAATATTTAACTGAGTCAAACACAGAAAGAATTAAAAAAATATATTAAAATTTGGATTTATTCAAATGATCGAGCATATACTGGTGCCCTCGCCCAAACACCTTGTCATTGACAGTTATTGTATGTAGTATGTATGGTGCTAAAACTTGCTGTATTTGTGTTGTGTATATGCAAACAATAATGTAACCTAACCAAACGCCTTGTCATTGATAGTTATTATAGTATGTATTGTGCTAAAACTTGCTGTATTTGTATTGTGTATATGCAAACAATAATGTAACCTAACCAAACGCCTTGTCATTGATAGTTATTATAGTATGTATTGTGCTAAAACTTGCTGTATTTGTATTGTGTATATGCAAACAATAATGTAACCTAACCAAACGCCTTGTCATTGATAGTTATTATAGTATGTATTGTGCTAAAACTTGCTGTATTTGTATTGTGTATATGCAAACAATAATGTAACCTAACCAAACGCCTTGTCATTGATAGTTATTATAGTATGTATTGTGCTAAAACTTGCTGTATTTGTATTGTGTATATGCAAACAATAATGTAACCTAACCAAACGCCTTGTCATTGATAGTTATTATAGTATGTATTGTGCTAAAACTTGCTGTATTTGTATTGTGTATATGCAAACAATAATGTAACCTAACCAAACGCCTTGTCATTGATAGTTATTATAGTATGTATTGTGCTAAAACTTGCTGTATTTGTATTGTGTATATGCAAACAATAATGTAACCTAACCAAACGCCTTGTCATTGATAGTTATTATAGTATGTATTGTGCTAAAACTTGCTGTATTTGTATTGTGTATATGATAATAAAATGTAACCTAAAATAATGTACTGCTCTATGGAGCCTATATTAAACATTTATAAGTAAACCATAGACAAAATGAGAGAAATAATTAACTAAAAAATCTGCCTCAACACAAGCAGGTTATGCACAACTTAAAATATAGTATAGTATGCCATATCTATATAACGGTGACCGGATAAATCATCAAAATGATAATTCATCACATCTTTAAAAAGTTATATAAAGTCATGGAAAGTGATGAAACAAAAACTTTATTAACTTGGTTAGGTTAGGTTAGGTTAAAAAAAAATTTCATCGTTTTTAATGGCTTTATATCACTTTTTAAAGGTGTGTTGAATATTCACTGTGTTGAGTTATCATGGAACCCTATATAACACTCTTATATATCTATTTGGGTTTCTTATGTTTGGTACGTACGTTTTCATCGTTCCTGGTTACACAATTTATAGACGCGTCTTCGTGGGTGAATTCGTGAATAAAATGTTTCCGCGAGATTAAAGATATGTTTTTTAAGGAGGGGGACTTCAGAATCTTGGTGTAGTTGGGAAACCCTTATGCATTTGGAGGCTCCCAGGCGCCATGCGTATGGTTTATTTTAAATGTTTGGAGTCTTTTTAAATGGGACTCTGAAGCGTGGGTCCAGATGGGGCTTGCATGTGTCAGTGTTGGCCTTATCGTTGATTTGTAAATTAAGAGTTTGGTTTTTGCTGATAGTTTATTATTTATTTTGCATATCATGGGGTAGAGGGCTGCTGGGGTTTTATTTGCTGAGTTCGGGGTATCATTTATGATCTTAGGTATCATTTAGATCTTAGGTATTTGATGATATTTTTTAAAGGGACGTTTTATCCGAACAAGTTAATGTTAGGTGGCCTTTTAGGGATCTACTTTAGAAAACACATGCAGCGCTTTTAGAGGGATTTATGCTTATACGCCAATGTTTGAAGAATTTTTTTAGTTCTGAAGCCGTTTTTACGATTACCGAGGCCGACATAACATGAGTATTGTCTGCAAATTTACCTATTTTTGTTCGGTGGTTTTAAATTCTGGGGCGGGAGATATCGCTTAAATAAATTTTAAATAGCGCTGGCGAGAGAATTGAGCCTTGTGGAACACCAGCTCTTAGTAATCTTACTGTGGAGAAAATTCCATCTAGTTTGATTCTAAATTTATGGTCTTTTAATAAAATTAGCTATTAGTTGAGTCATTAAGAGAGGGATACCGAGAGGTACATTTTATAAATGAGATCTCTGTTCCAGACTTTATCGAATGCTTTGCAGACGTCTAGGGAGAGGATTGCGGTGTGTTGGCGATTATTGAAAGCGTTAGTAATTTTTTCGATTATATTGCAAGAGTTGGTGGAGAATAGAGTGGCTCGATCGAAAGCTGTGTTGAAAGTCTGCGATGAATTTTAATTTTTCAACTGATTTTTTGAGCCTAGCTTTTCTAGTATTTTTCCTGCACACGGAAGGAGGCTGATTGGTCTGTGATTTTGGGCCAAGTAGGGGTCTTTGCCAGGTTTAGGGATGAGAATAACGTGATGTTATCGTCTTGTGGGATTGTACAATGTGTATCTATCTGGTTTGTTGCATTGGTTTTTGATAGTTGATTGACGTTGTATACAGAAAATTGCTATTGAAATTTGCATTGATCTAAAAAATACATGCAGAAAAAGAAGTGTAAACTTCATAAACTTATTTTTTGATTTTAAAATTATGATCATAAATTATTATTAAAATTACGTATACTTTTGACTACATACTTTGAATGTTTTAGAAATCGTGTTATTTTAAACGGCTGACCTTCATTTAAAAATATACATTTAAAATATGTTTCACGCTCAATTTTTACTTTGGCTGAAGCATTAAATAAAAAGAAAAAAATTACCGCAATAAAATATAAAATTGGCAAATTGTCAACTAAATGAATGCACCGAATTCTGTTTTTAGCACAAAAAAAAATCGGCGGAATTCTTACAACCATTCCTGAAATATTTTTTTAAAATAATTACCGTATGTCCATAGTATTCTAAATTTATAGCTCATGTTCATTTTATCACCAACTTGATATAACTAATTTATTTCGTTTTTTGAATACCCAACAACACCCACAATTCCCATCCGACCGGAGCCAGTGCGACGAAGTCATTGGAAATCAAGTTATATTGTGAGGCTGGAGGTAGTGTGGAGGGGAAAAAGATGTGGAAAAAGAAAAATGGTGTAGTATCTGACTATTTAGATCTGGTCACCAAACACGACATTTTAACATTAAATCCACACAGTAGGCCCTGGGGAAAATAATTTCCCTCAGGACCTGTGTCATTTTTTTGAAGGGAATTATTATTATTATTTTCTTATGAAGAGTGGGTAAGAATCTAGGGATCAGTGAGTCCAGGAGTGGTAGACGAATTATTTATCCCTCCCGCTGTGGCGCAAGGTGATGGGTCAAGCTGACAAGGGACCAGCTAGAGAGGTAAAAGAGTCTCCCCAAAACCAACCTCTTCCGATCCGGCACGTCACAAAGCTGGTGAACACACCTCACTCGATGTACCCGGGCACCCCTTCTAAATCACCAAACGTAACGAACCACTTGGGGTGACCTATGGCAAAGGTTTTGCTTATCCAATAAATAGTTCCCGGAGTGCCGGTACCCAAACCCGCCTCCCAAATTAGTTACAATTTCAAGCAAAGTTTCACTGAGAGTATCTACTACGAAATGAAAATGAAATCTATTTATGTAGTATGTACCTCTTGTACTGGAGACTCACGCCAGCGAATGCCGGTTTCCTCTCGAGGGTAAGGATTTGCAAATGTAAACAGACAACTGACTGGTTGGCCACTGTACCAGTCCTTATTAAACTCAAAGTGTACATTGTCTACTCGTATTAATATGACGTCAATTATTCTTATACAAAAAAGTAATGCATGGGATCCGGGATAAAATAAATATATTTTCCAAATGAATTACTACGGTACCATGGTTTGTTGAGCTAGTAATTAAACCTCAAATTCATCAAATGTGAGTCATCTTTTAAATATGTAAGAACAGAAAAATAATTAGTTTTAATTATATAACATTTTAGTTGTTTGTTTTTGGGGTGTTATGCCGTGTTGCGCTAACTCCTTCTTTAGCCGACGTTTCGGACAGCGTTGCAGTGTCCATCATCAGGGCAGATCCGGTAGATCCGAAGATGTGTGATCACACATCTTCGGATCTACCGGATCTGCCCTGATGATGGACACTGCAACGCTGTCCGAAACGTCGGCTAAAGAAGGAGTTAGCGCAACACGGCATAACACCCCAAAAACAAACAACAAAAATGCTTTTGGCCGTGAGAATCTAAAAACTTACCATATAACATTTTAGTTTATATGCCTTTGTCGTTCGCTACACCTCTATATTTTTCTTGTTACCGTGCATTATGTATAGTTTTATTTCGTAAAACGTTAAAATATTTAAACATGCTGGTCCCTCCGGTAAACAGAGAGGTAAAACTCAACTGCGGCTCAAGTGTAAATAAAACACAAGATTAACGCAATCTCCAGGGTACTCGTAAGTCACTTGAACTAGAAGTGCCAGGAGTCCCCAAAACTCCCAAAAATCTAGTTCTTTTACGACAACAAAAATAATAACCACATACTTATATTATATATAGAGTAAATTCAGCATATTTTGAGGAAATCAGAATATTGCATTAAAAACATTATTTGAGTAATTCTAAGGATACTGAACTAAATACCATATAGTCATTATAATCTTATGTGTACTTTTAATTATAACAATATAGTTAATTATTATTTTGTGCGTCATTACACATTTTCTTTACAAACTTAAAATTACAGTGTTTCTCATTTGAACTTTTAATAGGGGTAATTTTATTCTTTCTTCCTCAACACTTGCAAGTTTAATTTGTGGCATAATTTTAATTTAAATGAAATAAATAGCTTTGCATACACCATTATCGACATGTTTCAGAACCAATGGTTTCTTCGTCAGGATTAACGTATAATGGCGTATAAGACGATCTCCGTAGTCGAGGGGTAAGGCTCTCGACTCGCAAGTCGCAGGTCGCGGGTTCAAATGCCGGCATGCGTAAATCAATTTTATTTGATTTATTTGCGGTATTTCACAAAATACTAAATTAAAATTATATTTAGTATATTTGCGGCATGTTCCAAAGTGGATACTCCCAGTATCGGCCTGGTGTAAGACGTAAGACCACTGTTCAGAATTGAAACGTTACTTGAAATAGCTTTGGCCGTGTTTGATGACCAGATTTATATCCAGGTACTTCCCCAACTTCTTTTTCCCCATTTCCTTTTCCTTCCTACTATTTTCAGCCAAATTAGAGATGCCATAGTCTCATTGTGCGGTTTAGTATAAAAAATAATGAAAAATATTATGAAAATTGTTATTCATTAGATACTTCTCAGAAGCTATGTAGGTTCATTGAACCAATGTGTGTAGTAATATTATTGATTAAAACTTCTGAGAGTTAGAGAATTTGAAAAAAAAGGTAGGAGTTAAATGTCCATGGCTGTCATTAGATTGTCTAAGTTTAATACGTTTAGAAACTAGTGCTTGTTTATAAACAATACAAAATGAAACACTTGTAAAACACGATATAATTTTTTCAATATCTAAATATTCACATCAATTGTCTAAACAAACAATAGCGTTTTCTTCGTAATATAAATATTACGTATTCTTGAACAAATATCGTTTCAAACTTTTTTGAAGATGGAAACAAAAAAAGTTGTATCTGTGGCGGTTCGTGACATTTCAGTGTGATAGAGTGCTAAGATTGAAAAAGTTATTAATGCTGTTTAGTCCAAAATGATTTATTTTTCGAAAATTTGGTTTTTCAGTTTGACAGTGCATCGCACCGATTTCATGAAAATCTTCATACAAAAAACGGAATTTTCAGAAAAAAAAATGTTTTCGGCTACAACAATATCAATTGTGCGTTTTTTTAATATTAGCCCTCTAGTTCACACAAATATATTTTCTCTGATATTTACTTCCTGTAATTGGGTATTAAAAAAAATCTTAGGACACACAAATTCGCCCGTTCCTGCAAGTTTCATAAATAATGCTAAGTGGCATATCGAAAATAATGACCCGAAACTTTTGTTTAAATGTATATATTTATAAAGAAGAATGACTGTTGAGGCGGGCGGCGTGGATTTGATTACTATCCAAATCTATGGTTGTATTCTGAGATCGATAAAACGTGGTAAACTTGACCTTCAAAACAAGAGAAAGATCACTGTTTATATCTGATTTTTAAAAAAGCAAGTGCAAAGACCTGGCAACGCCGGGGATTTCTGTAAGTTTCAAATAAATTCGGATTAAATAAAAACATAAAAGCTACAAAAATTCTAAATATCAAATATGTTTAATACCTTTAGCCACTCTCACGGTATCGCAGCAAACTGACTAACTAAATAATAAAATAATTAGGTACTAAAAGCAACACAACTTTTAAAGTGTCACACAAATATACGTCTTCTTTCTTGTTTCCTCATTTCATTGAGCACTTTTTGGAAGTGATAAAGTGAAATATATATACTACAATACAAAATACAAATACTACTTATTTCTTGTAATTTTTTATTTATTTATTTTTAAGATCGGTACATTTAATTACCCCTTTGTATAAATCCACCACTGAACCTAACTAACCTAGCTAACATAATATACATCCAGTGAGAGACTATTAAACTGTAGAATCACTCCTCCATAACAAGAACCGAAACAAATATTGACATGATCTTATAAACCACTTTTCATCAAACAAAAAATTACCAAGCTTTTAATATTTCCACTCAAATGTATGCAAATTAATGAAAGATCAAATAATTCAACTAGCAGCTTTACTGAAGGAGATGATACAAAGAGATGACTGAAGAGCAAATGAGAGTTCAAACGGGTTCAACGATTCAACCGAATGATCACAAAGGAACGCTAATGGACGTGGAGAATTTATGTCGACCAAGCAATCGCCCCGACCCTCCTGGCTTAAAGAAGAAATTTCGGTGAAGATAATTTCAATAATTCATTCTGTTGTCGCGTAACCATATTTTAAATGGATCATACATTTTCTTTCATAATAATAGAAAAGGTTCGCATGACACCTATTTTGTATCACCTTTCACAGCGCCTTTTATGTGGTTTGTCACAAAACGACGCTTTACAAATGATCAAATTATTATTATTTTATTTTGTGCAAATTATAAAATAACTACGTAGTTCCCAAAGGATCAAAACTTGGCAATTTTTTGTTTGAAAAACGACATTGTTTATTATTCACACAATTATGAATTTTCACTTAACTTGTGTAAATAAAACAATCCACAAAATATTCAACCCATTCCGTTCTCGTACAAAATGACGGTGATTATTACTTTATCAACTTTATCTAGTATTTATGCTTATGATCATATTTTTATTCATTGAAATATTAGGTAAACATTAGGTAAATATTAGGTAAACACTCCTTGGCTGTCATTCGTTTATTTGAATTTACGTACTTTTACTTCCAGTAATAGTTATAATCCGTACTTTTGTGTAATTTGTAAAAACCAAGTAAATAAATGTGCTGATATTAATCATCATTTCAGACATAAACTTCCATCGTTTTATGAAATGCGAGCTACAAATAGGGTTTAACAAATTAGTGGGTAATGGACAGGAAATCTGTTATGTTTAAGGTAAGTAATTTAAAATCGTGACCACCAAAAAATTTCTCAAAGTCCAATTTTTTTAGTGCTACTTTTGTATGCCTTAGCATCTAAGGCTTTAATTTTCTAACTTAAATCACATGACCTCAAAATAATATTCTCGCTTAGTACCATATTTTTTATTACATTTTCAAGTACCGTTTGACTTAATCTCTGGTCTCCCAAACCATGCAATCTATTCAAATGTTTCAGTGAAAGCAATTTCGCGAATATTTTCGAATCGACAATATCGAAGAATACTCGTTAAACACAAAAGGGACCAAGTTACAGTTGTAATAAATGCTTCGTCGGATAAAAGTACTTTCCTATTGTGCTTACATTCAAAGAAAGTTTAATGGTTGTACTGAAAACAACGAGTTGGTAGCTACTTAACGAAGATTTCTTATACATTCTTGTTGGAAACAATTTCAGATATTCTTTGATAGATTCACAGAAAATATATTCTTTAGATTGGAGCTGCGAAATTGTTGCTTTAATGGTTTCATTTAATGAAGTTCGGGGGGAAATGTAGATGTGATAATATTCAATTTAAATATTATAAAATGGTAATTTTAAATAGGTTATCATTTTCTTTTACTGGTATTGCTGTAAGTTATTCTCGGTATAAGGTTTAGTCGTTGAATTTTTATGGTTTTTTTTTTGATAAGTGATAATATATTTGTATTTATGAGATATTGTTAATGTGAAAAGCATCTATTCAAAATTCATTTCTTAAAATTACCCGCTGAAATGCAAAGAAATTTTAATTAAAACTACCACCATTTTAAGATCTTCGAAACACTCGACAAGAACCACGATAAAGCCGATTAACAAGATAGATGTTATTTAAAAATGTCAAACAAACTTATAAGGATTGAAATTTTCATGCGCATTCGAGCGAGCAATTTCGAAATCTTTCATTTTTTCAGCGTTTCCAAATTGAGTTTTTAATTTGTAATTTTTAATTTCTCAATTTTTAATTTGCCCATCATTCTTCAGGAAAAACCATCGGCAAATTTACTTTTATATAATGTATGAAACAATTACCGATTTTTACAAACTTCTTGGTCGATATTTTAATACTACTTTTAGAGCAAGTTTCGTAAAGTGAATATTTTTGGACACGCACGTGTCCTTTATCCAGTTCTTTGAGGAAAAGTCAGTTCAAAAACTGCTCACTGCACTTTTTGCTTCGATCATGTCGGGAGCTTGGAGCTATTATTCAATTGTTCAGTAATGTTGATACTTCGGGACTTTTATTTACATTGTACAACTTTGGAATTAACGCATAATATCCAATTCTGATAAAATTTTAATGACCTCCATCCCATGTAAAGATTTAATTTCCGGCTAAACTAAATTCTGACGAATTTGATGAAAACTTCCTTTTTGAGGTGAAAAATTTTATTTATTTTATTTTATTTATTAAAAGTATACAATACAGAATATAGTATATTATATAAAGCATTGTACTCCCAGGAGTTAATAAACTCATTGCGGGAATGATACGCATTACATGAAACATATAGCTGTATGTATTAAATGGACATATGATGGGACATACACAACATTATTATTTCAGATAGTCATTAATAAGATGAAGTTTGAGCATGTTAGTTTGGGTCTTTTTACATTGACTTGCACATTTGATCTCGTTGGGTAGTTGATTATATTTTGTGTGAGCTATGTATTCTAGGGATTGTTATGTTTGCACATAGCTTGCAAGAGCTAACTGCACAATTATGTATATCCTATATCTTTCTTTCCGTGAGCACATTAACAACATTGTTAACAAATCACTTAAACTACTCGGCTTCGTTCATAGAATAACCTCTGACTTTAAACATATAAGTACCCTTAAAACTCTTTACTGCTCGTTAGTTCGCCCTCACCTTGAATACGCTAGTGTTATTTGGTCTCCTTTCTATGCTGTCCACATTTGTCACATAGAATCCGTACAACATCGCTTCCTACGAGGAATCGCTTGGAGGTTGGGTCTTGAAAGAGGAGAGTACTCATATGATGAAGTTGAACAAACTTTAAACATTTCTTCTTTGGAGAAACGTAGAAGGGACACTGATCTGATTTGCATATTTAAGATTATCAATGGTATTACAGACTCACCTGCTTTGTTGCAACTTATCCAATTCAACATCCCTTCCCGTAGACTCCGAAATAATGAATTGCTGTTCGTCAATCAACATTCTACCAATTATGGATACCATTCTCCTTTGTCCAGAATGTCGAGACTTGTCAACTCACTGTCAAGTCAAAGCATTGAATTTTGTGGTATATGCCTAAATGACTTTCGACAGTCAATACGCAATGTCTAATTTCTAATGCCCTTTGAACCATCTTCATGTTTGACTTATTATTATCTCCCATTCTTACTTTTATATTATTATTGTCATTATTATTGTCTTCGCTCCTCATTTATATATGCTCTCCTTTCACTGTCATCTCTGTTTATAAAACTTATTCGTGAAATTAATATGTTGTTAATGGACTATTTGTCCGTAAATAAATAAATAAATAAATAAATAAATAAATCCTCACGGCCCGGAAATGGAGAACTCACTCAGCACGTGTAAACACACGAATATATACGCATCTCGGCATGTCTACAATCGGGTGAACACCAATACATACGCAGGAGCTCGCGACATCACCGCCTGATATTGGTCACGTAGGCTTACAAGTACCTACAACCAATCAAATGGATAGTTGACAAAAACGTATCCTTATATGGGCATCGGCCAGGCACCTAAAAGAGAGGTGGAAGGGGCAAGCTTCCACCCGCCAGCAGACCCACGCTTCAGTTCCCCGACCGACGCGTAGCAGACAACATGCTGTATTAGTTCCGAGTTACCATCGCCGCCAAATTGGTGTCGCCGTAGATATGGACCGGCCTGATTTGTTTCACCATGTGTGCCGCCTCTCTGGTTCCAGCTTTCCACTTCAAGAGGCTCCCCAGAACCACAGCCTCCTTACATTGTAGAGCTGTGTCCTGTCTCCGTCTGCCGTTGTCGCCCCCAGCACCTTACATTATACATTTGGGTCATGTCTCTGACCACGCCGCCAGCCCCCCAGAACCACAGCCTTCTGATGTTATATAGTTGGGTCCTGTCTCCTTCTGCCGATGTCTCCCACCAGCACCTTACGTTGTATAGTTGGGTCATGTCTCTGACCACGCCGCCAGCCTCGTACCCCTGTGATGCTAGCTGCCCCACCTACCGTCGACCCCAGGCTGAGATCGTGAACTTGTAGACCCCGGCCTCAGCCCTGGGCGTCTGCCGCCCTAGCCTGTTTGTGTGGACCCCCTTGGCCATCCAATCAGTGCTCCCGTCCTGCTCCATCGTCTCTGCGACTCCAGCCGCCGCCCTGGCGTCCCTTTTGCCGTCCAGCGTGGTGTGCCCTAGTGGCCGCCTTCCTGCATCAGCCCCGCATCATCCTGGCGCACCTTTTGCAGTCCAGCGTGGTGTGCCCTCGTGGCCGCCCTTCTGCACCCGTCCTGCACCCTGCCTGGCACCTGCCATGGCACCTGCCGACCGTCTCACCGCATCCGCCGTAAATTACACGTGAGCGAATAATATACCTTTGTCAATCAGAGCCCTTAGAGTCAATAGATTGCCTAGTAACTAGTTAGGCCTTAAAAAGCTATGTACCTTTTGTAGATCTGTTTGATAACCTGTATTACCTGTACAATAAACCCTCATATCAAGAGACTTGTTTTAATTGGGAATTTGACTATAATCCACACCCTGAAAGATTTGAGTATCAAGCTCTGCCGCTGCCTTGTGCGGCGATGACTATTTGTGTAACACACCTATAGTATATTACATGGCGATAAACGCTAATGTAACAGGATCTTAGTCCATATTTTGTTGATTTGATTTTTGATATATGTAGTTTGTTGTGATTTCTTGTGTTGTGTTGGTGTACGTCGTAATTGTAATAGAGTGTATTGTTGGAATGTGCCGAGTGTTGAATTACTTGTAATATAGTTTTCGTTATTTCAAAAGTGGGAATGGTATTAAAAGGAAGTATTTGGGTGTTTCTGTAGATGTCTTTGACATGTGTGTCCCAAGGTAAACTGAAAATATTTCGCAGGGCTCTATTTTGGACGACTTGGACTTCTGAAATCATTTTTTTTGTAGCAAATCCCCAGATTCCGGCGAGATATATTAGATGTGAGTGAATCATAGCATGGTAAATCGATTTTAATAGAGAGGGAGGAAGTAACCCGCGAAGTCTATATAAAACACCAGTTATAGGAGTAATTTTGGATAGAACATGTTTAAATTGGTGATTCCATGTGAGTTGTGAATCAATGAAAAGGCCAAGATATTTTGTAACATCAGCCCTTTCAAGGCGGTTATTATCAAGACTTATATTAAGACTTACATTTTTTTTATTTGCAAACAGTATGTAATGTGTTTTTTTTATGTTTAGGCTAAGTTTGTTTAATCGCAGCCAGTTTGCCAGGCAAGCTACATCCCTTTCCATTTCCTTTTCAAGTTCGTTTAAATCATTATTGTGATAAAGAATCACTGTGTCATCTGCATAGAGTTGTATTGTACCCTTAGGTCCCCATTTAGCAATATCATTTATATATATATATTAAAAATAGTAATTGTCCAAGTACGGAGCCCTGAGGCACACCACATTTTATCGTTCCCATGCTGCTTGTCCCTTTTCCAACAAAGGTCTGACAGTGTCGGTTAGAGAGGTAGCTACACAGTAACTTCAGGGGATTGCCTACTATGCCTAGGTGTTCTAGCTTCTTTAGTAGTATCCCATGGTCAACCGTATCGAAAGCCTTTTTTAAATCTATAAATAAGCCTGCAGCATGCTTACTCTGGTCTATATGCTTTTGGAGGGCGTATACAAAATCGAAGGCAGCACATTTTGTGTTAGATTGGTTTTTGAATCCATACTGTTGGGATGCGAGTAAATTGTTTGATAGGAGATATTTAGTGAGCCTAAGCTTAATAACCTTTTCAAAAACTTTAGAGACAACAGAGAGGATGGATATAGGACGGTAATTAGAAGGATTTTTTTTGCAATCATCTTTGTAAATCGGAATTATTTTTACTATCTTTAGTTGATCTGGGAAGATTCCACTATCCAGGGATTGATTAATAAGAAAAACAAGGTGGTCAGCTAATATATCTTTGCAAAAGTTCAGGTACACTGGTGTAATTCCATCTAAACCTGGAGATGCATTAGACTTTAGTTGAGAGATGATACTGAGAACTTCTGTTTTATTTGTTTTGGCCATGTGTAAGGACTGGATTGCTTTTTGATCCGTGTTTATAGTGATAGAATCAATATTTATATTTTAAGCCAATTCATTATAAGAAACAAAAAATATAAACAGTTAGTATTTCAGTTGCTTTTAGAGCTTGCTTTAAAGTTAAAGCTTGTCAGGAAACCTTCTTATGTCAAGCTTAAAAATCAACTAAAATTCTGGCCCTAATTGTAATATTGTTGCAAATAGTACCTATATTCAGTAAATAAGCACAGCTTTTGTGCCTTAAGGATATTAGTACTTATAAATATCAGTTAATGAGTGTTTAAATGACCCTACGAAATCCGTCCCTCTATTTATATAGATTAGAATGTAATTTATTCTAACGAGGTTTTGTCGCAAGAGAGTGAATTTACACCAATGGGTGGCTGAGGTTAGACCAAATCTAATTTACACCCTGGACAAGGGTTGTCTGTTTTACATGTAAATCACATCGATCAATCTTAGTGGATACAAACTATATCGAGAAACACTGTAAAACACTCACGACGAGATTGTTTATATCAAATTAAGTTTACAGCTCCATATAACATTATAAATGGTTGATGGTTATACTTTATTTGTTTATCAAATGCCAAAAAACTAATCATTTAGAAATAAAATTAACTACAAATTCAAAAATTGTAGAACATGAAAACATAATAAGTTTGTGTGGGTTCCAAAGATGTTGCATAAGGCTACTATGTGAAAAAATGCCAGATGACTAAACAACGAAAATCTTGACTAAGTTGGTGCCCCATTCGAAGAGATCCAGAGATAAACTGAAGAAGTAATGGACTGACCACATGGAAGAACTTTGAAGCAAGAAGGGTGTGTTTGAGGACTGCAAGCGTTTTGCCAGGCAACGGAGGCCAAATCACCAGTCGTACATAAATATATGGCCCCTACACAGTAAGTTGTTTATACATTTTAATGGCCTCATATATTATTTGACATATATTTTAGCTCTGCGGCGGAAATCGACCCGAGTTGAAAGTCAGAGGCGTAGACCAAAGATATTATAATAACGAGATGTGCTATGAGCAGTTCATACTGTGTGGAATTGTTTTGCCCAGTGTCGCCGGTTTTGTTCACCAATACTACTGCACACCTTCGCTTGCGCTAAGGTATCCGCACTAATACATAGAACAGATTTCTGTGCGTACACGTCCCGACAGCATTCAAAGTACCCTAATTAGGTAGTACTCTGCCTACGGTCCGGCGGCCAACATAGCATATCTCGTTCTTCTAATATCTTTGGCGTAGACCGTTAATTTTCGAAGGCTGCTACAGATTGTTGGCAATTTGAAATGGGTGACCCATATTTTACTTTCGACAGTGAAAATCATTGCTGGCAAAATTTGGCAGTGCAGAAAAGATTTGAAATGGTTAAATAATGAAATTTATTTAAATTTACTGTCAATTTTTTGCAACAAGTGCATACAATTGATATGCTGCAGTTAATAGGAACAATTCCATGTGCTGACTAGAAAAACAATACCTATTGAGCGTACATACAAAACATAAAAACTCCGTCGATAAGCACAAACTTTGTTCAAAGACACCACATATAGCAGACCCATAAAATCATTTCACAATCTGACACTCGACCCAAAAAATGAGAAAAACAAATTTAGAAATGGATTATAAAAAAAAAATTTTTAGAAGAATATTTTTTTTCCTATATAGTACACATATCAAACACAACCGGACTAATAATTACATACACACTGCTTAGTTTGTATAACTACCTTAATTATTTTAATTTCATTACTGTATTTTATTTTACTGTATTTATTTTATTCCGTAACATTTCATTCAATTTCGTTTAATTTAACAAAATTTCAATGAGGTTCATTTTATTTATTTACAATACCTATATAAAATAAAATTTTAAAGTGGGGGCCTCAGCAAGGTTAACCACCAAGTGAGACTTATATTACAAAATAATATTTTGTTAAAAAATACTTCTAATGTAACAATAAAAATAAAAAGAAATCAATAAATAATACATTCTTAGTTGCCTAGTTGCAGTAATTAACACGCGAAATGTCATAATTCAAATTTATTTCCGGGACACTGTTGGCCACAAAAGGTTTAAAAACTACATAAAACTCCGAACGAAACGTACAGTAAACAAAACGAACGGAACGTGATTCGAGATCCAAACGTCATATTGCTTATCCACCCTGTTGTTAAAAATTAAAACCCAGTTTTCATCACATGGTCAAAAACTATTATTTTGATAAAAAAAAAAAAAATTCCACTTTACAATTACTTTTATTAAATTCCACCCAGTGTACTAGAATTGACAACTTCAAAACTGTACTCTAAAGCAGGCATAACTTGGGCTTTCGACAACAGTAGTATCTTTAATATTTTACTTAAATATAGTTACACTCGTTTGCAGGTACTGTGCAACGATTACGTTTATGATAGGTAGACGTTTTTTGATAACAGGCTGAAACATTTATCACAGCTGATAAGATAAGCCTCGCTGAAGTGGAACTATCCATTTCTGTGATAGATTATTATTTGTCAAACCTTTGAATGTCCCGTTACTATATATTGTCACTCGTATACTAACTAACAGTGGGCAGTGCTTCACCAGTGACTTTTATTATAATACTTCAGTGGTCAGTGGTCAGTGATTGTGCCAATCCTTGTACAAAGAGAAGCAACTTCAGGTTAGTCTTTTATTTTTGCTGTCACCCTGCTTTGTGCACGAAATTACTGGCATGGATCATGGAATAGTATATGAAAACCTGGAAGTTCCTATGTTTAATATGTTCAAGATTACAGAAACCGAACACATATGTTTTAAGATGGATCCCATTTGTAGTCATCGCAACTTCCTAAGAAAAACATTCCACAAATATTATTATTATTATAGGCACTAAGCGGAAAGACAAAAGAAACTCTTGCATGAATTATTTATTGGCATAAAAAAATTTCGTAGATAAATTTTGAACATATTGGGAATATCGAAATGCTAAAAAAAATGAATTAACACATTAAAAATTATTAAAACTGTAGATTTGTATACAAATCCCCGCCCGCACCGCACGCCCGACTGCCACAAACAGACAAACAGACTTTCCTTTATACATTCAAAGAAAATAGATTTTAACTTCGTTCGGTTTTATCGAAACTGGACAATAATCTTTAATTATTAATTTTCTTCTAAGAACTTGAACCTTGTGATATTTAAAACATTATACTTCGAAGTTATTTACGCCTTTAGACAGCACGAAAACAAATGAGTCCAAAGGGGTTTTTTATATGCAACTACAGTTTAAAGTTCAAAAATATCACTATTTTTGTATGCAGCTACAGTTCAAAGTTCAAAAATATCACTATTTTTTATATGCAGCTACAGTTCAAAGTTCAAAAATATCACTATTTTTTATATGCAGCTACAGTTCAAAGTTCAAAAATATCACTATTTTTGTATGCAGCTACAGTTCAAAGTTCAAAAATATCACTATTTTTTATATGCAGCTACAGTTCAAAGTTCAAAAATATCACTATTTTTTATATGCAGCTACAGTTCAAAGTTCAAAAATATCACTATTTTTTATATGCAGCTACAGTTCAAAGTTCAAAAATATCACTATTTTTTATATGCAGCTACAGTTCAATGTTCAAAAATATCACTATTTTTTTCATATTTATATATAAAAGAAAGTTTCTTTCTTTGTTTGGAGTGTTTAGAGTGGCTAGAATGTGGTAGAAGAAGTTGGGGACGCTCGAGAATGACTTAACCCATTATCTCTGTACAGGAATGAGATTAGTAACATTGTGGATTTAATGATACTACATAAAGTGAATGATATGAAAAGTCGGGGATGACCGAGGAAGATATGATTCAAATACAGGAATAAGATACTTCATGTTGTGTACCTATGATATGTTTCCTTGTAATGTCTGCTAAGTGGTATGTTTATTCCTTAATTACCAGGTGACTTGTGTAGTTTATAGGTGTGTGTGTGACGTGTGTAATGTGTGTGTGAGTGTTTGTGTGTGTGTGTGTCTGTATGTATGCGCATTGAATTCTTTAAATTATTGACATGATGCCACGTTTGAATTTGGGCAGTGAATCCGAAAAAATGTCAATGTTAGAGTTAATACAAATATTATTTAGAGTATGAAGAGCTCGGTTAATTGTCGAATTAGATGCTGCATTTGTTTTATAATTTAGCGTGTGGAATAGCACTGTATGTCGTGTACGTCTCAAAGGTATGTTAAAGTTAATAAGGGACAAAAGTTCAGAACAGTCAATCTCATTGTTTAAAATTCTGTGTATAAATATTGAGTCAGCTACTGCTCGTCTTCGCTGCAATGTTTCAAATGTACACTCAAAATTATTGTTGAATCTGTGGGTAATATATTTTATAAATTTGTTTTGGATTCGTTCTATACTATCTATGTAAAGTTTATATTGCGGATTCCAAATAGGCGATGCATATTCCAGTGTACTTCTGACTAATGCGAAATATAACATTACAATTGTACGCGGATTACTGAATATTTTACTTACACGTAGCACGAAACCAAGCATTTTATATGACCTATTAACGATTGAGTCAATGTGCTTATTAAATATAAGTTTGCTATCAAGGTAAACGCCGAGGTCTTTACATTCCGTTTTAGAGATGACAGGTTCATTGTTGAGTGAATATGAGTACTTAATTACGAGTTTATTTCTGGTGAATGTCATAGTGTGACATTTAGAAACGTTTATATCTAGACTGTTAACTTTACAATACTTGCAAAGCCTATCTAGGTCACTCTGTAACGCTTCGCAGTCAGAAAGAGAACGAATAACTTTGAATATTTTCATGTCATCGGCATAAAGTACATATTTGGAATTTTGAAAACATGATCCAATGTCATTTATATAAATGTTGAACATTAGCGGACCTAGGTGGGACCCTTGGGGGACACCAGATTTTACCTCGATAGATTTTGAGAAGACGCCGTTGATTAAGATTACTTGATTACGGTTACTAATGTAAGATTTGATCCATCTAAATAGGTCACCGTGTATACCAAATAAGACAAGCTTTTTCAAAAGAATTGAGTGTATTACGCGATCGAAAGCCTTAGAAAAGTCTGTATACATAGTATCAACCTGCTCTTTGTCATCCATCTTGCTATGCAAGAAGTTAATGAAAAGGGTCAGGTTGGATGTCGTAGACCGACCTCTCATGAATCCGTGCTGATTCGGTGTAATTATTGTGGAAATAGCCGAGTATAATTGATCAAAGACAATTTTTTCTAGAACTTTGCTTAAAATAGGAAGTTGGGAAATTGGACGGTAGTTTTTAACGTCATGCTTATCACCGGTTTTATAGATGGGTGTGATAACTGCTGATTTCCACTTGAGGGGAAACGTTCCTTCTGTCAATGATTTTTTATAGATGGCGCAAACCGGAAGACAGATATATTTACTACAGTTGCGTATAAAAACTCCGGGTAGCCTATCAATTCCTGGTCCTTTTTTAATATCTATGTTTGAAAGGTATTTCAAGGTGATTTCTTCATTTATTTTAATTGAGGATATTAATGTGTTGTTCAGAGGATCTTCCTTATTATTAACATTGTGTGTTGGAAATTCATTTCTAAATACCGTTGAGAAGTAATCAGCGAATAAGTCTGTAACTTCTTTGCTATCGTGTGCCGTTGTCGAATGATAGGTCATATGTTCTGGTATAGTGGGAGATTTTCTTTGCGTCTTAACATAATTCCATATTTTTTTAACATTATTTTGTATATCTGATTCCAATCGAGCAATGTAGGCGTTATGAGTATGACTAGAAATTTTCTTTTGTCTTTTGCGAAGTATTGAGAAAGATAGGTAATCTAGAGGATTCTTGTACCGTTTCCAGGCACGAAAAAACTTTAATTTTTCTTTAGTTATGTTAATTAAAGCCGCCGAATACCATGTTGGGAATTTGGTTGATTTGATTACTTTTTTTGGAACCAGATCATCTATCATGGCATCAATAATACCATAAAAATGATGCACTGCAGCATCTACGTCCTGTGCATTAACGACAGAGGACCAATCACTGTTTCTGAGAGCATCATTAACTACCTCGTAGTTAACTTTATTGAACATTTTGACTATCTGGGGTTTTAGGGTGGTAGCAGGGAGAGGAATATTTAGTTCAACTATAATAGATTTATGATGTGCATCTTCGATTACAAGTGGCGAGTCAGCCGCGGAGACAATGACTGCAGTGTTACAAAGCACGAGATCTAAAATTCGTCCGTGAGTATTATAAATTTCGTTATACTGTGTTAAATTGGAAAACGAAAGGCAGCTAAGGAGGGTAGAGGTACAGAGGTCAATACTACGTGGCTGATACGTAGAGTTCCAGCTCACATTTGGCATATTATAATCGCCTATTACTAGAAAAATGTCATTTGGAAATTCAGTAGTTAAGTCAGATATGGTAGTTGTATGACTATTGATAATAGAGAAACGCTGTGCATTAGACAACGTAGGACTAACTCCTGGTAAGTATGAGCAACAAATATGAATATTTGAAATGCAATGTTTTGAATGTCTTAGTAATAGTGAGATCCAAATATCCTCGGCTTCTGATGTCCATGACTTTTGAGATCGAACTTTAAAGTCTTTTTTTATACCTATAACAACGCCACCCCCTTTAGTTTTACCCGTTCGATTAGTATCTCTGTCATTTCTATATACGTTATACCGGCAATCAAACAGCTCATCATCGGATATGCTGTCAACTAACCACGTCTCGCTAATTAATATTATGTCGAATTCGTTGATCAGGACGTTTTGATAGAATTCTTTAGTCTTGGATCGGAGGCCACGTGCGTTTTGATAAAAAATTATAATGTTGTTATGCATCATGTAATAGAGAAACCACTATCCAATTTTGATTCGAAGTAAATAGAATAATATGTAAAAAAATAAATAAATACATATTATTATGTTCACTCAACAGCCAAAAGTCCACTGGGGTGAGCATGGTTTTCGATTTGCGCAGATGTGAGTGTATTATATTGTAGTGTTTTGAGTAAGTTGAGTAGTGTGTATGTAGAATTAGAGTTGAGTACAAAAGTGGTATAAGTTGAAAGCAAAAATTAAATAAAATCAAATTAAAATTAAGTTTAGAAGAAATCATTGAGTTAGGTTGTTCAATACGGTTTGACCAGAGACGAGGATAGCAGGAGAGGTAACATTCTTACGACTAAAAAGGCTTTTACATAGAAGTGATACATGATGCAGTGTACATGGGAGAATATCTGTATAATACAGGAGATACTGACAGTAAATAGATGTAATCCATTGTAAAGAAGGTACAAAATACACAATTGTAAAA
This sequence comes from Hesperophylax magnus, assembly GCA_026573805.1. Taxonomy (NCBI): domain Eukaryota; kingdom Metazoa; phylum Arthropoda; class Insecta; order Trichoptera; family Limnephilidae; genus Hesperophylax; species Hesperophylax magnus. The sequence goes on from JAIUSX010000039.1 coordinate 17,619,169, forward strand.
TTGTGATTACAAATATAGTGAGAAAATATTAAGAAATAATAAAAAAATAAATAAATATGAAGCAATACTAGTAAAACGTAAAAGTAACATAAAGTAAAAAAAAAAGAAATTACAACAACACTACATATAAGACAAATCATTAAAACTAATTTACCAACGCTACTCTAATTTGTAGGATTCGACAAAGTGTTGGTATAGATTATGCTTAATTCTATAAATAGCACCCCCATACTTGTTGCCCAGATCATGCATGTTATCAGGTTCTCAAATTTACAACCGCAAAACTTTACCCCAAAGCATTTATAAGTTCTTGAGTAACGCCGGATACACGTCAGCTAGTTTTTATATATATTATATATATATATAATATACATATAAACTATATATGTAGTTTATAGGTATATATATATATAGTTTATATATATATATATATAAACTATATATATATATTATTTTGTTTTGCAAGTATTTCAAATGTTGTGGTTGCGGAAATAGCTTTTATAAAATACTGAATTCTTTCGTTTTGAAAGAAAAAAATCAACTTGCAAGTGACTCATATTAATAATCTCTTATCTTTTCAAGATAGAAGATAGCGACACGTTGGTAGATGGTTTTATTAATCCGGGAAATGATTCATTCAAAATATTATGATAACAAATTAATTTGTATTTTGTGATAAGCATCGATAACAGATAAAGTAAAATATGTGGCAATCAAAATAAACTTTGTGTATAATATTCGATAGCTCACTAGAATTCTGTTCTTAAAATCCATATAAAATTCGGCTGGGCATAAAACCAAATAAAATAAAAATCAAAACTCGAAGTGGAAATCTTACTATACCCGGGAGAAAGTATTTGCCAGTAAATTATGCTACCGCAACCGTTTTAACTTACTGGAAGTATTTATTTTCTCTTTATATAATTCTGGATTCTTTTTGTACAAAACTTTTATCTATTAAGCCCGTTTAATAGCAATAGAAATGTTTGTTTATTAAGTGTAACTAGCGCGGACCCGTGAAAAAACATGGGATATTATATTTGTAGGATTTGTGAAGTATACATTAGAAATTCACATTTAGAATGAACACCTTTAGTAAAATATATGATTTCAGATTTTCACGGCCAAAAGTATTATTTTATTTATTTATTTTATTTTATTGATACATGATTTAGAGAGTACATGTAGTTTTTTGTGATATTTATATGCTTGGGATGACCCTGTGTTATGGCGGGTGAATTTTACAGTTTGCTGACATAGAATCTATCCATTACTAAAATATAAAAAAGAAAAATGATATATAGCTAGTTTGGGTTGCAAGAAGAGGATGGAGAAGTTAGAGAATTATAAGGAGATGAAAAATTTGAGAAATTATTAGTATATAGATCACACTAATTAATTATGTACATACTATACTGCTAAGTTAGGGAATAAGGATATATTATGTTTTGTCTGAAAGGTGATTAAATTGATAGAGTGTAGAACGAATGGGTATTGTAGTTGTAATGTATTCCGTGTGTAAGGATCCATTTCGTAATTTGTTTTTTAAAGGAATGGGGTTGACTCACGGTTTTCGACGTGGTATGTAGCGAAGGTACTTTGTAGTGACCGTTGGTTATTGTTCTGGTGGTGTAGTTGTGTTGTAAGTGAGTTTTGTTTTTATATTTGAACAGGAAATCTTGTATTATCTTGGCGTATTTTTGGGTTATCATTCCTGCTTCCTCCTTTCGCCAATGTTTTGGACAGCGCTACAGTCTTCATCATCAAGACAGATGTGATTTGTCATTTTACGACGCACAAGTAATTGATTCGCTTGAATGTGCCATCTTTTGCATGCTTTGCCGATAGGCGTTTCCAAATTGTTCACATCCAATTCATACATTCACTTTCTTCGTTTATTACAATCGCCTTATTTTACCATTTTTTTTTATTCACTTGATCGTGCCATGTCTTCCTCAGGCAGACCTTATAACTTAAATAAATGTTGTTTTGTATTTTGATTTATATTACATACCTACGTACAATAACATATTATTAAATCTATTGCGTAGAGGCATGGAACAAGAAATGGAATGAATTTATAACAAATGCTGCAGAAATTGCAATGCTGATGTAAGCGTAATGAGTAAGATTAAGAAAGGGAAACTTAGATGGTTTGTACATGTAGAGTTGTAGAGTGAATGAACTATGAAAAATAAGCCCTGACGAAGCTTGAGCTAAGCGAAACCTGGTTGGCTGTTAATATTAATTCAAAATAAAAGTGGTGTTTTACAAAGTGTATTTTTTCATTTAATATATGAAAAAAGTGTTATATGAATGGTAAAAGAAGTCTAGAACGCCCGAAGAAGACATGGCACGATCAAATAAACCGAATACCTAATTGTATCGGGCCATGTCAAGAGTCAGAATAACAAAAGTGTTTAAATTTATTAGGTGGTGTATGAAAGTGAATGAAGAAATGAGTGTGTGCCAAGACTAAATTATTTAGAAATTATATTCCTCAGGGCCTCTTGTGTGGGGTTAATGTAAAATTCAAAATAAAGTCTGATCTTGAAGTTATAAAGTGCACATTTTTTAGACTAATGCATAATATACCAAATATCGCTTGAAAGCTTAAAATAAATTGATCCAATTTTATTGTATTTCTCAATTTACAAAATATATTAAATCTCAGAATATTTTTTCAACATAACTAGAATTATGACAAATAACCACTTTATAAAAATAAAACCTATTTCTATTTTGTAAATATGCACGTAAAAAATGAGAATTGCTAATTTATTAAGAATCTCTTCAAAGTATTCGTAATCCGGTTAAAAATGGGATTGCAGGCCATTAACAAATTGATTGATAGGTTTCCTGTTATGTTTCTGAATTTTCCAAAAGTTTATCAGGAAATGGCCTGTAATCCCGTTTTTAATCAGATTACTAATTATTGGAAGAGATTCTAAATAAACTGACAATAATAATTTTCCTCCATGCAGCCAAAGTAATTTTAAAATTACTTTAATTTACTTGTATTACATGTATGAGCTCAACGTTTGACTCGGAAGACTTGCATGAATAGTTGTTTTCTCACTGTATCTATCGGTCGGTTAATGATTTTTACCAACTCAGGTTATTGTTGTCCATTTTGCAGATTCAGGCTCCATTTCCCTACGACCTCAACATGCAGGCCGATACTGGCATCTCTTACAGCTCGCCTAATTGGCAGGAAACTCTAAAATCATTCACACCCATTAAAGATAACATAAGCAAACTGGCTTTGGAACCATATCCCGATGTGAAAGTGTTGGCGGCTTTCGCTAAACTGGCATACTCTGACTGTACGGGAAAGCTAGAATTACCCAAAGGGTGGCAACTGCTTACTACGGCACAGAACAACTCCTGGGGCAACGGATACTTTGGCTGTGCCGTCTGGAACCCTTCAGAGCAGCAGGTTGTCATAGCTCATAGGGGAACCAACCCTAAGAAGTTGGGGCCACTCTACGCTGACGGAAAGGGTATTTATTTAAACAAATACACAGAGCACATGCTCACCGCGGTTACTTTCTCTGACGATCTCAAGAAAGCAATCCTTGGAACAAATAAACAACATGACAGTCGATTGGTGTTGTCTTTTTGTGGCCACTCCTTGGGAGCGTGGCTGGCCGGAGTCACTACCATGACGGTCAAACACCTCAAGAGAGAAGGCGGTGGCTTTTGCAGGAACACCATCCCCAACGAAGGCATCCACGCGCATACTCTGGCCTTGGACAGTCCGGGGGTTGAGGATATGTTGATCAAGATTAGCCGAGATTATGATGTGCGGTATGATCGTTCCATGTGCGCCAGTCAATTGGACATTACCACCTTTTTTGCTGCTCCGAATCTCGTTAACAGCACTGGCTTTCACGTGGGAAACGTACATCAGATTCTAACTAAACGTATCACTCTCCCCAGTGACTCCGAGGAGCCTACCTTGCTGACCAATATAGACACCCACAGTATTGACAAATTTATCGATGCTTTTAAAGATGGGAAAGAGACCTATGTCGTAAAGAACTGGCCCCAGGGATTTTCTGAACGCAAATATTATCACTGGCTAGAAATGTTTAGTAATTCCTACATCTTGCATCTCGATTATGAACAAGTTCCTACTAAGAGTTCTAGTGTTAGCCACCGAAACACGCAGTCAGTTGAAGGAAATAGTGGCAGTATGAACATAAAAGAAATACCAACCTTACAATACAACACTATTCCGTCGTTGGGAAATACCTGCAATCTAGGAGTATTTTCCGTGGAAGAGTTTAATTTCATAAAAAATTGGAACGCATTTCAAAGCAATTCGCTAATAAAACTTACCAAAATTAAAAAATTTATGAATCAGCAAAAACTTAAAAAATTGGAATTCCCACTATTTGAGATTGATACTAGAAGAAACGCTATCACTTGTAAAACAGGAGAACATTTGAAGAAGGTAATTGGACAAACCAAGCAATTGTTGCGCTGGTTTCCTGGAGAGATTATGGAGGCTGTAAATAAACAGAACAAGAGTATAAAATCAGCTCCCTTATTCTTGGCTGGTCAGGCCTACCTCCGTACCTTGCCCGCTATCCAGGACTGCGCGGACACCTTGGGTTTGGAGGCATTCTTAGAATCTTACGAACAACGTGTTTTACAGATTGAGACTGGTGATCTTAAATTCGAAGCTGCCAGATTATATAACATCCTTAAACAAATTAAAAACATATCATTGGATACAAAATATTTGAAAAAAAAAAGTCACACATTCCTGTGTTGGAATGATATGGCTAGTATAACTAAAAATATAGACATCGAAGGTTTAAACGAGAGCTATGTTACTAACGATAACCTATTGGTTCTTGAATTCGCTTCTTCAACCGATAACTTACTCCCAATCTGCGAACTATTGACAACATTATTAAGAAATATGAAAACATGTAGTCAAAAGAAACTTGTAATCATTCTACCGCGATCGATTGATTTACAATTATTTATGGATTATAATTTGACCGTTGTAACTAAGCCTATCAAATTATTTGAATTCAGCGACTTGGCTCTTACGTCCAGAAAAGAAATACTCGCAAGGGATGCAATAATTTTAGGGAAAGAAACATTGAATCTCAATACATTACTGGGAGATTGTACAACCAACGATGAACAGGTTCGAAAAATTAATAAAATACTTTCACCAATTTTGAAGTACCTAGTGACGGACCAGCGGTATATAGTTAAAATCCCAAATAAACTTCCTAGGCTCTGTGAATTAGGTGCTCTTTATTCCAAGGGTAATAAACTAGTGGGTAAAGATAGGCTTGTCGCACTACTGGAGAGGACTGGGGCCGATGGACCACTGATAGTGATAAACGATCCAGAGCAGTTAAGCCAGGACTGTTGGGAGGAGGTGACGGAGGCTGCACGGGGAAGGATCTTCACCTCTGATGAAGATGGACAGGACCTCTTCCTGGAAAAGTGTCGAGAAAAGTCAACTAGACTAATCTATTTGTTCCATTTAAGTACTGAAGGATTCACCCTGGGCGAAGTTTACAATAGTAGCCTATATATGCCTAGAAAGTTTCACACTCGTTTAATCATTAAATCAATGGATGAATTCGTTCGCTATAACGGAAATAAGGATGTATTTATTTTCAATAATGTGGAAGATAAATTATCAATCATCAGCTGCTTCAATTTATCCAGCGAAGCTGTGGATTTATTTGTCTCAAAAGATCACTTTAAAATTATAAATAATTCTCAAGAATTGAATACTGAAGACCAAAACAAGGGGGAATCATTCAATAAACATTTTTTTGTATTACTGAAGATTAAAGAAAGCCCGTGTCTAGTCTGGCAATATACATACGGTTCTCTGGATGGCCTGCGCCCGTTCATCACCAGGGACTACAGCGACCCCATCGACGAAGACGACTTCAGTAATTCACGGAAAAAGTTGACCATCATTGCTGACGATCCAGGTGTGGGTAAAACAACCAGCCTGACACGCATATCGGAGCTCATTCGAGACTCTTGGGTACTGAGAATTAATCATGATCACTTGACCGCTATCGACAAACTACCTTCGAAACTTAACCTGCATTCAGTTACAAAATGTCTGATTTGTGCTTCGGGTTTACCTACTGAAGATGATTTTCTTCGCTGTCTTTTGCAGCATTGTCTCGAATCAGATCGTTCGAGGCAGGTTTGTATTTTGGTGGATGCATTTGATGAGATAACTGAAGAAAAAACCAAATTTAAAATGGTTGAGCTTCTGAAATATTTAAAAAATGTAACAAAGTGTAAAACAGTAGTCACCACACGGGTGTACCCGCAAGAAGGTCTCGAAAATGAATTAGCAGAATTTTCCGTAGAATTGGATAAAATTACAGAAAGAGAACTGGATAATTATATGGTAAATTTCTGGCTTCCACACCTAGCCTTAGAGCTTCCAGAATATGGAGAACCAGAAAGGAGGAGACTGCGCCGGATTGCCAAAGAGCTGCGGGGGGAGGTGCTGAAAGTTCTGGGTGAAGGCGCGGCGAGCTTCATGGCCATCCCGCTTCAGATCAATATGCTGGCTGAAGTATTCCTCCAGCAGGTCATACTGTCTGTAGTGTCTTCTGAACAAGAACATAATTTATGCAAAATTACCAATCTGTTTGACTTGTATAAACAGTTTATTGGAGTCAAGAAGGCAATATACTTTGATCAGAAGAATATTTTTAATAAAGGTCTTCCGCTTTCTCTTATGAATGATATGGTCACAAACATAATGGAAAAGCATTGTGTTCTTGCTTTCCAGTCCTTTGACTCAACGTTTGCGGCAGATTATTTCACAAAGCAAATACAAAATTTATCCGGCCAAGGTTTGAAAGATGTAAGCCGACTAGGGCTAATACGGTTTAATAGTGATGGAATTTTTTCCTTCATTCACCGCACGTTCGCAGAATACTTTTGTGCTGATTTCTTCGTCCAATGGCTCAATGGGGAGGGAAAACAGACCAAAGAAAGTGAAAAACTCGTTAAAAATAAATTATGCAGTATCTTGCTCAATTCTAACTATTTTATAATCAGAAAGTTTATAGAATCTCAGCTTGACATTTCAATACCAATTCCGAGCATTGCACTGAAAAATAACCCGATAGTGTACCAAATCTGGTGTAAACATCGCCTGCTATTGTTCAACGATCATTACAAAACTCCTTTGCATATAGCAGCTGAGGAACAGAATGGGCACATCGTTTCAGTCCTCCTCAGTGGCCCAAGCAGCAGGTCATCTGAGGAAGCCTACATTTCATTTATAGCGTCAAGAGACAAGGCCGGGAGGACAGCACTGAACATGGCATTAGGAAATCGGAATCGCAACATAGTAAAGCAAATTATGGAAAATGTGGAGAGTTGCTCGTACGAGTCTCTCCTTAAACTTATGCTTGCTACTTTCATAAATGTGGGTGGCGACAAGGATGATAAGTTGTTTAGGGAATATTGTTCAAATATACAGCCGTCAACTAGTGCAAACAAGGCCTTACTTAGAACTGAACAGATTAGAGAACAAATCACTCCATTTACTGCAGCATTAAAAAAGGATGACTATAGGACTGTGCAAAAGATCTTAGGTTGTATAGAAAGTGACACTGAACAAGATAACTTATTAATTGCCATTAATAGTCAAGGCGATACTGCCATCAATCTTGCAGCAAGTAAAAAAGATCATAGGTTTTTCGAATTATTTACTGAGAAAGGAGTTTGTGTATCACATGATATACATGAACAGAATCCCTTGCATAGTGCATCAGAGGCAGGACATATTACTATTGTGAAATTTTTACTTAATCAATCGAAGAAAATCTACGATATCCTACAAACAATCAACAGTGGTAATCATCTTGATGAAGAGGTAACCGAATCTCAATACGCTGGAAAGTATAGAATGTTTTTTCCTATTAATGCTAAGCAAGGTGATGGTTCAACCGCCCTGCAATTAGCTGCGCTAGGAGGGCACTATGACGTAGTGTGGGAACTGTTGGAGAAAGGAGCGGACATCCACACAAAGACTAATAATGGCACGACTGCATTAATGTCGGCTGCAAGTAACGGACATTTAGAAGTCGTTGAACTTCTACTGTTGAGTGGTGCTGATTTGAACGCCCGGAATGTTAACGGTGCCTCTGCTCTTCTCTTTGCAACTTACAATGGAGACCTTGACATCGTACGCAAACTATTAGAGAAAGGAGCAGACATCCACGCAAGGAATAATGACGGCTGGACTGCATTAATTCAAGCTGCAACTGAAGGACATCTAGAGGTCGTCGATTTCTTACTGTCGAATGGAGCTGATTTAAACTCCCGGACAAAACTTAGTAACCATGCTCTTCTCCTTGCGGCTTATAAAGGACACCTTGACATAGTACGCAAACTGTTGGAGAAAGGAGCAGATATCCGCACAAGGAATAATGATGGCTGGACTGCAGTAATTCAAGCTGCAAGTGAAGGACATCTAGAGGTCATCGACCTCCTACTGTTAAATGGAGCTGATTTAAACTCACAGACAAAGCTTGGTTACACTGCTCTTTTCCGGGCGGCTCATAAAGGGGATCATGACATAGTGCGTAAATTGTTGGAGAAAGGATCGGATGTCCAAGTAAGGGATAATAATGGCTGCACTGCTTTAATCGCAGCTGTAGCTGAAGGACATCTAGAGGTCGTCGAACTCTTACTGTTAAATGGAGCTGATGTGAACTCTCAGGATGTGGATGGTATTTCCGCTCTCCTATTGGCGGCTTATAATGGGTACTACGATATAGTACAGGAACTGTTACGGCATGGAGCAGACATCCACTCAAGGGACCTTAACGGTTGCACCGCATTAATCTCAACCGCAGCAGCTGGACATTCAAAAGTCATCGAACTCCTTCTGTCAAATGGAGCTGATTTGAACTCTCAAAATGCAGACGGCAGCTCCGCTCTTCTTCTGGCGGCTTATAATGGGCACTATGATGTTGTGCAGAAACTTTTACAACGAGGAGCAGATATGCTCACAAGAAATAGTAGCGGCTGGACTGCGTTAATCTCAACGGCAGCAGGTGGATATTCAGAGGTCGTCGAACTCCTACTGCTAAACGGAGCTGATTTAAACTCTAGGGATGTAGATGGTAGCTCCGCTCTTCTCATGGCAGCTTGTAATGGGCACTATGCTGTAGTACAGAAACTGTTACAACATGGAGCAGATATCCACACAAGGAGCAATAACGGCTGGACAGCATTGATGCAAGCTGCAAGTGAAGGACATCCACAGGTTATAGAACTCCTACTGTTAAATGGAGCTGATTTAAACACTCAAGATATAGATGGTAAATCTGCTCTTCTCTTAGCGGCTATGAAGGGGCACTATGACACAGTGCGCATAATGTTAGAGAAAGGAGCAAACATTCATACAAGGGATACTACATGTTGGACTGCATTTAACTGTGCTGCAGGTTATGGACATTTAGATGTTGCCGAACTGTTACTGTTGAATGGAGCTGATTTGAACTCCCGGGATAAAGACGGCGATACTGCTCTCATCCAGGCGGCTGCTAATGGGCACACTGAGATGGTGATACTACTACTGCAACGCGGTGTTGACGTCAACTCTCAAAATGATGATGGCAAAACAGCATTATCATGGGCGGCACATGAAGGACGGGTGGATGTTGTGGAGGTGTTCCTGCAGCATAAAGCAGATATCTCCTGCAAGGACAAGCATGGAAAGGTGGCTCTCTCCTGGGCGGAAGAAAAGGGACACCGAGAGGTGGTTGATCTTCTTCGCAAGCACCACAGGAAGCCAAACTGAAAAATTAGGCTCTTCTTCTTCAAGACTATACCACCATATCTTGACAACCATTATATAATTAATTGTGAATATCAAAAAGAAACAAATAATTATAATCAAAATATATCACGAAACCGTTATCAATGTTATATCGTTATTAATATTATTACGTTCAGTCAACGTTAAATCTTTTATGTTTTCAATTTTATAAAACAAGTGTGAAAAAATTAAATTTGCGAACGTTGAATAAAACAAAAAATGTGTACATTTCAATTCAGCGACATTACACCTCTGATGCGTTGTTCTCTGATAACATGGAAATTAAAAATAAAAATTGTTTAATAAACAATGACAAACAATAGTGGTTATTGGTTAAAGACGCTAAACATGAGTGGACGTTTTATGAAACGTGCACTAAAGTGGACATCAGTTGCAGTGACAAGTGTAAAAACAATAGTGGTTACTGGTTAAAGACGCTAAACATGAGTGGACGTTTTATGAAACGTGCACTAAAGTAGATATCACTTGCAGTGACAAGTGTAAAAACAATAGTGGTTATTGGTTAAAGATGCTAAACATGAGTGGACGTTTTATGAAACGTGCACTAAAGTGGATATCAGTTGCAGTGACAAGTGTAAAAAGGTCAAGAGGGAAGCTGTGGCTTGGGCAATCTATGCAATACGCAATCCAGGCAAGATACCAGGCAGATGTAGTGTAGTGTAGTTCCTGGTGGATGAAGACCTCCCAACTGAAGACATGCTCCAGGAGCCTCCTCTTTAACTGACATACAGGTACATATTCTTAATACACATTTCCTTAAATGCATGATGTGTATTACACAACTTAAATTTTAAGATTTTCTTTTTTGTATTCAACAGTTTATTTATAAACAAGTTCTGCTGAAATAATTATTACTTGACAGCTGTTTTGCCTTCTGAAGGCATTTGTCAACAACACTACTTATTTTTGGTGCAATGGGCAGATACATTTTACTACTTATCTTGATAAAAAATACAGTATAATGTAAATAGAACTAAATTTGAGTAAGACTGAAAAAGAAAAAAGATGTATTTTATATAATTCTATACCCATTGGGTGTTTACATATACATCATATTATATATTTTATCTTATTATATATTTTGGTTTGAACAAAAAATAGAAGAAATTGTAGGTACGATATCTGGTGGCTATATGAAAAAGATAACTACAGTTTCGAGAATACGATGACAACAGTTTGAATACTTTTTCATCGTGATACTATAATTATAGGAATAAACATGGTCCTTGGTACAAAAAAAAACTGAAAAATAATATAGACCATTTATAAGTATTAAATATTTCTTTAAATTTTATTTAAGTATTGGTTTTTCAATGAGTAACTTTAAGAATGTAAAATATTTTTAAATACGAGAGATATGATATTATTTGATGCACGAATTTTATATAAAATCTTTGTAAAGATGCGTTTATTCACATGTAATACAGTTGCAAAAAAAATTATTGATATCTTCCTACATAAAAACGCCTAAGGTAAAAAGGCGATCGAAAAGTTATCCTAACTTCACAAATGACTTATTTCTCCACTAAACATCTTCCCAAATGAACGACTTAAATTCCCAAATGAGCCACATATCGAAAGACCAACTTTCTGAATAATCAAATTTCCAAAACCCGAAAACACCAATATGTTGAGTTTCAATGGAGAGTATCAATTTGTTTACTTTTTTATTTTTTATTGGTTTGCAGCCCTACCTTACCTGACCTGTGCTTAGTTACCTCGCTGAGTTTTCAAATCTGTAGGAGAATCGAGTTATCATGAGTGGCTCTGGTGAGACCAAGCAAATCCTTCGGCGGTTAAACAACCATTATTTTATTTAAATTCATTCAAACCTTCAGAAAGTAAAAAAAATAACTTTATCAACATGATGTTATTGAAACATATATGCTATATTTATCTCTTCTCAAATATTTGTTTCAAATGTGGAAAATCTGTTCCAGGATATTTCTTATTGGGAGCAACACTATCAAGGCAACCACAGTCTATCTCTAGCCCTGGACATCACGTTATGGGAGCAGCACTATCAAGACAACCACACTCTATCCTTAGCCCTGGACATCACGTTATGAGAGAAACACTATCAAGGCAGTCGCATTCAATTCCTCGCAGGTTTAGTTAATTATGTTACTATATTAGTGACTTATTTTGAAGTGTGTACTTTTTTTTATAGGTATACAGTATTAGCATTTATTTTAAGATGTGCATAGTATTATTTAAAAGTCATAATTTGTGGACGGGACGAATTCAGTGGGTGTTAAATATTACTTTAATGAAAATAAGGATTCGCATTTAAATGAATTAGTAGAATTTAACTAGCAAGCCATGTGTGACCTACTGGGCATTTTCGCAAGTTTGTACGTTGCGTTTTTGTCGTTTCCCCCTATTGTATAGTGGTTTTTTTTTAATTTTCGTATTGTAGAATCTTGGAAAATTATATTTTAACATCCGAATATATTTAGTCAGTTAAATATAACTGTAGAACCTGTATACATTTTTAATTAATTACTTTGGTTAAGGAGGTGTGTTGTTACCATGTTCCATTTCAATATTCAATTACACAAAGTCTGATTTCGAATTCAATTTTAGGTAGGAAAGGTTAATTTTGTGATGTATTAAATAGCTTGTACAATATATTTTTTGAAAATATTCAGTTTTAGAATATATTTGAACCAATATTGAAAGAAATGGTAAAGAATTCCGCGACGACTTCTTTCACGCCTTTTTAGGGGTTTTTACATAGGAATAGTTCGTAAAACTATGTACAATTGTATTACTGTTAAACGTTTTTTTTATTTATACACTAGCTGTACCTGTACATTATGTCGCTGAAAAAAATCCCGACTTCTGGTAAACCGATTTGGTGAAAACTTGTAAATAAAGTGTAAAAGTAACGAAATGTAATGTATGAAAATTATAAAAACGTTTACAAATTTTGTCGAAATCGTTTTTGATAATAATAGCATCATAATATGTATGTCGTGTACGAAATAAAATGTCGAGTGTTCGGAAATGAAATGAATCTCAGTTTTCGTCAGAAATGCATTATGTGTCAGGGTGTTTGTAAGAAAAATAGCTTTTATCGTCGGTCAGTTTATTTATCTTACATAAAGGGTTCACAGCTTATGGTAAAAAACAATGATCACTTAAAGTTCTCAAATATCACTTAAGCACAACGTAATAGCCGCAACAGAGGACCCGGGGGGTCTCTTAGTTGGGTGGAGATTCTCCCGACAAGTAATGTCCCCGAGGGAGCTGTTACTTGAATTCCCAAGGAGGACCCGGAGGGCTCTCTCGACTTGGTACTGGGGAGTGTTTAACTTTCTCCCAACAAGTAATGTCCCCGAGGGAGCTGTTACTTGAATTCCCAAGGAGGACCCGGAGGGTTCTCTCGACTTGGTACTGGGGAGTGTTTAACTGGGCAATGACCACTAGGATTCTGTTGCTTAGTTAACCAGGAGACTGGGTACTCTGCCGTCAAAATGAGCTGCACGGCGTTATATACCCTTTAGCCGGAGCAGTATCGGCCGCTGACGGAGGGGTGGGGGTAGCTCGGCCAATGGGGTGTCTTCCTGTACGGGGAATCGCTGTGATTGGCCGAGCGAGACGGCGCTATGCGTGTGAGGGAGAAAGTATTCGGATTCATGCGTCGGTCGATATGCCGCGCGCTACATCCCCCCCCTAGGATTCCAAAAAGCGCCCCGCTTTGGGATCCTTTTATTGGTAGTTCTGCTGTTGGACGAGTGGTGTCTTCCTGGGTCTTCCGCGTCTTCTTAGGGGCACCAGGGGCTCTGGGACTGCACCAGAGGAGCTCTTGAAGGCCGTAATGGTTGAAGAATGGTAGGTCCCAATCGGAACTGTTGGGGCTTCCTGAGTTGCGACTTCATAACTGGTGGGGCTCTTGCGTCTCAGTATGATGTGAGGGCCGTCCCGTCGAGGAGCTAGCTTGGAGCTGACCCCTTTGTTTGTGTTGCTCAACACATGGGTGGTGATCCAGACTAGATCTCCTTCTTGGAAGCGTTGATCCGGTCGGCGGTGGGAATCGGCGGTTTCTTTGCGCCGGTCCTGCTGCACTTCGTTGATCTCGCGGGCCTGCCGTAGATCGTTTTCTAGGCGTAGTAGGCGAGGAGTAACTTCGGGGATAAAGTTTTCAGCCTGGATGATGCTGCGTAAGTCCCGGTTTGCGTCATCTGGGGTTCGGAGTTCTCTACCGAAGGTCAGATAGGCGGCACTGTATCCCGTACTCTGGCACTTTGCCGTGTTCATGGCGATTCGAATGGTCGGTAGTTTCTCCGGCCACTGATCGTGTTTCTTCCCAACTTGAATTGCTAGTTGAGGCTTCAAGTCTCGGTTCTTTCGCTCTACCGGATTAGCAGCGGGGTGGTAGAGAGGTGTAAAGCTCTGTCGTATTCCCACTGGACGTTCTTCCGTCTCCTCCCCCTGGAGTAGAACTGCACCGACGGCGTAGCCGCTGGCGTCGGTCTTTATTATAAACGGGTCCGCCAAGCCTATTATGCCTTTATCTGGGGTTGGAGGCAAGGGACTGATTGGCGTGGGCAGTATCATCACTGACCCGATCTCTCTGGTAGGCGTCATCTCTCCGGCGTATCCTGGCGGTGGAGGGCCGTACGCCCTTACATCCAGCTCATCCTCGATGCTGGTAGGGGTAATCTGCTCAGCCGCCCGTGGCTGTTCCTTTTGATTCGCCCCTTCATGTGTGGGCACAATGAACCTATGGGCTCTTCCCGGCATGTCTGAAAAATACCATTCTTTGGTAGGCAGGTTCAGCACCATCGCTGCATCCTCGAGGAAGTCTATTCCCAGGAGGGTGTGGTTTTTCGATGCGTTCGGTAGCACCAAGAACTCGGTAGAGACTGACCGGTTCTGTATTTTTACATCTACTCTGCTACGGAGGACTAGCTGGTCTTTGGTATGTCCGTCAGCAAGTATGATGGTGAGCCTCTCCGACGTGAAATGGTAGCCCTGTCGGCTTAGCAGCACGTATAGTTCCTGGCTTGCGACGCTGGCCTTAGCGCCGGTATCCAAGAAAGCCGTTCCGACGTTTCCTCCCACTTCAATGTACACCGCAGGCCGGTGTCGCTGGACTGCCAGGGCCGTACGGGTGTTGAGGGAGCAGAACTGAGCGTTTCTCATTTCTCCTTGCTTGGGGTGGCAGGTCGGGCATCTGCTGCGTATGACCCCAGGTCGATTACAACCGTAGCATGCCAGTGTGTTTGGTCCTCTGCTTGGCCCCTCTGCTTGGCCATGTCCTTTCGTTGGAGTGAGGTTCCGGGTGGCGCTCCGCTCTCGAGGCTGCTTCCGGCAGGCATCTGTGGTATGCCCGAATAGTTTGCAGTTCGCACACCTCGGTCGTGTTCTGCGGACATTATTGTCCTCCTTCCAGCGAGTTTTCTCCGCATCGTGAGATCTAGGTATCGTCTCACGCTCGGCGATCATCTCCTCGATGCATCGTGCTTTACAGAGCACATCTGAGAAGGTCTGGATGTCCTCTCTTGGCATCCGCTCCCTTATTTCTCGGTGCAGGAGACCGTATATAAAGTCGATCTCCTGTGTTTCCGGGTGTTTGGTCACCAATTCCGCCAGGAGGGACCTTTTCTTAGTAATGAACAAGCCCGTGGCTCGTGGTCCTTCTTGCTTGGTTTCAAACAAGTCCATGTACACCTTGTACGCTTGTCGTCTCGGCGCGAATGTCTGCCTGAGCAGATCCATGGCGGCCTGCCATGTTTTGACGCCGGTTTTGACTCCTTGCCACCACGGCGAAGCCACTTCTTGGAGGAGTAGGGGTAGTCCTTCCAAGGCGTTGTCATCTGGTATTCCCTCAGATGTCTTGTACAGCGTTGCCGTCAAGATGAATTCTTCCACCTTCTGTGGGTTTGTACATCCATTGAACCGGGATGAACAGTGAGCGAGGTTTTTTATCCTCGCGCTCTGGAATAACTCGCGGAGTTGGTCCTGGGAAATCGCCATTTTTGATTTGGCCACTATCCGCGCACTTTTCCGTGTAGGTTCCGTTTTTTCCACTTTGTCTTTCACTTAAAACTGTCACGTTGGTCGTCACTCTCGTCGGACTTTTCCGCGTAGTTCCGTTTTATCACTGTCTTTCACTTTAAAAAAGCTGTAACGTTGGGCGCCACTGTCGTCGGACTTTTCCGCGTAGTTCCGTTTTATCACTGTCTTTCACTTTAAAAAAGCTGTAACGTTAGGCGCCACTCTCGGCGTACTTTACCGTGTAGGTTCCGTTTTTCACCTTGTCTTTCACTTTTACAAAGCCCCACGTTGGGCGCCACTGTGTCAGGGTGTTTGTAAGAAAAATAGCTTTTATCGTCGGTCAGTTTATTTATCTTACATAAAGGGTTCACAGCTTATGGTAAAAAACAATGATCACTTAAAGTTCTCAAATATCACTTAAGCACAACGTAATAGCCGCAACAGAGGACCCGGGGGGTCTCTTAGTTGGGTGGAGATTCTCCCGACAAGTAATGTCCCCGAGGGAGCTGTTACTTGAATTCCCAAGGAGGACCCGGAGGGCTCTCTCGACTTGGTACTGGGGAGTGTTTAACTTTCTCCCAACAAGTAATGTCCCCGAGGGAGCTGTTACTTGAATTCCCAAGGAGGACCCGGAGGGTTCTCTCGACTTGGTACTGGGGAGTGTTTAACTGGGCAATGACCACTAGGATTCTGTTGCTTAGTTAACCAGGAGACTGGGTACTCTGCCGTCAAAATGAGCTGCACGGCGTTATATACCCTTTAGCCGGAGCAGTATCGGCCGCTGACGGAGGGGTGGGGGTAGCTCGGCCAATGGGGTGTCTTCCTGTACGGGGAATCGCTGTGATTGGCCGAGCGAGACGGCGCTATGCGTGTGAGGGAGAAAGTATTCGGATTCATGCGTCGGTCGATATGCCGCGCGCTACAATTATCAATATTTCCAATATCCGCCTCCGAGATAAGTAGAAGAAATTTAATCTAAGCTTCAATGTAAATTAAATGCAACTGCAGTGATCAGTCGAATAGCAAAATTGCTCTTATTTAAAATTCGTTTCGATTCCAACTGGAGGAATCCTTAAGGTATTGAATTAATTGTGCCTTGAGTACCAAGCTAATCTAGGGATGAAATTTCTTAAAATGTCATAGTTTGTCATCAAATAAAACAAAATTAAAATTAAAATATTTCTACATGCGTGATAATGATTAGATGCTGATAATTTATTATGGGTTATAAGAGTTACACAAATTCGTGAACTAGGTGTTCTGCTTGACAGTTAACTTACATTCGAGGCGCATTTATTTATTTATTTATTTATTTGTTTGTTACAAAAATATTACAGCGTAGATTTTGACTGTCCAACTAGGAAGGTCTCCCGTTCTAGGACAGTCAAAATGTTAGGACAGTCAATGTTAGTCAGTTCTAGGACAGTCAATGTTAATATGATTATGAAGAAAACCCTTAGAATGTTAGGATTCTTATTCCGTATTGGAAAAGCATTCAACACTTAAAATATTGTATTTTTCTTATGTTCGCAGTCACCTTGAATTTGCTTCTCCCATATGGAATCCTCAATATAATATTTATGTAAAGCGCATTGAGGCCATCCAAAAAAAAATTGTCAATCATTTAAATTTCAAGGTGAATATTAATAACCATGACACTAACAGTTCGATGGAATATTATGAACTAAAACCATTCAAAACTCGAAGAGACTCCGCAGATATAATATATCTCCATAAAATTATCAATGGCCTTATTGATTATTCGTCCCTTTTGGCTGAGATTAATTTTAGACTCCCAAGCTTTAGAATTACAGACAGATCACTTTTTCATCTTCAAAAATGTTCTACTAATCCCAGACAAAACGTTTTTATATTATATTATAACTTATATAATAATAATTTTAATGATATTTACATATTATCGTGTAGTTTAGGAACAATTAAAAAATATACCTTAGCTATTATTAATAATATACTGCAAGTTATCATGTGATATGAACCCTGTCCAGTTGCATGTGATTCATTTTATAAACATTTTTTCAGTTTAGTTGTAGGTATATACATATATTAGTGATTATTCGTGTTTTCAATGAGGATAAAATTGATATATTGTCATTTATTTGTGTTCTTATATCCTACGTTACTATCATTTTATTTAATATATACAATTTTGTAAATATTTTTAGCCCACGGGTACTGGACCCTTAGTTTGTTGTTATAATTTTATGTTTAAGTGAAAACCTGTCATTAGATTGTATTTGTATTGTTTATAAGTTTATTATTTAAAGATGTATTAAAATCTGTTGGTTTTCCTAAAGAAATAAAATAAAGAAGGTGACTGTAAGAATGTTAACCTTTCCGACCAAAAGTAAATATTTAGATGTAACAAAGTTCTTTTGGTTCTACCACTCACAGATCTGCTGTGACATTTTTTCTAAAATATATATATATATATATATTTTTTTTTTTTTAAATAATAATAATAAAGAAGGAGATGTTTCTACGCGGCTATAAGCGATATACATTTAATATTTTTTTAAATCTATGGGATTCTACCACGAATTTTCTATTTCAAAAATAGTTATTTTAGCATGTACTCGTAAGTTGGTAATTCTTTATTTAATGATATTCACTAATACTGCTAGACGGCAAATCCAATATAACATCCCCGTTATTTATTTAAGGAACGATTGATTCAGAAGGAGGCATTGCGTGGAAAATTGTGATAAAGTGATCAGAGAACCGAACAGGATCAAATGATCTACTTAATGAGAGAAGTTCTTAAGCCCGCTTACCTAAACGCAACTCACTTTTGATTTATTACTCTCGATTTATTCGAGATTTAAACGCCTTGACTTGTCTACACCTACATTAACTAATTCCTTTTAGACTCAGCTGCGATGTGATGTTTTTTACTTGACTATTCTACATTGAATCTGTCTTATGGTAGCCTTTTTGGATACTACCTTTTCATCCCGCCAGAGTTCGCATGATCGTGGTTCCTACTACGAGCTGCTATATCGGAATAATCAATATTACGGTACCTACCGGTTGAAAGAAAGTTTGAAAAAATAATCGTCTTTGTGATGGTGATATATCTTTAGACAAATTGTATAATTCTTAATTAAAAATATTTTAAATACTTCGTAAAATATGCATAATTAAAGCGATAGGTACGTACCTGCAAATCTTATGATTTCAGAAGAAATTTCGGTTTTTATTTTATAAAAAATGAGAAAATTAGAATCCCATTTTGGACGCGAGGTCTACTTTTCACATAGCTACTAATTTTCAAACGCTTTGATAATAAATTAATGCTTTGATAATAAAGAGAAATACAAAAAAGTCGATAAAACATTATGGGAATTCGATACATGAATTACCTTTTTATCGGTTTATATTCCCTTTTATTAAATATGTGGGCAGTTTAACTCACGTGGGCGAAATAAATCACTTGTTTTTTGCACAAATTTTAAACTAAGCAATAAGCCCAATATGCTCTGTGAAGGAGAAAATGGAGAAGAGAAAAAAAACAATCATTTTTTCCGAATAGAATCCCTTATTTTTCTGTAAATTACACTGATTAAATATGAAACAAACATAACAATTTCGGTTGTTGGTGAATATTCCTGCGTGAAAAGATTCACGTTCAATGAAAATTAATTATGAAAATAGGAATTAATTAAGACAAGTGATAAAGTAGGTACCAAAATCATTTTATTTTAATCAATTAATTAATATATTTACACGGAGTCTGGAAACTCGTAATACCAGCAGGAAATTGGTGAATCTACGTCACATTTGGAGTCGATATTGTTGTATATCTTTTTTTATTTGAGCTTTCGTTTTTGATTAAGTCTTGGGTCTGCACAAGTATTAATAATATTTACGTGATAAATACAAGATCGGGTAATTATTTTAATTTACGCCCAATGATTCTAAAGCAGCGATGACCACTTTATTGAGACTTGAGCAAATCCTCGCAGACGCATTCTTAAGTCAAGTTTAGGGTTGGGAAAAAGTTGATTTAGGTCATACAGAATAAATAAGGTTATTATACCTGGAACAGAAATTATATATAAAAATCCCCCGAGAATTAAACAATAAAACATGCAGAAAGTCCTTCACAGGTTCAATAATAAGGAGATTGCTAATTGGCTTGGATACAGGGGATTTATTTTATTTTAATATTAAGAATAAGAGTTACATTGTACATATATATTTTACAAAATATTAAAAGGTAATATTTGGTCATGTATGCCTTCTCAGAAAAAAGAAACTCTTTTGCCTGATAAGGGAGCCACAATTCTTACTTTGGTTTTAAATTATAATATGTTGTGCATAAAATATAGGTATATAAAAAAAATTAAAATGATTTTTTTTTGGAAATGTTTAATTTTATTTATTTGCTCCGATTGGTTGATAATACAGCGCAATTCAAAAAGGAGATGATTGTAATTTTTGATATCTTGGTAAATATACTGGTTTTGCATTTGTATTGTTTTAAACTTTGGTGAAATAAATTGATTTGAATTTCTTATTAGTTGACATTCAGCTTTTTTTTCCTTACACATTTGATAATAGAAGCTTTCTTAAATATGGCATTGCATTTAGGTACTGAAAACAGTTTAAAAGTTGTTGGAAGGTAGGACGCAAACAATCATCAAAAGGTATTACCTTTATGATGATTATTTGCGAAACTTTCACTTAGCTTAGATTGTTTTTGTGCGATCCTCCCTGTTACTGATTGCAATTTGTTTAATGATATTTAATTCTATGTAAAAATTATTTAAATTTAAGGGAACATTAACTTATATACTAAGCATGGTACGAAAAGCTGATAATTTTTTGAGAAAATGGATGGTTCAATGTTTTATATGGTTCCATGATAACTCAACACAGTGACAATTCAACACACTTTTTAAAAGTGATATAAAGTCATTAGAAACGATTAAAAAATTAAACCTAACCTACTTAACCCAGTTGATAAAGTTATTGTTTCATCACTTTCCAAGACTTTATATAACTTTTTAAAGATTTGATGATTTATCATTTTGATGAGTTATCCAGTCACCGTTTTATATCGTGTCTCTATGAAAAAGGTTTAATTGAAATTTATTTTTGAAGGTGGAAAAGGCCGAATCTAAAAAAAAAATTATAATTTCTAAAGCAATTTTTTTTATGTAGTTTATCAATGAAATTTAGGAAAATTTTAAGATGTCGATTATTACGACTCTATACGTAAAAAATTTCGTCAAAGTATCTTTTACAAAAATGAACATGTATTAATAAGTTTTTTTTAAGATCTTCGTCTTTTGGTTCCGAAATTAATATTCAACCCCACATTGACAAATCAATCAACAACATAAGAATGATTTTTTATTTATTATTTAAACGCCCATAGGGCTTTTACCTATAATAATGTACATCTTTATTTTTTTAGCTATACAGACTACTTTTAAAAAAATCAGTGTTAACAAAATATAGGTTACATAAAATATAAGAGTTTAAAAAATATAGGTATGGATAGAGTACACATAAGTGAGACGAAAACTATAAAATCTGCCAAAATCCTCCAAATCAACCATATTGATAATAAGAAAGTGTAACGAAAGTACATGATGTTTTGTTTATGCATGGAATATACCGCAAAACGTCTTATCACGACGTACACGCAGGCCATAATACAAAGGATCAGATTGCAAAGTGGTTCTGTGACGTAACAGATGATAATAACATGACAGCTTGAAACGTGTTCCTTCAACCAGTATAGGGGGCGTCGAGTGCAAACATAGATCAGGGTCATGCGGAGATTTAATTAGCAGTCTCCCTTAGGGTAGCTGGACCAAGCAACGCTTCCCGCATTATATGCTAATTGGAATCCACTTATAGATCGCTGAATCAATCTAGTCGTACTCATCTATCTATATATCATGGGATAATCTTATTTACTGCATTAGGATGGAGTAGCTACCTACTCGTACGTGCCTAGAGTAGCTTCTTCATACAATTAAGATGAGAATATATTGAATACTGTAGATTTATCAATTTGGGGGTGTGTGTGGGTACTGCCGCACCGCGAACTAATTATTGGATAACCTCTACCATAGGTCAAAGTTTCACTTCGTTTGGTGTCTTAGCAGGGGTGCTCGGGTTCATGGGGTGAGGTTTGTCTAGGTCTTGGCGGCGAGTGCGTCTGCCCAACTGCTGCGTGGCAGGAATCAGAAGATCTGTGTTGAGGGAGACCCTTTGACCTCTCCAGCAAAACTCTATCGAGACATTGCTTTCCACCGCAGTGGAAGAAATGGATTCATACGTCCGTGACCTAACTGACCCACCCAACATACATGTTTCCTTTCCAGAACTTCTCCTCATTTATTTCTTTAAAAAGGACCTCCACCCAGCATCTCCAAAGATAACAAAGGCTATGGGGGAAATTATTTTCCTTAGGGACAATTATGTGGAACCATAGTAAAAAAAAACATGTTTTTGTGTTGTGATAGTGGTTCAAACTGATACAAACACACCCACAAGTGTGTCTCCGAGTACATAGAATGATGATGTTAATAGAATTTGATTTTATGTACCTAATAAATAATTATATAAAATTTCACGTGTTTGTATTGGATTTCAAAATTTAAAAAATGTGTTTATTATCCATACACTCGAAGTTTCGAGCTTCGCTCTAGTCTGGGAGTTTAACGTCAAATCCAATATAATATTTTTATGTCGCAGATAAACGCACACTTGAAACCATTCTCTTTTTCATGGATACCTTGTACAATCACAGTTCTTTAAAACACAGCGTTTTTTTCGTTAGCAAATTAGCAAAAATTCCTTTCTGTAACTGTTTTTCAGAAGTGGTCCAAAAATACCTAATCTCTGCATCTAATTCTTTAGAAAGTATAAATTATTACCACAAATATACTTATTGTAGAAACTCGCACAAGTTTGTCACAAAGATGTTATTAGGATAAATGTTACACGAATTAGAGAAAAACTGCTTGATTGTATTTTATTTATTTATTTATTGTTTCATTACATTGTATCTTTTTTACGTTAGAATTTTTAACCTCACTAGGACAAGCCTGTGTTATAATATGGTATATTGGAGTTAGTTTTATGAAGTTATAAGCATTATTTCCAGTAACCACCATCTACGACCTACTGTTTTTTTTTGTTTAATTCAAACTTACATTCAACATAAAATGGATAATAATACACGCATGCGAAAAAGAGTTTGTACAAAAAATGATTGCATCGCTACATGGGATATAAAGATATCATTTTAAAAGAATGGGCTCAAATAGAGGTAGGGAGGAAAGGTAAGAAACATTGTTAAAAAATCTACCCGTAAAAAACTATTTTTTTTACCACAAAAAAATTATTTTCAATTTTCGACCTAGTTGCGTCCTCTCTTGGGTCAGCTAGTAGCCAATTTTTTAAAAAAATATTGGTTTTGTTGTGGATTTAACCTTTCTCCCCAAGGCCTGGACTCAACTGCGCTATTAACTGTGCCAAATCCCGATAGTGTAAGACGGGCATTTATTTCGTATATTAATTGCTGTAATGTCATCTAATTCCAGATAAATGCACACATGTCCATGTGTGTATACGTGTTTGCCACCAAAAGTTGATGGAATGTAGTGTCATTGACATAGAGTCTATCTGCCGAGTTTCAGCTCGATCGTGAAGTGGGTTAATTTTTACTTACCGAGATTTGCATTCATTCACTCTCGAAAGCAAAATCGTAATTCAAATAGATGTATTTAAAAATGTAATGGGCGGGACGCTCAGAGAACAAACGACCAATTATTATAACATCCCATCATTCAGTAGCAAGCAAGACCAAAAGGGGTTCAAAACCACTCTATAACTACAGGGTTTTCCAATAAGAGGTGTTATTTTGAATAGCCCGCTATTTCGGTAGATGTCACTATTGAAGCTGTCATTTTTGACATTTGACAAGTAGAAACTAGGTCATTAATAAAAATGGAACAATACACGCTTCAACACTGCATTGAAATTATTAAAATTCATTTGAGTGAATTAAATGCAAATCATCTTGAGTGATGAAGCCCATTTCCACCTCGGTGGCTTCGTCGACAAGCAAAATTATCGCATCTGGGGCTCGGAAAACCCAAGAGTTATATTTGAAAAGTTTCTTTATCTTCAACGTGTGACTGTTTGGTGCGGTTTATGGTCCGGCGGACTCATTGGACCTTACTTTTTCGAAAATGAGGCTGAATCAACAGTTACGGTGAATGGATTGCGCTATCGAGAGATGTTTAATGATTTTTTATGGCCGGATTCGGATGGTATTGATCTGGACAATGTTTACTTTCTACAAGACGGCGCTACGTGCTACACAAGCAACGAAACCATTGATCTTTGACGATTGAATATCAAAATAACACCTCTTATTGGAAAACCCGCTATAAATGTATAAACGTGGTAAATAACGCGTGACGTGGTAAAGTACTGAACTGAAAACAGTGGAATCTTGGAGAAACCTCTAACTACAGTTAGAAAATAACTTATGATGACAAGTTGTAATTATGATGCTGATGATTTAATTATACCCAATAATATATTTAAAATGTCACCACATTTCCATTAATATGATAATGAACTTTACATATTAATAACAAAAATAAAGCTCAATCGCGAATCACGTCAGCGTGCTTCGCGAAAAAAAACTACGAAATTTTGTGTGTATTTAAACATGGAGCACAAATATATTCATAATAATCACATTTGTATTCCAGTCGGTGGTTTTTATTGAGACAATTTGCCGAAATTTCTGCTCCGAATAGGATTTTCTTATTTCTGATCCAAACCCAAATTTCACTCGGAAAATGTCTTCATTCAACAGGTTTTACTTTTGTAACGAACTTCCGATCCAATAAGACCTGACAAGCCAGAAGTATTAACTTGCTTTGTGCAAATAATCGTGGGGTGACATTGTGTTTTTACTATGGCAATAAATGAATAAGTAAAACCAGCTTGGTTGTTTTCATTATAATTTATTTCAAGTAAAATATACGTGTATATGTAATTCAATCGTTCTTGGTTACGTAATGCTAATTTAACACTTGTACCTACCCTACATACCTCGTTGAAAATCGAATGGACATTGAATTTTAGGTTCCTAGAAATTATTGAACAACAGACATTTTTTTATGTGTAAACAGTTTTTAGTTATCATTTCTTTGTCATTGTTATAATACTTACGCAGACCCGCGAATAAATACGGGAAAATTAAAAACAAATTTCTGTGCTCTTGGTATTTTAATCCTGTTTATTATTATTTTGTATAATTATGACATCAGCGCCCCTGCGGAAATAATCATTCTTGGTAAATTGTTCATTTATACCTAGCGAAGACCCGTGAAAAATCACGGGTAGTCTGAATTCTCGAGAAGATAGGTCTATCTCCTGTCTGAATTCATCAAACAATTCCAATTTTTAAAATTATAACTCTTAAATTCAAAGCAAAAGTTCACTGACCGGGGTGACATACAGAGTCTAAACCGAAATTAGTATTGTTGATACCTATTGGCCCAGTAGCTATATTACTATGAAGGCACCCAGTGGTGCTGGGTGTTGTTACGTAACGCAAATATGCTATAGTTACGGACTCCCAAAATGCCGGATAAAACCCCAACAGTTTTTAGTTCCAACATGTGCCGCAAACGGCGCCAGTCGCCCTCGATCGCGGCACAAAGCTAAGCCGCGGCATGACCCGTGACCCGTCAGAGAACAAAGCAAACGCTCCTAGAGCTCGGGCACGTCAATGGTGGTGCTGAAAGTTCCCGCATCTGACTCGAACGCTTTGTGCCAAGACCACCCGCCGCATACCGGCCAGCCTCATTCAAATAAGATGGGCATCTTATTTTAATAATCCAGATTCACGTGAGTCGTTATTAACCTGTTCTTTCCCTACTGTGTCGTGTATTGCCAATTATTAACTTTAATGCCCCGGAGCCCAGAGAGAATTTAGATCACCCATGTTTTGTATTGTTTCAACTGAAAGTTAGGCGTG
Source organism: Hesperophylax magnus (assembly GCA_026573805.1). NCBI lineage: Eukaryota > Metazoa > Arthropoda > Insecta > Trichoptera > Limnephilidae > Hesperophylax > Hesperophylax magnus. Next base: position 17,645,091 of record JAIUSX010000039.1, read on the forward strand.
ATTTCAGTTCTCTCAGCTTAAAGCTCCGTTTGCATCCACACATTGTTACACATTTTTACATGGTATATGAATTGAGGATCTTAGTGTTGTATTGAATTTATTGAATTATTGTATGTTATTAAAAAAATAGGAAAACATTTCCAATGTGCTGTATAATACCCCGCCTACGTACCTTTTCATAAAGAACTGTTAATATGTTATGAATATAATGTTATATAATATATGAATAATATGTACTTGTGTTTGACCTCAACAATCGAATTGTTAGTATGTTTTGGTATCTTACTAATTAGAGACTTCAAATTTCTTTTAAAACCTCTGATTGAACAACCAATTGCTCGTATAAATTGTACAAAAATAATATTCCTTATTATTAATTTGTATTCGCTATCTTAAAAATCTTGTTTGTCTACAACCCAATTACCTTTACTGTTGTATATTAATATTAATTATATTAAATAATACATTATTTTACATCGAATGCTACCTAGTGCCTGCAAAGGCTTTCACAAATTCAATTGGCCATACCAATATACCACATTATCAGTTTCAGTAGTTTAGTCAACAGTAATCTGATTACTCGGTACAGACTATTAGCGTGTATAGTATATTTACCCACTGAATTCATAAGTGTACTTAATAACGTGCACGCTTGAACGGCTTCAATACCGTTATCATAAATATTGGTAGCTGTTTAATTCCTACTTGATTTACTAGAAACAGTGAATTTTCCTCGTAATCACAGATAAATCATTCCCCCCAGCGAACATATTTTTATAGGGGAGTTTTTTGTGGAAAGAAGAAATTGTGTGAATAAAGCTAAAAAAAAACTTAGCCATTACTAAAATTATTATTATTGACTTAGGAGGAAAATAATTTTAAATCCACTCAAAATATTAAAAACGCCATCGAAATTATCTACTGATATCTTTTTTACAATACATTTTTTAAAAGAATGACAGTTAACAATAACTTACATCAGAAAGATATCTAAATAGTTTTAAAATCTCAAAATTGAACACCAAGTACAAATTATCAAAAATATTCATGAATTACAGCTTTTATTGACAAATTACCTACTCGACTACTTACATTATTGTTATAATTTGTTTGAATTCTTTTTGTATTTTCGATAAATTATTTTCTTGTTGTTATTATAACATATTTTTATTACTCATGTGCTTTTAGTATTTAAGCTTAAATTCCCTCACCAAACACAAGAGCCTTTAGTACGAGAGCCCACGACCAAAATTTTTGTCTCATAGCAATACGGCCAAAACCGCATCAAATCGATAGATACGATTATACTGAACTCGAAAATACCAATATCAGACATTTTCCGCGTAGCGTTTGATCTGACCGAATTTTCAAAATTGTCAAAGAATTTTACCGAACTGCATCATAGCAATATGTCTGATTTGCAGACTGTAGTTGAATGATAGTTCTGAGATACCGGAAACATATTTTTCAGACGTTAGTGGTGTAGCGCAAACCCGTAAAATCACTTAAAAAAATTAAAAATGAGACAAAAAAAATGTCTCATAGCAATACGTCTGAAAATCTTTTTTATTAGTAAATTTTGGTTATTTGATGCGAACAAAACAATTTTCAGACGGAAATGTGAACGCATTAAATTTTGAGACCGTTTTGAAAATGTTAACAAATTTTACCGATCGGTATCATAGCAATATGTCTGAAAATTGTTGGACATGATAAAATAAGTTGTCCACATGTGCAAAAAATTTATATCAGACAAATTAAGTGTAGCACCTTCTTTATCAGACAACTTTTCGATACTCAGATATCATTTAAAAATCGTATTGAGGCATCTTGAATTTTCTGTTACAAACCAATGAATACGTTGCGACCCTGAATTTATTAGATGATAATTAACAAAGAATTTACCCTAAACCGTAACATTGAAGTTGAAGGACTGAAATAAATCGCACAAAAGGAAACTGGGATGAAGTTGAAAAAAAAACGGTTTATTCAAAGTTACAAAATATTCTCGTATTCAATCGCTGTCGGATTCGGAATCGTCGTCTTCGAAATCACTCTCGACGTCGCTCGGGAGATCTTCAACGTCCTCTTCTGTAAAATAATCTATCATCTGTCAAATACATATAATATCTGTCATCTGTCAAAGTACATATAATAGACAAGGGAGATTCTTGAATATCTATGAAGGCTGTAAATTTAAAAAAACATTTAACAGAGGCGTCGGCCAGGCGACTCCGAAACGTTATTTTCGTTTTTGGGAGTATATGCTACACTTAAAGTGTCTGAAAACAGGTTTTTGGTAATCATGGCAGCAATACGAAAAGTTGAAAAAAAAAATTATCCGTATTGCTATGATACAGGTCGGCTAAATTTGTTGACATTTTCAAAAATGCGCTCAGGCTATATGCTACGCGCAAAATGTCTGAAAACAAACTTTTTCGTAATACAATTATAAAATCTATGTACATTTTCACTATCAGACGTATTGCTATAATACCGACTGTCTTTTTTTTTTGACACAGCAGAAATGGCCTCCCATGCAGTTGCTACACTTTCGACCGTTACTACACACCTAGTCGGGTTCAGAATCATACAATCTAACGATTTTATAGGGTTTTTGCCGTATTGCTATGAGACATGGTTTTGGTCGTGGGCTCTCGTACTACTTGTCTCAAATGTTGTTTACTTTATAATAAATACATTGTGAACATGTAAAGAATTATTTTATATTTATGGTAAATAAAATGAACAAAAAATATATAAAAATTTATAAATTGAACTCTGCGTGAGTAAGGGAACATCATTGAACATAGTATAACTGGTGTTTTATTTATTAATTTTTAATAATAAACTAATGTTTATAAGACAAGTTTTTTTATGCAAGTCACAAAGGATAACAAATTATTTTAAGAACTAATTTTTAGCCTGAAACAAAATGACATTCATGCCGATGACGCGAATCGAACCCGCAGTGTTCATAATTTAAAAATACAAATATATTTGACAAGTCAAAATATTTCACCAGTGAATGAAGATACAATATGTCTCGACGCCATCTAGTAGGAGATTTAGCATTAACAATGCCTTTCCTACAAAAAATAAAGTTGGTTGTTTACAGATAAAAAAATCTAATGAGCAATAATTGTTGAATGTAAATGTAATTATTTGGCGGGCTTAGAATAAGACGACATAGCGTTTTGGTAGAGCAGCAGACCGGTAATTAGAAGGCTGCGGGTTCAATTCCCGTCGGCGGCATGTATTTAAGATGGGAAGTTTTTTTCAATATGTATAATAATAATAATAATGGCTTTTATTATTTGGGATTTCATTATGTCATTGGGGAACAATATCTCAATAAAAGGAAATTATGTAGGTAAGTGGACTATAAGTAGGTAAGTAAGCATTATAGTAAGAGGAATGGTCACTTTATTTATTTATGTTTTAAATTATAAAATATTGGCCATTGGAGATTCCATTTTTTTACAGGCAATTTTGGCAATTATTTGTGAGTTAATAATAATTATTTAAAAATGATTAAAAGTAATATTTGAAAAAAAGCATTTTGATGGGAGAAATTTTAAATTCCCAAAGTCCGATCTACGTTGAAACACAAATTTGTCGTATTTAAATTAAAATTTCCAACCAAAAAATTCCTTTTTTTACAATTCTCTATTTTTTTATTTTATTTGAACAGCAGGTGGGGGAAGATTTTTTTATTTATTAAAATTAACTCACAAAAATATTTGAAAATTGCTTCGAAAATCACACGTAATTGATTATAATTTAAAATACAAATAAATAAAATAGCGCATATTCGTACTAGATATTTGCCATACCTTTAGACCAGACAGGCTGTCAAGTATGTTTTAAACGAAAAATGTGTTACATTAAAAATGCTTCATTCGTATATTCATTAGCTACACTATGTAGTACCTATATAAATTGTATTTATGAAGCTTTTATTTTTAAAATAATTTGATTCCCCATAGTCCGATGACTGCGTTGCGGAATTTCACAAAATTAGGGTCAGAAGGACAACATTAAATGCTCAAAAGTAGGAACGTCCTTATAAAAGCGCTAATTCGTTATTCTTAATTAACAAGCATCAAATGAAAGGTCCAGTGGTACACCCAAAAGACCTTTATAAAAGTTTGGAGTTCTAGTCAGCTCTTAAGTTAAAAACGAAAATTTACCGTTTAAATGCTTAAGGTTAGACAGCTGAAGATAAATCTAAGGAACAATGAGTTACTTGGCTAAAATTTCATAAAAAGGTTACAGAATCTCAAACATGGATAAACTCAACTACCAAGAGGGAACTTTGAATATACTTTTGAATTCTGAAACCTTCATTATAGCTTACACAATTAGAAAATACCGGTATTATTTTTTTTGCATTTTAACCAACGTATTGAAACATTGTTGGATCATAAAAACATCAATCGGAAAAGCTTCCAGATGTACTGAAAATTATTAAAATTAAAATCAGTTTTAACGTTTTATGTTTTGTTTTCTGAACAGTGGGTATTTTTTTTTCCCATGAAACTTGTATTAAATCAGTCAAGATTTTAAATAATGTCATAACTTTTGTGATTACCTTTGTGGCGACTCCCGAAGGACCTAAATTCTCAAGAAGAAGTCTGTAAAGAAAGCTGTAGCGAATGGCAATTTTGAATTCCCTGAAAAGTTTTCCTTTTATGCCAGTTTCGGGGTCAGTCTGCTGTTGTATTTCGTCGGTGCCCTGTTGTACCTCTCGTTAGGCAATTATGCAAATGCTCATTTTGAATACAGGTAGGAAACTTTACCGACCCGGTCAAAGTCATACAAATAAATTATGTGCTTTGCATTGTATTCTTCAAATAAAGTCATCCTTTATTCGTAAAGCGGAGCTAAATGGATTAACCATCCAGCTATATAAAAAAATTCAATTTAATTTATCAAGAAAGGTTCATGTAGGTAACTCTGATGAGCAAAATGAACAGTTAGATATAATATAATAACGGTAACATGTAGCTTCTGAAATGTTTAATTATTTTCCATCGCTTGAGGGATCAAGTGAAAAAATGAGCATCACCCTCAGTATTTTTTGCTAATTTATTTCATCTCGCGTTTGTAGGAAAACATATTTCTTTCTAGGAAAGAATGCCGGCACGCTAAGAGTTTTTCCAGGAAGTGAAAACATAAATCTTGAGATTCAAACAATGGAATAGACGTGAGTATGTAGGATGCTTAGAAACTGTAGCTCCGAATTATTTTTAGTGTGAAATAAATGTGTGCTTTTTTGAAACCTTGCAAAAAGATAAAAATTTCATAAAAATCACTTTACGTTAAAGTTAGCCACCGATACTTCAAACTTAAAATCGGCAGCACAAGCTTCGTAAAAATAAAAAGGGATCTGCTTCCTTCGAATATTAGGGCGAGACTGGATCGTTCTATTAATTAATGAGGTTACCAGGTATAAATTATTCACTTGAATAAAGAAGACGTATTAATGGTTCAATAGGCACAGCGCTAAAATACATTCATTGTTTGATTCTACGAAACTACAGGACCAGCTGAACAGCCCAAAAGAAGCTGTTTTATAGGACTTCTCAAATGAAAAAAACTTTACAAAATTTCAAGGTTTCTGAAATGAAAACTTTGACAAGATGATGATTTTACCTAGTGTTCTTCAATGTTAACCTTAAAAGTAAAAAAAACTTCTTGACCTAACCATACAAAACACAGCACCGGCATGCTTTTTGAGAATGGTGATTTTTAAATATCTGGTGCCCCACAGTGGTGCTTCTAGTATGGAGCGACGTAAATATACCTATAACGATTTATTTCATAACAAGTTTGTATTATTATCATTATAATATTACCTTTTTCAATATTTTTGTTAACTGTAATTTTTATTTGTTTTAAAAAATTAGGCGTATTTTCCGTACAAAAGTGTGTTTTGGAAATTAAAAAGTGTGTTTATTTTTTTTTGACCTGAACAGCATGCTAGAAGGAGTACTGTGCGTCGATGTCTGTGTCTGCGGCTCTCCATGAAGCGATGATCCGCGAGGAGTGAAAGAGCCTAGTTTACAAGGGAAATTGTAATCGAGATGAAAGGACTAGACAAAAAGAAAAATAAAGGTAGTGTTGAGTAATATCAGTGTTTTGTACTCACGTGAGAGTGCAGCACGCATAAGGTGACCAGCACAGCGAACGTAGTGACTAGCGCTACGCACAGCGCGGACACGAACAGCGCATGCTTGAGGCGAACACAGTAGCGTCGGTACAGAGCTTCAAGCTCCATGCCATCCTCCTCTGGAAAAAAGAAAACTTCAATGAAATGCAATCAATTACGATTTGGAATTTATTGTACAGGGGACTGCGGTAGGGCTTTTGATGACAGGATGCATACACTTTGCAGTTGACTTATCTAATAAATCAAAATTCCTCTGAAATCATTAAATTTATAAATAGGTTCTTAAATACCATCAAATTCAAAAACTATGTATTGCTTAGTGTGTTTTTTTTTCATTATTTATTTTAAATAAGGAATTATGCAATTTGTAAAAAGAAAGGTCACTCAACTCAGTGACAATTTTTTTTAAACTTTCTCCACGCGGGTTGGTAGGTACCACAATATTAAAAAATGCAAATAAGAAAGTCCATAGAAAATCAAAACAGAATCTTTACTAAACCATTATAAATGGCCACCTCCTTGAAACGGAAGCGTAACGAACAAACAAATTTACAGAAAGAAGAAACGTAAAACATTAAAAGGCATACCAGGACTTCGCTACGCTCAGTCAATAACAACAAGCTCTAGATCGGTCAGATAGTTGGTGAAATACAATAATGGGTAAATTATTTAACTATTTATATAACGATGCTTGTTGGTACCTAAAAAACATATATTTACATAAAAAGATCTTAAAAACTTGAAGTGTTCAAAAGAAATGTGTTATACGTCGGTAGTAATTCGGAATACGGGGTCTTAATGAATACGGATCTATATCTCTAATGAATTGTGCCACGATGTTTAATCGATTTGATCTCTCCCTTCCCTGGGCCGTTCCAGAGCTTGCAATAGAAAATTGAGTGGAAGGAGGATAGGGAAGCTGATTTCATAACAAATTGCTTAATGTTACAGGCCCGAGGCGTTTGCAAGGGGTGCTTCTGGAACTTTGGGAGGAATGTGCCTGGCTTTGGCAGGTGCATCCGCTAAATATATGTACGTCGTCTAAGATAAGCGGAGACAAGTTATGATACAGCATGAGAGATTCATTTGTATATTTATACTCAAGTCTTACAAGTACGTATACCTGCATATAATTATAACTAGTAGTTATTTGAGCAGTGGACCACTCGTCCATAAAAGTATGTTTCTAAAACTCCCTATCTCAATGACAATTTTTTTTTTAATTTTTCTTTAAAGGTAGGTCCATAATATTGAAAAAAAAATGCCAATAAGAAAGTTCAATTGAACAAGACGATTTCAAATTTGAAAAAAAATCTAGGAGTTCTGGTTTCCCTAGTTGTGCAGATATTTTTGATGAAAATAATAGAAAAGAGAAGAAGAATGAAATCTGCATGTTGAATTATTTTTAATTTTTTGTTTGAACATAGTTGAATTTCCGAATCTGTTTTTGCAGATTCCAGAACCTTCGTAGAATCCCGTTACGAATTGGTGATTCATCCACGTCCAATTTTTTCAAAAAGTTTCCAAAAGGTTAACGTTTTCTAATCAGCGAGTATTTTGTTTTTTTTTTCCTAAGAAATTATTGTAACAAATTGCCCTCCTATCCTGCGTATTTTACGTCTGATTTGAATAAATAAACATTGTTTTTTCGTGTTTCCGTAGGTAATAATACATAATATAACAAGTTAGGTAGAATTTTCAAATAATCATATGTCTTCAAGCTTGCATCCAAATGTACTTAAAAAAATACTTTTAGCAATTTTTTCCCAGTTGAAAACTTTCTAATTTTCTTTACCATGATGTTTTTAAAGACCTCTTTCTTAAGTCTTGTAAAGCTATGTTATGATGTTGGTGTTTAGGTATAGACAAAATAATGCAAAGGGGAAGCTTGGTTTCTCTGTTTCTAAAACTGTCATATGTTTGACCCATTGACTAAATACAACTTCTGACCATAATAAAAAAGATGACGAGTTAAATGAGTATTGTGGATGTGTCATTAGCCAGCAGATTTGCAAACACAAGGCAAAACAGCGGTTTTCACAAAAATGTTTCGTGAAAAATACAGCTCCACGTAACCGAAGTGGAAATAGAAAACCCATAAACATAAATAAGTTGAAAATAAAAGCAGAAATAATAACAACAGTAGCAACATTAGTATTTTAGTTAGGTAAAAGTATTTCAAGTTTTAATGAATACCCAATAGTAATCACAAATTAATTTATGGACATACTAAAAACTTTTTCTAATTTCATCGCCGCGTCGTTTACGTAACTTCAGAAGGGATTGTTAACATAAATTTACTGCCCATACGAGCACGTAATTATTGGGATTAGTCTGTCACTATGTAAGTGGAAACTTCTAAATTAAAGACCTTTTTCTAAATATAAACTGATTTTTGGCAAGCTGGAAGCAATCGATAATTATTCACTCAGTTGAACTCATCAAATGGGTTACCATTTACATACATGTACAGGGTTTTCCAATAAGAGGTGTTATTTTGATATTCAAAGAGCTATCGAGAGATGATTAATGATTTTTTATGGCCGGAATTGAATGGTATTGATCTGGACAACGTTTACTTTCAAGAAGACGGCGCTACGTGCCACACAAGCAACGAAACCATTGATCTTTTACGGGAAAAGTTTCCGGACCGTGTTATCTTTCGAAGAGGTGATCATAATTGGCCACCGAGATCTTGTGATTTAACACCTTGCGACTTCTTCCTTTGGGGCCACGTGAAAGATAAGATCTACGCCAACAGCTCAGCGGCGATTCAAGACCTCAAAGATGGAATTCGTGAGGCTATCGAGGACATAAGGCAGCCACTTTGCGATTTGGTTATGGAAAATTTAATGAAAAGAATATGGTCCTGTAGGCGTGGTCGTGGTGGTCATTTGACTGATGTTATTTTTCACTATTAACGGCATATCTTTTTCTTTATAATGAAATAAACATTCGATCATTTATATTAAAAATGGCATTTTTCTTTGAATATCAAAATAACACCTCTTATTGGAAAACCCTGTACTTCGTAAACCATAAAAGTTATCTACGTTGTGTGAGAAAAGAGTGCGTATTTTACTCTTATATGTATCAGTTCTCTTTATTACAGTGTAAGTGTGTGAGCACTCATTTTAGAAGCAATCAATAATCGTTCACTTCGCTTAACTCATTAGAGGTCCTTAAAGGACTTCGTAACAGATGATGTGTACTGAACATTATGCCCTATGGCATATATTGTACAGCATGAAAATACATTGCCGACGAACTTCTCTGAAAGAAATTAGTACCAATCAATAAACTTTTTTAAATCTCAATCTTATTTCTCTCTCTTACAAGTTATAACCGTCTTCAATTTAAGGAGATGATAATTTCATGAAGAAATTATTCACTTATACAATAATAAGCGTGGCATTAAAAAAATCAATCCTTTTACGTCTATGGGAATATAAAACCTGCCGTCTGTATAATGATTACGAAAGCATAATAAATCAAAAATCGTAGTAACTCTCATGTGATTAAATTCCGTATTATGCATGATTTAAGAATAATATCACTTCTATTAGTAATATGATGCTTGATGTTTGAGATGCTAATGCTAAGACGTATTTTGGGCTTTCTCCACATTTTTGCTACCTTTCGGACAGCTAAACAATTTCAATTAATCAGGGCAGCTGTGGCTGTGTATAGTGTAGATCAGAGGATCCCGATCAGTATATATGAACCCCAAGGGGTAGATTTCGGCTGGCTGTGCGAGATTTAAATGTGGGTGACCTCCATTTACATCGGGTCATCATCAACATTCGGCCGTTCCGTAAATGACAGATACACCTAATACATATTTTGTGTATTTACTACTTACAATAGACATAGAAATAATACTTATTGGATAATTGGTCATCTCCAGACAAGTTCCCATTAAAAATCTTTCAACATAAACATGCGACAAGATTTACAGAAAATTGATTTAAACCATAAGCAAAAAAAAAAATATTTCAAATAGGACCTCACTGCGCGACATTTAAAGCATATACATGTTTACAACCTTCCACGTAATATTAAACAAAAAAAAACGATATTCTCCAATTTAAGTCATCACTAAAAACATTATTTTTAAACAAATGTCACTACACATTAAACAAATAGGTACTGTACATGAATTAAATACCTCTGTTTCTATTTGTATATTTTAACACTGAAATATTATAATATGTTCACGGAGAAAAATTACTTTTTTTTATTTAAAAAGAAATAAAAACATTCCCGGGTTACAAATAACCTGACAATATTTGAAAATCTCCTACTACCACTACAGTAAGCTGAAAATGTTGCTTGTGTTGTGATGGAAGACTTAGCCAGCCGAGGAATTGAACACACTACGCCTGGGAGGGACCCAAACGCGGATGTCAACTCGGCCAATCCTGTTAACAACAGGCTGGCATGCCGATTTTTAATATTTTTTTAGTAAACATTCATAATATATCAGAAAACGTGCACATGTACCTGCGTTTGTCCTAGTAATACACAATGACGAAATGCGAAAATATTAAAAAATTTATGAACACGTGTTCCGACTTTGCCATAACACCGTTTTTTACTGATAGTTTATTAGGAAATCTGTGAATTCATTCGTTAAAGGCCTGCAGTCCCGTTTTTAACCGGAATACGAATAATTTTAATATTCTTAATAAATTAGCAATATTTTATATCATTAAATTTTCTCCGTGTATTCTAATTCTAGTGAATTGGGTTAGCTGTAAGAAATAGGATGTACCTATAAGATACACTCTTCGTACTGTATACTTGTAGAATAAATGTTTTTTTTTAAATTTGAATATTTTTCATGAAATTGTTTATTGTGGTGTATAAACACAGATAGATGTAGCGGTGCGTTACTAGAATATTTTGGAATGTTCACACATGCAAAACACATGGTATTAGAACCTACTAACGAAGCATCGTAGATACGGCATAGTATTCTCGATAAAAGGCAAGCGTCAAGAGGTACTCAATAGGTAGTCAATAATCAGCAGTTACAAGCGAGCAACCTGCGAGCCAAGCACCCGCAGCCAACTGATCGGCTGGCCAGCTGGCCCTTGGTCCCCCTTCCTACCTCACCGCGCCGCTACAGGCCACGGACCTACTATGCCCGGCGTTGCACGAACCTTAAAGGAGAGGCTACGGATAATCATCTCGCCACGCGCCTAAACCCTGCGACACCTTCACCGGTCTGCACCTTGGCCCTGCGACGTCTTTGCCGACCTGCATCTCCCGCTCATCTGCCGATTAATTCAATCATCCCTTCGACTATCCTGCTTCACACTGGAGTACCCGGAAGACATCCACAAGTCCAGTCTCCACCAACGCGGTATCGAGCCACCTACTTTATCGCCTCGACCACTCCACCAAGTTCACCAAAGGTGTTGCTCTTCGACATGGAGGATTCGCCGCTGATAATTTCCACCAACGGGGTATCGATCTTCGGCCCGGGGAATTCACTGTCAATTTACATCCACCAACTACGTGAGCATCGGTCCGGAGTTATCTCATACAACTGCGCACTCACTCACAACCTATCTATTTTTATTGTTTCCTTACCAAATCCCCAAATAGATATATAAAAATAGGTATAGTCTACGTTTCTTTTCTTGTCTGAATTAATATACTGAAACAAAAGAGTGCGCATTCGAAGAAGCGAAATTTCCCAATATCCCCAATTGTCATTGATAAATTTCAGGATGATGATGTCTTTGCCTACGGTCAACACAGACTTAAAAAACTATGTCTGAGGAAGATTTATTTATGAAAATGGAACATTGAAGAATCGGATATCATAAGACAAGAACAACTGAAGCACTAAAGAAGAACTTGAGGCGGTTGAGAAAGGGGTATCGTCAGTTTTAGCTTCAAAAGCCTTTTCAAGAACCTGTTGCTTATTCTACATTATAAACTTTGTATTTTTACGTAATTAACTTCTCACAAGAGCACCACCCTAAAAACTATATGGCCACACCGCTATTGGGCAGCTTTGTGAAGCTTTTTAAGGTGGGAAGTGATTTATTAATGCGGGTCTTGAAGAGTTCGTAATTGTATAAAGGAGGAAACATACCACCGCAAAGAAGTTTTTGATCGCTTTTCCATCTTCATACCACGTGAAAGGGGTTTTAGCGCGGTAGACAATCTTATTACAAAAAATAGATAGAAATATAATACAAAAAGAACAATATTAGGTTTTGGAAAATTCTATATTTGGTAGGCAGGAAGTCCACGAAAAATAAATTCTGCAAATGTTCTACGAGGCGAAAAAAGTTTGGGAAATTCTGTTGTAGATGGTTCAACGGTTATTTTTGTTTATCAGTGATAAACAAGCAACTTTGTCCACATCTATAGATACCTACTTCAACACCCCGAAAGTCAACCAACATAAAACATGCATGCTTCAAACTGTCTGTATCGTTTTCATGCAAATAAAATATTTCATGATGTAAACAGATTAAACGTCATACCGTATACCAAATCCGAAGGTAAATATTATTTTTTCATTTCCGTGGAGCCTGATTCAAGTATCGGGTATTTTAATATAAAATACGAACACATTAATCATGTTTCTTTTATGCATATGAAAATAGTTGCTACACCATATATCTTCATTATTATTGGAAATATTGAGACAATATTACTAAATAATTGGTTTTTTTTTTTTTTTAAATAAATTTAAGATAAATCAAATTTAATAATGTTATAATAATTATTAAGTTCTGCAAGTATTTCTGTTATTTTTACAGTTTTTAATGTGACAGCTGTTTCGGCTTTTGAGGCCATTATCAAACTGTGGACTATCAAACTGTGGCCATTATCAAACTATGGCCTCAAAAGCCGAAACAGCTGTCACATTAAAAACTGTAAAAATAACAGAAATACTTGCAGAACTTAATAATTATTATAACATTATTAAATTTGATTTATCTTAAATTTATTTTAAAAAAATTAAATGGAGTTCTACAAATTAAACACCAAAACAATAAATAAATAATTAGTGGTCGACCAAAGTTTCCGGTTGCGGTTTCAGTTTCGACTAAAAATTATCCAAAACTTCGGCTCAGTCGAAGTTTAAATAATAAATTCAGGTCAGTTCAGTGCCGATAAATCAGCATTTATCGAAACATACTATTTACATTTGCATACAAAAACAACAATAATAGTAGTTACCTAATTAATTTTCTACATAATTTAATTGAATGCTTTAAATATCCTATCTTACTAGGTGTAACCTATTCTGAGGTAGATGACAGGAATGTACACTAAAAATATTTAATTGCCCTGTTAGTGACCGATTTAGGGAATACGACTATAAGATTACCTAATAAAAAGATATAATATAATGTGAAAATGCAAGACAGTACTAAAAGCAATGCATAATGAATAAGATGTTCTATTTTATAAAGTCTACAATTTCAATGTTATCTTTTTTTCATTACCCATTCAGTTAAATAATGCATGGCCGTAAACTCAATATTTTAGAGCAGTTGGAAATGGCCAAAAATTAGCCGAACGCTGCGTTCACATCAAACAAACATAGCCACCTAATATGCAAGAGCCCTTTATTTATTACCATTTTATGTAGTGTCTCTGAGAAAAGGTTGTTGTATATTTCGGTACCAAAAGTCTCCCTTGTGTTTTACTGTGGTAACATTGATGGTTCTGATACATATTTTATTTTAGGCTTACCTTAAGATATAATTGAGACATTAATAACTCTTAAAGACTTTAAAGGCGACATTGTTGGATGCCTGAAGGGCTTTTTAAATGTCATTCGCAGGATTATTTTTTTGCCTTTTCAACTATATGACTTTGACATAAAGCAAAGTAGACGTATGCAATTGCTCTAGGTGAGTACATTCTTAAGTATATTAAAACAATACACCGTTTTTAATACGCTCCGTCAAAAATCCAATTGTACTTCCCAGTGAAGCTTGTCGTCAATTATGATGCCTAATTAATTATGGTATTGATATTGTCTAATATAAAGACTATTAAAGACAAGACTAATTTTTTTACTGTAGTTGTAGTTCTAAGATCTTTTGTATTTCGTAATTGCTTCAAAGTTAACCCCTCAGACCTATGGCATATTCTGTTAGAATTTTGTTTGTATTTCCGCTTTGCAATGTAATCAAAATAAATTATGTATTTCTGAACTCATCCGAAAACCAAAAGTTTTTGAAATGTGAAGTACATTTCAAAATTTTATTATTAGGAAAAACATAATTTTTTAAATATTAAAATTATGATGCAAACAAAAAAAGTTTTAATAATGCCCTTACGTTTTTTCGTCTAAACCCTAAACTAAAATTACTAAAACACACACACACACACATTTTATCAGACAAGCGTATTATTGATATTACCATTTTGTTCTTAATCACTATGTATTTTTGAAACAATATTTTTTTTATATATTATGTATTTTAAAAGAATAAATTGTGAAAATACATTTTCGAAATTAAAAAAATATACATATCGTTGCCTCAAGTTTTGACGTTTCATATAAAAGTAATAAATTACTGAAACATTGAATATCTTTCGACTATCTAATAACTAATTGTTTTAATTCTGTAATTAATGTTGTGGAGCATAAGATTATAAAGCTAATATGATATACTATTTATGTCACTAATTGCATATTTTTCGTGGGCTATTTTATTGATTTGGATATTTGATAGTAGGTATATACTTCAGAATCCATTACACAAAAAGTCACCGACAGCCACTGGTTTGAATTTTAATTATTTTGTGGATTTCTAGATTTTAATTTAAGGCATGATGTTTTCTCTCTCTGACACTGCACCTAGAAGGTATATAAATCACTTTGGAATTCTTGAGTGATGTTGTCGTGGGGGATTTATTTATTAGACCTGATAGTTATTATGACAAATGCATTTTTGATCGACGATGATGATGTTGACAGAACCCCAAAGTATGATAATTATTAGTTGATTTTATTAGCTTCTTGCCGCACAACCTTTAAGGTTGTTTATGAGCTTATAGTGTTTTGTTTGTTCTTGTTGGAAGGTACGTAGTATGGTTTTTTCTAAAACATTTTTATATCATTTTAAATTAATCGATTAAATGATCTTAGGCGTCTTGTATAGGGATAGCGGATTCTTCAATATTAATTGGCTGCTAACCCTATAAAAATCTTAATTACACCCAATAATTGAAATTGGGAGCCACCTCTAGGCTGGAGCCCCACGATACTTGATAAAACTACTTGATTCTGTACAAAGGAGGGCAGTCCGTCTGATTGACAATCAATTTTTAACAGACCGATTGCCATCGTCTATTCTACAGGTATTTAAATGGAGCCTGTTCAAAGGTGCTAGCATCATTGATCTCCGGTGCACCGGTGCACGTGCGTGAAACTCGGCGTAAACGAGCGGAGCACCCGTTCACAAATGATGTTGGCTTCATGAAAACGGGCCGGTTACCGGCATCTGTTGTTCCATCTTCACATAATCCGGGCCTCTTTAAGAACCACATGAATAAATCTCTCCATACAGCCCCTATCTTAACCCGCCTCACAACGCTGCCCAACCAGGTGGCGACATACCCCTACCTTTACATTGTACCAGGGGCGCTCTTGTGAGGTGTCACATAAAAAACAAAATATATATATACATATTTCTATATTTAACTTTCGTATTCGTATTATAGTTCAAAAAATATTTATTTTCTAACCTCAAGAATTTATTTCAGAGAGGTATAACATAATCCCGCGACATAATGTTTTTTCTCAAATAAGCAGTTAATTTTCTATTCAAATCAGTTTCCATATCTTTAATCATATTTTGTCATTTTACAAGCACCACATATTTTTTCCAGGAAGGTTTTAAGTTATTTATTACTTAAGAAGGTTTTAAGGTGTTTGGGTTCTGAAAAAATCTGAGCTTGCTTTGCTTGCTTGCTAAAGGTGGGTAGTATAGTGTTTTTTTTTATATTTTAATGTTAACCATTTTAATTGTTTTTCATAATGTGGTGCTATATCCATTTGAGCCACCCGCCAACCTTCACTGACCTGCTATTGATTTACAATAAACATGTTGTTTTCTAGAACGTACCCATTGTTTCGACTTTTTTCCCAATTTTCAAATCTCATTTTTTGCCAAACGGTTTTGATTTCCTTTGAACTTTTCTGATACCTCCATAAATTTGATTTATATTATTTTAATATTTAGTATGGTGTAAATTTAATGAATAATTTTTATATTTCCGGTGCACTTTCAACAAATATCTGTTGGCAGTGTGTATACAGTCAGAACTTGCGGGAATTTTTAGTTGAAATCGTTATGGATATTGTTGTTTTGGATTAATAAAAATTTGAATATTGCATTTCAAAATTCACTGGAAACCAAATACATAAATCATGCGTAAATTACATCCTGCTTTTATTTGATAACAAGTCATTCGAATCAAAATCCATGGATATTCAAATGTGATGATTTTTGTGGCAAAAGTGATTCCATTTTTTTTTTTTTGGGTCTTCTTATTAAAGATGTGTTATCTCATGCTGCAAAAACTCTCGAACGGTGAGTTCTGGCACTGTAACATAGTCTTTTCTGTTCGAATGTTGCCATTTTTAGCTCGCAGCGTTAATTCAATCATCACCTACAAAACATAGAAAATACAAAAAAACTGTAAAAAAATACAAATAAGTTTTCCAATTGTTCAAATCATTCACGTAAAAATGTTCATTTAAGAGCATTAAACTCTCAGGCAAATCAAAATAAATAAATCTTATTATTTGGTTTAAAACTTTCAAAGTATCTGTTAGTACAATGTTTTATTAAAACTTTTAAAATTTTACAATAAAAGTCCACCTGATATATTTTCACGTTCCAACTTGGGTCGAGCTTTTATTGTTTTCTTGGGGGAAGTTCAAAACTTTTCCGAACTCATCTCGGATATACATTAATATGATGACGCGCCGTCTGGCATCTCAATTGGGAAAAAATGCCAGCCGCTATGCCGAGGACGTGACACTTTCTTGCGTACTCATATACTTCTTACATACAGCAGGGTTGTCCAGTGATCACCATATTTTTAGGTTACAGGGCCGTTCACTGATCAGTGATCCTCTTATTTCAGTAATTACTTAAGAGGAAAGGCTGCGCGGTCTTTTTCATACAAAAAAATAATTTTGTATTTGAGGCCCAATTTAATCGAATAATGTTTTCAAAAAATCAAAAGTTTTAGCAAATATCTAATACAAAAATAAGTTATTCAATTAACGGGTGTTTTAAATTATAAAATATAGGTTTAAAGCTGTATCTACCTAGGTAGGTACTGAGTAGGGAGAAGGGATGGCAAACTTTCTGAATCCTGACGATTAAAGATTTCGATTTGTTCGATCTGGATTTTAAAGGCAACTTAGCAATTTTTGAGAGTTAATTACTACTAACTAGTTTTTTGCCAACCTACTGTAGTAACACATTTCAGGTGGGAAGAGTAGGTATGTACCGGCCCTACTCGAATGGGGGAAAAGGCATTGCTGTCCGATATTTTTTTATAAATATTTTATATATGTATTCCTTACTCTACTTTAATTTTTAATTTTTATTTTTTTTTTTTTTTCTCTAAATATTTATTACAAAACCATTTATTGTTTATTTATTTATTTATTGTTTATTGTTTGTTTGTAAATATTACATATATATATATATTTCAAAATGTGAATCAAGTCTTCCCCATCTTCAAATTCTTGTCTTTTGCGTGGAATAATAGTTCATCAAAGGGAAACTTTATTGATCGCACTGAAGATGCGGAAGTTTTTGGTTTTTTTTTAATAACAATTTGCGCGAAAAAGAAAAAAATCGACATCTTAAAAAATAAGTTTTTTCGGGCGAAATTTCAATTTATGTACGAAACATTTGTGTTCCAACGTAAATCGGTCGTTTAAATTTTTTATTTTATACATCATCACATCATAGTGAGTAGGGTAACATTATTTTATACATCATCACATCATAGTGAGTAGGGTATCATTATTTTATACATCATCACATCATAGTGAGTAGGGTAACATTATTTTATACATCATCACATCATAGTGAGTAGGGGAAAATTATTTTATACATCATCACATCATAGTGAGTAGGGTAACATTATTTTATACATCATCACATCATAGTGAGTAGGGTAACATGATTTTATACATCATCACGTCATAGTGAGTAGGGTAACATTATTTTATACATCATCACATCATAGTGAGTAGGGTAACATTATTTTATACATCATCACATCATAGTGAGTAGGGTAACATTATTTTATACATCATCACGTCATAGTGAGTAGGGTAACATTATTTTATACATCATCACGTCATAGTGAGTAGGGTAACATTATTTTTTCATAATTGTCTTTAACTCGCAAATTTTCCTATAAACTCATGAAAAATCGACCTCTTTAACGGCCTATATTTTATACTTATAAACAAGAATAAATAAAAATGTTGCTCGACGATATGATATAAAAAGAATCAATGATTGAGTATTTTGGCCTCAAATCCAAAATTAAGTTTTCCACGAAAAAGGCTGTGTAGCCGTTTCTCTTAAGATTGGAAGCAGTCAATGGCCGTCATTCCCCTATCCCCTATCTACCCTTATATATAGTATATTCACTTAATTATTCCAATACAAATAAAATCAACATTTTTTTAATCTTTTATCGCAATGTCGAAACTTAAGATCGTCAAAACTCTATTCGTCAAAGAAAGCGAGGCTTCAGTTCATAATCTAATAGGAAATTCCAGTTAAAAATACCATAACATTTTTTAAATTGTATGTGCAGATGATATTATTTTCATACAATGGGAAACTATGAAAATAATATCATCTGCATGTACAATTTAATAATATCATCTGCATATACAATTTAATACAAAAATAAATAACAATGATCATAAAAATAGCAGCACAATAATAAAGCAATATAAATTTTTAAAATCTATTTACATACACTAGTTGTAAAATACAGGACACTTTTATTAAAGTGAAAACAGACTCCGGTGGGTACAATAATTGCAATTGAAATTTATATTGATTACAATAACTTCACACAGGAGGCCCTGATTAAAGGAGTGAGTAAGCACAGAGGCCGGCAAATCGTTCCACAGCCGAGCTCTTAAACTCAAGTCGACCCCTTATTAAATATATTCACAAAGAACAACAAATGATAATTCGGAATAATAAGTTTGATCGTATATGGTTATTCGGACGATTGATATACCCGTTATGAAAATGATTTAATCGGCATAAACATCACGGCATCAGGCGCAGGCTGGCGGGGTACAATATTTTTTTTACTATAATACATCTATTTTTACTAATATGTATTTCACAATACTTTTTTTTTACTAAGGATTAATCATTCCTTCCTCCCTCCTTAAATATAAAATGTTGAATTGGGATTGAACCTTCCTCCCCGAGGACTGGGGTCATCCACGCTAACAACCAAGCTAAATCCCGATTCGGTAGGACTGACATTTATTTCGTATATTGACTGATGTAATGTATAAGGATAGGATAGAATGCATTGTCATCGACAACGATTTTACCTGCCAAGTTTCAGCTCGATCGGATGTCGAGAAGTGTGTTAATTTTACACTTCAAAGATTTGCATTCATTCATTTACGAAAACACAATCGAAATTCAAATATGTGTATTTAATAATTAATTTATAAATTTGTTTTTTTTGTTTAGCTCGTAGTTAATGTAAATCAAATTTAATAATGTCTACTGTAAACTTAAATTCTGTAAGTATATCAGTTTTGTATTATTGTGACAGCTGTTTCGGCGTTCAAGGCCATGTTCAAGCTTTGGTTAGGCCATTTTGTGATGACTTATTGATATGTTTCTATTGACCCCCCACACAATTTCATTTTTTATGATGTCTAAAACGATTTATTACCGATTAAATCGATTTACTTAGAAAGTAGTAATTGTGACAATGGAGATTCTGTTCTGTAATAAAGAATGAAATATTCATTAATAAAGTACGTAATTTTTTTTAATTTCAGCTATTTTTTTAATGACCACCTAGTTTAAATCAAACATTGCATTGCGTGTGCTTGTTTAACTATGAATTTTACACGTGTCGTGCAATTACTATTTATTTGCAACACCACAATTAATCTGTAAAATGGAAATACAATGTGGGAAATATGGAAACTAATCATAACCGGATATTGCAATATTGGATAGAACACTGGATTAAAATCCTGCTGGCAATTACAGAATCAATCAATAATCCCCTCAATTCGATGGACAATATAACCGAAGAAGTTCACAACCAACTCTTATATTGCTATACAAACACAAAGCTGAATACTTTTACAAACGCAATAAGAATTGCATAATTTTTGAGACATCGCGAACTTTCGGGGTTATCATGTACGTATCGAAGAATTGTTGTTTTACTCAATCTACCTTTTTCCTATTTAGATGTCGTTTTAGCATTTCAACAATGTTGTACATTTATATCAGTTGAAAAAACATTTTTGCAAGTTTCTTCAAATATAACGTAAACCTATCTCGACACTGTAACTCCTCGCAGTAAGACAGCATTCTTATAAATAATGTTACCAAGACAAAAAAGACGTAATACCGGTCAGCATAACGAAGCGAAACTTTAATGTGGTTGCTGTCTATCAGGGTAGATGCCACATGGCATAGATTTAAGGGAATGGACAAAAAAGAGAGATAAATAAAAGCCAGTTAAATAAGATAGAAGTAAAATAACAATATCCGATACACTCGCCTGGATACTATTTAAGATACACGAGAGATAACCTAATAAGCCAACATTGGAATTTAGGATGAGCAGGAATAAAGGAGTTGATCAAGCGTTGTTTTTTTCTTTCGTTATGTCTTCTTTCTTCCCTCTTCTTAGCTTTTCTTAAATCTTCTCGTCTATTTTTTATTCCTCTTGGATCTTTTTGCCTCTTCTTGTCTTGTCTAATATTGCCTCTTTATGCATCTTTATGCCTCTTCAAAGTTATTCTTGGTTTCTCTGGTTTCAACTTGCTTCTTCTTGCTTCGTTTTCCTTTTTGTAGGCTCTCACTAGTCTTTGGTTGCATTTCCTAAATGTTATAGACGTCAATCAGTTTCATAGCCATAATTGCGACGTACTCTTTAATATTTTTTACTACAAAATTTGATGCAAATTACCGGAATCAGCAATAATTTATATTTGTCAATATCCAAAATCATATTTGATCTGATTGACACAGAGTGTCCAATATGAAGTGAATTAATGCAATACGGCGGAGCAGTTATATCCCGCGGGGATTAAATTGCTACCACGGGCATATCACGCGAAACGTGAGGGATTATTGCACTTGCAGGTATCAAACAATTGCAATTTCGAAAGCATGTATAAACCATTCGTTGGATAACCAAATACTCTGCTATATGTCACAAGAGATTCGCTTCATTTGATTACTTTGGGTGTTAGGGTTTATGGAGTTAGGGTTTGTCTCTTTGACCCTTTGACCTCTCCATCACTTTGCACCGTAGTCACTCCTTTATACATAGACTCCCAGATTCCGACCCAGTCTTCATACTTTTTCCTTTCCGGAAAATCTTTTCCTTCCTTACCTTAAAAATACCCTCCACATAGCACAATAAACTATAAAAACCTATCCACTAAACTCTGTTACTCATTTCCACCAGTAATAAAGAAAATGGACAGTGAAAATTAATTGAAAAAAGAAATTAAAAGCTTTACCTAAATAAAATAAAGAAAAGGAAACAAGTACAATTTAAAACACTTCAAAGGACATAGAAATATAAATTTGAAAACAATCACTTTAAAACAAACCTGGTCCACTTCAGCACAAAATTCTCCAGTGAGAAGGACTTAGACAAACATTATTTATGTTTAATACATTATTACTTCGAATTGCCAACAAAACTTCAAAAATATCCAAGCTTGCGAATTTACATTTACAGAGTTCTCGTGGTTTTTTTTATATAGTCATTCTGAGTGTGAAAAGATGTCTCCGTTAGCCAGGCATCTGATAGCGACAAGCAAAAGTAGCTACCTACGTCTAGCCACGGCCGCGCCTTTGTTCTTTCAACCATTTTTTCATCCGATGTAATACAATATCATGTGGGTTTGGTTTAAAAAATGCGATCGCTTACATATATTATTATTTATACTATAAATAAATACCGCAAGTAAAACAAATCTCGTTCTGTGTCATAATCAAGTATTTATATATGTACAGAAAAAAATAATTTATCAGGCCTGTACAAAATGCAATTATTGAAGATTATATTAGCGATTTTTAAACGAAAATTTGAAATAGAAAAATCAGAAAAAGATCGGTCACATCTGAGACTTAAGCCTGGGTACAAGTCCCAGTTGCGACCTTACCTTTTTCTGTCTCAAATTTTCGTTTAAAATTCGCTAATATTATCTTCAATAATTAATCTACAATTTGAAGTTTTACTCATTAAGTTATTCCAAAAATAAAAATCAAAACTATACAAAGTGAAAAATTTCATACTTTTGAACCCATTTTCGAATATGTTTTTATTTTTGTATAATGTGGAAAATAAGTTCTTTAAATAACATAGAGAAGCATTTAAATATTTGTGCCTGAACCTCACAAAATAAAATCGTTTTTCCACCGCCACATGCTTAAGGAGTGGGACTCACCTGGGTATCGATTCTCCAATCCAGGTCTATACATACATTGGTCGACTCTATTATTCTTGAGCCTCATCGTAGGTACAAACTTACATATGCCAGACGTCAAAAGTCATTCCACTCGAACAACGAGTGGGTCGAACCACTCGGAATGACTTCGTCGAGAATCGAGTCCTTAGTTCCAAATGCTGCACGTCGAGTTGGGTCGCCTTAAGTCAATGTTCTTTCAAGTGTGTTGTTAATTTAAGTACAACTTATTTGTGTTATTATTTGTTTTGCTCTGAATCTATTCGTTCTTGGTAGTGTTGATGTTTTGTGGAACGGATCGGCGATAGGTA
Source organism: Hesperophylax magnus (assembly GCA_026573805.1). Taxonomy (NCBI): domain Eukaryota; kingdom Metazoa; phylum Arthropoda; class Insecta; order Trichoptera; family Limnephilidae; genus Hesperophylax; species Hesperophylax magnus. Next base: position 17,668,315 of record JAIUSX010000039.1, read on the forward strand.
ACTCAATTACTATCAAAACTTCTGTAACTATAACAGCTCTACACATAAAAGTCTCGAATCGTGTGGCAGAGCTGTGATATCCGGTGGTAGATTCTACAGTGTTATATATGTTTTACATATAAATTTTTGCACCTTACAACGTGTCCTAACGGAAGGCTTGATATCCCTTGAATTTTTGCGGTGGAAAGGAATAAACTCTTGTGAAGTATCACATAAATAATTATAAAAGAGCGTACTTTGATCATTATTAATTTTGTTAGAAAGTGCCTTTGAGTAAGCCCCCCTGTTTGAATTTAAACTCAACTAATTTCAGAGAAGTAGTAAAAAAAATACATGACATTTAGTAGTGCAATAAAAAATTGCGATACTGCATTGTATTATTATGAAAAAATCACGGGACATTGTAGGGTTTGCGAAGCTGAAAGTATTTACGATAAATATTTGCCTGTAGATCATTCAATGCTTTAAAAAAGAACGATATTTACCTTAAGAATGAACACCGTTAGTAAAATTGGAAAATTGCTAATTCTGTATTAATTTAAACAGAAGGAATACACATTTCGAGTACAAAATAATTTTATAAATACAATAATTTTGTTATCTAACTTTGAAAAACGTTTCAAATTCCAGTTCCAGAATTCATTGAACACGACTTATACATAGAAGCAGAGACCCAGAGACAGTACCGAAATTCTTATCTTTAGTAATAATACACTTTACGATTACTTTGTTTTTTAAAAACAAATAAAGTACATATTACTGGGGTACACAAATACACATTAAAAGATTTTCATTTTATATAATTTATTATCTAAAAATCAAGTGAATTTCTTAATCTTGTGTTTAATTCTTAAATAATGGAAATTTTTTTTTTTTTTTTTTTTTTATATTTACTCCACACAGGAGGCCCTGAAGAAAATAATTTCCCTCAGGGCCTATGTCATCTTTGGGGATGCTGTGTGGAGGGTCTTTTTGTGGAGAGGAAGGAGTGAACATGGGTCTTGAAGAGTCCCATGTTGTAGGAGGGAGGAAACACAGAGGCCGGCAGTTCGTTCCACAGCCGAGCTGTTGAACTTAAGAACGAATCGTAGAAGCGACCCGTTCTCATGTGACAAGTGTCAACTGTGTACAAATGTTGGGCGCGCGTTTGGCGTGTATCCCGACTACGCACCGGCGCCGAAGGGATCAATGACGCTAGTTCCTCAGAGCATCTTCCATTGTAATACCGATAGAACAAGGACAGCATACCTACCCGACGTCTGTGCTCTAAAGATTGCAGTCCGTTTGTTAAGATTGGGGAATCTATCAAACGGACCGCCCGTTTCTGCACAGAGTCAAGGGTTTTTTTCAGGTATTTTGGGGCTCCAGACCAGAGATGGCTGCCAAATTCGACAGTAGGGCGCACTTGCGATTTGTACAGGGTGAGCAGTTGTGTACTATTAAAGTATCTGCGGGCCCTGTACAGTACGCCCAGCTTCTGAGAGGCCAACTTTACTCTGGCTTCGATGGAGCCCCCGTACCTGAGCTGGTCACTTATAGTTACACCAAGCATATCAATGGAAGGCCTGTTCGGAAGATTGCTTCCGTTGAAGGAGACTAGATTATCATTTGGATCCCTTTTAGACGTAATCAGACAGGATTGGGTCTTTGAAACATTAAATTCGACGAGATTATTTTTACCCCAGGAGGAAATACTCTCGAGATAACCGTCCATTCTCTGCTTCAAAGCCCTCCGAGCCGTTGGAGTTTGTGTGCCCTTTGGGGGCTTGTCAAACAAAAAGCTATCATGAACTGTACTGTCATCCGCGTAACAATGAATCGGTGCACATGTCAAAAGGTCATTGATGTGCAACAAAAACAAAGTCGGAGACAGAACCGATCCCTGTGGGACGCCAGCATTTATGGAGTGCGAGGAAGAGCTGAAACCGTCAGCAACCGCCTGAATCGACCTATCCCTTAAAAAGTCAGCAATCCACGTACACAGGGATGCGGGAAGTCCGTAAGAATGCAATTTGTTGACAAGTCCTCGGTGCCAGACCCGGTCAAAGGCCTTGGATATGTCTAGTGCGACCGTTTGGGTTTCACCGTGACGTTCCAGGCACCGCCCCCAAACATGCGTCACATACGCGAGAAGATCACCGCACGAGCGGTTCCGCCGGAATCCGTATTGACGGTCGTTGATAATTTTGTTCTTCTCGAGGTATGTGAGCAGTTTGTCGTTGATCACACGTTCCATCACTTTGGACAGAACTGATGTGATCGCTATGGGGCGGTAGTTGGCCGGGTTGGAGCGGTCACCTTTCTTGGGAATAGGGTGAATTACCGCTTTTTTCCAACCAGAGGGCACAGTGCCACACTTCAGGGACATTTTGAAGAGCTTTGTCAAAACTGGAACTATTTCCGCAGCACACCTCTGCAATACCAAGGCAGGTATTCCATCAGGTCCACTAGCTTTGTTAACATCGAGCCCCCGTATGACGTGGAGTACATCCCGATGCCGGATCCTCAGCTTTTTCATATAGAAGCCGCAGTGAGGAACCGACGGCGGAACAGCACCCCCGTCGTCGAGGGTCGAGTTTTCCGCAAACATTTTCCCTAAAAGGTTTGCCTTTTCGGTGGCGGTGTTTGCTAGTGAGCCGTCAGGTCTGGTAAGAGGTGGCAAACTGGGTTTGCAAAAATTTCGACCTATTGAGCCCGCAAGCGACCAGAATGCTCTGCTGCCATGCGGGCAGGCAGCCAGCTTTTTGCTGATCTGCAGGTCGTGTTCGAATTTTGATCTATTGATGATTCTCTTGCATTCCTTTGCCGATTTGTTGTATGCTGATCTGGTTTCGGGCGTTCGAGATGTGTTGTAGGCTCGGTAAGCCGCGTTTTTTCGTCGAACTGCTTCGGAGCATTGTCGACTGAACCACGGCTTTGAGCCCACACCAGTTTCTTTAGTAGTCGATTGTATGAAGCCATCCATCGCCGATTTGATGACTTCACCAATCTCCTGGGCACATCTTGAAGGGTCCGAAGTCCGAAAACAAACAGCTGACCACGGAAAAGCATTGAAATGGGCCCGCATATCGAACCAATCTGCTGACCTATAGTGCCACACTTTTCTCCTCAGCCTCTCATTGGTTGGTCTGAGGCTAACGGGGATTGATGTCGTCACTAGGCAGTGGTCAGATGATCCCAGAGGCGCTGTGACGTCAATCTTATAACCGTGTGGCACAGTAGTTAAGAATAGGTCTAACAGATTGGAGCGGTGAGTCTGGACATCAGGAACCCTTGTAGGCTCCTGAACCAATTGCTCTAATCCGTAGCAAATGGCAAAGGATTCCGCCTGTCGGCCAGCCGAGTCCGTTGGGCCTGAGAACTTCAACCATGGTTCGTTATGAACGTTGAAGTCCCCCAGAACAACAAACTCGGCCGAAGGGTAGCGGGGCAAGAGATCATCAATAGTATCGCTCAAATGTTTGAAGAGCTCGGAAGTGTCTGATTCGCTATGGTTCGGTGAGCGGTATAGACATGCGTAGAATCTTGCCTTACTGGCAAGATTGACGCGCACCCACATTACGTCGAATCTGGAGTTTTCCAGACTCAATAGTCGCACACAGTTGACGTCAGCTCGACTATAGAGGCAGACTCCTCCTTTCAGCCGGAATTTGCTTGCGAGGGTAAAGCCCGGGCAGTCCAGATAGGAGGAGTCTGGCGGCTCGGCTATCTGAGTTTCGGATAGGAAAAGAAGGTTGGGACGTTGGGACAAAAGATGGTGATGGACGGAATTTAAATTTGTGTGCAGGCCGCGAATGTTGGCAAAATTTACCAAGAGTTTTGGCCCGCACCGGGGACGCCTGCTACTCGCCGCTGTAATGATGTTAAGATTGTTGTTTTGTATGTTCATGAATTTAATTAATTTTTTTTTTTTTTTTTTGTAGGTGTAGGAGGTGAAAGGAAAGGTCTGGAAAGGAAAGGTATGAGGGGTGGGTAGGAATCTGGGGTTCAGGCTGTCTAGGAGTGATGAGCGTTTGGTTCCAGCCCACCCACTGCGGTGCTAGGCGATAGGCCGGGAGAGTCCGGCTGGAGAGGGCATCCAATGCGCCCCAAACGCTGCTGCTGGGTCCCCTCCGGTCACGAACCGGCACAACAGCAGTGGCGGGGTTTTTTCACTCGCTGATGGGGCAGCCCACCCTTAGTCGTGAGCCTGAGGGTCGGGCCCCTGTACTATCGAGCGGCCCGGACAGCGGTAACCGGTTGTAAAGGGTCTCCCTCAACCAGCATCTCCCAACCGGCCCGCCACGCAGAAGGTGGGCCGACGCACCCGCCACCAAGACCCGGGCAAACCTTAACCCATGAACCCGGGCACCCCTGCTAAGTCACCAAACGTAGCGAACCACTTGGGGTGACCTGTGGCAGAGGTGTTGGTCATCCAATAAATGGTTCCCAGGGCGGCGGTACCCATTCCCGCCTACCAAATTGTGACCATACTATCGTCATATGGTTCAATAAACATATTTTCATCAGACGTCGAAGACATTATCTAATACTTACGAATCAATATTCACCACAAAGCATAAAAACGTTGAAGACAGTTCGAAGAACTTAGATCACAGCTTCCATCTGGGAAATGAGACAGATATTAAATTTACGTCGTCACAAATCATTGCACTCGGCTTAACGATGCTCCTACACCGAGAAGAAACTGTCATGTTATATGGATAAAAGCGGAACTGGGAAGCCAAATTGAATTTCCTATTTTATGCCATAGATAGTATTAAGCGACGAAAGGCTAATTACGAGATTTTCGTTGGGTATTTGAATGTGAATTTAAGAACACGTGTTCACTAATACGACACTTTATTTAATGACCAATATAACGTTTAAAAAGATTTCAGTAATTTAAAAAAATATATTGGATACTAAACATCAATGTCCTGCTTAGATTTTTTTTTATTTCACCAAGTTGTACTGAAATATTTTTTTCAGTATAAAAGAGCGATTGGATCACTTTATATTTTATTTGTTATCATTTCAAATTCAACAAGTAGTCAAATTTCAAAGTTGATTTTCAAGTTCTGTGAAGATTCTACTCAAGTTCTGTTGTGATTTCAGTTTTTTGAAGCAACTGGCCAATAGTGATAATTATAGAACTTGAATAGAACCTTCACAGAACTTGAAAATCAACTTTGAAATTTGATGAATTGTTCGAATTTCGTGAAATAACCCGTCCTTAAGACTGGTGAAGTTTTTTTCGAGCTGAAACAAGCCAAAAAATATGTAATCTGTGTAACTCATTGGAAATTTTATCTGGCGTTTTTAAATTGAAATTTCAAGTCAACGCGAAAATTTTTAGCATAAGACATTGTACACACCATGAGCTATGGAGTTCATTCATAGGTATTCACTTGACAGACATAAAATGTATTGATATTTTCATATCATTTTCAATGAGATTGAACGGTCCCGGCGCGGCGTAACACGTAAAATGTAGCATGGCTTTTATTGGATTAGTTCGTGTTATTTCACAAATTATATATAGCACTAGCGCAGATCGTCAAAATATCAGAACGTAAATTAAAAACAATACATTTAAAATTTTAAATTAAAAACAAATTGCCACCGCCAAAATTGAATCTCGATCAACTGCTCGGAAGAGAACTCTGCTGAATTACACCGCCAACTAAGAACTTAAGAACGGCGGCATAAATTCATTTGATATAATGTACTGAAAACATTGAATTTTTTTTTTTTAATTTTAGGATGAACAAACAACCGAAATTATGTCGTTTAAGGAGTGGTGGATACTTTCAGTACCGCCGAAATGGCTATAGTCGTGTTTGGTGACCAGATCTGAATAGCCGGTCCACCTTCCTCTTACTCTTCCCCATCTCCAACCTCCCTACTACATTCAGCTTCACGACATATATACCAAATGGAGATGCCATAGTCTCACTGATCTCTGTAGGATTGGTCAAAAAGCATATTTAAAAAACATAAAAACATAACAAAAGAAATTACTATTTTTCCCGTATTAAATAACACACTAGCAGTTAAAAACCCGCTCCGCGGGTTTTTTTCTGCTAGGCCCTGCGGGCCGCTCTTGATTGGGCTTCGCCCATTTTAAGTGATATTAACAACAGTTACATTTAATAGATAGATATTAGGACATTCACAGAGAGAGGGTGAGTATATATATTGTTAAAACACGGAACAGGAAGGAGTTAATTAATAATAACATGCTAAATTTACGCATAATAAGAATGACAGTTGTTTGAATAAATGAAATTTTACGTATTTGTGATGGATTATTTCAAATGAAACACTATTATTGACTACATGTCTACAACTGATATTAACTGTTATCGTACCTAATATAATTAGCTCATAGGAGACTTGCAGTGCTTAAATATGTGTTACAACCGTCAATGTCTATAAGTTTAATCAATATCGTTTAGTTTGTCACAATTAAAGATAGTTATAACAAAGTTGACTTAAATAATAGATTATTACATATTGATTAATTGTACCCGTGTTTATGAATAAAAGGAGGGTAATCATTTTCGGTAATCATTTGGTAATTCTTTACCTACAACTGTTACTGTATTTAATAAAGTTTAAAGTTAGATTATATATACACCTTCATCAGGAGATTAAAAATCATTATATATATATATATTTTTTTTTTTATATTAACTCCACACAGGAGGCCCTGAAGAAAATAATTTCCCTCAGGGCCTATGTCATATTTGGGGATGCTGTGTGGAGGGTCTTTTTATATAAAGGTAGATTATTACAATATAGCGCCCCTGAGGTGATATCTCACAAAAGCGGCGCTATGCAAATTGTCCAATAAATAAATAAATATAATGTTTACATTTTATTGTGTATACACCGAAGTCAAAAATTAAATATAGATTGCAATTGGGAAAGAAGAAGTGGAAGGAGGGGGGAGGGGTAAGAGTAGGCTGGTTTTATAATAATTAGGAATTTCAATATCGTTAGACGGGAAAGACCAGTTAAGTGGGAAAATATTTAAAAGAGAGTTTATAAAAAAATTCTTGTTAATTATATCTGCTTTTATATTTACATGTTTCCTCATTTCTAAAATTTCAAAATTATTTATAGTGAAGTATTTTAAGACCTGAAAAAAACAAATAGAATATAAGCATAAAACAATATATTCATAAGACAAATAGCATTTAATAACGGTTATTCTAATAAATTGATAGTTGAAATACTAAATAAATAAAAAATTAAACATATTCTCTTCAAACGGTCTTTCTAAAGATAGAAATAAACAATGGCGTAGAATTCTGCTTGTGGATAACGATACTTCTAAAATTATATATAAAAACAATTCTGGTACTATTCAACTGGCGTTTTACACTAATAACAATGAAGAAATATATTCTTAATAATAAAGATAGCAAAATTCAAACAAAAAAATCAGGAGTTTAAAAACTCAATTGGGATGATTGTAATTTCTTTTACAAAGGTAGAACCAATAGAAACTTTGAAGTCAGAACTAAAGAATATCGCAGGGCTCTAAATGGAAATAGTGAATTTGAGTTTCCAAATCATCTTTTGAATAATGATCACACTTTCGATAAAAATTCAGGTCTTAAAATACTTCACTCAGGATATAAAGCATCGCAAATAAATAATTTTGAAATTTTACAAATTATAAAACATGTCAATATAAAATCAGATATAATTAATAAGCAAAAAAATATAAATAATAATGAAAAATGTCATTACAAAGTGATAAGCTTCCAGAAGAAATCTTCTTATTAAATGCTTGTTAATCATAAGTAGTCAAATATTGTGAGCTGCATATTTAAATATTCGCGCCATTCATTTGGTTCGTTTTTAAACCGCCAGAGGCGCGCTCTGTCGGCCATCTATAGCCGTGCGTATCCGCCATATTGAATAAGGAACGCGTGATTTTTTATAAACGTCAAACATAATCACGTAACTGTGGATAATTTTCATTGTAATGTAATTAATCCAATGAATTATGAACTTTCTAAAACATATTTTCTTCGATATTATCCAAAAATTATATGAGAAGAAACGATGCTTTTGAAGAAATCTCGTATTATTATGAGGCGATCCTATTTTAGTATGAAATCGTGTCTTAATTTTCAAGCTGAATTTACCCGAAACAGACAATTTTAATTCGACCAATCAGAGGGCCTAGATCGTCCAGACGCTGGCGTAATAATACTATCAGATTCCAAAGATATTCGTTTTCCTAGCACGATCAATCATTCCATATAACTTAATAAAGACAAATAACAGTTTCATGCCTAATTATCTTTACTGATACATCACATCGCTTAATTATTGATTAGTTGAGCCATAAAGATGTTAACTGCTTGAGACCAAACAGGAGTAGATCCATTGTCTGTGTAATAAAACAATAATAAACCGCTTCCATTGTTATCATTCACGTGCCGCCAATGATTTATATTATTTGTTACAAGGAAAACAATCGACAAGTGCACTCGCATAATAAACTCGCGAGAAAACTTATAACTATATGAATATAATGAATGTTATGAAATACTGTTCGTATATTAAAAATTTGAACAAGTGTTTCGTTTTCCTGTTAAAAATGAGACTGCGGGCCTATAACGGATGAATTGAATGAGTTCACAGCAAAGTGTCAGTCAAATGCGAACGTTTTATGAGGATGGCGAAACACGTGTTCATAAAAATACTGATATTGATATAGACATACTGATATTGTCGCATTACATCATGATATCTATTAGAAAAAATAATTCTGGATGACTAATATATATATATATATTTTTTTTTTATTATTTTAATATAGATCATATGGGTTACATTAATACATACATATTTTGCAAAATATAATATTAAGGTTCATAATTGGTCATGTATACCTTATCAGAAAAGAGGAGCTCTTGTGCCTGATAAGGGAGCCACGATTCTTACTTAGATTCAATGTTATAATATTATGTTATGTGTAAAATATATAATAATATATTTATATATTTTTTTTTTAATATAAGTTTTTTTGGAAAAAAAGTTTGATTTTATTTATTCGTTCTTGTTGGCGCAATTCGGAAGGCAGATTATTGTAGTTTTTTATGGCTTGGTAAATATAATGGTTTTGCATTTGGGTTGTTTTAAAGATTGGCGTAATAAATTGATTTCCATTTCTCATGAGTTTGTAAAATTCTTGATATTCTGTGTTATTTTTTTCTTTACACATTTTTATAATGGAAGTTTGCTTAAATATATCATCAATATTTGGTACTGGAAACAATTTAAAAAGCAATTTTGTTGGGAAAGTAGAGTTTTTTTTTTAAGTATTACCGTTATAATAATTTTTTGCGAGACTTTTACTGAGTTTAGATTGTTTTTATAAGATCCTCCCCAACCTATGATTCCGTAAATAAGCAGGGAGTGGACAAGAGCATAATATACATTTTTTTGTATTTTCACATTTAAAATATTTCTTAACCTAACAAATATATATATACATTTCCTTATTCTCTTTACTAACTCCGTAATATGGCTTTTCCATTTCAGATTTTCATCGATGATCACACCAAGATATTTAATTTCAGAAGAAGAGTTGATTACAGTACAAATAGGATTAAGTAGTTTACAGTTGACATTGTCACAATTTTCATCATGGATTATGATATTTACTTTGTGTTTAGGTATTTTTTGTAGTGAAAATAATACATATGTTGTTTTTTTAGCATTAAGTGTGAGTAGGTTATTATCAAACCATGATTTTAAGATATTAATACATTCATTTGCAAGTTTGTTAACTAGTTCCCATGTTTGACCTTTTATTAATAAAACAGTATCATCAGCATAAGAGATTAATTCACCTTTGATTTTCTGTTGGAAAATGTCATTTACATACATTAGAAATAGTAATGGTCCGAGGACCGTGCCTTGAGGAATGCCAAATGTACTTGTTAGTGGTGTACTAAAAGTTTGGTTTAATTTTACAATTTGAGGTCTCTCTGTTAAGTAGCTTTCTATCCATTTAAGGGCTAAGTGGTCAATGCCATTTTCTTTTAATTTTAATATAAGTCTTTCATGGGAAATGCTGTCAAAAGCTTTCTTTAAGTCAATAAAAATTTCTATACATTTATTTGATTTGTCCAGGGTACTCTGAATACTAGATGAAATTTTTGCAATGGCATCTTGGGTACTTTTTCCCTCTGTGAAACCGAATTGATTTTCATTTCTAATCGAGTTTTTTTTTAAGAATGCAGTTAGTCTTTTTTTAGCAATTTTTTCAAAAAATTTCGATATATTAGATAAGAGTGAAATGGGTCTATAATTAGAAATGTCCTCCGGGCTACCGGACTTAAATATTGGAGAGATTATGGTTTTCTTATACGTGCTCGGGAAAACTCCTGTCTTAAAGCTATTGTTTATAATATGAGAGATTGGTGTAGAAACATAATTTTTAATGATTTTTAGTGTTTTTACGGCGAGACCGTCAAATCCCGGAGCAGAACCACCTCGCGTTTTGATATAATTTGTACAATTTCAGACGGATTGGTTGGTTCGAAGAGTTCAAGTTTAGTTTCTATATTCGGAATATTTTCAATATACATATTATTTATTTTTTTCACGGTAATTTTTTCTGCTAGACTCTTTCCGATATTTGCAAAGAAATCATTTGCTCCTTTTTTAGGTTCTTCAATACAGTTAATTATGTTATTGTTTTGTATAACACTCTTAATAGTATTACTTTTGGTTTTTTGTTTATTTTCCATGATTTCATTGATTATATTCCAAACTTTCTTACTGTCATTTTCAGAATCATCAAGTTTATTTTTATAATAATTTTCTTTCGTGTTTTTTATGAGCGTGGTTAATTTATTTTTGTATTCTCTAAAATGAACATTTAATTTAATGTCTAATGGTTTTTTTTTGTTTCTTTATAAAGCCATTCTTTGTGTCTTATGGACACAACAAGCCCATGTGTTATCCACGGTTTGATTTTACGAAATTTTGCTGTATTTCCTTTTGGAATAATTTTTTTTGAATCATTTATAAAGTTCGTTAATCTATTTTCAAATATTTTACAGCACTCGTTGACGTTATCACTTCGGAGAATATCTAACCATAATTCAGATGACAATTTATTTTTCAAAGATTCGATATTAACAACAGATATTTCTTTCTTATTATTAGCAGTTTGTCCGCAATGTTGGTTTATCGCCTGAGGTATTATTGAATTGTAATGTAGCAAAGTCATGTAATGGTCGGTAATTGAGGTTTTTATAATTCCCGAGTTTAAATTATTTATATCCTTGATATTTGTGAAAATGTGATCAATGCATGATGGACGTTGCCCATTGACGTTTCTGGTGTAAGAGTTTATACACGACACATAATTCAATTCCGCCATCATATTTAAGTAATTATCTTTATCGTTCGATGTATAATCGTGCGATATATTTAAATTAATGTCACCTAAAACTATTGTATTCGCGTTTCTGTAGTTTAATAACACATGTCTTAATTCTTCTATAAACAAACAGACAGTAGACGAGTGCGTTCTGTATAGAGAGATAATATCAATTTTTTTGTTATAACACTTCATTTGTACATGTAAGCAGTTTGTTCCATTCACATTAATTTCTTCCTCGCACAATATGTCACAATTATTTTGTACGAACATAACGATTCCACTATTTATCAGGAAGTTGTCATGCTGTCACTTTTTTAACATGATCATTTTTCTACGTGCGTTAATTTGTTTGCAGAAAATTCTTCATCAGACATGTAGTACAAACATTAAGGACGGGTTGTTTCGGAGAATTTGAACAATTCTTCAAATTTCAAAGTTAATTTTCAGGTTCTGTGAAAGATTTTTTCAAGTTCTGTTTTTATTTCAGTTCTGTCAAGCAACTACCCTATGCTGATATAATAACAGAACTTGAATAGGACTTTTACAGAACTCAGAAATCAACATTGAAATTTGATGAATTGTTCAAATCCTCCGAAACAACCCGTCCTTAGTATTTCAAATTGAATAAAAATTTGATGAAATTCAAATCTACGCGGCAATCAACGCCATTTTGATTTTTTTACATTTAAACGCTTCCACATACACAATAATGATTTTCGGCTCGTTTCAGCATTTGATCCAATTGTGTCAGCACTCCAAGCATAACGGTCATGTAAGTTTGGAAAGTAATCAAAAGGTTGATAAAAACGCCATTACAGTTCAACGAGAACTTCAAAAGATCTCCAGTAATACGGTAATATTTCAGTTTGACTAGGGTTTTAAAAATGGCGTTTAAAACTGGCGTTTTAAGGAGATGGGGAAAAGGAATGTTGGGGAGTACCTGGCTATTCACATCTGGTCACCAAACACGGTTAAAGCCATTTCAAACAACGTTTCAATTCTGAATTGTGGCATTACACCAGGGCGATACTGAGAGTATCTTCCACTCTGGAACGTGCCGCAATTATACTACATATTATTTTAAATGAATAAAATTTGAAATAACACAAATTAATCAAATACGGAAAGGCAAAGAAGAGCGATATCCGTTAGAGCAGGTATGCTGTCAAGGCGTTTTCACTTTTGCAGTACAAACATGAAAAAGATACTTTTCAACGCATTTTGCACTTCGCTGTATACGTCATGAACTGTAGGTGGATTACACTGCATCCCAATGGAATAAACTAAAAGTCGCTTAAAATAATACTTATCGCTAACTATTCCGCCTACCGAGATACTGCAGCGCCATCACATGGGAAGCTTATGGCGCAGACTACGCCAATCAAGTAACAAAATCATCACTGCCATGGTTGCCTGGATGGAGTCCACTCTCATGGCCCTCTGGAGACGGGAGATGTGCAAATATCCTCCATAAACGGCTGCTCACACTCATTTTTGTGTTTATATTTTATGTTTTTTCACTTAAATTCCGCTTTTTGTGCCTATCGGAATCACCTATATATTATTATTATTGTTCTAACTCTAATTATCTATATTATTTCAAATATGGAATGTATTGCATTGCACTACCCCTGCATACATTCTGGAAAAAATTCTTATTATTATTATTATTAAATAAACTTTATTGCTTACGCCGGGATTTGAACCCATGACCTTCGGCTAGTCTAGAGCTTTAGAGCGGAGGCCGTCAAAAGCATAAAATAGATACTATTACTAGATACATAACTATGTTATGCAGAAAAGCAGTATTGATAAATGAACATCACCACGTAGTAGAATGATAAAATTGTTGTTTTTAATTAAATTCATTAAGAGGTTCTTTTAATAAAAAATTAAAAAATACTTGAAATCGTCCTGTAATAGAATATGCATAGAAATATAACTAGCAGGGGTCCTAGGTCCTCTCTTTTAATGGGTATTTAAATCAATTTTACCGCATCAAAGGACATTATTTTAATCCAATCAACATTTAAATATTTCTAACAAAGAAAAACGATTTTCCTTTTTAGATGGCTTTATAAAAGACAAATTTAATCCGTTTACAAGAACAAAGCCATTCAATATTTGATCAGAACCTTTTGGTACATGTAGTTAAAAGCTACTCTTAAAAGCTTTTACAAAAAGGTTGTCCTACTCATTCAATGATGAAAGACTCAATCAACTCTCAGATTATTTTTTTTTAATATTTGCACATTACATTTTGTGTCAATTGATTCATGTTGAGATGGAAATAAACTTTACTTAAGATATGAAAATAGGTGCGTCAAGGATCCAACACGCTGATAATACCTAACACTTAATACATAACCCTTGAGTTTTTTACTAGCGCCATGTGCCGTTTGGCTCAGGGCCGACCCTTTTAATTTTGCTTTTACATTAACTCCACACAGGTGGCATTGGGGAAAATAATTTCACCTCAGGCCTATGTCATCTTTGGGGATTCTACGTGGAGGGTTTTTGAGGAGAGGAAGCGGTAAACACGGGTATTAAAGAGACCCTTGTTGTATGAGGGAGGAAACACAGAGATTCTGCTTCCAATTCCGCTTAAGTGCGTTTATTTGGCATTTTTTAAGAATTCGGTCTTTATCTCAAATCATTAACAACAAAAAATATCTTTTTTATCACATAAATGTTCTACTTGGAGGGTTTTTGAGGAGAGGAAGCGGTAAACACGGGTATTAAAGAGACCCTTGTTGTATGAGGGAGGAAACACAGAGATTCTGCTTCCAATTCCGCTTAAGTGCGTTTATTTGGCATTTTTTAAGAATTCGGTACTTATCTCAAATCATTAACAACAAAAAAATATCTTTTTTATCACATAAATGTTTTCGTTTGAAAATAAAACTTTAAATAAATATTTCGTAAATTTCAACTGCCGACCTCTGATGAACGTATTACTAAAATCTCAGATGTTTTTAGAGGAATAACCTCGGGAAGTTACTAATGCATCGTCTAGAAAATTAACTCTGGTGCTTACCGCTAATTCTTTATCGAAAAACCTATTATAAAATTTTCAAGCGGTTTTAAATTAAATATTTTAATGGTAAGGAACTGTTTTTACTAATCTAAAATATAAATAACTAACATTCGTATATATATATATATATATATATTTATATTTATATTATGAAATGAATTAAAATGTGAACCTCGGACAAACCCCCGTTATTAGAGTTTCGAGTCGCCTAAACATAATATACAGGGTTTTCCAATAAGAGGTGTTATTTTGATATGCAATCGTAAAATATCAATGGTTTCATTGCTTGTGTGGCACGTAGCGCCGTTTGTTGAAAGTAAACGTTGTATTGATTAATACCATCTAATTCCGGCCATGAAAAATCATTAATCATCTCTCGATAGCGTAATGCATTCACCGTAACTGTTGCTCCAGCCTTATTTTCGAAAAAGTATGGTCCAATTACTCCGCCGGACCATAAACCGCACCAAAAAGTCACACGTTGATGATAAAGAGGCTTTTCAACAATTACTCCTGGGTTTTCCGAGCCCCAGATGCGACAATTTTGCTTGTTGACGAAGTCACCGAGGTGGAAATGGGCCTCATCATTCAAGATGATTTGCATTTGATACACTCAAGTGAATTTTAATATTTTTAATGCGTTGTTGAAGCGTGTATCGTTCCATTTTTTATTAATGGCGTAGTTTTTACTTGTCAAATGCAAAAAATGACAGCTTCAAAAGTAACATCTACCGAAATAGCGGGCTATTCAAAATAACACCTCTTATTGGAAAACCCTGTATTATTGCGGTAGATAGATAGATAGATTAGATAGTTTAGCACTCAAACATAATTATTACGAATACTTATTACGTAGCTGCACACAAAACAATTATAAGCAGAGCATTTGGTACTCGGATATATCATTTGGAAAATATCTCTGGCACGATATTGTGCCTTGATAATTTTAAATGACGCTATAATAATATATTACGACTTATCTTGTCATGACGTTGATAATTAATTAGAGTGATTGGACTTCCTGCAACAAAACATAATGCCTTTTATCAATAGTAGGTGATTCGTACTTAAAGATAATGATCGGTTGTTTCACAGAATTTTAACGACTTAAGCTATTTCAAAGTTAATTTTCAAATTCTGTGAAAATTCTATTCAAGTTCTATTAATATTTAAGTTATGTGAAGCAATTGGCCTATAATGATATAAGAACAGAACTTGAATAGAATTGTAATAGAAAAAGAAAATTAATTTTGAAATTAATAATAATAACCCAGTGAGGCCAACATTACTGAATTAGAATATGAAATATTGTAAAATAATGTATCAACAATAAAAAAATAAAAAAATTTGATGAATTGTTCAAATCTGTGAAACAACTGAGCTTCGATGTTTCTTATTCAATAAGGTAATAGAGGAGTTTTATACCAAAAGCTCTATGGTAATGCATCGAGATATCAACGTCTAATAAAACAACTATGAATATATACATAGATATAAAATTTCCATCTACCCCGCAGCAATAATTATTGGAAAATTCCGTTCTCCAGTCTAATTCGAACTAAAGATTAGTGGTACCTATTTGATTTCTTTCATCATTTCCGTATTTTTATAGTTTTCATGTCATCATCGTCTGGATGCAACTGTATTTTTCAAAATTGATACTATGAATGTACCTAGACAATATGCAGACCACATATTGTTATATAAAATTACTGACTGTCAGTTTATTTAACAATTTGATTTGAAAGTAATGAAAACAATGTTAAACTAATAAACCAGAGACTGTGTCACACATATAATAAAATTCTCTGTAATGTAACTATCTTCAATTGTAATAAAAATGAACATAAATACTAATTCTGGGTCGAACGTGAATGACCCGCTCATTGAAACCCGCTCACGAGCCTCCAAAGAGCGAGCGGGTTATTTTTTCGCCAGCACCCGGGTCTCGCGACCCACTCTCACGAGCTACTCCACCCGTTCGGCACCCGTTCTCATTATATGACAATGTCAACCGTGTACAAATGTTGGGCGCGCGTTTTCCGTGTTTCCCAACTAAGCACCGTTGCCGAAGGGAGCAATTCCTAGGAGCATCTTCCATTAAATTACCGGTAGAACACATTCCTACCTGACGTCTGTGCTCTAAAGATTGCAATACCTATTTTATTTGCAGTAATTTCTCATTTTATTAGGACGGGTTGTTTCGGAGGATTTGAACAATTCGTCAAATTTCAATGTTGATTTCCGGGTTCTGTGAAAGTTCTATTCAAGTTATGTTATTATATCAGCTCAGGGTAGTTACTTGACAGAACTGAAATAAAAACAGAAATTGAAAAAATCTTTCACAGAACCTGAAAATCAATTTTGAAATTTGAAGAATTGTTCAAATTCTCCGAAACAACCCGTCCTATATTTCATGAAGAGTTAACGCAGGGCTTGTGGGTTTTATTTCACCACAAATGAAATATTTCAATGAGATTTAATAGCTTCATCACCATTTTTTGTGAATATACAATATCTCAGGTATTAAATTCAAATTTTTTTTTACAGAAAACCAGTAAACACAATTTATATTTAATTTTAAATTTCAATAACATACACTTTGACGTTTGTAAGTCAACGAAACAGGCTGCCATTGTGTAAAACATTTGTTTCTTTATCTCGTACCGCCTGTGTTTGATCATAAGTGGCCACTTCACATAGAGAAATGATTACTCAAAGGAATACTACTGTTGATTATCGTAATGTAGTAATTTGACTGACAGCTGTCGGCTGACGGCTTTGTGGGGTAATTGTACGCAGCCTGTATCATTTGAAGCGACAATCATCATTATAATATCCTTTGTGTTTCTATTGTACACTGACTTTCCTTGCAATTTGTAGAAACCACCTGCTGTCGCTTACTTCAAATAATGATGAACTTGTCGAAGTCCGCTGCACGCTTAATACACAAAAAAATTATAAATAGCTGTTTATTTCAACTTCATTACAACAAGAAATAACTGTTTATGTCTTGGGATATGGTAAAAGATGCAATGATAAACTTGTCGAATTTCGCTGCACACCTTAATACGTAAAAAAATATACTTAGCAGTTGATTTTAACTACATAACTACAAGAAATAACAAATTATGTCGTGGGAGATAGTAAAAGATGTATTAAAGTTCCATTTTTTCTCAATTAAAGTTAAATTTAAAGTTTGTGAAATACTTATAATTATTAAAAAAATTACATAAGCCCTGACTAATATAGTTGTCTCCATTAAATATTTAGGTTCAAATCAAGTGTTATTTTTTTAGAGCCTTTGCATGCAGCGGAATTCGAGAAGCTTTCCTCATAAATTGATAGCTGACTTGATTACGCCTGCATTCATAGTATTTTATCCCGGTAATAAAGCTATTTCTGTGCGGATTATAAATTTGTTCTCATAGATTTATCAATGTCTCTAACAGCTGCAAAGCGAATTAAACGCTTTGTATTTAACTCTCATCAATCTTCACCAATATTTTATCTTACGGGACCCAAAATATGCTTTTATACAAAAATAGCAAGTGGGATAATTTTTAAATTTAAATACCCCACTAAAGTCCCGGTGGTGATACTGTGAAGAAGTTAAGAAGATCTGAAAGAGGAAGGTTGGAAAGTACCTATCTACTAATATGTTGTCACCAAACAGGGCTAAAGCCATTTAAAATTAGGAATCCTTTCACCAGGGCGATACTGAGTGTATCTTCCACTCTCGAACGTGCCACAAATATACTTTATATTATTTAAAATTAATTAATTGTGTAAAAAATTAATTCAATAAAATGTACTTACACACCGTGCTAATAGACAGTAATTCAAAACATAACAAATCTAACCAAAAGCGGTAATGAAATTAGATTCGACCTCTACCTATTTATTGAATGGTCCACTGTCAAGGCGTTATTCTCACACTTGGCCCGCTTGCCAAATTCTGGGGCACTCTTTTATGGAAGAGACGTTTGTTTAGCTGTTAGCTTTGCAATAATATACATTATAATATATGGTATTTATGTACTTACTGATACGTTTCCAATGTACTTGCTTTTATAAATAAATAGAGTGCACGAGGAAATGCGTAATACGCTTCTAGTACACACCATTCAGACTATTTCTATAATATAATCCGGTAGTTTCACTGCCAAATGTCAAAGAATGTCAAACTTTGATGTTTTGCATCTTATAAATACTGATATATCAGTATGAATCGAGATTTTGAATAATAGTGTGTAAAGCTCTGAATCACTGCATGGAGAGCGCATGAAAGCACAATACCTCTACACGAAGATGTCGTCTCCCACCCGGCATGCCGCTTGAAGTCCCGAAAGCCCTTCTGGGCGGAAGGAGAGAGGCTCCTCCGACTACCTCTCACCCCAGAAGATAGGTGGAAACTTGAGTGGCAAACGGCCAACGTGGGAAATGCCCATCTCATACAGGACCCCACCGAGAGACAGCCTGGGTTCTCACTGCCTCGCAAAACCTGGTCCGCCATCAATAGGTTAAGGTGCTCCTATAGCCGCTGTGCCCACACGATGCACAGATGGGGCCTTAAAGAGTCGGCGATGTGTGAATGTGGTGCGGTGCAGACTACCGAACATGTGGTCAACGAATGCCCGCTCCATTCATTCCCCGGCGGGATTGATGAGGTTCACATGGCGACGCCTGAGGCCCTAAAATGGCTCGCAGATCTAGATGTCCCCCTCTGACCCCCCACCATACGAAAGAAGAAGAAGAAGACTGCATGGAGAAAAATGTATTGCAATTTTTTTTTGATTTCTCTTCAAATTATTGGTGATTCTGGTTAAAAACGGTTTTTTATAAAAAAAATGTATTAGTTGCAATTGCAAAGTTTGTGCATGATGTAGGTATAAAGTATAACATAAGTATAAATTCAAAAAAAAATCACAGTCCTCATTAGGGTTTCCTGTTCTGAGGCGGCCAGTAGTTTTTAAACATTTGTATTTAATTTCAAGTTGTCTTTACATCGTCTTCATAATGTTTGTAAGTTGAATATCACTTTGTTCTCTCATCAATGTCTTTACTTTTATTTTAAATATATTAATATCCTTTTTTGTTTGATTTTGTAGAGCATTGTATAATTTCGTAGCAGAGAATTTAATATTTCTCGGTCCAAAAGATGTGTTCAAACTGCACACATATATTGCAGGCCTTACGCTAGAGATATCAGGAAGTACTACAAATTTCAGGATACAAATCTCCTAATAAACTTTTAGTAAATTACGAATATATTATCATGATGTCGAAACACGTACTTAACATGAACCTTTCTGATAATTCCACGATAAATAACTCTAATAGTTACTAACCTATTGGATGATTTATATAGTACTGTTTTTTGTGAAAAATCTCTCAAAACAATTCTCAATCAATACTCTAAGAAGACTTCCTGATAAGTTATAAACACCAACCATTTATTCATTTTATATTTTATGAAATTAACACTAGAACGACCGGGTAGGTACTGCTCCATACATACAAAGACCGAAACTGCAATATTGACAGCTTATCACATGTGAGTGTAATTTTTGGTATAATATATATTTTTTAAAACAATAATTAAAAAAATAGTATTTATTATTACTTTATTTAATAAGGTGCACATTTGGTACATATTTTGTAGAATATAATCTACAAAAATACAATCAAAACGAATATTCAGCGACTTGAAATAAGTACGCAGAGATCAACATGAGATAGAATACTAGCAACTAACTCCAAAAGACGGTGACCAATCGACGTACAGATCGAGTTTGAATGATGTGCGATTCCGAAAGAATTTGAATTAGTTATGTTTTAAACTTGAAGGAAAAGGGTTGTAAACAAACTCAGCTTCGTGACTCTAACCGTCACATTGACGGCGGCGATCTCTGTAGGTAAAAATGATTATATTTCAAAAATTAAACTAAATACGTACTTATTTTTTTTTCACCATAGTCGTTAAATTAAGAATCGTGAAAAATAAAAAAATCAAATGAATACAATAAACTTTAAGCAAAATATCGTCATATTACATCGGGCAGCCATCAAATGACGGTATTTAAAGTGTTAAATTATTATTATTCTTTTCAATATTAAGCTGATAAGAATAGATTCACCTTATCAAACAGGCAGAAAAAAACATAGTTTTATATCCGGAGTCCGGAATATTCCCGAGAATAATGAAGCTGGGAATCCGGGCGTGTTTATTCGGCCATTCTATGCTCTCTTTGTATGCTGTGAATGCAAGTCACGCCATCTCTTGGCATTATTGGCTACTGGAAATAATTTGGTTGTTCATTATCAGTTAACTTATTCACATTCATTAAATTAAATATGTAAGGAATCGGCATCTTATTATATTAGGTAGAACGTCACTCTAACATTACAGTTCTTTACGAACAATTTCACAAGAAATATGATTAATGTAGGGCTGTTTTCGTGATATCTAATTAGTCACTTCAAAGGAAAAGTAGGTAAATTTTACAAGCGCATATTAGTACGACGTTTCCGAATTAAATGCATTTATTATGATTTTGACGGATACCTTATTAGGAAATTGTAAGAATAAATTATCATTTCTTCATATGAAGCGGTTACTTTGTGATGTGACATTATAATTTAAAATTAAACAATAACTTTGTAAACATCACATATAGGTAAATACTTAATGCCGACCGGGTTTCGCTACAACACGTAGCCTCATCAGGGCAGTATAATACTGTATTATACTGCCCTGATGAGGCTACGTGTTGTAGTGAAACCCGGTCGGCATTAAGTATTTACCTATAAGTGATGTTTACAAATTTATTGTTTAATTTTAAAATAAATTATCAGTCAAAATTTTTTCGTATATGATATATTTTTCTTTGAATCATCATGATATCAAGGCAAATGGATAAAATATTTAAATTTATGTTTTATTAATAAGGCCGGTTAATTTATCGTGAGGCAAATATCCATTTCTTTCCGTGTGGGTCTGAGTAGCATTTCAGCATTACACAACAATTAATAAAACATGAATCTGACAAGATATGAAGAGTGGTCCATCGGATACGACGAATTAAAAATAATAATTCACTGTCTAAAACCCTATAGGCCACACTTTAAATAATGTAATATCATCTCCAATAGTCTCATATGAATCACTCCATTGATCCAGGAATATATATTTCAGTATTATTTAAGTATTAGCGAATAATCAAACAAATTAGTTTTTCAACAAGTTACACATTGACAAGTGGACAGGAAACAAATTATACGTGTTTATCTAGTAATTCACTAAGTAACTTGGGAACAAAAATGATATAAGTATTTACATAGTAAAGTTTTTTTTATGAACATAAATAATATTGTATCAGACCGAAGTGAGATACACAAGACTGTAAATGGGCCGGTGATCCCAATCCATGGAGGCGGAAGGCGTCGTCCTTCAGTGGCGTGGAGGGGTAGAGCGGGGCGTCTCTGTAGCCGTCGTAGAGCTCGTCCAAACGCTGATTCTCGTCCTTGTTGTAGAGTCCGGGTCGGGTCCGTAGAGGCAGAGAGGTCCGTAGTCCGGGGTGAGGCGAGGGGGCAGAATAAAAGAAGGCGAGTAGAAGCAGAAGTCGGAGCGAGGTAGAAGGCAGAACAGAGAGAGTTGTAGAGCTGGTGGTAGTTGCTGGCTATCTGCCTTTCTCTGGTATCTATTGTGCATTTACGAGGTTGGGGGAATATTTTCTCCATGTCTCGTGAACTGAGGGTGTAAAGTACCTGGGGGATGGTTTTTTTCTACCCGATGAGTGGGCTGCCTATAGCAACTTATAGGACTGAAATACTATTTTTTATGTTTTTTTTAATTTTTTTTTGTGTGTAGGTATTTTATTTAATTATATTTTTGTAAAAGATTTTATTTACTATGAGCCTTTCTGAGGGACTGTTTCCCGTTTTATAGGCCACCGGCGGTCGCGCGACGCTCACACGGGCCCACTTTCTCTTTGATTCCTGGAATCGAGAGCCGTGTTGTGACGCGATCGCGGCGCCCCGTTTACCGCCGGTCCGTTTACCGCCGCTCGGCCGGTAATTTCGGGCCCGTGGTCGAACGCGACCACGGCTTTTTTTGTTCAGGCTCGATCCTCAGAATCGCGCCTGTGGAACGTTAGGACGGCGGATCATTTCTCACGTCATGACGGCGCACGGCCCCTTGCTTCGGGCCGTGGCCGAACGTTTCCTCTCGTATAGGCACGATTCTCATAATCGTGCCCGAATTAAAATGGTATTATGATTTTATCCCCAGCTCTCACACTATACTTCTCTGTCCGTATCCCTCTAGCCAAGCTCTGACCTTTTATTTATTGTATTTACATAGTTTACATTTTCATAAGTTTAACATTTTACATGATCAGTATATTTAATTTTAATAAGATAGATGTAGATTTTAAATCTATCCTATACGCGGCCGAGCCCGGAGCAGTACGTCCGTTGCAAATATTAATTAAATAATGAGTCATATAACAAAAACATTTTGAAATGTTACGAAAAATACAGATCGTTTTCTTTTCAATCTTAACATATTACTAAGAAATACTGAGTCTCAAATAATATTTAGTATTTACTTACAGCTTACCAATTTAAAGTACAAAGCAAAACTTTAAGCTTCTTATTTTAAATCCATCCTACACATACTTATTCCAAATACAAGGTTAGAGACTAATGACGACGAACAAATATTGTATGATATTCTTTTTAGTATCGAGATATTTTTTTCAAGTTTTTTTTTTTTAAATTTGTTAAAAAAACAGATTTTCTTCTTAACACACTTGACTACGTTTAAATTTTATTGATAAAAATCGATGTATTATATAAAAATTGTTCATGCGTTTATTAGTTCCTCCT
The DNA here is from genome assembly GCA_026573805.1 of Hesperophylax magnus. Classification (NCBI taxonomy): domain Eukaryota; kingdom Metazoa; phylum Arthropoda; class Insecta; order Trichoptera; family Limnephilidae; genus Hesperophylax; species Hesperophylax magnus. The sequence goes on from JAIUSX010000039.1 coordinate 17,691,648, forward strand.
TTGGCCACCTGAAAATTAGGCTTTATTATGTTTTCGATTAAAGATACGCACTACCTTATTCAAACAAGTTTTCAATTCGTTTTTCTTTCTTTGGAAGAGCTGAAGGTTAGCGCGATAGCTTAATGTAAGTACATTTGAACGAATAGCTCGAAAAATTCCGTCGTTCAAATCCCAGTCCCGGCGATATCCTTTCTATGTGGTTTTTTATTACGTTATGGCGAATATTAACAATGTAGCAAAAATTACTTAATGAAATTGGTACATAATGAAAAGAAATATATTTTATACGTTTATAGAATAATTAGTATACAGTAAATAATAATCCTTTACTTAGCTTATTTTGAAATTGGTTTTGGTTAATTTTTTACTATCTGGGTACATATATTTAATGTCTTTTCCGTTTTAGGATTTGAATACATTATTTATAGATATAGTCTTCACATGTCCTTCCAACTCGAAACATGGGCATATAACAGTATTGCAGCTTATCCTCGACGTACATCCAATATCCATGTATACATTATATGGACAAATATATTACTAACAATTTTTCTGTATCAAATGTACAAAAATAAATAAATAACTGATTTATGAATTTGCCAATAAGTCCAGAATATCTGCGAGTGAACTGCCTACGTGATATTCATAACACGTAGTCAAACTCAACTGGTCCGCTATTAAGAATAAAATTGAATCAATGCTGAATGACAATCGTCCGCACATTCGCACATCGCCGCAATTACTAAAATAGAAGCGATGCATCGCTTAGCGCATAACACATCACTGTAACACGTTGGCTGAGTGAGATTCTCAATCGGAATTACTGTCCCGGTGGAATGCTCCAATACTCAACGATCTAAACCAGTGGTCGGCAAAGTGCGGCTCCGGAGCCGCATGTGGCTCTTTGACTTCTTGGGTGCGGCACAAATTCTAAGGTCGCATTGCTGTTTTTAAACTCCTGAAATAATTCCTCTATTGACAAACACCATTTCAAAACAACAATTTTAAATATGAGGGAAACATTTCTCAGCAGGTTTCAGGAGTTTAAAAACAGCAGAGCGACCTTAGCATTCGTCAAAAATCATCTTTTTGACATTAGTAACTTTGAAATACTATTGCAGGATTTGAAAAACAAGGAAATATGGAGCTCTAAATTTCAACGTCTTTGATTTGATTTGAAAATATTGGAGAAGAACAAATGTGATCTTAGTTCACAACAGAAGTGGTCTGTTTTGAAAGACCTGGAGAAGGAAAACATGATCATTTTCAACGTCTGGAATAGTATTCCTGACTCTTACGATCAGCTGAAAAAACTCGCGTTTGCTGTTCTTTCCCTTTTTGGTTCTACATATTCATGCGAATTATCTTTTTCAAGCACGAACTTTATCAAGAGTAAACTGAGAAGTCGTCTTATTGATGAGTACCTGGAATCATGCTTAAAATTAAAAACTGCAACATACAAACCTGACTTACTGAAACTTTCCAAGAAGATGCAAGGACATTGTTCGCATTAAGTATTTGTCGGTCATTGTCATGATTTAAATTTATGAATACCTTACTTTCATATTATAGTCTATCAACGAATAAATCTTTATTAAGTGTGAAATCAAGTTTTATTCAGTGTATCTGTAATTAAATGAAAGTCTAAAATTATAATAAAGGTTTACTAAATTAAAAAAAAACAGATTTTTCTCTCAGATTTTTTTTGAATCGTTGTAATCTACATATTTGGCTCTTTGGCCAATAAGTTTGCCGACCACTGGTCTAAACCTACCTGCCTGTGGAGATGGAGTGAGCAATCCATTCAAACTGCTAATAATTGATTTATTGAGGATAGGACTTGGTGTCGACTATAGTACGTTGTGATTGGTTATACACTTAACATAAGATAATTCCTAGCTATTGGACTGAGTAGCTAGTACCAAACAACACTTCCCCGAATCGTTGGATCAAATGGGTCCCTTTTTCGGTTCTCACAACATGGAAACTTTTTCTAAACGAATGTATTATTAAACTAGAGCCTTTATCGTCAAAAATGTTTCACCCGCGGCGTTTTTTCCACGCACGGAAAAAACTTACTTATATGAAATACCTACTGTTAATTTATTCAAATCCGGTCAAATCTATTAGGAAAAGAACATGTGTTCTCGATATATTCTGAATGACTAATATTTTATCAGAAATTTGGCACGATGTCACTTTCTTAACAGGATCATTTGTCTCTGTGTGTGTTTGTGAATGTAATAGCTAATATACCTTTCCCTTTACCCACAACACATGCAGTATGGTTTAACTAGAAGTTTCGTGAACAATAGCCCTCAAGTCCAAATAAGTATGTATTTATTGTTATCAAGTTCAATTTGTAGAACTACATTTTATTATTTTTTTCTTTTATTTATTCATTTAAGTTAAATGCATAAATAAACTGTTTTTTTTTAATTATAAATTGAATAATAACATTATTGAATATATATAAAAATATATAGAAAAAAAAAAAAATCCCTTCTTAATAAATCAAAACAATTTTTTTCTCTAAAACATGATATTTGTAAGTAAGTGCTTAAATACCTGCCCACTGAATTATAAACATTTTATGTTTAACTTTTTTTAATTTTCACTAATCAATTACACAGTTTGTCCAAAGAAACGTCTCTATATCTATTTTTGATGACCTACCGACGTCATCGTGATGCCACAATGTTTTATTGAGTGCGTCTTGTAATATAAAATTTATTACATATCAAAAGTCTGTGTTCATTTTATCATTGATGTACAAAATACAACTTTTTCAATTTATACTTACGTCCTATCATTTTAATTTGGTGTCTTTTCCGAGGAGGAATTCATCCTTCGGACTGATGACATTACAAAAGCGGGTAATCTAAAGTATTATACTCATGTTACAAAAAAGTCACCTTTCAACCAGGATATCTGAATTCTTCTTGTTCTTCTATCACTTAGAAGCATGAGTTTATACTGCAGCAGTTTGTGACAAAAAAGTGGTCTTTTGAAAAAACTGTTTTGGGCAAAAAACGACGCCTTGCTGGAATCGCTGAACAGCCCACAATGATGCTCATTTTGATTAATTTACAATGTTGGAACCCATTTTAATAACACATAATAAACAAATATGTATGAAAAGATATACGATTAGGACTAAATGGTACATTTAATTAAATAGGTCTTCGATTTCTGCACTCACAAAGCAAAGGGTTTTTAGTGTACTACTCTGCCTTTATTAGTCAGTTTTGCCTCAATATACGATACACGTTATAAAAAAATGTGTTTTCTTTCATTTATTTTATTATTTTTTGATATCGCGAAATATGCTAAACGCAAACGAACTTTATGATTTTCAAAGAATAAACGGGTTATAAAAAAATGCTACCATTAGCATTATTTCTAGATAAAGAATTTATATATTGAAAAATGTCTGAAAAATCATTGTGTTGTACAAATTTTTAAGAAATTAATCTTATAAATATTCCAAAAACCAAAAAAAACAGACCTCAGTGTTTTTGACTTTAGTTTATTGTATATATTACTAGCTGAGGTGTACCCGGCGGTGCTGGGGATTAGGAGATAGACATATGCCATTGTGAACTTTTCAGTACACCTTTTTAACATATACAATTCCGTAGTACTTTGACGACTCGATTACAAAACATCGACTTTTCTCTGCTTTCAACAAATATAATATGCATTTTTTATATACATAAACCTTTCAGAATAAATTTTCTTAATGATAGTGAAAACTCTTTAAAAATCCGTTGCTTAGTTTAGAAGAACTAAGCGCACAAACAGACAGACGCGGATAGTGACTTTATTTTATAATATTTTGTGATGGAGCATTAATAAAGCTGCGTTCGTTCATATTCCAGTCAGTAAATATGCATTTCGTGCACAATTTGATTCAGCGCCGATAACTGCAACAGTCATATCCCCATTGTATCGCTGAAATGCATTCATGATGCGATTGAAAGGGGCATTCAATACGATTAATGGCGTTAGTCGCATTGAAATCCGCTAGTCAATAAAACGGTTTGACGCGTTACGTCACGGATTTAAAATTATTACACAATGGAGATTTAAAATATTAACGATCAATATGAAAAAAAAAGCGTTTTAGTTATACAAAGAAATAACCTGTTAAAAAACATTTCATTAATACACTAATTTGGATCTATATCGCCACAAGCAGTACTGAACGTAAAATCAAAACCATCGATTTAAAAAAAAAACAACTACAGGGTTTTCCAATAAGAGGTGTTATTTTGAATAGCTCGCTATTTCGGTAGATGTTACTTTTGAAGCTGTAATTTTTTAACATTTGACAAGTAGAAACTACGCCATTTATAAAAATGGAACGATAAACGCTTTAACAACTCATTGAAATTATTAAAATTCACTTGAGTGAATCAAATGCAAATCACCTTGAGTGATGAGGCCCATTTCCACCTCAAGGGCTTCTTCAACAAGCAAAATTGTCGCATCTGGGGCTCGAAAAACCCAAGAGTTATTATTGAAAAGCCTCTGTATCCTCAACGTGTGACTGTTTGGTGCGGTTTATGGTCCGGCGGGAGTCATCGGACCTTACTTTTTCGAAAATGATGCTGGAGCAACATTTACGGTGAATGGATTGCGCTATCGGAAGATGATTAATGATTTTTTTATGGCCGGAATTGGATGGTATTGATTTGGACAATATTTACCTACTATCAACATAACGGTGCTACGTGGCACACAAGCAACGAAACCATTGATCTTTTGCGATTGAATATCAAAATAACACCTCTTATTGGAAAACCCTGTAGAAGTCAATGATCATTCCAGCTTTTATTTTCCATGAATATTTCAAGCTTTCATAGTATATACTTGCTTTTCTATTAATGAGAATACAGGGAAAACGAAAGTATTGACTACAAGTTGTGGTTGCACTGCTTATTTATTGTATAATTATGGAATCCACTCATCGTACAATATTCATATACAACGTGTTCATAATATATGGTCACACGCGAAATGGCCTAGTTACTACGTTTTTATCCTTCTATGGACTCTAATTTATAGTCACATTAAATTTAATAAAACATATTTTCAAAGGCTATTATCGTCATGAGCGTAAACCGCGACAAACGCTTAGTTTTCATTAATTATTAACGACTATCTGCTAAACATTTGGTTGTTGTGTCAACTTAGCCACATTACTTCCATATAAATTAATGAATAAAAACACTTACCACTTACTTACAACAACTACCTATTTATATCTATATAAAGAACATATTACAAGATCGACGGTGCCTTACTTATAAAAATTATGATTGTATCAGTGAAAAAAGTTAAAACATAAAATTTTATTTTGTTATTGTAAAAATAGTTAAAACATAAAGTTTTATTTTGTTATTGTAAAAATGGTTAAAACATAAAGTTTTATTTTGTTATTGTAAAAATGGTTAAAACATAAAGTTTTATTTTGTTATTGTAAAAATGGTGCACAACATTTTAGCGATTATTGTAAAACATATTACTTAATTTAATTTTTCATTTGCGACGAAACCGGTTTTGCCCTGATGCGGGCATCGACAGACGGTCAAACAGTTTTCACAATTTGTTTACTACGTTCCGGTTCCGGTTCAAGATGGTGGCTGTATTGGATACTACATTTTATCCCGCTAGAATTCGCGTAATTGTAGTTCTACCCACGAGCTGTCGAATCGGAATAATCAATATTATGGTACCTACCGGCCTGAAGAATGTTTGAAAAAGAAATAACATTGAGACGGTGACATTGAAAAATTTAATAATTCCTTGCATGAAATTTTTTTAAAAGTCAAGTAAAATATTTATGGTTTACAATTAAGTTGGTGAGTTTTTGGTGACTGGATAAATCATCAAAATGATAATTCATCACATCTTTAAAAAGTTACATAAATTCATAGAAAGTGACTTTTGACTTTTTGAATAAGTGGCATACAGAGCTCCGGGCCAATAAGGCCCCTTTCTCTTTCAACATGAGTTATAAATGGGTGTGGGAGGAGATTTGTTGGTTTTTTTTTTTTTTTTTTGAGAAAAATTTTTGCAATAATGGCTGCAGGTGGGGGGGGAGATTTGACGAAAGATTTTAGTGGTTGTTGGGGGGGGGATGAATGTTGATTGTGGAGTTTTGGGTTTGGATGGAGCTGAGGAGTGAATTGACGTGGGCGACGAGACGGCTGTTTGATTCAACCGCTGATCTCAGTTGGGAGGCCGCGTTGGACAGGGCCAGAATGATTTGGGGGGTTAGAGTTATGAGGTGGGGTGAAGGGGGAGGGGTGGCAGTGATGTGAGAGAATAAGGGGGGGGTGGGGTGGACGCGAGGGTCCGGGGGGTGGGTTGAAGTGACAGGGGGGGGGGTAGGGGGGACTTGTAGGTTCGTGAGCGAGAGTGTGGCGACAGGGGGAGGGGTAGGGGGGGCTCGACGGAATTGTTGGGAGAGTGAGGTGGTAGGGGGGAGGGTAGGGGGGAGGGTAGAGGGGACTCGTATCTTCGCGAGCGAGAGTGAGGTGACAGAGGGGGGGGTAGGGGGGGCTTGTTGGAACTGTTGAGAGAGTGAAGTGGTAGGGGGGGGGTTAGGGGGGACCTGTAGGTTCGGGAGTGAGAGTGTGGTAACAGGGAGGGGGGAAGGGGGGGCTCGTTGAAACTGTTGAGAGAGTGAGGTGGTAGGGGGGATTTGAAGAATCGTGACAGAAGGTGAAGAAATGGGGGGGGGGATAGAGATAGGGGTAGGATGGGGTTGGGGAAAAGAGGGGGGGGGCGCAGTGGTGGAGTAGGAAGGGAGGGGCCAATTGTTGGGCATAGAGATGGGAGTATGCATGAGGGGGCGTAGGTTGAAGGGGTGAGAGGGGGGAAATCTAAATGATGGGCGGGGGGTGGGGCGTTCTGGGCAGCCTCGGTAGTTGGCAGGGTGGGGGCCGGTGCAAAGGGCACATGTAGCTGGGGTATCAGGGGATTTGGTGCATGAGGTGGTTGGGTGAGGTTCGCCGCATTTGACGCAGCGAAAGGTGGCGTTGCAGCAGGAAGAGGAGTGGCCAAAGGCTTGGCAACGGTGGCATTGGCTGACTGAGGGGGGTCTGCGTTGGGGTTCGACGGTAATTTGAAGGTGAAGGATGGAAGTGAGGTCGGTGAATATTTTTTTAGCCACCTCATTTCTGGTCAGGTTGACCAGCATGAGGGGTATTTCACGACGGGAGGGGCCGGACCGCATGCGGTGAACTGAGAGGACGGGGTAAGTGAGGCAAAGGATGTTGTGAATATCTTGGGTTGATATATCTTCGGGGATGCCTCTGAGGACAACCCTTAGGGGTTTGACTTCAGGCGATTTGTAAGAGTGATGGTCGATGTTGTGATCGAGGAGGATTGGGATAATGCGTTGGAGGTCGCGGGCGGATTTGGGGTGGATAGAGATAAACTTCGCTTGATTTTTAGCGAAGAAGTCTATCCCTTTGTCGGTGAGGGTTCTCTCGAGTGAGGCCCATCCCGATTTGGAATGGAGCACCACGGGAGGGATCTTTTCGGTCGAAACGACCACCCGGGGGGTGTTGGGGGGGGTCGAGAAGCCTTGGGGGGTGGTTAGAAGTGAAGAGGGGGATTGGGGGGGGATAAATGGGGATAGAGGGGGATAAATGGGGATAGAGGGGGATTGGGGGGGGATAAATGGGGATAGAGGGGGATAAATGGGGATAGAGGGGGATAAATGGGGATAGAGGGGGATAGATGGGGATAGAGGGGGTGATAGATGGGGAGGGGGGGGGGTGGCAGGGTGGTTGGGGGACAGTTGGGTGGTGAGGGGGAGGGGAGGGGTGTGTTGGGGAGATTTAACTGGAGTGTTCAGGAATTGTTTTTTATTTGTGGGGGATGAGGGGACTTTGTTGGGGGAGGAGCTGGGGGACTGGCAGGCTCGATTTCTTTTTCGGGAGAGCTTTGTGGCTTCCCAGGCCATGGGTTCAGCACCAGAGGGTTCGGATGCTGAAGATATGGAGCCAGAGTATTCCGGCCCCGAGTTGGTGGAGTAGTCGCTGGAGTGCGACGAGAATGAGGGGGCAAGACGCTTGCGGGCGCTGGGCGGGGGGGAGGTATTGCCTGAGAGGGAGGGGGTACATTGGATAGGGTGCGGGGGGGTGGCAATGACTGAGGAGGGGGGGGTACTTTGAGATGAGGGCGGGGGGGTGGCGGTACCTGAGGAGGAGGGGGTACTTTGAGTTGAGGGCGGGGGGGTGGCGGTACCTGAGGAGGAGGGGGTACTTTGAGTTGAGGGCGGGGGGGGTGGCGGTGCCTGAGGAGGAGGGAGTACTTTGGGTGGAGGGCGGGGGGGTGGTGACGCAGTTGGTGGGGGTGACGTTGCCGTCGATGGAGGGGGGGATGGGTGGGGGTGATTGAGAGAGGGAGAGGGCTAGCCGCCATTTACGCGAGCTTAGATCGATGTAGTATTTTTTTTCCTCAAGAGTGATGGAATGCATGTCTGGGTGTGAGTCAGTGAATTTTTTTATTTGAAAATCGAGGTTGACGAGTAGCTCGTTGGGGCTGGATGTTTGGGAACGGGTGGTAGACATGGTGGGTAATTGGGGAGAGAGAGACGAAAGATTGTTTCAATTGAATGAATGTAGAAAAAAGAATGAGTTTAAAAACTTGGAGAGACTGTATGCCAAATAAACATAGGACAAAGAAAGCACTTACAGGTGGGCGGTTGGCGTGGTAGACTGGCTGAGTTGGTAGCGGTAGGTGTGATGATGAATCTGGAGTGGTGGCAGTTCTGATTTCGGCGCAATCCCGGGTTTGAGCGAGCAACGGGCCCTACTCGTCGTTCAGGCGGCTAATACTCTGTTGAAACCCGGTTTTACGGAGAAAGTTCAAAGACACTGTATGTAGATTAGCACTTGACTGTGGGTGGGAACTGGGGTGATTTTGGAACTGGAGTGACTTGGAACTGAAGTGATTTGGAACTGGGTAAAATTTGGAGATGGATGAATTGAGACAAATGTTGTTTGGAACTGGAACTGGAACTGGAACTGAGGTGATTTTTGAACGGGAGTGATTTTTGAACGGGAGTGCGTGTGGAAAGGCTGGGAACAGACACGAGGCGGTGGCACTTTGTACGACGTAGATTCGGTAGAATGAAGTGAGGTGTGAAACACTGGTTAGAATGAGTTTACACTGAACTGTAGAGGGCGAAAATTTGCACAATAACTGAGGCGGTGGGCACTTGCGCGAAAAAACTTTAGGTAAAGAAAAACGCGAAGGCAGAATGAACGTGTGCACGACTGATGACACAATGGGCACGATGCACGGTGGGCACGTGGGTTTGGTTGGCGGCGGGGCACTGAGCACGACGTGGGCGCGTGAGAGATTGAATGTGGCACAAAATGGCTGCCGCGGTGAGCACTTGCACGAAAAAACTTTATGTTGCAAAGAAAAACGTGAAGGCAGATGACTTGATTGAACTTGTATTATTTAAAAACTTCGATTTGCCACTCTGGGGGCGCGTGGCAATCGGTAAACTGTAGGTAGGAAACAGTGTGTAGAGGCGCGCACGGGAACGTGTGACTGGCGGCGCTGTAGGAACGTGACTGGATAGAAAGTGATGAAACAAAAACTTTATTAATTGGGTTAAATAGGTTACGTTAGGTTAGGTTAGGTTAGGTTTAAAAAAAAATTTAATCGTTTCTAATAACTTTATATCACTTTTTAAAAGTGTGTCGAATTGTTATTGTGTTGATTTATCATGGAACCGAGTTTTTAAATACCTTCTCACACATCTTATGATTTCAGAGGAAGTTTAGGTTTAGGTCCTTTTAAAAGTGAAAATGTGTATCCGTTCCAAAAACAATTTTAATATCTGAAAAATTTTGATCAATGTTAGCAGAAGAAAAATCAATTCAGATTTCTTCAGGCACACGAGCACGCCCAAAATAAACTTTTATCAGTTTTTCTAATATGATGCTAAGAAACTAATCTTTTCTGTAAACATCTATGTCTCACAGCGGAGATCGCCCACATGTTTTCTTAGCATAAATATTGATAAAACGTATGAACAAGAGGTCAAATATTTTCTTTTCTTTTTTCCTGACTAATAGCATAACCTTTTCAAAATATTTCCTAATGTAATCAAATCACCAATCAAATAAATTGCTGTTGCTTGGATGTAAACTTTGACCTACTAACTTGACGATATATTGAAAACATCCGGTGACAACGAATTTAAGAAGGAAGAAATGGTGCCATGGTACTTTGAATATTGAGTGAAGTGATTTTTCGCTTGTTCATTCCATGACATTTCCTACCACCTATTTATTTATTTAATCCCGTTAAAAGGGCTGTAAAAGACAGTTCAGTGGATTACTACATATGCCTGATTTAAACATATTTAAAACATCTTATAAGAGAGAAAAAATTATGGGGACGATGTAGGAAGTAATAGGTAGTAAGAAGTATCAAAACAATTTGACATTTTCAGCCATAGAACTAACGCTCTTTTGAACATCCAAAGTTAAACAATCTGACCAAATAAATCACCTCTATTATACACTATATTATATAAACAACATCGGGGTGTCTGTTTTACAATTTTTGGATTCGTCTCATTAGTTTAATTAAATTTAAAATCTTCAATACTGACAATCCATAGCCTGAAATTATAATAGTGTTTCCAGGACAAGTGTTTTTGATATTATTAGGTTTTATATGTGAATAACAAGAGTCCCAATTGCTACCAACCGTCTGGATCCGGTGGGACTATGCCATCCAATATACCCGATTGGAGTATGTTATGAAGCTAAATTTAATGGGGAGGGGAAGGAGATTAGGAAAGAAGGGTGGGAAAGTACTTGCTCTTCAGATCTGGTCACCAAACGTGGTTTAAACTATTTAATTCAACCTGCAGAGTGAATGTTGCCCCGATGATAGCCAACCATATTTGGGAGGCGGGTTTGGCCCGCCCCCCTGGGAATAATTATAATATTTGTCTAATTTATATAGCGCCGTTTTCGTGAGAAATCACCTCAAGGGCTCTATTTATTGTACAACCAACACCTCACCCAAGGTCATCCCAAGTGGTTTGCTACGTTTGGTGACTTAACAGGGATGCCTGGTTTCATACTACATGTTCAAATTCACATTGCCAAATTCCTACCCACCCTTCATATATTTTCCTTCCTAGAATTTCCTCTACTTACTTTCCTTAAAAACACCCTCCACACAGCATCCACCAAATACGACATAGGCTCTAAGGGAAATTGTTTTCCTCAGAGCCTCCTTTGTGGAGATAGTATAAAAATTTTAAAATATGAGAGAGCACCAGAAGAACAAGTTCTACGAATTTATCAATTTAAAAAAGCTAGGATTTGAATTAATGACGTTCTCATGGTATGAATACATGCACGAGCCGAACGGCTTGCAAGCCGCTGGTTTACATATTGGGGCGTTGTGAGGCTGAAGGTAGAGGGGAGTGGAAGTAGATGAATGATAGGAAGGTGGGGAAGAACCTAAATATTTACATCTGGTGACCAAAGACGGCTTAAGCCATTTCAATTTTGAATTATGACCTTACACCAGGGCGATACTGAGAGTATATACCACTCTGGAACGTTCCTGGAATTGAAACAATACAAATTTCCTTGCGCACGCCGGGACTTAAACCCGTGACTTCCGGGTGGCTAGAGCCTTCCCTTTCAATCATGGATGCTGTCTTATTTCGACTTTGAAGATATAATGCGTAAGTCTTTTTCCAGCATCCCTGACTTCTGCTACCATTAAAACCACTATCTAAACACTCGTGGCACTAATAAGAACAAACTCCAAGCAAAGCGAAATCAGTTGAGTAGTTTTTGAAGGGGCACACACATAAAAAAATTGCCTTTTATTTTTAAAGATTATTTTATTCTTAAAAATAAATTGCAGATATCAAATTAATGTTTCAACTAAAATTTATAGGAAAGTAAATATTTGGTTTTATCATCAAATTACAATTCAATATGGTCCTTATAAATTAATATTTGATTTTATAAATATCAATCAGTTTCATTATATTTTCATCAAAATTAAATTAAATAAACAACCGACAAAATAAATAAACGCCTGGGCCGGCTCTGGTGGCTCGAGAGCACAAATAACAAATTTCAGAAAACCAATTCAACACCATCCCAATATGAGCCGCGAACTCCTCTGTATTTGTCGAAAGACCGACCAGTTAAGGTTCAGATCGTCGGCGCTAAAAAAGACGTCACAATATGCGAACCAGCTGCTTACAAGCCGTTCGGATCGTATATGTATACGGGGCATTATGTTCGTGTTAAAAATTTCTCTCCGCATATTTTCCTCCTTTTTATCATTTTGGTTTTTACTTATCATACTGACCATGAACAATTCTTTTTCCAGACGAAATTATTAAAATATTGTGTGGACATACGTAAAAGAACCTTTTAACTATGTAAAATTTAATAGACCTACCTTATTACTAATAATAAAATGTACCGTGTGAAATTAAATAAATAAATAATCAAAATTATTCACACTCACTTTATTATAGTTCTTTTGCAAAAAAAATTATCGACTCTCTAAAAATTATTTCGCTGATTTTATCTCAGAAAACAATTTTCTTGTCTTTTTGCAGTATTTAATTTATGTTACGTTCGCTGTAAGAGCCCTATAGAAAAACCATGAAACGAAGGCGTTTTACGTTTTAATAATGGTAAATCTTTTTTGTATATTCTATCGAACGTCACGCGGTTTTTGTTTTTCCTTATTTACCTTGTGCAAACATCCTGTTCACCCCCTTACACTTTACTATAAAATCGATACGATATAATATTCTATCTAGTAGAACGGGGGAGTAGAAAATCTCAGGCCCGTACTGGTTCAGTTTCCGAGAATTTCCCTAAATTAAACCATTACGATTCGTTTTACTTTTTTTTCATATTATGTTTACATTAAATTAAGAGTTCCGAGATTAACCTATGTACCCATAACCCTTAAAAAGTAATCAATTTGTTTAATCGTTTTATTCATTGTGTTATAGTATGTTATATGGTATGTACGTATAATATTCTCAACTATGTATGTTGTATGCTAGCGCAGACCCGTGAAAAATCACGCGATAGTATTTTTGTAGGATTTGTGAAGCTAATTATAAAAATATTTGTCTTTCAAAAAAAGAATTATCTTTTCGAATGTTATTAAACTTGAAAACTTACGACATCTATCACAATTACATTATAAAAATACTAAAATACAACACACATTGTGTTCATACTGATCGAACAAATAATGTAGCCCTGAAAAGGATATCCATTCAATGAATATGTGGGTGCAAATGAAATGTACGTCCACTGGACCTAGTTCTGTGAAACAAAAAATACCACATAATATATTTCCTCAGCATGTAAAACTAATCTTGTTCCTGATTCATACGTTTTGTTTGGTTTGGGTTGCACACTTAAGAGATTTAATTAGAAGCGCTACTGCGTACAATATCTCGTCGAAACTATTAAAACGCGATAAGCGGTGCGCGTAGACCGTATAACGTAGTTTTAGTAAGAGCGTTGGGAGAGTTGGTGGTCAGTTGGAGGTCAAAAAGCGGAATCTATTTCTTCGCTTCATGTCTCATCTAAATATAATACATCAATGTTGCACCACACTTATATTTAAAAAATAATTTTATTTGATGGGAATCGAAATGATTTTTTAAATCACACTGAAAAGAAAAATGCTTAAATGAGCCACGAAGATAAGTATTCCGTTAAATATAATGTTGCTTATTTAGAGTTTACCTGTATGAAATATAAATATGATTTATATTATATTCAAATAAATGTCGAAAAAGAAAATTTTGGAATTGAATTTTTTTTTGTATAAATGTATATAAGATAAGATAATACAATAATTTTCAGTCCTTCTCTGTGAGCCCGACGTTATATTGTAAAGACCGTGGCTGGTCGCATTTTATTTACCTGGACGCGTGTAACTATCTATTATCGTTATGTTTTTACCGCAACATGGGACGTCCGGCTTCCAAGCAAAACTAGGGCGTTCATTATTCTTAAAAGTAAACAGATTGCACCACATTTTTATAGCATAGTGGTCATTTTCCCACGTCCGTAAGCAATATAGTGTCCATTCCATTTGTACGTAATATTTATCAGTAAACTCTTTGAGAGAAGATAAAATGTAACCAAACATATATCTACTAATATTGTGGAATTTTGTTTGATATTTTCATTATGATAATTACTTTTAGACCAATGTAATAGTAAAATAGGATATAACCTATAAGCTATACCCTTTGTACTCTTTTTGTACAATAAATATTTTTTTGAATTTTGTATTTTGAATATGAATTGAGGAGCGTTTATTTTAAATAAATCACTTGACAAAATGTAAAATTTTAATCGTTGGTCAATGGTCACAGTTAAAAAGCGCCAACAAATGAAAACAATAACGACGTTTGACGACAATAAGCTCTGCCACACGTACACTTCGGAGCGGCGGTACCACGCACCGCTTCAGGCCGCGCCGAAAAGTCTCACAATAACTGCGTTGTAAACCGTTACCTTACTTTCGGAATTTACTTTTCTCGCGTGGTACCGCCGCTCCAAAGTGTACGTGTGACAGAACCCATTGGCTTCAGCAGCAAGAGAACGAATCCTTTCTACGCCTCGATCATAGGTAAAACGGCACACTTGTAGAACGAGTTATCAGTATTTGTCTTTTCTCCAACATGTAAGTTCTTTAAGGCCCTTGTTAACAAATAATAGGAACCTACGTTCCTACAAACTTCTACAACATAAAGTTTCCCCGTTCTACGTACACACTTCAGACAAAGTTAAAAGGTGTGAAAACCAAAAAAAAGTACAAAAAAAAATTCTTCAATTCTTCATATAACTTATCATTTTATTAAAAGGACGAATAAATTTGTTCATTATTTTTATTTTTTAATGATAAACTAATGTTTATAAGACAAGGTTTTATACATAGCATAAAGGATAACAAATAATTATAAGCAAAAATTAGTCGCCCGAAATATTAATACAAATTGAAAATATCTCCCGGGTAAATGATTGAGGTACTAGTACATATTGAATCATTTGGCGCGTTGAAAATAAGCCGACATAGCTCAGTGGATACAGATCACCTGACCGGACATCAGAAGGCACGTGTTCCATTCCCGTTGGCGGCATTTATTTTTACTCGGGAGATATTTTCAATTTGTATTAATATTTCGGGCGACTAATTTTTGCTTATAATTATTTGTTTTTCATTATTTATTTATTAAAACGACGAATAACTTTGTTTACATCACCTTTATTGATACATTTCCTAAAAATGCTTTGTATACACCATTTACGTGTTTCGTGATCAATGTTCACATCATCAGTGTACACATAATCCCGATGATGTACACTGATGATGCGAACATCGTTCACGAAACACGTAGATGGTGTAAATAAATAAAAGTGATGTAAGCAAAGTTATTTGTCTTTTCAGTATAATTTTCTTTGATGTGCTTGTAAAACAAATTACTTTGTTCACTTGAAAGCTTCCATTTGACTGTTTCAAAACACCTCCAAACTGCTATAACACAATTTTGTAGGTTGAAACTTGTTACACGATCGTTTAACTTTAGCTTTCGACAAATATTAGGCACTAGAGCGACAAGTGCCTTACATCATAGCCATAAAAAACAATGAAAGCTCAATAAGTGAGAGCTTTCAAGTGCGGACATTTGGCCGCGCGCCAAACACCTGCTGACGATAGATTACACTGCGTCCCCGGAACTATTTAGATAAACACCACTATTGAACACTTATAAACATACAATTTTGGAAAATTTCGGTGATCACTTTGTAGATACATTGTAGATCACAATGCGTGTAAAAAGATTTGTTTATCATCCGTCCGCGTGGTGCTAATATTTGAAGAATGTGTTTTTTTTATAGATAACTTAAGGCGATGCCATACGTAGTGATGCAAAATCATGTGTTTTTGGTTTTAAAATTTGGCCGCCTAGAAATGTTTCAGATGCTTTAATTAAATACCGCGAGTAGAGTACATCTTGGCCTTTGAAATAATCGAGTATTTTTTACATAAGTCTTTTTATAAGCCCAGAAAAAAATAATGTATAGGCCTATGAAAACTGCTTTAAAGTTCAAAATCTCCTACTTACGAACCCATTTTCGGTTATGGTTTTATTGTATAATGTGGCAAATTAAGTTATTTATAAAATGATCGAAAAAAAATTAAATATTTATGCCTGAACATCCACAAAATAAAATAAAAGGCACTTTTTGGCCATGTTTTTTTCTTGCATAAATCAAAACAGGCGGATGGTGTTAAGCGGGAATTTAAACCTTATCGCCATCTACGTAAGGGTTGTTTTTGATAGCGGCTCAATTTAAAATATTACACGACGTAGTGCATCGCCTTAAGAACTTCTTTTATAACATACGTGTTTTTTTATGAGGCCTATTTTAGCATGACATGTGGCTTGAAACATAAATTATGTTAGCAATATAAATGGTCTCAACAACACCTGCTTAAAGTAAGGTGTCAGTTGTAACGATGCCGCTTTTTTAAATCGAGATTTGAACATCAAAAACAACACAATTTATAAATAAAGCTGATTTTTACTTTTATTTATTACATTTTCCTCTTTGTCTGTGGGGGCGGAGATACAAGATTTTGTCGGTTTTATAATGTGTAGTCCAACCCGGCTTTTATTTAAATTTTAGTAGCCTTTATTTCCTTAATTTGATGTAGAGTTTTGAATCCTGCGCGCATACTTACAAACTATCCATTTCGATTTAAGCGGGCTTCATTTATCTGGACTTCCGTACACGTTGTAATTTTTCAACACCTGCTTCATTATGAAGCACAAAATCTGTATGATATTTTTTTTATTTTTTAAATTATAACATTGTTACAGTAATAAACATAATGTATGGCAAAAACAAAATAGTGAAATACATTTACAAGGATTCTACGCCAATTAAGAGAGCTAGCTCTTGAGCTTGGTGTAGGAGTTTTTTCATAAGTTTACTACATTTTAGTGTACAATGATACTATAAAATAGTGTAGATACAGTAAATATATTCTTAAATACTAGGCTGTTGTATATGGCATGAAATGAAGTGATTGGTGATGTTATGGTTGTTAATTTTTTTAAATATAATTGATCTATGAATGCGGTTAAAACAGGAGAGTGTGTGCGATAAATAGCAATGATATTAAATGATTTATTCATAAAATTTATCTCCAAGTTCAATAAATTAACATTATTCACCGTTATTTCATTTACACTTGTGACAGCGTAAATGTTTGATACAAAGATTGCGACGCCGCTATTTTTGTTTATTTTATACTTCGTTGCGTAGTAGGAGTAACCCGGTATATTATAATTAATTTCACTCGATGAATGCGTTTCTGATAAAATTATACGGTCAAATCTATTTAATTGTTTAATGGTTATAAGAAATACTTCAAAATTCATCTCCAAACTTCTGCTATTCATGTGGATTATTATTAGGCTGGCTGTAGGTTTTATATCTATAAAATCTTTTGTTTTATTTACGGTGTCAAAAATTCTTTCGTCTATTGTATATGAGTCATCGATTGCACTGATTATAAGGTCATTCATTTTGAGGTATTAATAAATACAACAATAAATCTTGCGCTCGGAAGACACTTCACATTTGCAAATATTAGTAGCATATGAATATACTTGGTGTATATTATCACTGCGTAATGAAATTAACACTGCGGGCGGGCTTTTCGAATTATTTTTTTTAAATATTATCGATATTATTTTGGTTTTCGTTTGAATTGTAATTAATAGTATACATCATTAATCGTCGTCGATGCGATCCCTCGCTATTTTCAACATCTTTTTTCGATAGTTGCACAAAGTACTGTTGGCTGTGTGGTCTGTGATGTTTTTTTTCTCCATATTTAGTGTTTTGTTTGCTGCAGTTTACACATGCTGGGATTGTTTTTTCTCTTTCCGGACATTTTGACAGGATGTGGTCGCCCATGCAGTGTGGGCAAATTGGAGGGCTGGTTTGATGAAGGCATCTTTTAGCCGTATGCATGAACATGCAGCAATGGAAACATTGAGTTAATGGGTTGCAGTCCTCAATTTTTACTTGCTGAAACTGTATATTTAGTTTACAGAGTGCTAAAAGATTTTTTCGCATTTTGCCACTAGTTTCCATGATGTAGTTAGTGAAATGGCGCTGCTTTTCATTTATGTTTGTGTTCTTTATCTCTGCTATTATCGTGATTTTGCTGTTTTCACTTTCCTTGTAAATATCTTCAATTCCTTCGTTCTGTGTAATTATTCCGCAAATTATTTCGTCGTCAGTAAGATTGGATTTTAATCCTTTTATTATTATTTTTGGTCTTTTCTTTTGAATTTCATTTACCACCAATTCGTTATTTAGTTTTTTTGTTTCATCAGTTAAGGTATTTGCATATTCCTTTTTGGGCACAATATTATTATTTTTTTCTTTTTTTGTTTTCCTCAAACCATTTATTCCTATCTTTATGTGGCTTAATTTTATTTTTTTTTATTATTTTTTCGATTTCTTCTGCTTTTGCATTATTTTTGGTTGATGATACGATGATCGAGAATCTCTCGTCCTGTTGAGGAACAACTTTGGTTATCCCACCAGTTAGTCGTTTTTTTCAATTATTTTGTTTTGAAGTTGAATTATTTGTTGTTGTAATGTTAACATTTTAGATTTTACTTCATTATCAAGATCAATAATAATTTTTGGTTTTGTTTTCGAGTCTTTGCCTGTTTGTATTTTTTGAACTTCATTTTTCAGAGTGGTTAGTAATTCGTCTATCGTCATGAGAGTGTACGGTGTCGCGCGTGTGCAAAGACAGTACCGCGACACGGGCTCCCGTTACGAGCGTTAGAAGAGAACTGAATATAAGGCAGTAAAAACTCTCGAACGGTGTTTTCTAGCACCGTGAAACTTTTTACGCCTTTTTTGTCTGGACCTTTCAGTCAACACAACTCTTCTCAGCTTACAAAGTCAATTAAAATAAAATATTAACTTTAAAATGATCATATAAATGTAGTGTAGGTAATGTTAAAAAAATATTTGTCTGAAACTCAATTTATATCCAAAAGAGTTGTCCTTTCAGCTTGCAAAAGCTTAAAACAGTTGTAAAAATTCATCAAAATTACAATGTTTTGATCCAAAAGTTTTCACTCTAACTTGTGTTGCAAATTCTCTTGTGACAATATTTGAACAATTGTAGGTATGTACACATTACTTCTGATTACGCCATACGAGCCGATGTTATCAAAGCAGGATGCGGTTTTCTAACATTTAATCATCCGAAAATATGTACAATTCTGTAATCTGGTAGATTTCAATAAAATTAATTATAAACAACACGAGAAATTCAGGTCATAGCGAAAAAATGCTTCTGGTCACCACCTTCGACCTATAAATATGAAATGTCATATTCTAGCAAAAACAAACGGACTGAAAGAATATTTTGCGATGGAGAATAAAGTGAATTAAAATTTTGTAATATAAAAACGGGAATTAATATAAACATGGCTGTATTACACGAGTGGATCTAGGATGCGGTTTTCTAAAACTTAATGATCCAAAAATATGTACAATTCTGTAATCTGGTAGATTTCAATAAAATTAATTATAAACGACACGAGAAATTCAGGTCATGGCGAAAAAATGCTTCTAGTCACCACCTTCGACCTATAAATATGAGATGTCATATTCTAGCAAAAACAAACGGACTGAGAGAATATTTTTCGATGGAGAATAAAGTGAATTAAAATTTTGTAATATAAAAACGGGTATTAATATAAACATGGCTGTATTACACGAGTGGATCTAACCTAAACAGTACATTTTTATGCTAAAAAACTTATAGGTTCATTGATTCATATTAATTAGATATTTTACGGTGTCAAAAATGAAACTTATCGCTTATTGCCGGTGAAGAACCGTGACAAACCGTGTTTTTAAACTACCACAGGATTTCGCGTTGAATACTTTCGTGACAACCCATGAAAATTCTACTTATGGGCTCACTGTACTGTCTTATATAATTTTGCAGTAAAAAATATTTCGTTTTTTAGTATGTTTAAAGCAAGTCATAGTCCAAAGTTTACCAATACTTATAAAACGCTATCTGTAATTTAAAGAAAATATTGACTTTAAAATGAGTATATCACTCATATAAATGTGGGTAGGTAATGTTAAAAAAATATTTGTTTGATACTTAGATTACATCCACAGAACCGAAACAAATATTTGAAAGAAGATAAGGAATCAGTGAAAGAAAAATGTCGAAAAATGAACCTCCGCTGAATATAGCCCCTTTTACTCAACAGTGTTATCAGGTAATTTATTTTTAAAACCACCAAATATGAATAAAAGGTGTCAAAATTTTTTTGCCATTTAAACTAGAGATTTAGCTACAAAACAACACGACGACGAAGGCCCCTAATAATGATACAAAGAAGATGGACGGAACCATTGAATTACCAGTTTCATGAAAACACATTTTGCATTTCAATGAGGTAAAATGTGATTTATTAAGAATTTGACCCAATAAACAGAGGGATTTTCACAAAGTTAAAAAGTCAAAGGCTTATTGCTTTATGAAACCGTTCTAGATTTACAGCGAAAATCGTTTCCCTTGTACTGGGACCTTTTGAAATAATAATAAAGTGGGAAAGAATATCTTAGAGAAGGAAAAGATATAAAGATGGGGAGGAAACGAAGTATTTATCTGAGCGGAATAGAAAAATCTTCTTAAGGGGCATTAAATCAAAGGGTAGCTCATTCTAAATACGTGCTGCTTGCACTGCAGAGGGTAGTGTAAACAAAGCTGTTTTTCCCACAAACATTTGATCTGTTACCGTTGAAAATGAGTATTTAAGGTAACCTTCAGATACTCTGGTGAAAAACTCTGTAGAACTTATTAAATATTCCATATTCTAAACTTACTAAATGGCTCCAGATTTACGCATTTAAACTGTGCCATAGATAAAGGGGAACCAATAGATAGACATTCAGTAATATTTTCAGCCAAAAATTATCAATGTGTTATCTATCAGATTAAAATAGGTTAGAGATTACTAGTTAGGATGGCGGTGTTCATGGGGGTTGATTTATTAGTATTGTACTAAGTGTTATCAGAAAATGATGTTGGGTGTTTTGAAAAGTAAATAGTTCTGTATTTTTTTATTCAATTAGAATGGGATTTACGACGCACGGTTAGATTTTTCATTATATAAAGAAATGCTTTTTGTGAAATAAAAATCAACGTTATAAGAAAACACCAATTTATTTTCAGTTGAAATTCTTGAGCGAATAGCCCATATAAAAGTCAAATAGCACAGCTCTGGGGGAAGTAAATACCAGTAGGTAGGCACTACAAAACATCGGATATCCTCATTTTCTACCCCTGGCTGATTTTGAGTGTCGACGTACTTTACTACCCCTGAAAGGTAGCTATTCCTGAGCCTGTGAACCAACCCACCCAGTTTCCTGTCGCTGATTCCCTCGTAATATTTCCCTTCCGCCTGTAGGTATACACTGGGAGAAAACTCAATCTTTCAGCTACTTAACGTTACAAAATTTTCCCAAATATCTTATTTGGTATGTACTGTACCTACATGTCCTTCCTGATCTTTCAGTACAAGGTTAAAATTGTCGCTGTAAGCGTGAGTTTATAATATGACTTAATCACATAAAAATATTCATAGCTCCAAAGGATGCTTAAATCTACCCGCACTTTCTAGTAAGAGTTAATACGCAAAACAAATTTAATTTAAAATATATTCTAGGAGTATGTGCCAACCTATTGTGGAATTACAAATTTTACCGGTTCCGTAATTCTCAACCGACCATTATATTAACTTCCTCGTAGGTCTATTTGTTGACCCTAAAAATATTTGCAACCGTTCCAACCTAATTCAATTGAAGGTTGAAAATTATGGGCCCTTGTTGAATAAAACAAACATTTAGCAATTAAGCTGTATTGTACTGTGCAAGACGTATCCACGTTATACTCGTCGTACAACCAGTACTTTCGAACATTATTATAGCTGGCGATTTTCTCTTAGACCTCGTTTGAGGATATTGAGGAATTTTAGAAACGAAACACTTCATAAGTTAAAAGATGAGGAAACTGATTTCGTATGAGAATCAGTCATCATTTTATTTGGTTTAAAGTTTGCAAAGGTGCACAATATGCAATGATATGTGATCATTTTTCTAATATCTTAGTAATAAGTGCTTACATCGTAATGGTATTCTTTTAGAAATATTAGGAGCTAAATCATATTTAAAAAAATATATATATATATTATTTAGTTATCAAAAAATTACATTTTTATATCTAGTATGAACCTTTTAACAACTTATTTCTATGACATTAAGGACACATTATATCTAAAACTTATTTTTTATAGTATTTAGGAATAACCCACGAAAAGCACCAAGGCTTTTAGCTTCCTTAACATCTGTCAGTAGCTCATTAAAAATCTTAAATCCTTTGAAATAGATATTATTTTTGGTACACGACAAATTTGTTTTTGGAAGTCTAAAATCTCCACAGTTTCTCGTGTGGTGCAGGTATTGCGAAATTAAAATTTACATTCTTAAACATGTATTTCTCCCGAAAAAATAATATATATATATAAAGTGAGTAACGAATAACCGAACAATAGTCCTAACTGCTTCCAACCTGTATCTGTACCTGTGTCCAAGCTGTGGCCTCCCCAATTGAGGTACGTTGTGATGCTGAAGGTGGGTTGGGAAACAAAATAGGAAAGAGGAAGGTTAGGATATATCTGGCTTTTTAGATATTGTCACCAAACACGGTTAAATCCATTTCAAGTAACGTTTCACATCTTAATGGTGATCTTGCACCAAGGCGATACAGAGAATATCTTCCACTCATATTGACACCGATAGATGTTTTTTTCAAGTTACTTGACTTACCTTGGCTGATAAATTTTTAATCACAAAATACTGTTGATTGCAGATGTTCGAAAAAGACCGTCTAAAGGTTTACACAGAGAAAATCAAGTATCCTTCTCACCACCGCAGCGTACAAAGAAGGCATCTGCTTCGCATATTTACATTCCTTCTCGTACTCGACTCAAAGTGAAACGCGTCTCACTGCGCTCCATCACTCCCGCTTCCCAGCGCCTTCACCATAGTTTACTATAAAACTCCTGCTGTTTTCTGCTACCCTGGTTAATTATATTATATTAGCACGATACAAAGGCTTCCAAAACATCAAAGTAAAGCAATTCGAATGATTTGAAAAAACATTATCTATAAACGAGCACACGAGTAAGAAATCTGGAACGACTGCGCGGCCTTTTTCATACAAAACTTAATTTTAGATTTGAGTCCAAAAACACAAATCAAACTGAACTTTTGAACAAACTTTTATTTACCGAATATCTAGTACGGATAGGCGTTGGTTTATAGAATTATCTTTTATATTAAGATACGACGGTTATCAAGGAATTAAATTTTTCATAATGTTAGATGTAACTTAGTTTTTTGTTAGTTAATTAGTTTACTTTTTTTAATCTTGCCATACTTCTGCGTAATATAAAAAAATATAAAAGAAACACGGTCAAAAAGGTGTTTTTTAGGTGGAAAATTTAATCAAAATTCCTTTTTTCAATATTTTTTACTTAATAGAGAAATTTTTTATCATATAACATATAACTATAACTATGTACTTATACTCTCAATGGAATGTGTGGGATTTCACTTACCTCCCCACATTCTGGAATAAAGAATATTAGGTATTATTATTATTAACTCACAAGTAATTGACAAAGTTTCTTCTAAATTCTTGAAAATCGAATTCTTTAATAGCCTACATTTAATAATTTTAAAAAAAAGTCAATAAAGTAATACATATCTGTGCCAGATATTTGCTTTTTTGAAAAAAAAAATTGTTTGGTTGGCATCAATTAAGCTTTGTAAGAAAAAGGCCTAAAGCCGAGACAAGTATAGCTCTTCACTAATAATAATAAAAATCTATAAAATGTATTTTTTAAATCATCAAAAAATTAAATCAGTATTTTCGAAGGTTTGTGCGGCCTCCGTGGTCAAGGGGTAAAGCTCTCGACTAGCAAACCGAAGGTCGCAGGTTCAAATCCCGTCATGTGCTAGAAAAATTTATTTGATTAATTTGTGTTATTTCACAATTTATTAATTTAAAATTATACATAGTATGCTTGCGGCACGTTCCAGAGTGGTAGATACTCTCAATATCATCTTGTTGTAACTGAAAGGTTGATTGAAATGGCTTTAGCCGTATTTGGTGACCAGATCTGAATAGCCAAGTACTCCCTTACCTTCCTCTCCCCAACGAGGTTTTAGAACGAGTAACTCTAATGGGTACATGAAATTCAATGAGGTTCATTTAATGAAGGCTGTCTACACTACCATTTACAATTTTGAACATAAATATGAAGTCGGATATAATTCTTCGATCTAAGAGTTTTAATAAATAATTTTTTTTCATTAAGTAATTATAGTTTATATTTTCAATGGGAAGACCGAGTTTAAAATTTATCTGTCTTAGGATTTTTTTCTATTGAATCTGAATTTATTTTATAATGGGGGACCAGATCGAGGAGTTATATTCAACTTGACTTCAAACTAAAGATGTATACAAAATTTTCAAGGTTGAAATATTTCTGAAGCCTCTGGAGTTTCGAAGAACGAATCCAAACATTTTCGTTCCCTTATTGTTAATTGCGTTTATGTGAGATATAAAGTTTAATTTAGAGTCGAAAATGATGCCCAGGTCATTAATTTCTTACACACAGGTAAGGGTTGAGTTATTAAGTTCATATGAATAAATAATTGGTTGACTTATTTTGTAAAATCTTATTGAATGCCACTTATTTATATTTAGATAAAGTTTATTAAGAGTGCACCAATTAATTATCCTGTTTAAGTTATTTTGTAGACGGATACAATCTTCAACGGTTTTTACTTTTTTAAATATTTTTAAATCGTCTGCAAAAAGTAATAACACTTATATCGTTATTAAATATATTAACAATATCGTTAAAAACAGTAAAAACAATATTTGGCCTAA
The DNA here is from genome assembly GCA_026573805.1 of Hesperophylax magnus. Taxonomy (NCBI): domain Eukaryota; kingdom Metazoa; phylum Arthropoda; class Insecta; order Trichoptera; family Limnephilidae; genus Hesperophylax; species Hesperophylax magnus. Next base: position 17,716,806 of record JAIUSX010000039.1, read on the forward strand.
ATGAGACCCCTATGGTACACCACTTGTAGCTATAAATTGGTTGGAAAAGAACGAACTGATTTTTACTAATAGTTAGATAGCTTGCGAAAGAGTCTAAAAGTTTTCCATCGATACTGAGCTTACATACTCGTAGTTTAACGAGGAGAATTTTATGGCAAACTTTGTCAAATGCCTTAATAAAGTCCGTATATATGGAATCGACTTGAGTTCTATTAGCTAATGCGTTCGACATATAGTTTTAATATAATGAGAGATTTGTCAAAGTTGATCTGCCCGACAAAAATTTAGAATATTTTATAATGTCAGCTGATTAATGACTTTTAATAATACTGCGACTTTCCAGACACCGTGCATTATATTATTGTACGAAATGTCATTAATCAATTTATATCGCAAGTATTTTTAATACTTACTTTAAATAAAAGTTAATGAAGGCTTTTAGTCGAGGGTTTTTTTATAAAATCGTTGAATTTATGATAAAACCACGAAAAGGTAGGTGAACATAAATATACCAGAAGAAACTGGAGGAACGATGTTAAACTTTTTTTAAATACGTATTTCACCGCATGTTTTTTGTGTTTTATATTTTAACAAATAAAACCACATTACCGTGTAGTCTTGCCTACAGGAAATTAAAAGGAATGCCCGCAGGCCGCTGGCTTTTCCCCCTTTATTCTGAAACAAGTAGTATTATTCTTTGCAGGCTTTTTGCAACACAAAACCTCACGATAAAACTGAAAACATGAAATCTTTCTCAACATTTTCGTTTCCTCCTTTTGCTATAAAATAAAATAGGAGTTCATGGTAATTATCAAAATGAAAATTTCAACCTAAAAAAACTATAACAGTTTTATAAAATTATCTTAATAACAAAATATTAACCTATGGTTTCTAAGCAATTTTAAATATTAAATTTGGTGGCAGTAGCGTTAATTACACAAATACAGAAAAGCTGAACGCAGTTATAAAATTACCTTATTTTGTGTTTTTGTCACGATCGTTGTACCGAAGTAATTTCGCCGTTCCAAAAAATAAATAGCTAGTTCAAAGGTTCCCTTTTTTGCCCATACATTTGTTCCAGTCAGTTTAGTTTTTTTTTTAAGTAAATATTTTTATAATGTTTTGATTGAAAAGTCGTCTAGTGAGCAATTTACTACTTAATTGCACAAAAAATTGAGTAGTACACTACTGAAAACACTACAGCAGTAAACTTTTGAGCACCTAGTTGTGGCAATGTTATTTTTTTTACTAAAACCGCATCAACAACCTACGATATTCAAAAATAAACTACACGAGAACATGTCGTGTCTCTTCGTGCTTCCTTCTTATTAAACTGTCTTTATAAATATATTGTCCTCCGCAAAAAGTACACATAAATCTTCTAGCATGCAATGCTTCAAAATTTCCTAAAAAACTATTACTCAAGTGGAATAAGGAATGGGCTCAATTCAATTTCGACTTAATTAATTTTGGCAGACAGCTGAGTTGCCTGTTTCGATCGCTCTCCACGTGTCATGACTGTAGCGGTGACGGCTGTTTCGCCATGCGACAGGTTGATTATCAACATCTTTGGATGGGGAATCATGTTTTATTTGATTTTGGACTGTTAATTTATGATTAATTTGTACTATAGGGTGCATCACTCCGCAGCTACTGATGTTTGGGATGGAGAAACATAATTTTTTTCGTAAATTAACCGTAATTTTTCATTTTTTAACAATTTCATGGTCATCAAAAAGCTTAGCCTCGGTTAGAGAATGTACGTCACTGGTTACTAGACAGGTATCAACTACTAGTAGTTCTGTGAACTACACTTAACGCCCAAAAAGCATGTTTCTAATTAGCTTTTATTTAATTTTTTTACATCAGCTCCATACTGAAGGCCTATATTATCTTTGGGGATGCTGTGTGGAGGGTCTTTTTTGGAAAGGAAGGAGGGGGTGTTCTGGGAAGGAAAAAGGTATGAGGGGTGGGTATGAATCTGGGTGTCAATGTGTCCAGGAGTAACGGACGTATGAATCCATCCCTCCCACTGCGGTACAATGAAATTGGTCGAGAGAGTCCTGCTGGAGAGTTCAAGATGTCTCCCTCATTCAATCTCTCCCGATTCGGCCCGCCACGCAGTAGGTGGACAAACGCATCCACCGCTAAGACCTAAACAGGCCTCACCCCATGAACCTGGGCACCCCTGCTAAGTTACCAAACGTAGCGAACACTTTGAGTGACATATGGCAGGGGTGTTGGTTATCCAATAAATGGTTCCCGGGCGGCGGAACCCATGCTTGCCTCCCAAATTGTTTTATAACTCAAAACCTAAGTTTACTCTGAAGTCATAAGCTTTGTGAGTAGGTACTTGTATTACCTTAATTATAAACAAATAGACATACAGAAAGATGAAATTCCAAGCATTCGAGTTAAATAGAACTTTAAATAGAAAATTAGCTAAAGATTTACACTTGCTTCAAGCTAGCGGCCACGAGGTCACTTCATACGGTACAAAAAATTAACTCGGCTACATGAATTACTAGTAACTATCTATATTTGTATTATTTACACTTTTTATGCATCATGTATGAGGCGTGTATTTGTGTATAGTAATAAATCAATCGATATAGCAGTGACATCTATAGACTCTATTTTTTCCACAGTATTTATAGTGGCAGAAATTAAATAATTTTGTTATTGGCAAATATATATTTAAACACAAAATGTCTGGCGATGTGAACGGTGAATCCTTGGAGCAAGTGGGTGAATTTGTAGTTAGAATAATGCAGACATCACACGAGGACAGTACAATATAGTAGTTTGGAGGACACGACAATGAACCAACATATTGTATCAGAGGAGGGGACAGACTTTTTTTACGTTTGCTTTACTGAAATCTCACTACCACGAGAATATTCAAAATTCTCAAACAGAAATGTATATAAACAAGTCAGATGTCTAAACACGAAATAAATAAAAAAAATTAACTGTAAACGCTATAAAATGATAGATTCGGGTAAGCTACGAGAACGAGATTAATCGGGTAAGCTACGAGATTTCCAATGAATAATACATTCCGACTATTGAATTTTACGTAGGAACTTACAACAGCAAACACAGCCCTGGAAACTAAATTGGCAGCGCCTCCAGCAGTGATGACATGAAATTTCTGTCTGATCAAATTTACAAATCATAAAGGATATATAAGGTACATTCCATTTATAAAACAACGCAATATCTTGTAAGATTAGCATCGTACTTGAAACGGCCCAATAATATTTGTCACGAGGAGTTTTACAGATTTGTTCACGAGCTACATGATGGTATGTGGATTCGCGGATTGCCAAGGATTGAAAAAAAAATGCACTGAATGTTTCTACGCGCGCTAGGCGGCCTACCGAGAAATAATGTGTCAATGGACGAAGGACCTCTGACTGTTGCTTCTCGACGCTAGCCGCAAGCAAGCCTCGTGTGGCCAGATCCATGGTTTATAGCATGTTTTCATAGTTTTTGGGTCTTTTTTACCTTTCTTCGTTTTTTTTAAATAACCATGAGATGCGATTTTATAGCGTGAGGGAAACCCTAATGAACGAATATAGTTCTTAAACTTCAGTACGGGAACACAATATCTCTCTAATTATTATCTTTGTGAATATGTTATATGAATACATTAATAAAATGAAATGAAAATATCGTGTAACTTTAATTAAGTAGTTAACTATTAGGTAACTGTAAAACGTAGAAAAATTAAAATTATTTTTTAAAAAATTAAATAAATAATAAAAAGAATCGTGTTTTTTTTTTAATTATTTTAATATTTTTATTTTATTTAAAACGGAGGCCTACAAATTAAACTTGATAATAGTAACATAATTAAATAGGACTTTTTTATGATTTTTTTTTTTTAAACATATTTTTTTCCTATTATTCAAAGGAAAATATTATAAAATGATTATCTTTAAAAAAGCATTGTAGATAATTTACTTAGGTACCGTTGTTTTCTTAATTGAATGCTCCATGAACGCTTAAGAAAAGCGTTATTGTTATTCTTCAAAACATGCTTTATTGGAATATGGCTTCACTGAGTACCTAAGCCCCAAGACAAGGCGATTAGCAGAGCGATCGTCTGACTTTTGGCTTGAAAAGGGTCCGATTAAAAATTTTATATTTTGCAAAACAGTAATGGCTTTCACGTTTTAAGAATTAATTCATTTAAATGAAGACAAAGCATCGACTATTTTTTTCATTTTCAGGTTTCGGAAATATCCACTACGAATAGTCCCCAGGGTCCCTTGAAGAACCGCCACTGAACACAAGACTAAATGCATTTGTCGCTAATAAAACGTTTTCAAGGGAATCGAGGCTAGCAGCCCACAAAGGAGTTCTGATACAAACCTTGATGTTTAGCAGTGTATTAAATGGAACTGAGATGTTTGGTAAAACCATTTATGATTGTATTTTAGAATATCCGAAATTGTTTAGGCATAACACGGGCATGTGCCTAGCATGGTGGTCGAAAAATTCCTCAATGCATGTAACTAATAATTTTATAGAATAAAGAAACTTAAAAAAAAAAAAAAATAGAGCGGATAAACGTAGAAAGGAATTCGAGGAACACGTTCGACGCTGATAGCTTGCTGTTTACGCTTACCCACCAGTTGCGTGGCGTTCCAGATCGGGAGAGGCTGGTTTGAGGAGACCCTTTGATCTCTCCAACTGATCTCTCGATCCATCGCCTTGCGCCGCAATGGGAGGTATATATTAATAATTATTGAAGACAATATTAGCGATTTTAACCGAAAATCTGAAACAGAAAAATCAGAAAAGGATACGATGGACCCTTGCCTTACCGGGGCACCGCTCTACCACTAATATTGTCTTCAATAATTAAATATTACAATTTGAGGTTTTACTCAATAAAGTTATTCCAAAAAATAAATATTCATCATAGACTTGCAGAAAAGTCAATAGATGTCGCACATTAAAATAAAATAAAAAAATAAGATAGGTTTATCTAAAAGACGCTGCCTAGATTGCATTTAGTTCGGGTTGAATCTTGCGATCATACATAAAGATAGTTGCCAATAAATAATGTGCGGTGAAAAAATGAAGACATTGTTGGTAGTTCTTATTCGAAGTATGATACAGTTAAAAGTGACCGAAACGGATAGGGTCCCATTAGCTCAGTGGTAGAGCGGTGCCCCGGCAAGGCAAGGGTCCTGAGTTCGAGTCCTGGATGTGACCGTATCCTTTTCTGATTTTTTCTGTTTCAGATTTTCGTTTAGAAATCGATAATATTGTCTTCAATAATTAAATATTACAATTTGAGGTTTTACTCAATAAAGTTATTCCAAAAAATATATATATTAATATGTCCGTCACTGCTGGACATACTGACCCCTAGATTTCACCCAACCCAACCTTCATAACTTGTACCTTCCTAGAACTTCCTATCCTTTCTTAAAAAGTACCCTCCTCGCAGCATCCCAAAGATGACATAGGTCCTGAGGGAAAATATTTTTCTCGGGGCCTCCTGTATAGTGTTAATATAAAATAATATTTATATATATAGCTATTTCGAGTAGACACCAAACTAGTTTTAATTAACCCCGAGTTAAAAAGCATGTTTACTAATTATGATATCACATGTATTAAAGTGATAATGTCTATTATTTTTATTATATTAAGTTAGTGCTAGTTCGTAATAATGTTTCCTCTGTTAAACGTAAGCTCGTCGGTTATTATTTAATTTACGCATACATTAAAATTATTTTCTTCATTACTTAACATAGGTTAATTGTTGAATGGAGCGACGCGTCGACGCACGATTATAAGCGGCGATTATAAATGAGGATCGGCTGCCCGACCTTTTTCATACAAAACTTAAATTTGGATTTGAGCCTAAAATAGCCTTAAAGGCAGTACATATATTATCTCAAAAGATTTTCAAATTTATTAGGTGTTTCAGGCTAATAATTAGTGCTTAAAATAATACGTTATCATTTGTGCTATTCATAAAAACCTTATATCTTAAACATAATTTTTTCTTTAAAAATATATATTTTTTTAATTATCTAAAAAGTCCTAATCAACTCGTATTTTTAGGATAGCGAAAAAAGTTAACAAAATTTAAATGAGAACCCATTACATCATTTAACATTCATTAGATATTTTTTCATTGTTTAGCGATTAGAATTTTTTTATACGTTTGATTTTTATATATTTTTTTCCAATGTTTTTGGATTGAACAGTAGATAAATAAAAAAAATTTAAGTAGGTACTTACCTTCACTAAATTGAGTATTTACTGTTACTTCGATTACTTCACTTTTTGAAAAAAATACGTATTATATAACGTGGGAAGGTATTTAACTTACAAAATTATTCAGAAGTTGATTTTTATTTCTGCAAAAAAAATCTGTTTTCGGAATATTTTCGAAGAAAAACATTCACCCACATAAAACATATTATATTAGCAGCGAGTAAGTTTAACAAAAAAATATATCAAGATTTTAAGCTCACTTTTTTACGATTTTAGACTCACCGTAGGGAGGTATCATCTTTAATGCCAAGTCAAAAAAGTTAAGTTCTTTCAATCAACATCAAACAACAATGGCGGATAAAAATGTTAAATATACGAATTCATTAACTGAAGCATGCCTTAAGAGATTCAGTCTACCCTCGGGGGTAAACCTTTGATTGGCTAACATTGAGGATCACAAACGATAAGCCTAAGACATCGAATATCCCAGAACTCAAACCGTTCGAGAAAGCTTTGCATACAGCCCTTTTGATCTCATCATCGGGTAAGAAATTAAAATCGCAAGGATTAGGAGTGTTCTGTTTGCGTGTTGAAATCTGTTTAATTATATATATATATATATATATATATATGTTACGTTAATAATTATACAATGTTAAAAAAGCAATAAATTATGATTTCCCATTCCAACCGACCGATTGAAATCTTTAAAATCAGTAATTTTCAGTAGCAATGCTGTATTTATTTTACCGGTATTTCAATGGAAGGTGCTTCTTTGACCTAGTATTATCTCCCCCTGCATCACTGGATCCTAGTCGGAGGACATGTCAAAAGCTCGCTCATGGTCTGCTTTTTGGGTTTATTGTGTTTTGTACATTGAACCATATGGATCTCTACTTTAATTATTCTTCTCCACAAAACCCTCCCCTCAATATCCCACGAGGTCTTATGCCGCCACAACTTTGAACGCTGAAACAATCTTTATTTACTTTTAAGTCAAATTAATGTGTTCATTCAATTATATATACAAATAGATATATGTGCATACAAGCAAATATATACAAGACCGGTCAGTGACTAAGTTGAAATCGCTCCTGGTTCCTCCCCCTCAAGCGTCGTGAGTTCAATTCCTCGGCAGGCTCTCCATCCGACACAAGCAACATTTTCCGCTTACTGAGATGGTAGTAGGAGATTATTAAAATTATTTTTTTTAAATCACTTTCAATATATCTGTTTTATGTATTTTTTTATTTAGTTAAATTATTGTACGACAGAATAAATTTTCCATTTATAGTTTATCTACAAGATTTCTTATTTTAACACATATATAACGAAAATTCATAATATAGAAAATAGATCAAGAAGAATGACATTTCAAGTGACTATAATACAGTGGCATAAAATACACCGACAGATAGATATAACATAGTCAACGTACTCATACACACTCAAAGACACAACATACTTAAACACACTCATAGGCATATTTATATAATAACATTCAATGGATACTAGTGTGTTTTAAGGGTTGTACTTTCAAAAGATTTAATTTAAAAAAAAACATTCAAATCAAATTCATGAAAAACCAAAAAATACACGCGAAATTAAATAATCACAAGAATTTATTAGCAACGTTCGGATAAACATTCCACTTGCTAATTTATGGGAAACGTAGACAATCTGAGTGGGAGGAAGATTTGTATTAAATTAAAAAAATTATTATTTTATTCCAAACATTATGATTAAATATATATATATAAAGCTACACGTGGCCCAAGCTCCACAGAACCCTCCCATTTCCAAAATAATACTATTATACCTTCTGCTAATTATATTTCAAGTCAATTATTGAGGGCGTTTAGAAGCGAAATGATATATTAGTAGTTCTTTGAACGGAAGACCTCGCGTCCTTAAATAATATTTTTAATTTTCTCTTATTTTAAATCTGAACCAAAATTTCTTCCGCGAAGATTTCTAATTTCAAAAAACAATCTTTACTGAACCATCCAAAAGGTCACCAACTTAAAGAAATTCGAAAAGGTCGAGTGAATACGGGACTTCGCCAAGTCAATACGTATTACTTGGAGTTAAGAACGTTAAAGTAAATATTAAGTTGTGGATTAGCCATGATCGACAACACGTTTCAAGCGATAGCTATGTTATTAGAAGTCGACGCTGGGATGGGTGACCTTAAGTAATTGCGTTGTCTAAAGCGAATGATACTCTCGGAATCACCCTAATGAAGTAATGCCATTCAGATATTAAAGGTTAATATATTGAATAAGATTAAGAAAGGTGCTCTTAGATGATTAGGAAATGTGGAGCAAATGAATAAATAAATTAAGTGTATAGGCAATCAGTAGCCACAGAATATATTTTCTCTTATGGTATCCCAGCGAAGAAATAACAGCGCACTACTTACCTACTAAGTGGAGGTTCCTGTGACCGCCATTCTCTGCTGGGTACTGGTTTGGGCTAGCTGCTCACGTGTGTAATTCGCCTATGTATCTTCTGATTTACTGTCGTGTGAATATATTTACGTTAATTCAATAAACATAAGTTGAGTGAAATATAACCATCTTTATTTTATCCAACATGACACCTTAATAGTATGCTGGATCGATAAGGTAAGCGTCGATCCCAGCAATACTATAAGTGATTTAAATCTATGACAGGAAAATAAATGGTAGAAGTCCGCCACGCCATGGCAAGATCAAGGAATCAAATACTTGAACTGACTCATGTCGATAGTCAGAATAATAGAAGAGTATGTACGAGTGAATGATGCGAGGAGTATTTAACAAACAGAATTGTGAACAAGACCATCCTCTCTTCCTACTCCTATGGAAACGGCTTAGGTGGTCAAATTTTTAAAAAATATACATATTTAAATAACATTTCTTCGTTACATTTAGTAAAAAATATCTGAATAGCAAGACCTATTTTTCTTACCCTTCCGCATAGTTTAACTAACACAGGTTGAAATGACGTTGACCTGAACTGAATAGATAGATTATTTCAAAGTTCGTGTATCCTCTCTATTTATTATTCTTCCCTAGCCCTCAACATATTCGCCTAATAATGTTGATATAGCCAAATCTCAACAACTTCGGTCAGTTAGAATGCTGTAAGAGTGTGGCATTCAACCAAAAACAAGCCTCTTAATAAAATAGAATCTTGAGATATATTTAAATGAATTTGAAGATGACTGTTAGGTACTGAGTTCTATCTTAAATTTCTTAAGTAAACTTACAATGTTTTCAATCCTTTGGAGTGAACTGGAGTGCACTGAACAATCCTTAGAAGTGCAATCTATGTCAATTTGAAAAAAAAAAAATCTGTCGCCAATTAACATAATACTTATCGACCCCTAGGCCCAGACAGGCCAATGAATTCGTCAAAAAAATTTAGATATTTGTAAATATTCAATGAATTTGAGAAGAAGTTGGAGAAAATTGAGCTTACTTTGGGCACGACACGACCACGACGCACGACGCACTTATATCAATATATCTCTTCACTGGAGTGACCACTCTTGTCGGTTCACCCGTTCTTGACACACAAATGTTCAGAAATGTACTCAAGTATTCATGACGTAGAAACTTCACTTATCTTGGCCTGTGACGTCAGACGATTGATGACAATTTTATTATATCATTAACATATTAAATAAGTTCTGAGAAATGTCCCTACTTAAAAGTAATATATCTCGAAATGAGGATTTTTTCTTAGAATAATAATAACTTCACGCGCCTCCAGGGCAAATTTATTCGGAATGCTTTGCATTAGCAAATATTTTTTTATGATGTGACAGATTGAGCTCTTCTCAGTGGATACTACCATAAGTCGTTCATGAATGAGTTGCACAATTGAACTAGCTCTTTTGATGAGCCGTATTCGTACGACTCTCGGTAAACTATAATTGAACGGTTACTCTTTTTTAACGAGAGATATTTCAGAAATATAGCCTCATTAAACTATACAAATATTAATTGTTATTACATACTCAAAGAAGTGAACGGCGTCTGATAGTCCGACATCTGGACTTGGACATATGTACCTACACCTATTAACTAGCTAACATTTTTTTTTAAATATATTTTTTTAAGAAAGACAAAAATTCTCGGGATACGAATATTTTGACAATATTTGAAAATCTCCTACTACCACCACAGTAAGCGGAAAATTTTGCTTGTGTTGTGATGGAGGACTTAGCCAGCTGAGGAATTGAACACACTATGCCTAGATGGATCCCGCATGGAGCTGCAGGTACATACGAGTGTATCCGGCTTCGCCCGCGATTCAAGTCCACCATCATCAGCCAACTAGGTCCATCGTAGCTTCGGCTCTTACTTTACACTGGAGTACCTGGAAGACCCATGTGCTGCACATCACCCAACAGTCCAGTCTCCACCACTGTTTAGAGCCACCGAATTCATCGAAATAAAATTATTTAATCAATTACCTCTTAATATATGAACAGAAAAAACGAAGACAATTATTAAAAAAAAAATTAAAATTTTGCAGTAACACCTTATAATTTTTACTTTTGTTCGAAATATTATGTTTGGATTGATCATTTAGCATTTCTTATGGATTATGTACATCTTCTCCACATTGTATATTACTTTTATAATTATAGGCCAATAAGCATATTGCCAGCCCTAGAAAAAATACTTGAAAAATACATTTCCATAAAACTTAATAAATATCTAGAATCTTTCTCTTTGTTGGATCCCAACCAATATGGATTTGAAAAGAAAAAAAGTACGGAAATGCTGCTTCAGGAATTTTCAAATCACATAAATTATGAATTAAATCTAAAAAAACAAGTGTTGGTTTTATTCATAGATAACTCTAAGGCATTTGATACCATTGATACAAATAAACTATTAGAAACACTGGAGACAATAGGAATTAGAGGAAAGCTGCTAGTTTTATTAAAAAATTTACTAACTGATCGACAAATAAGAGTAAAAATTCTTAAAAAATTCAGCAAAAGAAAATATATCTCAACAGGTGTTGCACAGGGGTCAATTCTAGGGCCAACCCTTTATATTATTTATGTCTCAATTATGAGAAAATTGTTTTCATTCGTTAAACATTTTGTATATGCAGACGATACAGCGCTCGTAATATCGCACGAAGATCTGGTTACTGCAATGAACCTTATGCAACATGATTTTATTGCCCTGCTGAAATGGTCGCATGACGCAGGCCTCTTTATAAATGCCAAAAAAACTAAAATTATGCACATCAGATCTCCACACGCCAGATGTAATGTAATTCCTTCATTATATACACACACATTTGACTGCATACATAAAAATGTTGCACAGCCCTGTTCATGTGAAACCATTGATTTTGTCAAAAGTTATGTATATTTGGGTGTTACTATTGACTGCTACATGAAATGGGATGTACACATTGCTAATGTTTGTAAACGTCTACGAGCTATTGTGGGTAGGATTTATAAAATAAAATATTTCGTGCCTATAAGTACTTTAAAGTTAATCTACCTATCTCTGGCTGAATCCACTATACGTTATGGAATTACTTCTTGGGGACATTCTTGTAAAACTAATATAAACTATATACAAACATTACAAAACTCCATTATAAAATTGTTAATCCATAAATATGACAATCAACACAGAAGTAACATTAAATTAATATACAAGTCTCTGAATATTTTACCTGTCAGAGGATTATTGTTTTATAATATTGTAAGTCAACATGTTATATTGTCTGATTCATTGTATAGGGAAAGAGTTTGCCATAAACATAACACAAGATTCACTCAAAATGAAGGACTGGTAGTTCCGAAATGTACTAATAAATATGGTGAAAGAACTTTAAACTATATAGTACCCAAAATTTTTAACCTATTACCAATGACAATTAAAAATAATAACATGTATACTGCTAATGTTAGATATAATCTAAGGAAATGGTTATTGGATAATAATGATCTATACTGATGCCCCTGAAATGGAATTCATATTCTTAGAAAATGGAAAAACAATTATTTTGTAATACTCTATTTATGAAACTATTGATGTACTTGTTGATAATACTAATTTGTTCATACATTTATTTTTACTTGCTTATTATATAAGGCTTTTATGCTGCTATTTAAACTTTTCTACAATGTAACCAATTTATGTAATTATGTACCGTTCAAATTGTATCTTATGAGTGTATAAATGTTGTCTCTATGTCCCTGCTGACAAACTACATAAGTAGTTTAGCGGGTTTAAATGTGAATAAATAAAAAAAAATAAAAAAAAATAAAAAAATACATTGTCTTAAAAATATCCCATCTCTTCTTATGTATACATAAGAGATAAGATATGTCTTCTCATGTTATATCTTTATACACTAAGTTGTAATATAAGTTCTCCTCTCCAAAGCACAAGCATCAGCATTATTAGGAAAGCGTATGTAAAAATATAATATATTATTGCTCTACTTTTAATATTTTTCTTAGATATTTAAATAAAAAATAGAAAAATCTTATATTTCTCGTGTACCAAGAGTCGTACGATCATTCATACGCTTACACTAGGAGCTGTATCGGGTGAGCCGTGTCGGAGGGGGCGTGTCGGGGGAGCCGTACGGGGGAAGCCGTATCGGGCGAGTATAGTATTCTTATGTGAGCTCGCGGCGCACGATCAATTGAGCCGTCGTTCAATTGAGTCGACTCGAGCCGTACAAAAATATTTAGTTGGTACCGTGGCTCCCGCTCTTAATAAAGTGAGTCATGAACAATCGCCATCGCGCATCGCTTTTGGCATAGAGTTTGACCGATAGGTAATATTGACTTACCAAGAAATAGAAAGAATACTAAACTTATTAGTGAATTAATGAATCTGAAAAGTAATAGCAATAAGAAATTTGCTCTTGACCCAGAGACAGTGAATTTGAAAGCTGGTGTAAAGAAGTGAAATCTGATTTTATTTATATCGGTCATTCCAAAATAGAATAGGGATCTTTTTTATGTTATATATATGTCACTTAGAACAATAGTGGTGTAACCCCAGTTATCTAAGTTTAGAAAAAAAACATTTTTCAAAATTTTCAAATAAAATAGTAATCAAACACAATGTTAAGAAACAAAAATTGAATAGAATCTAATAATCAATTATAAATGTAAAAATTATATACTTACATATAATAATATTAAATGTACATTTATATATAGATGGTTAATATGGAAGGGTTAAAATAAAATTCAAGTATAAGAAATAAAATAGCATTCATAATATACAAGGTACGGCCTAATTTAGACCCTCGTGGTACGCCTGCGAAAAGTTTTTCTTCTGTGGTGCTATAACTGTATATTTTTTACAGAAATCTATATAATAGTAGAGGATACTATCAGTATCGCCATGGTGAAAAATCATCATTCAGAACCGAAACGTTACTAGAAATCGCTTCAGCTTAATTAGCAAGCAGGACCTGAATTTTCTAGGAGCATCTAAACAATCCCCTTTCCTTTTGTTCTTTACCTTACTACTTCCTTCAGCCTCAATACATTTTACATAAATTTTCTACGAATGCCGTAGTTCTACTGGCTCCGGGCATTTAGAAATTTAAAATCACCGGCTATTATGGCAAAAAAAACGATTTTAAAGGAGCAAGAAGATGTATAAGAACCAAGACCCAAGAATTATTAAAATATTATTCATCGCTTAGCCTTTGATACGGCTTAGTTTATGAATGGAAAAAGGTAACACAAAGGCCGGGAGACTGGGTGATAAATTAGTGACGCGACAACTACCGCGTATAAGTGACGTCGCGACGCACAACTAAATGCGACGCTGACCGTTCAAACCGTTCAAACCGTTCACCGTCCCATATGATATTAGTACCATCTGATAAAAAATTCTGTATATTTTACAGAACGATGTTCATTACTATGGCAACACCGAGAAATCGATTTTATTTATTTACCAACGGACCATGTCACATTACATCTTACACGAAGTTAATACAAGGAGAATTGTTACAATATAGTTCAATTTTTTTTTAAATTCAAGGTGGTGTAACCCCTTAATGTTTTTAAATCTCAAGATGGGGAAATCTCTTAATGTTGTTAAATGCCAAACGCGCGCGCTTCTTTTTTATCTGTGTTAATTTTAATTTAATATCAAATAAACACTACCAAGTGTTAAAAATTAACAAAAAGTTAGAATAAATAATTTCCTTCGATTATGATGTGAAATCATCTCCTTTCAAGAATAACCACTCATTTGTGAACACCGTTCGATACTGATATAAAAACAAATAACTTGAACCATAGTGCTTTTTAAAATTTCATTTTTGTTACTTTGCTCGTTGTTGCCATTTAAAACCATTTAAGCGCTGACAGCTCCCTCCATTTTTTGACACCTACTTGTTACACTGTATGTGCAACGCAAGGGTACGCCTACGACAGAATACATGAATGAATTTAATCTCTGCCATTCTGCACTTTATCACACGACTGCAACACGAGTAGAATCGCGGGTTGAATTCACCGAAAGGTAACTCAACTCAACAATTTCGGCAAACTATTATTTGGTGATCTGTTATTTGTATTTGGTTTAATATTGCTGGGGCTTATATTTAAAATAAATAAATATTGATTTGATACAATCAATAGCTGCAAGCTTTTGTGTGGTTGTATTGACGAATAGAAAATTTGCTGATTTACTATTTCACATAACCCATAGCACAACGTAACAAATGTCTGTTGTTGATTTATGTAAAAAAATAAGTAGGTGTCTTTAATTGTATGATGATACAGTTTTTACATTGACAGCATATTTGAATACTCTGAATATAATATTTTATTTATGGGTTCAGGGCAGGCGGCAACAATTTTAAATAATTTAGCATTTGAGAATAGTCGTCCACAAATACGGCGAAAATAAAAATCGTACCAACTGATTACACTATTTTTTCGTTGGAAAGAGTGACGCGTCCACAACTTATTCCTACTGTAGGTGCAAAGCATTGATTGGAAATCTTTGATCACCCTATTCGTGTCTAATTGATTAACATTTTGATTTTAAGTTATGATCGTGTTGTGACCGGGTATCAGAATAATAATTGTATGTGCCTCCTGCGTAACAGTTAACAATTTTCAGTCATTTTCAAAAAAGTCTGGACGGAGCATACAAGACGATGTTAATTAAGCGCCATACCAAATTTTACCGCCTTCTACTATAAATATGTAAGTTTCACCAAATTTTACCGCCTTCTACTATAAATATGTAAGTTTCACCAAATTTTACCGCCTTCTACTATATATATGTAAGTTTCACCAAATTTTACCGCCTTCTACTATAAATATGTAAGTTTCACCAAATTTTACCGCCTTCCACTATAAATATGTAAGTTTCACCATATTTCACCGCCTTCCACTATAAATTTGTATATTTTAACACATTTTACCGCCTTCCACCATAAATTTGTGTGTTTTACCACATTGTACCGCCTTATGTTTCAGGACATCTACAGCATATTGTTTTTCCTCTCCTAAACACTCTCATTAAAGAACATAAATATATACGAGTATATGACGAAAATAAATACAAGAATTAATAATGGCATTTCTAATGTGTTCCAATTACGTCCTGTTTATTGTTTTTTTAGCATAATAAAGAATAGTTTTGGGGGCATTATAAACTCATAAACTTGGACTTTGACTAACTAGGTGGCTAAAATTGTCTGAGATTTTCAATTATCAATAACCAACAAAAGCACATCGCGCTCGATCGTATGCATTTTTCCCGTGCAAAATTTTTATTAAACTGCAAGAGATTTACATCCATTTGTATATTAATGCGTGAATTCCTTTAATAACTTTTTTAGACATTGAGAAAATCTTTGTATTTTAGCATGCTGAGTCTGATAGCGAATGAACAAAGAAAGGAGTGAGATTAGGACAGATGTGTTATTGTCATTTTTCTCCGCGTATCATCCAGCTTCACAAATCGGGTTTTAATTTGAACGATTTAAAAAACCAATAAGGCATTCGTTTTCTCGGGCTACAAATCAAAAAAGAACATAAGAGCAGGGGGGCGAAAATCAAATTTAATATAATTTGGAGGGTCTAGATTTGTTAGCTGTGGCTTAAACTTTATTACACTCATTTATAACACGCAAATTGCCAGTCGAAGAGCGAAATGGCGCAATAAATAGGCGAGCGTCTGTTTTCTACAATTATATAATACGCATTTTATTTTTAAAAAATACCATACAAAAGTCTCCACTGCTCTGAACTGTCTGAAGCTAATGGGACTATGGCACTCCCATTTGGGATATGTTGTGAGGCTGAAGAGAGTGAGGAAATGGAGGAGATGGGGAAGAGGAAGGTTGAAATCTATCTGGCTATTCAGTTCTAGTCACCAAACAGGCTAAAGTCATATCAAGTCAAATTTCTATTCTGAATGATGTTTTTTCACCAAGAAGATGCTAAGTATCTACCACTCTGGAAAGTGCCGCAAATATCCGATATAATATTTTGTAGAAATTAAATTCTCGCAAGCCGGGATTCGAACCTGTGATGTCTATTACAATAGTGCTCACCGTCATCGTGATAACGTAATCGAAATTTACTAAAATTTTATCAGGAAATCTGTTAATGCATTCGTTAAGGGCCTGCAATCCCATTTTTAACCGGATTACCAATAATTTGGAGAGATTCTTAATAAATTAGCTTTAATTATTTTTCACAATGTGCTTCCTCGTTTTTACTCCCCCATTTGGCCGATCCCAGTTATGCTCTCTCTGTTGGGTTATAGGTAGTTATACGAATTTTACAAAACCACAAAACCATAAATAATAAGAACTATATTATTTAATTATTGAAGACAATATTAGCGATTTCTAAACGAAAATCAGAAACAGAAAAATCAGAAAAGGATGCGGTCACATCTAGGACTCGAACCCATTAAGATTTTTCTAAAATGATCTTTCATAAAAGTTAAAATCGTTTGAAATGAACTTGGACGCAGTCTGTTGATGTACATTTTGCTACCCATAATTAAAGCAGTATGATGAATTATTCTATAATTACTCTGACACTTTCAATGGATTCGAGCCGAGAATCTAATGCTGAGAATAGTGATGTACCAAATGTTAAATTAGCTTCATGATCGTTTTGATTTATCATCAAATTACACCATTTATATATTAGAGGTCAACATATAATATAAAAGACATTCAAAACACATTCTAGTCTAATGATTATATAAATATTAACTAGAGGAAAATCATAAAATAACATTATTTTCATTCTATAATTTTAGAATTTTTATCAAATACTCAAATAATGTGAATTAATATAGTTTTTTCAGATAATACTCATAGCGCCCTTGAGGTGAAAAATCACAAAAACAGCTCTATGAAAATTATCCTATAATTTTTATTATTATCACTTAATTATTCAACCTTTTATTAGAATAATAGTTTTCACTATCATGACTTTTTTCTGAGATTATTTTTATAGTGCCTACATACTGATTTTTTTCTCTACTGAATTTACTTCAGGTTTTATTAGCAATAATTCACGTTACGCAATAATTCACGTTCTGCAATAATTCACATTCTGCGATAATTCACGTTCTGCAATAATTCACGTTCTGTTGGTTTTCGTTTAAGATTTGTGACAAGTAAGTAATGTGACGTCTCGTTATTTTTATAAGTTTTGATATGTGAAATGACAAACTTTATTATGACTTAGGGTTTATATCATTTACTTGCTTGTTTCTGTACATAATTTATTTTATTTATAGCTTTTTGTGAAATATGCCAACAGGTTTTCAATCTTTTTTCTTCTAAATTGGATGAATATTGCACACACGTGCCATCTCTCATAAAATACTGCTAAGCTTATTTATAAAATATTAATTCATTTAATAGAAGGACAAGCGATTAATACGATATTATTAAACACTGGCTAACGGAATTTACGAACATTTTATGGCGACACTGTTCACTTACGAAACCCGTAAACCCCCAGATCTTCATTCTAAAGGGATCAGCTAAATCTGAAGTCGTTTTATTTGACCTTACGCAACATCCAAAAATTTTGAATATATGGTATCAAGTTGCGTAACTGCCAAGCCGCGGTGTTCGTATCGCACGGACCAAGAAATTGAATTTTACTTAATTGATGTCTTTATAATGATGATAATAATAATAAAATTATTCATCGACGCAGTGTTCCTCCTTTGAAAGGTATACTACTACTACTACTAACAAACAATTCAATTGAACTAATTACATATTGGGAACATAAAAGTATAAATGTTTTTTATATTTCACAATAGCCAGATAATTTAAGGAGCTAGTAGCATTAATCTCCGGTGCACCGGTGCACGTGCATGAAATTAAACCGACACGAGAGTAACACACGGTTAACAGTTGATGATAGCTTCGTGAGAATGGGTCGTTTCTTCGACTCGTTATTGTGTAAGTCGGCTCGTATGTGGCATCATTTTTTTCCTCCTTCATATAATCCGTTGCTCTTCAAGGCCCGCATTAATAAATCCCTTCTTACAGTCCCTACCTTAACCCACCTCACAACGCTGCCCAAATAGGTGACGACATAGTTCTCTCGTTTTTAAACTGTACAGATAGATGAGATGTCACATTTAAAAAAAAAAAATTTTAATCAATGAACATCTAATAATAAAAATGGATTTATTTTACATCGACGCAGTGTTCTTCCTTCGAAAGATGAATTAAAAATGAAAACCTAACTTTTAATAACTAACGAGGATTTCTAAAGAAACTAATATGAATATAAAAGCATTAATAATTAAAGAAGTTTTATATTTCGCAGCAATTCAACACACAAAAACTTAATCTGCAGAATCCGATCATAATTAACTATGTTTGTCCATTTAAAGTAGGATGTGGTTTTTTTAATGGCCGTTTTAATATAAATTTTCATAAAACTCCCACAGATGTTGAACGGAAGCTGTTGCTGATTTGGTGCGGTACTATTATTTTCACCTAGAAAATTAATAAGATTTTCCGTGTAGTTTTTGAGGCTCGATATATCATTCGATTTTATTGTGTTAATCTAATATTGAACGCACCCAGGGGGCGCTGCATCCATATGTGCGATGTGTGTGGCGCACACGGGCGGCCGATTTCGGTGTCAGCCTCAGGCCGCCTATCGATTTGGCTGTCCAAAAACACATCAAGTTCATAAAACGACAAATAAAACTTTTTCACGTGATTATTTAAAACAAACAAAGCCTTTAGATTTTAGAATAACGACGATATTAGCATATTGAGATTTCATCGAAAATGTAACTTGTTTTCTGAGAGTACCTACTGATTGACGTAAAAAAAATGCTAGTAAATATTATTTAATATCGCTCTAACGTGTAACCTCAGCATTTGGTCAAGTCAAGCTGAAAAATAAACTAAAAACGATTGCTTTTGAACAATTTTGAGAGTATAGCGCCCCTGATCGCACTTAGCCTTATAATTCAATGAAGGCGCTTCATGCGCATACTTGAGTATTTTACTTTTTTACTTTATTTTATTATTTTTTTTAGCATAGTTTTGAAACTATAAAATTGTATTATTATCATAAAATAATTTCGATATCATTGTGTGATTTTCATCAAACAGCAGTTCCCAGTCCAACAGAACCTAAAGATGGTTTAATACAGCTGGTAAATCTCTCGTTTTTTATAACGACAAGTACGTAAATCAAATCTTAAAATGTCATTTCCAACAATATTTCATAGGACATTGCCAATTAGAACTAATAATGCACAGTAATACCTCTGTAACATGTTCAACTTTCAGCGGAGTACAGTACCTGCGGTTATGTAGTGGTCTGATATGAAAATGCAAACAAAACATAGCCATCGTCGAAGTCGTAGTTTTACACAAAATCATTCAAAAATATTACATGAAAGCCATTGTCTCGAGGAAAACGTTTTGAAGCCGTGATTCAAACCGGAAAATTATTCCTAACTAGGCAAATGCTCAACAAAAGCTCTTTGGCCGGTGTGCGAGATAAAAACATTTCACGTATTAATCAATGTTTACGGTTTTTGCCGTCAGAGCGATCTTTTTTACTTATTACGAACGAGGCATTTTATGAGGTGCTAAATCATTTACCATAAGATTTAAACTGAATAATGTATTTCATAATAATATCTTCTATTTTTAGGTCATGTTGAAAACAACCTATATATAAAGTATATTTGTGACAATTAACATAGCTGAAACGGTTTATGTATACAAACGTGTGAATATATTCGTAACAATAGCAATACAAGTGTAATAACAACAAACAGTCAACTAGTCTCTTATAATACAGGGTTTTCCAATAAGAGGTGTTATTTTGAATAGCCCGCTATTTCGGTAGATGTTACTTTTGAAGCTGTCATTTTTTGACATTCAGCAAGTAGGAACTACGTCATTATTCAACAACGCATTGAAATTATTAAAATTCACTTGAGTGAATCAAATGCAAATCATCTTGAGTGATGAGGCCCATTTCCACCACGGTGGCTTCGTCAACAAGCAAAATTGTTGCATCTGGGGCTCGGAAAACCCAAGAGTTATTGTTGAAAAACCTCTTTATCCTCAACGTGTGACTGTTTGGCGCGGTTTATGGTCCGGCGGAGTCATTGGACCTTACTTTTTCAAAAATGAGGCTGGAACAACAGTTACGGTTAATGGATTGCGCTATCGAGAGATGATTAATGATTTTTTATGGCCGAAATTAAAAATTGAAATCGAAAAAAAAATTGATCATTGATCTTTTACGATTGAATATCAAAATAACACCTCTTATTGAAAAACCCTGTAGAAGGAATAAAAAATTAAACATTCAAAGAACTATCAATGATGCCAAGGATAGAACAGGAGATTGAATTTTGAAGGATTCCTTCTTCACCAGAGCCAATTTTTTTATTTATTTTTTTATTTTTTTATTTAGTTACTTTTTAAAATAATTAGGTACATTTTTGTATGGCACATGAAATAAAATATATATATAAGATTAAAACAGATCATTGAAGTCCTCCTCACTAGTAGATCCTGTGCTGAGGGGGACTATATATGTTAGTATACGTTTTCAGCAACTAAGATGATGTTTTATATATATTAGTTAGTTCTTCTTCCGATATTTCCTTAAGCCAAGATTTGATGTCCTTAATGTAGTTATTTTTCGTTTTCCTTTGTTTGAGGTTGAGAGGGAGTTTATTATATAATTTAATTGCTAAAAATTCAGATAATTCGGTTAAATATTGTAATATATATTCGTAGAATAAATATATAGCCTGATCCAAAAGTATAATTGCGAATATTTTGCTACATTTTAATAATAACGCACCAATTAGGCACTCCTGTATATCAGTGAATTATGCAATGATAATTAGAAACCAAAGAAACGTCATCAAATGGCCGACATCAAACTACAAAATTCTGTGTGGGCCTTAATTTACTGCGTTAACTTTGGCAGTTTCTCTAGGAAATTACGTGATGCAAATATACGTAAATCCAATTCAAAGTTTCGATGCATCGTTTGACTGAAACCTAAAATTCACTTGAACTTAATTGAATAACTTCGTTCACCGAACTTCATGATTGATCTATTGGATGCGCTTGTTGGCGATAATGATGCTATTATTTAAACCTCGCTGTGTATTCAAGGTGCATTAAAGTGCTTTCAGTCGGCAATTTAGTACAGAGCAATTTATGTAGCAGATTCTACATACTTGCGTACATACGATTTTATTAGATTCGTTAAATTATCTACTTTGGCGCACATCATTGCAGTCAGTAGAGCGAATATGCAAGCCTAAAGTGCACTATCGGGCAAATACAGGGTTTTCCAATAAGAGGTGTTATTTTGAATAGCCCGATATTTCGGTAGATGTTACTTTTGAAGCTGTCATTTTTTGACATTTGACAAGTAGAAACTACGCCATTAATAAAAATGGAACGATACACCCTTCAACAACGCATTGAAATTATTAAAATTCACTTGAGTGAATCAAATGCAAATTGTTGAAAAGCCTCTCTATCCTCAACGTGTGACTGTTTGGTGCAGTTTATGGTCCGGCGGAGTCATTGGACCTTACTTTTTCGAAAATGAGGCTGGAGCAACAGTTACGGTGAATGGATCGCTATCGAGAGATGATTAATGATTTTTTATGGCCGGAATTGGATGGTATTGATCTAAATAACGTTTACTCTCAACAAGACGGCGCTACGTGCCACACAAGCAACGAAACCATTGATCTTTTACGATTGAATATCAAAATAACACCTCTTATTGGAAAACCCTGTATAATGTATTGTCTTCTGTAAATTACGGGGATCCGGATATAAGGTCAAGAGGAAGTCATATTTATGAACTATCATTTAGAAAAATTAAGTTACAAAAGAAGAAAAGGGTTTTTTTATTAGAGAGACACAAACAGTAAATAGTATAAAAAACATTAAGTGACGAATTCGCCTGCATCCCAACTACTTAGAAGGGCCTCTGGGCTCAGTCAAGTATCCGTATATGATTTAACGAATCAAAAGTAACGCAAATTCGTTCCAAAAATATTTACGTACCTGTATATTTATATATAATTTTTATAACGGCTTTTATTCATAATTTTTTTATTTGCTAGAATCTTTGTCAGATATTTTAAGGTAAACGCAACTACTTTCAACTCACAACAGCATTTAATTTGAAATATAAACCTAGCCGTAAAAATCTAAGAGAATAAACAACATTTTCCAATTATTCAATGAGAAAAAATAATTGTATCGAAGTATGACCGGAGGTCAGTAACTACGCGTAGAAATAATACAAGTTTTTATGCGTTTTAACTTTTACCTTATTTCTTCTTTATAAAGAAGAGTATCTGAGGCGGGCGGACGCGTCCAGACACGGAGCGGACACCGGGCGGGCGGCGTGGATTTGATTTTTATACAAATCCAGAGTTTTATTTCGAGATTGATAAAATTTAATTTAAGCGCATTACCCATTTGGTTTATTTAATTATAATTTAATATTCACGCACGTGAAGAAGCTGGGCCTAACTTAGTTTTGCGGTTTTCTAAGTTTCGTTGAGTTTGAAGAATTTTCAAAGAGCCTGAAATTATGCTTAACGAAATCTGTTTAGAAAATTTAAAAAAATATATATTTTTATAATATGTTGACACCATTGACCTTGTCCCCACCAGGGTAACGTTTATTACAATTTCAATGGCTTGTTAAAAAGGTGATTTTTTATCAATTGACTTTTACGGTAGAAAAGAATTTCTCACAATGAAGTGCCAAGATAAAACAATGCGCCAAGTCAATTTTTTACTTACTTTCAGGGTTCACGGTGTGGAATATTAGTTTGAGGATTCACGGTGTGGAATATTACTTTCAGGATTCATAATGTGGAATATTAGTTTCAGGATTCACGGTGTGGAATATTAATTTTAGGATTCATGGTGTGGAATATTATTTTCAGGATTCATGGTGCGGAATATTTTTTATGGCTTTAATTGTGATGTTTCTCAAAATTCGCAACAGTGTCATAAAAATTATGCAATTTTCCGTCTAGAATTTCTAGGTGAACACAAATATTTTCATCTGGGAAAATCATTTTTATTATGAGTTACGGAGCTTCTGACTGTCTCAAAAAAGGCAAGACGCTATCTATATTTTACATCAAATTTTCAATTATTAAACAAACAAATTATTATTTATTTTAATATCAACGGTATAAAATATACCATATACAATAAACTATAAACAGTGACATCAGAAAATATACAATTAACAGAAACTCTAGATGGATATAAAAAGTTAGAGATACAAGTACATGCAAAACTTATAGGTAGACTAGGTTAGATTAGTATTGATTGAAATATATGATAGTATAGATACATGATATAATATATTACAATAGCTAAAATGTATGCATTTATTTTCAGGTTTTGGTTGAAAGTAGGTAAGTGCCAATCGAGCTGTTGGTTCACCGTATTGACTATTATTATTGACCCAAGTTTCCTCAGTTGCCCCAGGCAGTTCATTTTACATACATATTTATTTGACTTTTTACGTAAGTATGAGTAGACTTACATTTAAAAGATATGATATTAAAGCCTTTTTGTACCTAGCTTCTGTGCAGTTAAACAGATCCGCTACATCTGCGTTATTATGTCGAAGAAGAATGATAAAATCCGGCTGCAGCCTGCCAGATACTGTTTTATAAAACTGCAGTTCTGTAACCCGAAGCCAGCGAAACTATCGCAACCCAATAAGGGTATATTGTGAAACTGAAGGTAATGGGGAGGGGAGGGAGATGAGAGGAGGAAGGTTGTAAAGTACCTGGCCAATCAGAGCTGGTCACCAAACATGACTCAAGTCATTTCAAGCAACGTTTAGTTTCGGAATGGTTGTCTTTTACCAGGACATTACTGAGAGCACTTTCGTTCCACGCTATGAATTTAGCCTTTGTATTTATCAAAACTCTTTAAATTTAAAATATATGCATTTTTTTAATATTTTCCCACTACCATAAAACATAAACGTCCCCTGCGATTAGGGGTCTTATTAGACTGGCGTATTTATACATGAATGTAAGCATTTTTTAAACTTAAAACAAACGACGACAGCAGCGAATCAGTGAAACGTTTCTATTTTTCTATTCAACACATTTCTATAAGATTGTGCAAATAGATAAACAGATTTTTTCAAGTGCAAAAAAAATTATGTTATTCGTTTAGTACCTACGTGTGCATAGATCTACATAATTAATATGCTGGACGTAAGATCTATTTTTCCTTCAAAATTGGGCACGTTGGTGTGGACTGTCTATGTAGATCATTTTCTTCACAAATCATTACAATTTAAGAGCGGTAGGAA
Source organism: Hesperophylax magnus (assembly GCA_026573805.1). Classification (NCBI taxonomy): domain Eukaryota; kingdom Metazoa; phylum Arthropoda; class Insecta; order Trichoptera; family Limnephilidae; genus Hesperophylax; species Hesperophylax magnus. The sequence goes on from JAIUSX010000039.1 coordinate 17,741,941, forward strand.
CCAGTTTCTATTAGTCCACATAATAATAACCTACATACATTTAAATGTATATACATATATCAGTGTCAATTGCTCACCACAATATTTTATGAATGCATGATAAATAAAATGGTAAGTTATTAATTATCTAACGTTTATTCATTGATGAGTTCTGAACTGACCTCTATCGGGTATTGGTTAACACATTTCATTTTAAGTTGTGGACTCGATCTATGTCGCAGCACAAAATTATTTAAGCTGAAGGAAAGGACATTTATAAATCTTACTATAAAGCAGAAAATCTTTGTGTTGAGGTAGCAAAATAACGCTTGGAGATGAAGTACGGTGTCATAAAAAAATCGCAGCTTATGTCTGGAACTTTTTGGTAAACGCAACGCGTCATTTGCATTATGAGCTGCGAAATTTCATCATATCAAACTGTAAAAAACATGACGTGATGAATATACATTTTATTTATAAAATACTCTGTGGTTGTTAGATAATAATTAGAAGTAAGTATTTCAGTTTTGGGAATGTTATTTCGTAAAAATAAAAACCTATTCTTACATGGCGGCCATTGTTGTTGATGTCAAAGTTTTAAGGTTAGTTTCTTCTTTTATTTAAACCAAAATATTAACCCATGACCCTAAAATAGGTTCTCATGTTGTCAGTTTGGGTTTAATTAAAACATAAATATAAAAAAAAAACTTTTCTAAATTATTATGTCCGAATTTGGTATGAAGAAAAGACATCAAACTATCCGTTCTTTACAAAATAACAACAAAATGCATTATTTTCCATTTTCGGAAACTGAAATACTTACTTCTCATTGTTATCTAACTGATACACAGTGGTTTTTCTATTAAAAGTGCGCCCTTTTTTCTTCCATCTGTAAATTTAGTGCAATATACAACAAGCATTATATTTTCGTGGTCATCATTTGAAAACATCGAGGAAATTCAGAGACAATAATTTTAATTTTTTGATTAATCAAAAATATTTTACCCTCCATCATGGTGACTTTTTCCTTCGACAGCTTGCAACAGGTTCAAACAACTTCAAGAACTTAAAATACTAATCAGTTGGAAAAGCAACTCTTTGAAACCAATAACATTGTCAAGTTTATAAAAAAACTAACAAAAACACTAGCCTCAAACAATCTTTAGAGCAATAACTCAAGCTCGGTCACTAACTTGCCCAATTGTCGAGAAACAAACAACACTTTAATTAAATTGACAGATAAAAATAAGGTCACACAGCAATTCACACGGTTCATGAATAAATCAGTATTATAAATAATAATTCATTTATCTGTGATTTTGTATGTTAAGTTCTAATTTTGAATTGATGGAGCTTTTGTGCGCGGAAGTTTTCACGGAGAAATACGCGGCAAAAGTTTGAAATTTTCCGGGTAGAGGACGTCGTTAGCGGGCGTCTGTCGACGAAGAGCGCCAAACGCAGACTGGTGGTCTGGTCTCGTGGACCGGTATCTCGCGAATTAATCCGTGCCCTATAGACCGATCCGCCTCTATATATAAAGACCAATCAACCTCGGTATCGTAAGTTGTCCTTTGGTTGAAGAAGCTATTTCACGTTGGGTGATCTGGAAAAATAAGATCTATGTAAATCTGCTTGCCGTTGGATTGTTTATATTATCTGAAGCCAAGAGGCAATTTGACGCCACGTAAGAGTCCGTTTGAAATCTCTGAATCGTTGCATAAAATGGAAATCTTTTAGAGATTAAGTTATTGAATTTATTATATTAAAAATTTACTTCCTATTTATTATAAAAAAGAGTTGTGCATTTACTTATCCATTTTTTTTTTTCAAGGAAATATTTCTTCACGCAAATATTAGTTGATTATAAAATAACTGCATTTTTATATGTACAGTATTATAGTCTTGTGTGTATTTATCGCACAAATTCATAGAACAGTGATTTCGGTCAATACCTTTTTTATTTTCTGTGTCTGTTTAATTGGTGCTCCAAGCACGTATTATGACGAAATTCTCATGCATTTCCAACAAAAAGACTTTAATTTTTTAACATTTTGACATTGTGATATTATCTTCGTCAGTGATTAAATATCACAATGAGATATAAGTTTCAGTAAAACGTTTTCCCTAATAAAATTGATTATTCATTCTAGACTCAATTTCTTCATTTTTCATTACTTGAGTTCCCATATAAACATAATCGAATATGTTTATCGGGACAATTAAATTTTAGATTGTAAAAAAATTCAGGTAGAACTTTGCAGTCACAGCAAAAAAATGGCAGCCACAAATATAGGAAATAATTGAAGATAATCTTAGTCATTTATAATTGGAAACATGAGATTCCATGATAACTCTACACAATGACAACTCAACACACCTTTAAAAAGTCATATAAAGACATTTGAACCGACAAAAAAAAACTTTCCTACGAACTTAACCTACGTACCTATTTAACTAAGTTTTTGTTCCATCATTTTTCATGACTTAATATCACTTTTTAAAAGGTGTGTTGAATTGTCATTGTGTTGAGTTGTCCTGTTAGCTATTTCTTTATGATTTTAATTGTTTTTATGTATGATTTAAACTCATAATCGTTATAAATATTTTTACTTATTACAAACAAATTTGGTCTTGATTAATAAGATGAAAATTTAAAAACTGAAACAGAACCAACCTTGCCAGTGCAAAAAATATATTATAGTCGCTGACATATGCCCGGCGTTGATCGGGGACTTATAAATGGTTTGGGGTTGTTTTGAGGTTGTGTTGAGTACCTGACAACTGGTTGAATTTTTAAGGTGGAAATAATATTATTGTATTGTAGTAAGTATATGTTTCACTTGATCGTTCCATATCTACTTTGGGCGTATTCGAGTTCATCAACCATACATTCTCATTATCTCATTTCCTCGTGCGTCTCTTACCTTTTCTACCTTTCTCTTCACATAGTATCATGAAATCCACATTAACAGTAACAATACTGTTAAAAAACAACATTATTTGACTCCGTATCCCATTCCAGGGTATCGATTCTCCAATCCAGGCCGCTCGCAATCGCCATCGAATGTACAGGCATTGGTCAACGTTCTTATTTTTGAATCTCGTCGATGGTACATACTTACATTCGCCAAACTTCAAAAAACCATTCGTTGTTCGAGTGGAATGACTTCTTCGAGAATCGAGGCCCTGTGCAGAGAGAATGCGTTAAGGTTTCCTACGACTTTTTCTACCATTCAAACCACTCTCTAAACACCCCCGACATTAAAAAGAACGAAATTTTAATTTTTTAGCGAAATCCGACCTGTAGTTTTCAGTCTATAGAGGACAAACAAATAAAAATTCATTTTTATATACATTGAAGATTACCGAATTACGTCACTCATTCTAGATTATACAATTAAATTCCCATCTGTTGCTATATTATTTTGATTAACAAGATTCCTTTTTGTTTGGGCGTAAAATATTTAATCAAATTAACCTTCCTTATTTCCTTTTACCTGTTGAATTTAATTAATCCCCACTCTAATAACTTCGCATTGAAGCCAACACGCAAACAGGCCATAAAAAACCACCACACTTATATTTTTCCAGTATGTACCAGGTACCTACATAGCAGACAGCTCTAAAAAAACCGTTAAGTTTATGTAAATGTGTAGATTGTGTAGGTAACTAACTACAAACTTGAAGGGTATAACCAGCCGGCAAAATAATTTAATTAGCTATTGACAATTTTCTGGGAAATTTGTTTAAAAAAATTATGCTCTTTGGTCATGAGCCCTAACAAATTCGGTAGGTAGATACTGAGCTAATGGCATTGACAAATTCAATTTACCACCATACATAAGGTAAAACACCCTATTTCTGCCACTGCACCAATTTCTGACATATATAACTCATATTACGATTTTACCAACTGAAGCAACATTCATACATACATTGATATTAGTTTATTGAGAAAGTTGTACCTTTCTCCCACTAACCCATATATAGAAAATGGTGTATTTGACCCTAAGTTCTACCAAAATCATATTTAGTATATACCTATGCACCCAGTAATATGCCCAGAATACAGTACTGATAAACAACCATTAATGTATGGTTATTAGTTTTTTATCAGTAAAACTTACACATTTACTAGTAAAGGGGTGATTATGTAGCCAAAACGCAATCATGCATATCATAAAACAGGCCAAGCCTTCATATTTATATAATGAGAGTATTATAGCTTTCGTGTGAGACTAGCATTATTGTTGAATGAGAGAATATATTTCGACAGAATGAGTAAAACCGGACAGTTTCTAACTATATTTTTTTTACAAATAAACAGTTAGAAATAAATTCTGAAAACTTTGTGGCTCAGTAAAATTGTGACTTAAACGTACCAAGACGATTGAGTACATGTGATTAATTTCATCCAGTGGCGTAGCTACGTTTCATTCACATGGGGGTATTCGACCCTAAGGGGGAGATCGACCCAGGTGGGGGTGGCAAGGGAGAAGTGAGGGGGGTTGAAAATGTATTGGAAAGATTTTTGGGATCCCTACTTACACCATTTATTATTTCATCACATTAATAAAAGATATAGTCGCAAATAATATTGTTGTGTTTTTCAGAAATGTAATCTACTATTCTCTTTTTTCCCACGCAATACTGAGGCTGATGGAAGGGTATGAACCCCTCAACCCCTCCCCCTTTATATAAAGCCCTTGATTCCATCAAAACCCCTCAGATTCTCATTGAAAATCGGAGTTTGCCCAAGTGAAATAAATAAACATGCAATTTTCAGGTTTAAAAATGCAACATCACTGTTAGTGATCATCACAGCATCAACCGACTCGGCCGAATGCTCATAATGAGTGACTTCTCAATAATAACCGTGACCTCTACGTTTTTAATTGTTGATCCCAATCAAGTGCACTCTACGGGGATCATTACTTAGATAATAATACTGCTTCTTGGCCTTGGAAAATATTGTATGAATTAATAATATGTTAGTGAAGATTGGTCATAAGTACACAGGGCCGAACTGACGTCGACGTTTAACTTTCCAGTCGTTGAAGTAGCCACCGTAAATAAATCCCTGAACTTTAATTCGACTAATTAATTAAAATTATTTTTACACTGAAAACATTAAATTGTGTGACCAGGAGTAGTGTCAGTGTAGAATATTTGTCCGCATAATGAGAGATTTTTTTTCAACCCTGAAAAAATCACATACAAATTACCTACTCATTTTTCCCCGTTTCATAATGTTTCTCTTGTGATCAGATTTCCCTCTTAATAACTTTGAAAAACCTTTACCCTTTTAATAAGGTGCATAGTCCAAAAGGTACCATTAAATATAAAAGTGAAAATAAAGTAGCAAAGAAGACAACATAAAAATATGTTTATATATATATGTACGTATATGTATCTATTTGTATGTATATGTGTGTATATATATGAATCTATATGTATGTATGTAAATGTATGTATATTTACGTATACCTATGTACGTATATGTATGTATATGTATGAAACTTCTAAATGAGATCATCATCATGAGCTATGAAGCTTTATCAATGTAGCTCTCTTAAAATAAGAAATTCCCCATAGTATACAGATTGCCTAAGGGGTAAAGTGCACTAACTTCGGGAGGTGATTCTACAAGAGATTTCAACTAAAAAAGTTTTTTCATGTGTAACAACACAAGAGACATGCCAACTGCTCCCGACCATCTGGAGACGGTAAGACTATGGCATCCTCAATTGGGGTATATTGTGAGGCTGAAGGTGGTGGGAAGGGAAGGAGATGGGGAAGACTAAGTAGGTACTAGTCAGATTTGGTCACCAAACAAGGTTAAAGACATTTCTAGCAACGTTTCAATTCTGAATGGTGATCTTACACCAGGGCGATACTGAGAGTTTCTTCCACTCTGGAACGTACTGAAATAACCTAAATCAATCAAATAAAATATACTTGCGTGCGCCGGGATTAGAACCCGCGACTTCCAGCTTCCTTGTTGAGAACATTACCCTACATCCGCGGAGGCGGTGGCTACATCGGATAAAAACTTTCTTCGAAATTTTAAACTTTTAAGTTACTTTTAAGGTACCGAAATTGAATAGTTTGTATGGGAAAAGGAATACTCTTATATGAAACAATATTTTTGGGAAAACATCGTTATTTTGAAAAGTTATTAATCTTTTTTTACTTCTACCATCATGTAGAATCACATCCCGAAGTTTGTGCACTTTATCCCCGGACACTCTATATGTCCATATTATATTTTACTCTTATCATGGGGAGGTTATTTATTTATGAATAAGTTGGTGATACATTTTAAACTTGCGGCAACTCATATTGCTGAAATTGTACATGAATGCCAAAACGTTGGCAATGTTTCGTAAAACACTTTTGATAGGTTTTATCAATCATATCTCTTTAAGTATCTACATCATAAAAAAAAAACATTCAAAGTGTTTCGAAAGCTAAATAAAAAAAAGATCGGTCATTTATTTCCCCTATCCTACCTGTCAAAGCGGCATAATAAGTTATTAAGGCGATGCACTACGTCGTGTAATATTTTAAATTGAGCCGCTATCAATAACAACCCTTGTATATGGCGATAAGGTTTAAATTCCCGCTAACACCATCCGCCTGTTTTGATTTATGCAAGAAAAAAACATGGCCAAAAAGTGCCTTTTATTTTATTTTGTGGATGTTCATGCATAAATATTAATATTTTTTCTATCATTTTATAAATAATTTAATTTTCCACATGATACAATAAAATCATAACCGAAAATGAGTTCGTAAGGAGGAGGATATTTTGAACTTTAAAGCAGTTTTCATAGGCCTTTACATAATTTTTTTCTGGGCTTATAAAAAGACTTATCTAAAAAAAAACTCGATTGTTTCTAAGGCCAAGATGTATTCTACTCGCAGTATTTAATTAAAGCATCTGAAACATTTCTAGGCGAGCAAATTTTCAAACCAAAAACACATGATTTTGCATTACTACGTATGGCATCGCCTTAAAAGTTTACTGCACATCGGTGGACTAAGAAATAATAATACATGGTGTGCTTCTTCGTTTCCGATTTGTCGAAAACATATGCAATTTTAACACTTTTATTACTTTTACGGGAAACTCGACTGAACAAAATGATTGCTTTAAGTAATATGTATTAGGGACCAATATTACATTCGCGTTATTTTTGAGAAAAGCGGTGATGTTTTTCAGAAAAAACTTTGCTATTTTGCAACAAAACCAAATTGATGTTATGTTTCCTTTTTGGTATTTTACAGCGAAAGCTGTTTTTTACATTTAAACAGCGTTTTCGACGTTAACTTTGCTGCTTTCGGTTTAATGGCTATTCAAGCCATGGACCTAAAAAGCTTTTAGTTCCTTGGCTTTTGAAATTCATGATTCGAGCTTGTCAAAATCATAGACAAATAAATATTTAAATTGTATAATTTTAGGTACATTCCAATTTTAAAATACCAGATATTCGCAAAAAAAATATGGAAAACTCGTTTTTTTTGTTCAGGTCTCTAGCATAAGTATTTTATTGTTTAGATAATTACAAAATATATTTTTATACATTTATTTATTATAATATTAAAATGCAATGTTCATTGCACCATAATTATGATTCATCACGTCGATATATCGCGAACATTAAAATATATGCAGGACGCAATCATTATTGTAATCGTTTTGGGTACCTACACCATCATTCGTCGTGTTATAAAACGCATTGTCTTTCAAGTACGTAATTCATAATACGAGTATTATATTATTATCTCACCATCCATTATCACCTCCATTAAAACCAACTTCTCATTAAATGTAAATTTATTAGTACCTTTCATTTTTAGATTGTCGTATGATAATGGATGTTGAAAAAAAACTTTAGAATCATCGGTAATACTTTTAGCACAAAAAAATACATAATACCAAAAAAATTAAGAATGTATATTTAAAAAAAAACATCAAAAATATTTCCGGTACCGGGAATCGAACCCGAGCCTCCTGGGTGAGAGCCAGGTATCCTAGCCACTAGACCATACCGGATGATGCTACTTTTGGCAAACATATCGTATTTAAGCAATAGTATGCACTGAAGACAATATTAATATTTTTATCAATGGTAAAAATGATTTATTATTTTGTTTTTTAATATCACATTAGGATAATAAATATTATTCGCAAGTTCAATTAATTTAGATGCCATTCGTTTAATGCTCTGAATACCTTTATCGGTACCTGGAATAGCAGATTAAAGTTCCTTCGACGCATTTTATTGCTGTAGATTAATACAAATATATTAATTTTATACAATAAGTAGCTGTACCCTGCCAAGCGTTGCTGTGGCTCAGTCAGTCTGTGCAGATAGAGAAACAATAGCCCGATTTGATTTTTCGTTCAACAGATGGCATTGTTTTTCAAAAAACGTGTTTTTACCTGTCACAGGTGACATCTATATAATAATAACAATATTTGGATGATTTTTAAGCGCCGTTTTTGTGCAAAATCAAGGGCGCTTAATCACCTCAATAGGTATATAATAACACACGCGTATTGAAATGCAACGTTGTGTCAAAATATGAAAGCAATCGGTGAAAATTTTCGGAGATTTAAGATTTTGAACAAACGATTATTAACATTTTTATTTATACTCGTATAGGTGATAGATATACGTAGGTATTTATAGTATTCTTGTTCCTCTGTATGTAATATAAATGGTGATTATTTACTTGATTCTTCAATGAAATTCGAAGGAGAAATAAACGTTACTTTTAAAATTATTATATAAAGTAATTACATAGCTAATTAAAATTAACACCTCTTTTATTACACACATCTTAGGTAAGTACTGTAAAGCAGTAAAATCAATACTCAAACACCGCCTACACATTAGCGTTAAGTTAATTTTTGTTCAGATTTTGGAAATCGACAAGGTTGAGAAAATGCTCCTTAAATTAACAATTAAAACTATAGTATAATTTTTTGGTAATTTTCAATTCTTGCTATCCCACAAATGCTCTGATTTTACCCAATGAATGATTCGAAATAAAACAATAATTTATTTTACAGATAAGTAATACATATTTTTATAAACTGAAGAATAGAACAAGGTGAGGTATTTATCAACGCCTTGGCAATTTGGCACCCGGAACGGACTATTCCAATTGCGCCCGCCAGGGCCAGCTCTGATATGGTAGGTACTGTATTTTGGTGTTGAAAATGGGCATAATTTTTGTGATTCTAATCTTATTTTTTGCATTAGCTATAGGAGGCCATGAGCAAAATAATTTTCTTAGGGGCCTGTCATCTTTGAGGATGCTGTTGGAAGGTATTTTTAAGGAAAGGAAGTTCTGGGAAGGACAAAAAAGTGGTTGTAGAAGTACTAAATATTAATATTTTTTTATTTAAAATAAGGGACTGCATATTTTGACATAATTTCTACATACTTAACCGCTCCACCCTACTACACATATCTACGATAAAATTTACTTCCTTGGTGTTTTCAGGTTGAACTTTTTTATTTGCCGTTTTCCAGAAGCTTTTGCTTTTTCTTTCATTAGGTTAATTTCCTTGTAAACATCTTCTCGTGAGGAAAAATTATTAGGAATATTTTTCGTGTCATCAGCATTCGTGTTATTTGCGTCATAACCATTATTGTTCACACGCATGCAGAAATCTACACAAAAAAAAAATTAAGTGCCTTGGTACCTTTTCAATTAAAAATATTTTTTGAGCCAATACGAAGCACACCTACCCCTTTGAAATTGCTTTTTATTTTTCCCCAAAATATCCACAACTCGAAAAGAAAGATTATTTGATGTTGTTGCCACATCATTATAATTTATTTCTTCTTCTCGTGAGGAAAAATTCATTAGTAATATTTTTCATATCTATCTTTTTCTTTGTTTCATAACCATATTATAATAACGTTATAATTCACACAAACTACCATGTACAATATGACCTTAGAACGGGGTACCCCAGTAAGGTCGCATTCTTTTCAACAAATGTAAAAGATTATTCAAATTAAAAATAAAATAAAAATTTTGCTCGCTCGCCACGTTTGTAGAAAATGTATTTAACAATGTTAGCTCATCGAGGGGGTATAGCGGTGTTTGGCTAGAAAATCTTAAAGTAGCTAGAAGCCCATTTTCCACTGGGAGATTTAAATTTACTGCAATACAAGTGACAGAATGCATTTGCAATGATTTATTTATAATGCGTTGGTAATATTATACTATTATTATATTAAAAGAAATGTTCGGAATAAAAGTGGAAAATCCCAGGAATATTTTCAGTATTACTTACGCATTGCTGATGTAGAATCGAGGTTATTTATTAGCGCCTTCTACATATTTCCTTTCAAATTGAAAGTCTCATTTGGCAATCTATCATGACAAGCATTGAGGAAAGTGTTGAGAATAATTGTATTTATGAAAAGAGTCGCATATGATGGTAGACACTCTCAGCATTGCCTTGTTAAAGTCGTGAAAGAAAAAACCATTCGCAATCGAAGCGTTGCTCAAAATGAAAAAGTATTTATTTCACTTGAGCGTGCCATGTCTTCCTCGGGCGTCCTCGACGTCTTCTATCATTCACTTCCACGTCATACTCTCCTTACACCCCTTTCTTCTGTCATTACATATGCCTAATTTTACCATACATAAGTATTTATTTCACTTGATCGCGCCATCTCTTCCTCGGGAGTCACCGACTTTTTCTACCATTTACTATTGTATACCACACTGTTATCTTCTGTTAAATATATTGTCTTTAATTCGAAGCCGTATATCATTTCAGTCAGAGATAATGTGTTAATTCTTCCTTGAGCGTCCCCGACTTTTACAACCATTCACTACTGATTACCATTTTTTTTTATCAACTTTAATTCGACTGATATGTGCAAACATAAGTACGAGGAAATCAACTTACATTTACCAAAAAATAATATTACATATAATACCGTAGTTATATTACATATAGTTGTGAATAGTGATAAACAAGGTTCCTTTCGGACTCCCAACTGGTCTTCAAGTGCCGTCACGAGCTTGCAAGCGGCCCGATGCGTTTTTTTCCTTAAAGTGCCTGTACGGGCCAATCTTGTTAAATACATTTTCTACGAACCTTGGCTCGCGCGTACATATCTAGATAAAAAAAAAGTTAGTGCCTAAGTAATACCCAAATTTTAAAAAATTTGAGCTAATGTAAAGTACCTACCCCGTTGCAATTGCTTATCCTTTTTCCCTGGTGTCAACATTTCCACAACTTTATAAGAAAGACTGTTTGATGTTGTAGCCATATTATTATAACACATTTCCTCTGAATATATTGAATTCATATCATTTTCTGAATATTCAACACTCTGTATACTTATATTGTTTACATTATGGCCGTCGGAAGCTTTGATAAAATCTGTTATCATTTTTTGTTTAGCCACAATTCGATTCTAAAAATAAAGTTTTTTTATGACAAAATTTTTTGATACGCTTTATTAATTTATTTAACTGTTCAATTAATTCATAACATATTAAAAATACGAACCTTGCCTTTGGGAATAGCATCGATAATATTTTTGTCGATTTTACAATTCATTATCTCCATTTCATTGACATATTTACATCCCTCGTCGCGTGAAAATTTCAAAGCATTTCTCAAACTGTGATAAAAAACGTTGTATTAATAAAGAAAAAGTGCAATAAAAAAGGACAAATAATTAAAAATTTAAAAAAGAAGAGTGCCACGGTAGGGAATCGAACCCAGACCAATTGTTTGAAAAGCAACTATGCTGACACCACCATCGAAGGAGACGAGGTTGAAAAAAATACCGTGTAAATTCCAATCCATCTTCATATTCTTTCTGGCTACATCCATTCAAAGCTTGAACATTGAAAAGCTTAGTTCTCAGCTCTTGTATCAACGTTTTATTTTTGGATATTTCTGACTGCAATTCCTGACATTTGGCTTCTCTGTTCAACGACTTCTTATTGTCTTTGGCTGAAAGAAAATATTTATGTATCAGAAAACTACTTACGATAAACGAAATGGCTAAGTACCTAATTCTTTATCATTATTACATATCTTTTTCAGAGTAAACTTGTCTTTAAAACAGTTTATTCGACATTCGATAAGAAAAGAATTATTACAGACATTTTCAGCGTCCATGCCACTCAAAGCTGCCGCCATCTGTCCGCGAATGTCTTCATTAAAGTTTCTGTTCATTGTCGCCCTTGTTCCATGGCTGTCTATAAATTCGGCAACTGAATCACAAAACCTTCTTTGATTGTTCCACTTTCTTTGTTGGAGTTCATCCTTGGACATTTAAGTAATAAAATAAATCATCAAAATGTTATAAAATCATAATGGCCTTTAAACCTCGGCTTCTACCTTTTGAAAACAACCTTATCACCCCATTTTCTAGCAGGAGTAGACAGAGAGTGTGGACATAAAAACTTTGCCCAGACACGCACCCTTTGTTTTATTCACACTAGCACAAAAAGTGTTCTCATATTACTCCGACTTTTGGCATGACCATACTAAGTATTATATGATTCATTGACAACGTCTCCTAGAAGATCCCCGACTACTTCTTCTATCGACTTGGGCATCATATTCTTCTGAAACTCCCTTTATCATGCATCTGCTCTACATGTTCAAAACGTCTAAGCATTCCTTTCTTAATTTTATTCATCTACATTGCCCTTGTATCCATAGCGGGTTCAATAAAGAAATAAAGCATACCTATGTACCTCTTATGGGAAAAAGTGCAACAAAAATATAGATGGAAATATCACAAAAATATAATAATATTATACTCGTGCCACTGAGATATTATCCACAGAAAAATCAGTAACTAGTTTATTTGTGCACAAAAGTATATTAAAAATAATAAAAATTAAGTTATGTATTTCCAGAATTCACCGTAGGAAATATCTCGTTGTTAGCAATATAAACTTATCTTTACCATTTCTTTGATAATGCCTTTATGAACCTCATGAGCATCCTTTAAAGGTTTTTCCCATGACTCTAGTTCTATTTTGAGCAATTCCAAATCACAATGTCGATTGTCTTTTTCCTTTTCAAGAGATTCAAATTTCGCCTTCATCTCAAAAACAGTTTTTTCATTTTCAGATTTGGTTTTATTCTTACAAACGAGTTTATAAATTACTGTAAACAATGAAGGATAATTTAATAATCTTTAGTTAAAGATTTGTTATTGTAATATCACTTATTATAATGGAAAAAACATAAACTTACATTCATTTATGATATTCGATTCTTCTTCATCTTGCTGTTCTTTTCTTAAGATTTGTTCAATATGTTGAGTTATTTTATTATGATCAGTCATGATTTTGCCGCCAGTTAATATTCTCGAAATTAAGTATACGCAGAAAATTTATTATGAGGTTATAAAATTAATGCTTCCCACCAAATATTATTTACTTGAATTGAGTGTTGCCATATTTATGGCATAAAGTGAACATTTAAAAAATAAAATACTAATAAAAGTACCTAAACAGTACATACACCTAAAGATAATAATGGTAAAAACTCCAGTCAAAAACTCGATAATTAAACTAATTTCCACAAAAATTATTTGGTGTTGAATGTGGATGAGGCAAGGAGTGTGCCTACAAATATATTAAAATTGAGAAAGAATTTTGTTGCATGTTGGAGGTACTAGTGGGGATTTTGTGGTGAATTTGAATATCTCTTCATCTCTTGTGGCCATTTTAGAACATATGCATTGGCAACCCCAGTGCACATTCATATTAGAATCAATGAAAATGTTGTAATGCAAGTTTTTAAATACCTGTAAATTGTTTATCAGGTGCGGTCATGGATCTATTCTTGCACTTTGGTTCAATTCAATAACATAAGTGACTAGACGCATATTTTACCTAGTGTTCTTCAATGTTAAAAGCGGGCAATCTTAAGAATAAAAAACATCTTGACTCCCATGCAAAATACAGCGCCCAGTTGTAAAAAAAACGTAGGCCTCATGAGACTGGTGATGACTCATGATGTCACTGGTCACGTCCATATAGATTTGATGCTTTTTCAGGAGAAGCGAAAAATTAAAAATTTGTGAATTATTTTAAAACTGACTAAAAATATAAAAAAAATAATGGTATAAGTTAGAAGGTCATTATTGATAAAAAAAATAATAATAATAAAAATTGACTGGAGTTTAACAAAAAATATGGTCAGAGAATTTTTTTATTGAAATCAATACCTATAACATAAAATTAATGACAATAATATTTAATTTATACAAATACGTTTTTTCTGGACCACAGATCAATATTAACCCATTGCTATACAAACATTGGTTCTAAAATGTATGCCCGAGCCTCTAGTCATTGAATCAAGTTAGGAAGAGGGAGCGGGCGTGCAACCGTCATGACATGGCATACAGTATGCTAATTTTTTTTTATATTAACTCCACACAGGAGGCCCTGAAGAAAATAATTTCCCTCAGGGCCTATGTCATCTTTGGGGATGCTGTGTGGAGGGTCTTTTTGTGGAGAGGAAGGAGTGAACATGGGTCTTGAAGAGTCCCATGTTGTAGGAGGGAGGAAATACAGAGGCCGGCAGTTCGTTCCACAGCCGAGCTGTTGAACTTAAGAACGGATCGTAGAAGCGACCCGTTCTCATGTGACAAATGTCAACCGTGTACAAATGTTGGGCGTGCGTTTGGCGTGTATCCCGACTCCGCACCGGTGCCGAAGGGATCAATGACGCTAGTTCCTCAGAGCATCTTCCATTATAATACCGATAGAACAAGGACAGCATACCTACCTGACGCCTGTGCTCTAAAGATTGCAGTCCGTTTGTTAAGATTGGGGAATCTATCAAACGGACCGCCCGTTTTTGCACAGAGTCAAGGGTTTTTTTCAGGTATTTAGGGGCTCCGGACCAGAGATGGCTGCCAAATTCGACAGTAGGGCGCACTTGCGATTTGTACAGGGTCAGCAGTTGTGTACTATTAAATTATCTGCGGGCCCTGTACAGTACGCCCAGCTTCTGAGAGGCCAACTTTACTCTGGCTTCGATGGAGCCCCGTACCTGAGCTGGTCACTTATAGTTACACCAAGCATATCAATGGAAGGCCTGTTCGGAAGATTGCTTCCGTTGAAGGAGACTAGATTATCATTTGGATCCCTTTTATACGTAATCAGACAGGATTGGGTCTTTGAAACATTAAATTCGACGAGATTATTTTTACCCCAGGAGGAAATACTCTCGAGATAACCGTCATGAACTGTACTGTCATCCGCGTAACAATGAATCGGTGCACATGTCAAAAGGTCATTGATGTGCAACAAAAACAAAGTCGGAGACAGAACCGATCCCTGTGGGACGCCAGCATTTATGGAGTGTGAGGAAGAGGTGAAACCGTCAGCAACCGCCTGAATCGACCTATCCCTTAAAAAGTCAGCAATCCACGTACACAGGGATGCGGGAAGTCCGTAAGAAGGCAATTTGTTGACAAGTAAAAAGCATCAAGTCAAAGGCCTTGGATATGTCTAGTGCGACCGTTTGGGTCTCACCGTGACGTTCCAGGCACCGCCCCCAAACATGCGTCACATACGCGAGAAGATCACCGCACGAGCGGTTCCGCCGGAATCCTTTGATCCAGTTGATAATTTTGTTCTTCTCGAGGTATGTGAGCAGTTTGTCGTTGATCACACGTTCCATCACTTTGGACAGAACTGATGTGAGCGGTATAAACATGCGTAGAATCTTGCCATACTGGCAAGATTGACGCGCACTCACATTACGTCGAATCTGGAGTTTTCCAGTCTCAATAGTCGTACACAGTTGACGTCAGCTCGACTATAGAGGCAGACTCCTCCTTTGAGTCGGAACTTGCTTGCAAGGGTAAAGCCCGGGCAGTCCAGATAGGAGGAGTCTGGCGGCTCGGCTATCTGAGTTTCGGATAGGAAAAGAAGGTTGGGACGTTGGGACAAAAGATGGTGATGAACAGAGTTTAAATTTGTGTGCAGGCCGCGAATGTTGGCAAAATTTACCAGCAGTTTTGGCCCGCACCGGGGACGCCTGCTACTCGCCGCTGTATTGATGTTAAATTTATTTTGTATGTTCAATGCTAATAAACAATATTAGCGGCCACCCTACAAAGACAGCCGGTATGCCAATGGGTTAATATTCATTAATTATTATTACATAATAGCGCATATTTGATCACATACACTTGTAAACATCAGGCTTATAACATGAGTTCTTATTTAGGTTTGGTCTCTTGATCAGTAACGTATCTAATATAAATGGTATCTTCAGGTTTAGGGTCTTCCGACTCTTCAGGATCTCCAAGATTGGAACAAGCAATGGCCAATGCAGAACCGTCGTGACAGAAGCTTAATGAGGTGATGCAAGTGTTGTATCGATGGAACTGGCATAACCGTTTCTTGTTGAAGCCATCCCAGATGTTGACGTAGCCGTCAGAGCCGCCTGTCGCAAACGTGTTGTAAACGGAGTGGAAGCTGATTGCGTTGACGGGATAAATTTTTTCAATTCCTAGAAAAAAATAGTAAAAACCAAATAAAGAAAAATTCCAATTGTCTTGTGCAGCTCTTTGCAGGAGGAATTAAGATATTATTAATCATGAACAAATAGTTTTAAATATTTATCTACATACATACTAATTTATCTACAAACATACTAATTTAACTACAAACATAGTAATGTATCTACATACATACTAATTTATCTACAAACATACTAATTTAACTACAAACATAGTAATGTATCTACATACATACTAATTTATCTACAAACATACTAATTTATCTACATACATACTAATTTGTCTACATAGTAATTTAATTTGTCCATGCTGTTTAATTTTGTTTTTGACTCCATGAAGAAAAGTGGGTCAAATGCCACTGGAAGTGAATGAGAGATGGGAGAAAACACACGACATGAGCAATCTAAAGTGCTCATATACGATCCAAAATCAACACACCGAGCAGTGTGCAGAGGCAGTTATGTTCAAGAGCTCGGCTGTGAAATAATTGGTCATTCTCTGTGCTTTTTCCCTCCTATGACACTCCTTTCTTTCATCAAAAAAACACATAAAGCATCCCAAAGATGACACAGACCCTGACAGAAATGATTTCCCACAAAGACTCCTTTTGAAGTTAAAAAAAACGAATAGGTACTCGAGTTGGGTCGTATCAAGAGTCGGAATAACAGAAGTGGGAAAATGACAGGATGATAAGTTAGTAAGTTGGTTACCCACAAAAGAACATACCTGCTTCTTTGATTCTGTGGCACTTGAAGGCATACTTCTTCTTCTGCACCTCGGGATTGCTGTCAAGGTACTCCACGGCCACGCGGCCCTCGATGGAGCTGAGCACGTAGCCCTGCTTGTTGGGGAAAACACGGATGCAGCGTGTCTGGTACTTCAGCGAGGACTCACGGCGCTGGTTGGTCTGCGCCATGTTGCGCACGTCCCACACAAAGATCTTACGGTTCGTAGTGCCTACCACGAACTTCTCACCAATCACGCTCATTGTGTACACCTGAAAAGTACCCAGAAAAAGCTTTTTTTTAGAAACAGCATGTATTTCTAATGAATATATCATATATATCAACTAAACAAACTTTTATCAAGTCAATCTAAACGACACTGTAGAAAGCAAGAGTATGCAAATTTGCGTCTCAAAAAACGTAAGCATCTCAGGGAATGATTTTTCATGATCTCATTTGGGTACATTTTAGGTTAGTTGACAATATATAATGCGTGACAGATAGGCTGCAATAGTAAATCACATGTTCATACTACAAA
Source organism: Hesperophylax magnus (assembly GCA_026573805.1). Classification (NCBI taxonomy): domain Eukaryota; kingdom Metazoa; phylum Arthropoda; class Insecta; order Trichoptera; family Limnephilidae; genus Hesperophylax; species Hesperophylax magnus. The sequence continues at coordinate 17,759,742 of JAIUSX010000039.1, forward strand.
GTAAAACTATTGTTTAATTTTTTTTAATAAAAAATAATGTCTTGAGTGAGCAATCAAATATACTCAAAGCTAAGCTGGAAAATATACAGAAAATAGTAACACCCTTAATATGCACATTTTATTTTAAAAACACTTTATATCAGTTAGCTAATTTATTTATTTTTTTATTTATTTATTTATATATATTTTTTTATTTTTTATTATGTAATAATTAAACAGTTTACAGTGTATAATAATATTTGCTAACAATAATGATATATAAAAATTAGTAAACACAATTTTTTTGATGTTTCTCTTTTATGGAAGCAGACGCTTGTGTTTAAAAGAGATGCTGAGTATCGAGATGAACATTATTTATGTAAGTATTCTTATTAATAATTTAAGGAGTTAGGAATATTAAAAATGTAAGTGTATATCAACAATGTACAATTTAACGATTTATAACGTTACATTAACAACGTTCAACAATGTACAATTTAACGATTTATAACGTTACATTATTTAATTGACGAATTTCGTTATTTTGATTTTTTACCTTGAAATGTTCTTTGATCGCTTTAAGTAGGGTTTTGTCGTCTTCGATTTTTCTGATATTATCAGGTAGGTTATTAAAGTATTTTTTGCCTAGAAATGTGTAATGATGTTGTGCAAATGAGGTGTTACATTTTTGTATTGGAAATATATGTTTTTGACGAGTACGTCTTTCAGTTGAAAAACTGTGATTTTGTTTTTCTTTTATTATTTGAATTATTATGTTTTTTCGGATAAGATCATTAAATTTTAGTACTTTAAATTCTTCAAATATAAGTTGAGTTGGATAATCTCTCGGTTTTTTCAATATTATTTTAACAATCAGACGTTGTACAATTTCAATAGGTAGGAGATTAGTTTTGTATGCGGATCCCCAACTGCTTACACTGTATTGGAGATTCGATTGTACTAATGCGTAGTAGACTGAAGTTAAATTTTCCAATGATAGAAAGTTACGCAGTTTCAGAAAAATATAAATTAATTTCCTTATTTTGTTAATGGTAAGGTTAATTTGATCTTTCCAGTTAAGGTTTTTGTCCATTATTATTCCTAAGTATTTAATTTTATTTGTAATTTGTAGTGTGGAACAATTTATTGTACAGTGATTTGTATTATGTTCTTTAAAGTTGTCGTGTATAATTATGTCAAAGTTTTGTGGAATATCGTTTGCTTTTATTGCGAATGGCAATACTTGGGTTTTTTCGCTATTTAGGGATAGTAGGTTTATATCAAACCAGTATTTGAGTAGATTTATGTCTTCTGTTGCTTTTTGTTTTACTCCTTCCCATGTATTATCACTTTCAATGAGTACTGTATCGTCCGCGTATGAAGTTATACTACCTAGAATTGACTGTGAGAATATCCCGTTTACATATAAGATAAATAGTAATGGACCCAGTACCGTTCCTTGTGGGATTCCATATTCAGACGTCTCTTCATCGCTGTATATATTGTTTATTTTGACATACTGTGGGCGATTCTTTAAGTAGCTTTTTATCCAATTTGGAACATTCTCCTTAATGTTCAGATTATCTAATTTTTCCATAAGTTTTGAGTGAGATATGCTGTCAAATGCTTTTCTTAGGTCTATGAAAATGCCTAAACATTTTTTACTCTTATCTAGGTTTTCGTATATGCGTGAAGTAACGTTTGCAATTGCATCTTGTGTGCTGCGCGCTTTTCGGAATCCATATTGGTTATTGTGAAGTTTTTTGTTGTTTTCAATAAATTCCATGAGTTGAAATTTTACAATTTTTTCGAATATTTTTCCAATATTAGAGATTAGAGAAATTGGTCGATAGTTGGTAACATTAGTGCGAAATAGGTAGACTTGACCTAAAATTTGGCATTTTTGAGGCCACTTTTAGACGTATGGACACTTTTCTAGAAAAAAACACAAATTGATTTCGAAAGATTGTTATTTTATCTTGTAAAGTAAGATGTAAAATTTTGAAAAATAATATTATTTTCATATCATAATAAAGTGTTACCGTTGGACGATGCGCAGATTTGTTGCATTTTCAAAGGTGAAGTTGTATTATACAACAAATATTTCAAATCATATAATAATACAGTATAAACAATCAATATATTATCTATCATAAGTATGTATAAGAACTTTGTTTTTATTTCAAATAAAATTACTAATAAATAAATCCGAGCACGCGTTTTGTGACGAAAATCCCGCAGTTGGACTATTTATTTATGGTCTTACAAATTGGTATAGTTCAGATTTTTTTAGAAAAATAATTTACCAAGACATTATTGAAACATTAGAAATAATTTATAACCAAAAAATATATTCTTAAAGTATATAATAGTCATTAATTTCGATTCGCGTTTGTTGTTTGTGATTACCCCGGCGCAAGCCGAAATTTTATCATTCCCCGCTGCGACAGGGCGGCGAGCGGACGTTTATTCCACGCCAGTCTACTTGATAACATTTTAAAGAAATTCCTTGCTTAAAAATGAGGAGGAAAATACCCTCGGAAAAAAGTTTTATTAGATAGCACAAATTACGACATCAAAAACGTACGTAAGAGATATATTTTCAGAAAAAACAAAGGTTAGTGATATTTAATTATCCGTGTACATTGTACGTACTTATATGCTACAGAGTCGTTCGAAAGAATCAGTCAGAATAAGCACATATTTTTTTATAACATTTGGCGATAATTTTGTGTTGTTTAGTTTCCAGGGAAAAGAATCAACTATGGACAGGAGTTTTTGTCTGTCATCGTTTTTTCATGTATAAATGTTAAACCTTATGACAAAGTACGTGAAACTGTTTGTGATTGGTAGTCAAAAAGTGCCACGAACCAAATGAATTTCGATTCGTGATGTGCGATTCAAATCATTTTTTTGTTCATAATTTCTATTTTATTGTCCAATTCACTATTGCATTGGTATAATTCAACATATTTAATATTTTTTGTGTTACTTTTTGTCAGTTTCATAATGTCATATTGTGAATCGAGCTTCTTGTTTTAGGAAAAAAAAAACAAGGTTATTTTTGACATACTAACCTATGATTTTTCAATCAAAATTTACTCGTGAATTTAATAACATTTCGAAAATTAGACGAGTCAGGTCGCTCCGTTAATCATGAAAACAAATACATTAAAGCCTTACACACAACATATTATAGTTATAAGTTTGAAATATATCATGTAAAAATATAAATAATTATGTGAACACTGTAAATATTATATAGAAATAAAAAAAAAAAAAAAAAAAAAAAAAAAAAAGCGATACAATATTATGCAATCGCATAACTACATATGTAGGTAGGTACCGTAGAAAATAGGTGGAAATAAAACCTAGTTTTAATATATATATACTACTTCAGTTGTAAGGAATAAACCCTCTTTTCAATGTCATACATATCAAATCAAGTAATACTTTAAAGATAAGTATTAGAAATAAAACTTACCGGTAATACCTTTCGGACAAACGAATAAATAAGTAAAACAAAAGATTTTTACTCACCTTTGGAAAACTCGTGTAAAATATTAAAAAAAAAAAAAAACAAATTAAACAAATATTTGAAATTTTTTTTGAATGTATATTCATATACCTACATATTTTATATCTACCATGTCAACAAACTGCATTTGTATTTATTTATGTTTACGCACTCCGAAGTATAATTTACAAATATGTATGTAAATACTTATTAGGAAGAAAGCTACAACCAAGAATTTAACAACAATAATTGTTATTTCATCGGAACCATGCTGTAGTTTTCACAGCCGCGCGAGTGTACGGCTCGCAGCGGATTGAATTCGGTATTTCTGTCTCGGTCTAAAAAAACGTCCGATCGCGAGACCGTCTTTTAACGAAATTTGAATTCTCGTCCGCTGGTTAAACCACCTTAAGGGTGTTTCCACTTTTAAATATAGGCGAGATAATTGTTTTCTTATAATTTGATGGAAATATTCCTTTTTTAAGGCTCAGATTAATCAGGTGAGTTAATGGTTTTATCACATAGTTTTTAATAGATTTTAGAATTTGGATCGTTATATTATCATATCCTGGCGACGAACCTCCGTTCATATTTTCAATTATTTTTAAAATATCTACTTCACTAGTCATTTTAAATCGGGAAAATGAGTTTATATTTTGTATATCTTCAATAATTGGTTTTGTAGTTGATCTTTTTGTCACATTAATTTTTTTGGCTAGGTTTTGCCCAACTTTTGCGAAGAAAGAGTTGAATACATTTGCCCATCTTTTTGGATTTACACTAGCGTTTATTTTTACTTTATTTTCATCTTCAATTTCATTGATTGGTTTATTTTGTTTATCATTTTCTATTGCACAATTAATTGTTTTCCAGATTATTTTTGGGTTATTTTTGGAGTTTATTATTTTATGTTTATAATACTCATCTTTACTGATTTTAATTATGCGTGTCAGCTTATTTTAGTATTTTTTATATTTGCAATCCAATTCTTTGTCATTTGGGAAATTAACTGTCAATTTTTTTGTAAAGTTTACTTTTTTTCTCTGATTGAATTTAATAATCCCTGTGTGATCCACGGTTTCAAGAATTTATTTTTAGCTAAATTTCGATTTAAAATTTCCGTTTTAGAGTTTTCTATATGTATCGCTAGAATTTTTTCAAAGTATAATAATATATAAAGAATTCAAAGAAAATTTCTACGCTTCGTCAATTTTAAACTTAACATCCCTTTAGAACACATAAATTACCAGTCATTATTGAATCTTTTAAATATTCCGACATTAGAAAACAGAAGAAAAATAAACGACCTAACCTTTTTATTAAAATTATTGAACTCTAAATTCGATTGTTGTGAACTCCTGCATTTAATAAATCTACACATACCTACACGAACAACTAGGCAAATATCAACATTTTACATACATACATCTCATTCCAACTATAGTTTTCACTCTCCAATACAACGTTTACACAGTCTTGGTAACAAATACTTAAATAATATAAATGTATTTGACAATAATTTGAACTTGGCCAACTTTAAACGGAGTATGTGCGAACTATTTTTACCTAATTTGTAAACTATTGTTATATTTTCTTATTATCATTATGGTTGATTTTGTGGGTTTTGGCAGATTTTATATTTTTCGTCTCACTTACTCTATCCATACCTATATTTTTAAAATTCTTATATTTTATGTAACATATTTTGTCTCTGATATTTTTTTATGTAACCTGTATTTTGTTAACACTGATTTTTTTTTTTTTTTAATTTTTTATATGTAATCTGTATAACTAAAAAATAAAGATGTACATTATTATAGGTAAAAGCCCTATGGGCGTTTAAATAAATAAAATAAATAAAAAAATAAAAATAATATATATTATTTGAGCATAATTCAACCTCTTGACAGTCGTTTACTTGTTTCCAATTTTCCGTTTTCAATTTTTCAATTAATTTCTCTATGTTTAATTTGGTATATGATTTTTTTACTGACATGTTTTTTGTGTGAATTTCTTTTCTATCTTCGTACAAAAATATACATGTATGATGGTCTGTAATGTCATTTTTCCATACAATGGTTTTAATTTTATGAAGATCCTTTAAGTTAATATTTGTCCAGAAATGATCGAGACCGGATGGTTTTTGACCTTGAATTTCACGCGTGTTTTCATTAGTACACGATTTAAAATTATTTTCAGTCATACAATTTAAGTATTCATGTTTAATTTTACTATCATTATTTTTGTTAATGTTGATATTGAAATCTCCCGTTATTATGCAATTCGTATTTTTGAATTTTGATATTATATGCCGTATTTGTTCAATAAATAAGTTAGCATTAGATTCATGGGTTCTGTATATTGCTATTAAAGAATAATTCGTTTTGTTGTTGCTAAGTTGGATTTCTATGCAGTTCGTTGAGTCTATATTGTGTTCCGAAATTGTTACAATGTTAAATTTATTATGTACCCATATCACGATTCCACTGTTTTTGTTAATATTTGTGTTTGTTTGTTATTTGTGTTTATTTATTTATTTATTTACGCCCTTCGGGCTTTTACATAAAACAAGTATAAATTAATTACAATATAAACACATAAATTTGTTTTTGACCACTTTATTTTAATTACACTCAACAGGTTTCAGAATTACCCTTCCTTCATCAGAAGAATTTTAAAAACAGTTTTATTATCAATAGAAGAATAAAAATAACCATGAAAATAATAGCACAATAATAAAACAATGTATATATTATATTTTAATGTGCTTGTAGCTTTATATATATTATATAGCTACAAGCACAAAATATTATAATCTACGTAATCCGAGTGTACGTACACATGTTTAAAAATATACAAACAGTAGGACAGTTAGTAGTATCCACTTTCGATCTAAAACACAATTAACATTATATAACAATAAATAACGTAGGTATGTATCCTAATAAACGTTTGATTAATTCATAATATTATTAATTATCATTGTTTAAAGTGTTCAAATAAGCATTACTTACCCATGTTGAATAAAATAAATTATTTAGGGGTGTTTCGTATTCGCTCTAGATGAATAAAAACTGCGAATGAAGAATGTCAACTAGAAACACACACACAGGAACACCCATGTATACTGTTGTTGTTGATGTATTACGCATTTATTTGTCGGGCGATTCTATTCTCGAACCCCTGCCCCCGGCCCCCGGCTTACTTACTCTAGACACCCTAGAAGTATTTGTTTGACCATTCCCCCAGCCCGCGACGACTTACCTCATGCCCGCTTAGTGCGCATGAGACAAAGGCAAAATTGAATATAATAATCAGTTAAATTTTTCGTCCGACTATATTTGGGTTTTTATGTTAAAACAATTCTTTTTTGAAGAAAAAAATTTCCTTTTAATAATTCATCATATTTTTGAGACAGGCTGGGTAAGATTTTTTTTCAAAAGTGGCTCCCATTTAGTCACAAAAAATTATCAAAGTTGACTCCAAAAATCGTCATCTTTTCGGAGCTATATTTTATAATTTAAAGCAAAAATCGGACTCTCATCCGTACTTTCTACTTGCCACACCTTTTGATTTAAAAAAAGATAAATCTGTTTAATTTGGAATTTTAGCCGTAAATTCAAATTAAACTTTGTATGGAAAGGTACGCGCAGCCGTTCCTCTTAAATGTGTTCCTATTTTCTGTATATTCACAGCTAAGCCAAGTAGACACATATTTTTAGATTAAGATTATAAGGGTTAAATTAGAAATAGATAAATAAATCGTCTTACCCGTTCATTTCCTTGGTTATAGGTCCCTACACATTGCGGTGATCTGTTATCCCATAGTTTTACCGAACCGTCCCAACTGCCGGTAAGGACGGCGTTTATTTCGCTGGCAAATTCTACGCATCTTATAGCGTCTTTATGTTCGCCCATTATAGTTTCCATATTACTGTTAAAGTCATACATTTTTAAGGTACCATCCAAACCTCCGCTGTAGGAATGAACGGCATCCTGAAAGAAATTTTAAGTTAAAACAATATGAAAGCATAAGATCATATCAAATTCTTTGTATTACAAAGAGAACGTGTAGGTTTCAAAGAGTAGATCAAATGCATTGGTTCTGTCCCTAACCGAAATTGTAACCATAAGAAATAAAAAAAATTAATCATACCCGAAAACAAACATCCAGTACGGGTAGATCGTGGGTGTATTTATGTCTTTCAACATTCGTGGAGATGTCGTACAGTCGAACAGTGCAGTCCCATGAAGACACCAAAAGAAATTGGTTTGATTTGGGGGCAAACTTAACTGAAGAAATGGCATCTTCGGGACAGCTCTTCAGCTTAAACTCAGTGCGAGATTCGGAAATAGTCATATTGAAATTGAAATGATACAACAACAAAATTGTAAAATTTTGCGCACTGCCTAATCAAAACAAATAATATAGTCTCAATTTAGGTTAGAAGCGGCGTTTGCGGGATTACCATAGACAATATAGACATATGAATATTAGTAGACCTGCCCAGTGTTCCCGAAACTAAAAATTCAAAATCGGGATAATTTTCGCCTAAAAATCGGGAGAAATTTGAAGAAATCGGAAGATGACTAGAACTATTATAATAAAAATTCTCCCTTGTCAACAATCCGAATCCCGTTTACTATTTCCGAAGCAAACCATTAACAACGATCTAAAAAATCAAGAAGCAGCATAATTGTAGATGTTGCCCATGGAATGACGCAATTTTCCGTATCATTCGATGGAGACTTATTTTTACGTCTGTCAACACAAAACATTTTTTGTGAAATTTAAACTGTCAGTTCAAGAGACGTCAAAATTTATTGAATACCTATCTACATTAAAATTGAGCCGATTGAGCGGCATTCAAACAAGTAACGATTTTTGTCCTCGGGATGTGTCTACGATTAAATGAAACGAAACAATCTTTATATTTTCAATTTTAATAAGCAACCATCCAATCACCTCAAGACCTTTTTCTTCATATCACCTGGCTTCACATGCAAACATAGACAAAAGAGATCTCCTGCTTTTTATATGCGATTGTGAGGACGAATGCCTTGTCAAGGGAGTCGCTATATGCACAGCGACTAGTCGACAGGGGGCGTGGCCAACATATCCGAGCATACCCGAGGTGTGAAACAAAACGTCAGAAATGGCGTTGTAATAATATAATGTAAACAAACCTTTTTAGAACTACGCTAGGTTTGTGTAACATGGTTTGTGATTCAAAAGAAAGTGTCCCCTTAAACTTAAACTAATTGAAAACTGGGATGTTTTTCTTGCCTTGACGCGAGCAGGCGGTATTAAGGGGACACTTTCTTTTGAATCACAAACCATGTTACACAAACCTAGCGTAGTTCTAAAAAGGTTTGTTTACATTATATTATTACAACGCCATTTCTGACGTTTTGTTTCACACCTCGGGTATGCTCGGATATGTTGGCCACGCCCCCTGTCGACTAGTCGCTGTGCATATAGCGACTCCCCTAAAGCGCCTTGTACATAACCAGAGATCATCACTCGTATATACAGGGTGTCCGGTGGTAAAGTGCAGTAACTTCGGGAGGTGATTCTACGTGATCGTAGGAGTAAAAAAGATAAATAACTTTTTCTGAAATTCCAACTTTTAGATGTACTTTTAAGCTAATAACGAAAAATTTCTCCGACGTGCCTAGACGGCATTAATTTTTTCGTCGTTGCCAAATCTACATCCCGCGCCCCCTCGGTAACTAATCCCCGCTACCCCCGGCACCCGAATTCAGTCGGTCAGCTGGTAAACTGTCCCCCGCACCCCCTCCTGCACCCCCCGCTATTAGTAAATCGTGATTTGAATGTAATGTGTCACAAAATTTGACGGGCGGAGTAAACAACTTTGAAAATTTAATTTATCTAAGAATTTTTGAATTCGTTCACTAGATTTATTGTTTGTTCTCTGCGAACTTTTCATTTGGTTTGAATTTTTGACAGATGTGAAGAGAACCCCGTACAATTTAGATGTCGGTACGTGGTTTAGAGGTATAATGGTTATGGTGCTGATTTTATCAAAATCAAATTTTATAATATTCTTATTATTATTATAATTTACAAGTACAAGTATATTACATTGGATTTATTAATATAGACGTTGTACATTATAATGATTTATGATCAATAAGATGGATCAAGGAAAAAAATATTTCTGAGATGTAATATTTTTGGTATGCCTCGTTATTCTGCTGTGTCATTCGTGTGGAAAACGTTCTTTTTTTTAAAATGATTTTCGGCTATGTAATCATTGTTTTTTCTCACCTATAAAATTATGTCCCGTCTTTCCGGTTTATAAAAGAAGGTCTTATTTTTCGGATTGAAATTTTCAAAAAATCCCCAGGGTTTCAAAAATACGATTAAAAAAATAATAATAATACAGAATGTCTTAGAATATTTTCCTTAACCGGAAAAAAAAATTAAAAAATATATTACATCGCTTTTTACCTATTAGTAAAAAGCGATGAAATTAGTTAAGTGTTCAATGAGTTATTAATATTTTTTATAATAAAAAGTGTAACGTGATTTTAGTGCAGTTCTCTTTTTGAATTTGGTAAAATATCAAAACATACGGCGAACTCTGTGTTGTTATTGTTTACAATTCACATGCGGTTTCCATGGATACGCGCCACTCACAAATATGCAACGTTGCCACGTTCACACTTGCGAATGTACCGGGTAAGTTTGCACCTACACTATGGCTTTTTAGCAGGTATGTCTTTTTGTATGAAAAATAAAAAATTGGAATTTCGGAAAAAGTTATTTATCTTTTTTACTCCTACGATCATGTAGAATCCCCCCACGAAGTTACTGCACTTTACCCCCGGACACCCTGTATATGGATCATCATCATGATCATGTCATACGCAGTTTAATTTATTTAACCACTGGAGCGTTCTGCTGTATAATCAATTTCTAAGTGTTTGGTTTGGAAATTTACGTCCTCTCCCAAAAAATTATATCTCTGAATTTTAATATGGAGACATATAAAGTGTTTACAGTGCTAGAGAGCCATTGAATGCACCTATATTACATTAAATACATTTTATCGTTTATCTCATATTTTTATGGTTCATGAAAAAATTATTAAAAAATAGTTAAATTTATAAAGTATGTATTCTGCATATTATTTAATTTTAAAATAGCCGTTTGTGGTACCTACTTGAAGCTATATTAAATATTATGACTTGGTCTGTTGTCTATGGCCTATTTAATAAGCACTACTATAAATTTAAATATAGTAGCACTTTTGAAATAAATATTTCTGATAAATTTCCTTTATATCCATATGTTTTCTGCAACAAAAAATAGAACAAAAATCTCTCAATATCGACGATTCCAGTGATCAAAAGAGCCGGTTCCATGCAGCTGGGACATGTATTATCGACCATCTCTACACCAGACAGCGACAGCCGCAATTCTTTCTATGGATATGGAATAAAATGGTGGAATGTCTATAAGCCACGGTCTGTTATTAGTTTTGAAGATCAATTAAATTATTAGTGAGATATATTGACATGCTAATTACTTCTACTATTAACCAATAGGTGAATGAAATTACTGTTTATAGCATGCTTATGAATTACTCGTGTTAAATGCCTTATTTTCCCCCCAAGACCTTCTATGTTTCTCCCGCCAACTTTTGTTTACCTATATAATATTTTTGTTTTTTTTTTTTACAGACTATTGAAAATCAATACGAAAGATTTCACTTTGTGTTGTCTCAAAGTAGAAGGTTTAGTTTCATGTAAGAGATAATATCAAAACCACAAGATGCATCGTCGAGGAGGGAAGCGCATCCGAATGGATGACCCGCCCCCTGAATATGAGAGCCCTATGACTCCCATGACTCCCTCAGAACACGGTGGTCAGTCAGTTCACGAACCTGACCATTATATTAACTACTCTAGCTTCAATGCTAACGAAGTAATCAATTCAACGTAAGTGCAATTTACTATCTATTATGACAGGAATGAAGAAATCCATCAATCTCGCATCTAATGAGTAACAGTTGTACTGTACAACTTAGAACCCTTGCATAATATCCTTATTCAGTTAATCTTAATTATAACTTCATATGTCCTACCTGAGAAATACAACAGCAAGAGTTTTTGTTAACTAACCTAATGGACTTATGATCGTTACCTATTTATTAAATCTAACACTGAATACTTTTCCCAGGGAATACGGAGCCAATAATGATAACGATGGAGACTCCCTTGATGAATCACCACCAACTCCTCTGGCCAGTAAGAGGATCACCCGTAGCAGGGGAAGAGGAGGTTAGTTTATCTAATATAATTTACAAACAATGCTATGATCAGTATCAAAAGTTAGCTGGTTTTATGGGTTCTTATTCAGTAAATGTAATCTAACAACTTTCAGGGACCAGTTCTGCAGCTAACGCCTCCATGCGCATGCCCCCGCCTTCTTCGGTCCCCGAGGTGATTCAGCCTGCGACCAGAAAGCGCAAGCCAGGAAGGAAGCCAAATAATCCCTCCATATACAGCCCATCTCAGGCAATGCCCACTACGGAAGAAGAAGCTAGTCTGTATAATATGCTTAAGATCAATAAGGTTTCGCTGAATGTGAGTATTATTTTTCTAATTTGATAGTTATATTATATATAACGTTTGTTTGATTTTTATACGAATCAATTCATTCCGAGATTGATGAAATTTTGCACACATGACATAAGTCTGATTTTTAAAAACTCTGTAAAGCCCGAGCAACGCTGGGAAGTGAAGCTAGTTAATTTTTTTTACTAATTAAGTAAGTACCTACCCCAATTTAATTTTCAATGTGATGTAATATTATATAAAATTGGTTTATTTACTTTATTAGTAAAATGTGCAATAGAGATTTCAATGTGTTTCAGATATTTTTTTATCATACGGCTTTCACGTGTTTATAATCTTATTAATTTATTATAGACCATTGTGGACGAGTGGATTGAAAGCTACAAATCCAACAAGGAAGCTGCTCTCGTACAACTGATGCAATTCTTCATCAATGCGTCGGGATGCAAAGGGCGCATAACTCCTGACATGGCCCAAATGGAGCATGTGCTAATCATCAGGAAGATGACTGAGGAATTCGATGAGGTATTCATATCAGCGCATTACCATTTAAGGTCATTGATTTAGAACGACAACATATATTTATATTTTATTTTGTTTTGTAGGAAAGTGGTGAATACCCTCTCATCATGAACGGTCAGGTCTGGAAGAAGTTTCGCTCCAACTTCTGCGAGTTTGTGCAGACCTTGGTGAAGCTTTGCCAGTACTCTATCATCTACGACCAATATCTTATGGACAACATTATCTCTTTGCTGACTGGACTCTCTGATTCTCAAGTCAGGGCTTTCAGGCACACTGCTACTCTGGCAGGTATTATTCAGCTTTGTTTTCAATTTTAACAGAGGGATAAATATAATAAAATAACAGAAGGCATGAGAGAGTGAGAGTTGTCCAATGGCTCTTCTGTTAATCACCTGTTACCTGAGATTATGTATGATCATTTGAGTAATATGGATATCTGCAAAGAATGCAAGGCTTACGTAAGCGTAATGAGTTAGATTAAGAAAGGGACGCTCAGATGGTTTGGGCATTTGGACCAAATGAAGGAAGAAAGGAGTGTAAGGAGAGTATATGACGCAAATGTGAATGGTAGAAGAAGTCGTCGACACCCGGGGAAGATATGACACGATCAAGTGAACCAGATACTCGAGTCAGGCCATGCAAAGAGTCGGAATGATAGAAGAATATGTATGAATGTGAATGAGGCAAGGAGTGTATACAAAGTTATTTGGCGGTCCGTCCTCTGCCTACCCCTGCAGAGAAATAGCATGATAGTTAGACTATTATGCCGCCATCACAATTAATAGTTAATTGATGCTATAAAGACATTAAACAGTCATTAAATTATTAATCTTATAAAATAAACAATTGAGTCATATATCACTTCCAAACTATTATTGTTACAATTTTATTTTTCAAACTATTTCTCAAATGTTGTCGATTCTTAACAGCTCTAACCCAACCAAAACCGGCAATTCTCTTTTGGTCACCAGCCCATCTCGCCTGTGGTTTCTCTCTTCTTATTATGACTCACATGATATGGGCATGAGATAAGTATGAGAGTCACTAGTGCCCTGAAAGCTTTGGAACAAATACATACAAAAATATTTTGTATATTTTTTCAGTTATGAAGTTAATGACTGCACTAGTAGACGTGGCGCTTCTTGGTAGCGTCAATTGCGACAATTGCCTTCGACAGTACGAGGCGGAGCGATTAAAGGCACGTGACAAGCGTGCTTCGGATCGTCTGGAGGTCCTAGTGGCCAAACGGCAAGAGCTGGAGGAGAACATGGACGAGATCAAAAATATGCTCTCATATATGTTCAAGTCGGTGTTTGTGCACAGATACAGGTTTGTAATTAAATAAATTTTGTGTTCTTTCAATGCCGTTTTTATATGTATATGAATTCTTCTTTCGACAATTATTCATAGTAATAAATCATCGACTCGAGGTATTTTGAATTCACACATGGTCGGAGTGAGAAGTCCAACTCACGAGTTTTCAGAAGGTTCAAGGAGTTTTTTTGGTGTGATGCATTTCTGACCATCTCGATTCTGTACAAAATCATGCTGTGGAAAATTCTTTGGGCTGAAATACTCCTTTTGGAATCTGTACCAATTTGATAAAATCTTCCCGATTTCTACAGGATGGATAATATCATATCTGTGGCGGGCGATGTGAATTTTTATAAAAATCTACAGTTTTATTCCGAGATTAATGAAATTTTGCACACTTGACCTTCAAGAGGATGGTCACTACCTAAGTCTGATTTCGAGAAACTCTGCCTAAAGCCCGGGGGACGCCAGGGATTTCAAATATAATATTAAATTAGTTTTGCTTTTAAAACAAAAATCCAGATTAAAATGTAGTAATAACATCAATGATAGAACTAAAACAATTTTTCTTTTTTATCATTATTCGCTTGTGCGCCAACTTATCTATATCGATACAATGGCACAATAAAAAAATCATTTCTCTGTACTATTCTGGGGAAACTAATTATGGTAGATGATATACATACTATTTCTATCAATATATAAACACATCTGGTAAGACGATACAATTTACGAAAACATAATTTTGCAAAAAACAAAAACATTAGTACAACAATAGAATTAGCGACTTTCTCACCGTGTAACTTATCCATTTCTTATTACTTAAATATCTATAAATTATTGTTGCTTTCCTTTCAGAGATACATTGCCAGAAATCCGTGCGATCACAATGTCAGAGATTGGCATATGGATGGAGAAGTTCCCAGCTAACTTTTTGGACGATCTGTATTTGAAATACATCGGCTGGACCCTTCATGACAAAGTACGTACTCAAATTATTTTTTGCTGCAAACTAAACAAATACGCTGAATTCTCTATCGATCATTTTCTTGTATTTGTTGTTTATTTCTTCCGGTCCTGAATTAATTTCATACAAAACAAGAGTGTTATATAGAAATGTATATGGCATCGATCATTCCTTTATGTATCGTTTTACTGCATTCATTGTTTAAAGCACCCAATATTTTTACTAAATATTTTGCTCGGTCAATCATTTTTCGAAATGTAGCATACACAACCATATTTCATAGCTAAAAATTGGTTCAATTAACTCATAAACAATGAGCAGAACATTCGAAATTTTTGACATTGGTCATTAGTTGTCATTTGCGGCGTCAAACATGGTGGTGCGCAACAACATGACGTGCAATCTTTTTAATGTGCAGAAAATCTTTGAAAAGTTGAAAGAGACATTGAGGTTAAAGGGTGAGTCCTGCCACGGTGGTAACAAAAACTGAAATACGCGAGCCTCTCACACATTGGCAAATCATTGAAGCCTATGTAGGTGTTTTAAGAATATGATAACTTTATTAAGGCGTGGATGACTGTACATTCTAAATTATTATGTATGAGCAATAATTAGTCGCCTGTAATATCAATACAAAATGAAAATATCTCCCGAGTAAAAATAAATGCCGCTGACGGGAATTGAACCCGCGCCTTCTGATGTTCGGTCAGACGCTCTGGACCACTGAGCCACGTCGGCTTATTTCCAACCCGCCAAATAATTCAATATGTACTAGTACTTCGATCAACAATTACTGCTTATTATATTTTTTCCACCTGTAAACAACCAACTTTATGTTTGTAGGAAAGGCTTTGTTAGTGCTAAATTTCCCACTAGAAGGCGCGGGTTCAATTCCCGTCGGCGGCATTTATTTTTACTCGGGAGATATTTTCAATTTGTATTGATATTACAGGCGACTAATTATTGCTTATAATAATTTATTATCCATTGTGCTATGCATAATAACCTTGTCTTATAAATATTAGTTTATCATTAAAAAAATAAATGTACATTCTAAATTTATTTTTTAGGGATGCCAAAGCAGCAATGAGCGTAGAACAATGAAATGTTTTATTATTTGTAGATCACTGTGCAGCTCACCCAAAGATATTAGAAGAACGAGATGTGCTATGCGCAGTTCGTACTGAGTGGAATTGTTTTGCCCAGTGTCGCCGGTTTTGTTCACCAATACTACTGCACACCTTCGCTTACGCTAAGGTATCCGCACTAATACATAGAACAGATTTCTGTGCGTACACATCCCGATACCGTTCAAAGTACCCTAATTAGGTAGTACTCCGGCTACGGTCCGGCGGCCAACATAGCATATCTCGTTCTTCTAATATCTTTGAGCTCACCCAAGTGACACAATATTTATATGAATGTTGCCATTACCACATCCATTTTTTCATCTAAAAAAAATTGTTTAACACTTTTTAGGTGGGTGAAGTTAGACTGAAATGCCTCCAAGCCCTGCAGCCCCTGTATAGCTGCGAAGAGCTCAAAGGAAAACTGGAACTCTTCACTAGCAAGTTCAAGGATCGAATTGTTTCCATGACCCTGGATAAAGAATACGATGTTGCGGTGCAAGCCGTTAAACTAGTGATCAGTATTTTAAAGTAAGTTTATTCTCTCTATGTACTGACCTTTTTTTTCATCTGTTGATCTTAAAATAATTAATTCCCTTGATTGATTTGGTGTGTATAGCAAAAATTGCAAAACCATTTTTCTATCAATCA
Organism: Hesperophylax magnus; assembly: GCA_026573805.1. NCBI lineage: Eukaryota > Metazoa > Arthropoda > Insecta > Trichoptera > Limnephilidae > Hesperophylax > Hesperophylax magnus. The sequence goes on from JAIUSX010000039.1 coordinate 17,776,426, forward strand.
CAGTGTGAAAGATACTCGCAGTTTCACCCTGGTGAAGCACCAGCCTGTTTTGATAGACTACATCTTCTCCAAGTCTTCCTCTATCCATTCCTTGTATTCCAACTTCTTTTCCTTAAGCATTTCAACATTTTCTATACATATTTGAGAATGTCATAGTCTGTTAGCCCCAAGCAATATTTTTTTGTGAATATCGCACAAGTCCCATCTGTCCGGAGCCAGTGAGATTATCGAATCTGAAATTGATATTTTTTTTGGGTAAAGGGAAGGAGACGAAAGAAGGGAATAGGAAAGTTGGTAAGTACCTGGCTATTCAGATCTGGTCACCAAACATGCCTAGATCCATTTCAAATGTTTTTTTATGAATAATTGAACTAGAGCTACTGTGTGGTTTATACATGGTGTCCGGAAACTCGTAGTACAAGCCGGAAACTGGAGAATGTATACCACACGGGGAACCCAAATAAACATAAAGTTTTTTGATTTGAGCATTTTTATAAAAAAAAAATATATATTTTTCGGCTATTTCAGGGTTCAAATTTTTTCGTCATTATTTGTTTTACTTTTAAATTTTTAAATAGTTTTAATTAGTTGGGTACTTTGATCTTCAGTAATAATTTATAAGAATTTGATCAAAAAAAAAATCAACTTCTGACTCGATTTACTCGAAAACGAAAGCTCAAATCAAAAAAAATTATACTACAAAATCGACTCCAAATGTGATGTAGATTCACCAGTTTCCCGCTTGTACTACGTGTTTCCGGACACCATGTATACAGGGTGTCCGGAAACTCGTAGTACAAGCGGGAAACTGGTGAATCTACATCACATTTGGAGTCGATTTTGTAGAATATTTTTTTTTTGATTTGAGCTTTCGTTATCGAGTAAATCGAGTTAGAAGTTCATTTTTTTTTTTTTTTTTTTTTTTTTTAATCAAATTCTTATAAATTATTACTGAAGATCAAAGTACCCAACTAATTAAAACTATTTGAAAGTAAAACAAATGAAGAAACTCGGATTTGAAGCATTATTTTGAAATCACCCTTCATTTAATCCGGTGTAATCATAAAATATTTCTGCTCTGCAGGGTTAAAACATCTGTTGTTCAACCCTAAACACCAGAAAAAACTTTAACCCAAAAATAGCCGAAAAATATTTTTTTTTGGTTTTTTTTTTTTTTTTTTGTGAAAAAGCTCAAATCAAAAAAACTTTATGTTTTTTTGGGTTCCCCATGTGGTGTAGATTCTCCAGTTTCCCGCTTGTACTACGAGTTTCCGGACACCGTGTATAAAAATATATATATATATATATATATTTTTTTTCATTGTTATTCTCTCATAGGGACTAGTTAGAGGTGTGCGCCCGAGGCTAAACAATACTGGGCTCTACGAAACTAATTATAGCAGGCGGCCGACGCTCGCCGGGCATGCTCCCGCCGTATGCCTGCCAACTCCGGTGCAAATTTGTGTACAACTCATAGATAACAAGATGAAGGAAGCGGACAGGAATGGCGCGCGCCCGGCGAACAGAAGCGCATGCTATAACTAGTCTCATAAGGCAATTCTTGATAAATTAAATTTACAGATGTTTTATTTTTTCAGGATTCATAATGACATTTTGACTGACAAGGACTGCGAACATGTCTACGAATTGGTCTATTCTTCGCATAGAGCTGTGGCGCAGGTAAATTTTGATTTATTTAATACTAGCTGACGTGTACCCAGCGTTGCTCGATTTTTCTCTACTTTCTATAAACACAACATGCATGTATTATATATATATAAACCTTCCGAAATAAATTCTCTAAATGATAGTGAAAACCCTATTAAAATCCGTTTAGTCGCTAACAGACAGACGCGGATAGCGACTTTATTTTTGTATAATAGAGATTATTTATAAACTTACGACAGCTTTTTTTTACATGCAGGCTCTCCATTTTTAAAGATTATTTTATTTTAGGCTGCCGGAGAGTTTTTGAATGTGAGGCTGTTCAAGCTGGAAGAGGATGCTGCCAGCGTGAGAACTCGGAGAGGGAAGAGGCGTCTCCCCAACACACCGCTCATACGGGATCTTGTGCAATTCTTTATAGAGTCTGAGGTAAATGCATAATACACACTTAACTTTTGTGTACAGTAATAATATAAATTAACCTCCAAAGAACTGTCATATATTTGTATGCACCCCACTGTTGAATTTGGCAGCCACCTCTGGTCTGGAGCCCCAAACAACTTGAATAAAATCCTGCACTCTTTGCATAAACTAACGGGCTGTACGTTTGATAGATTCCACTATCTTAACAAACGGATTGCATTCTTTTTCCGGTATTTCAATGGGACCTTTACCGCCTGTGCATATTCGGAAAACACACGCCCAGCATTTGTACACGGTTTACATTTGTCTCATGAGAATGGGTCATTTCTACGACTCATTCTTGAGTTCAACGGATTTGCCGGCCACTTCGTATCCACCCTCCAACTACATGTTAATTCGTTCTTCTCCTCAAAACAAACCCTCCACACAGCATCATCAAAGATGACATAGGTCCTAGGGCAATTATTTTCTAATCTGATTTTAGAGAAATGCGTGTATGTCTGTGTGGTTTGTTCATGATTGCTGCCAAAAGTTGATAAAATGCATGACAGCTACATAATAATTATAACTACTGAGTTTTAGCTGATGATTGGAAGTGGGTTAATTTTCACTTCCAAGATTTGTATTCTTCCGTTACCGAAAACAAAAGTGAAATCAAATAGATGTGTTAAAAAATATTGTAATACATTGTAAGCGCGAGTTGGTCAGCATGGCCATCCGATTATTCCATTACCTGCCCTATTGAGAGTAAAATATAAAATCTTATATTAAGAGAAGAGAGGATTAACCTATTTTCTAATTTAAATCAACTCAATTACTATTAAACTTACAGTGAAATAAGATATGAGCTTATCAGCAAGATGCTGCCTGCTCAATAAATAATAATAACTACTTTCATAGTTTTTATTTATTGCATCTCATTATACATAAAACACTTTTTTTTTCACATAAAAATCAACCTCACCAGGACTAAGCCTGTATCGAGGTTAACAATTTACATTTGAGTGAAGCAAACATAAGATTAATCACAAACATAAAGTAATTTTACATACAAACACAAAATATTTCAAAATTAAAGAAAAAATAAGTATTAGATGTGTTACCAGATGGGTAATTTGACAGTATATTGTAACAATATTTGTACCATAACTAATCATTAATCATTATTCAAAAGAAGAAGCAAAGTAGATAATAAAGACAGACTAGCTTTTTGCCCGTTGCAGGCAACTAATGGGTAAAAATTAATTGCGTGGTGTAGTATTTGAATGTAGATGAGGCGAGGGTGTGGGACTACAAATTTTTAAGTAACAAAAAATTGCCCCTTAAATAACGCCCGCTCGCGTCCCCTTTAGAGTTACATCCCAGTTTTCAAATGGTATGTGGGCTACGCAAGGTTTGTATAGACTGGTTTGTGATTTAATTCTAATACATATTTTCTGTAACAAAAAATTGCCCCTTTAATAACGCCTGCTCGCGTCCCCTTTAGAGTTATATCCCAGTTTTCAAGTGGTTTGTGGGCTACGCTAGGTTTGTATAGTATTTGTGATTTAATTCTAATACCTTTTCCCTTGTTCTAACCTAACCTTACCTCAAAAACACGCAAAATTTAAAAACTTTTAAAAATGTAATATGAATGTTTGCATGTGAATGAAGCAATGAATGTGTGACCACAAATTTATTCAAATGTATGTACGTTTGAATGTATCTGCCTAAAATTAGCTTTTTGCCTATTTTTACATTTATAATGTGATGTTTGAATGGAATCTTTGTGTATGTGGGCACACACAAATGTATTTAAATATATGTATGTTAAAGTGAATGCTTACATTTAAATCAAATTCAATAATAAAGTATATAATATTATTCGGTTATTTTAATTATTATTGATTGTGATAACGTTTATGCATGGCGACTTTACATTGCCAAATTATATAAGTTTGATTAGCCTTAAATATTTTTTCAAAACACTGATTGTTCATCGATCATCGATCTATTTTATCATTGATCTGTGGTTTCCAAATGTCATGTGGTTTTCATCAAATGTCATTTGTACTCAATATTTATGTTTGAATTTTTTGCAGGTTAATAATAATTATTTCATAACACTTCGATTTATTTTATAGTTTCTGTGAGGCTGTGCGTGTTAATGTTTATTATACCATAATTTGCAGCAAAAGCTTACGGGAAATGCACTTTCTTTCAATAAACTTTTTGATACAAAACGTCAAATTCGTGCTTTAGATATAATGAAGTCTTTTTAAACTTTAATTTAATAAAAATAAAATGGAAATGCATCTTTTACAATGTATTCAAAATTAATTTGTCGTTTCGTGTCATAATTACGTTTTAACGTAGTGTGTATTCCAAAATCTGAGCCATTTAAAGGTGGACAATATTTACGAATAATAATAATCCTTGTTTCTCCCAGGGTATTTTCATAAGCATTTGCAGGGAGAATAATCTACCATAATACATACGTAATTTTTTTTTATAACTACCACAATATCAAATTATAGCTGAAACTGAAATCAGCGTTCAACGGGGCCAAAACTGCTTGAACGGCTCTCTGATGGCAATTGAATGTTATATTAGAATTTCTGTGAAACAACTGGCTTTTAATAATAAAAAAATAATATATGGATGATTTGCATAGCGTTGAACAGACTTGTAATATATTTCTACCATCTGTCTTACCGATTGTATTCACCGACTTGTCGATGATTAATACAAAACTATATGTAGGTACAATGTATTTGACCGACAAATCTATGCCGTGTTAAGATTTAAATAATAATACTTGGATGACTTGTATAGCGCCGTTTTTGTGCAAAAACACCTCAAGGGCGCTGTACAAACTTATAATACATTTCTACAGTTATTACTTAACTATTTATGGAGAAAATATACAGTACAATACTTACCTGGTAGGTCACTTGAGATTAACACTTAATTAACATTATCTAATTGTTTATTGGCGAAATTTAGATACAGGATTTAGGACTTAATTGAAAAATTGAATATAACTGGTTTTTCTCTTAGGATTGTTATATTTAATTTAAGGGTACGACAGCTTAAAAAGGTAAGTTTTTAGCTTAGACCTGAATTCTGTTGGACTTGTTATGGATCTTAGTTCCGGAGGGAGTTTATTCCAAGCCTTCGGCCTAGCTTTTTGCCCGTTGCAGGCAACTAATGGGTAAAAATTAATTGCGTGGTGTAGTATTTGAATGTAGATGAGGCGAGGGTGTGGGACTACAAATTTTTAGGTAACAAAAAATTGCCCCTTTAATAACGCCTGCTCGCGTCCCCTTTAGAGTTACATCCCAGTTTTCAAATGGTATGTGGGCTACGCTAGGTTTGTGATTTAATTCTAATACATATTTTCTGTAACAAAAAATTGCCCCTTCAATAACGCCTGCTCGCGTCCCCTTTAGAGTTATATCCCAGTTTTCAAATAGTTTGTGGGCTACGCTAGGTTTGTATTTGATTCAAATACCTATTTTCCATGTTCTAACCTAACCTCACCTCAAAAACACGCAAAATTTAAAAACTTTTAAAAATGTAATATGTATGTTTGCATGTGAATGAAGCAATGAATGTGTGACCACAAATTTATTCAAATGTATGTACGTTTGAATGTATGTGCCTAAAATTAGCTTTTTGCCTATTTTTATATTTATAATGTGATGTTTGAATGGAATCTTTGTGTATGTGGGCACACACAAATGTATTTAAATATATGTATGTTAAAGTGAATGCTTACATTTAAATCAAATTTAATAATAAAGTGTATAATATTATTCGGTTATTTTAATTATTATTGATTGTGATTACGTTTATGTATGGTGACTTTACATTGCCAAGTGTGATTAGCCTTAAATATTTTTTCAAAACACTGATTGTTCATCGATCATCGATCTATTTTATCATTGATCTGTGGTTTCCAAATGTCATGTGGTTTTCATCAAATGTCATTTGTACTCAATATTTATGTTTGAATTTTTTGCAGGTTAATAATAATTATTTCATAACACTTCGATTTATTTTATAGTTTCTGTGAGGCTGTGCGTGTTAATGTTTATTATACCATAATTTGCAGCAAAAGCTTACGGGAAATGCACTTTCTTTCAATAAACTTTTTGATACAAAACGTCAAATTCGTGCTTTAGATATAATGAAGTCTTTTTAAACTTTAATTTAATAAAAATAAAATGGAAATGCATCTTTTACAATGTATTCAAAATTAATTTGTCGTTTCGTGTCATAATTACGTTTTAACGTAGTGTGTATTCCAAAATCTGAGCCATTTAAAGGTGGACAATATTTACGAATAATAATAATCCTTGTTTCTCCCAGGGTATTTTCATAAGCATTTGCAGGGAGAATAATCTACCATAATACATACGTAATTTTTTTTTATAACTACCACAATATCAAATTATAGCTGAAACTGAAATCAGCGTTCAACGGGGCCAAAACTGCTTGAACGGCTCTCTGATGGCAATTGAATGTTATATTAGAATTTCTGTGAAACAACTGGCTTTTAATAATAAAAAAATAATATATGGATGATTTGCATAGCGTTGAACAGACTTGTAATATATTTCTACCATCTGTCTTACCGATTGTATTCACCGACTTGTCGATGATTAATACAAAACTATATGTAGGTACAATGTATTTGACCGACAAATCTATGCCGTGTTAAGATTTAAATAATAATACTTGGATGACTTGTATAGCGCCGTTTTTGTGCAAAAACACCTCAAGGGCGCTGTACAAACTTATAATACATTTCTACAGTTATTACTTAACTATTTATGGAGAAAATATACAGTACAATACTTACCTGGTAGGTCACTTGAGATTAACACTTAATTAACATTATCTAATTGTTTATTGGCGAAATTTAGATACAGGATTTAGGACTTAATTGAAAAATTGAATATAACTGGTTTTTCTCTTAGGATTGGTATATTTAATTTAAGGGTACGACAGCTTAAAAAGGTAAGTTTTTAGCTTAGACCTGAATTCTGTTGGACTTGTTATGGATCTTAGTTCCGGAGGGAGTTTATTCCAAGCCTTCGGCCCAGATACTCCGAAAGCGCGATCACCAAACTTAGTATTTGGCTTGCGCATAGGTTCTATCAGTCTGCCTACAGCTGCTGATGTTGCTGATCTAAGCGTTGACTGCCTCAGACCAGTGTTTTCCGGGAAGCATAGTTTAGAGATGTAGGGTGGGGCCATTTCATTGATGGATTTAAACACCATCCAGCACAGTTTGTACTGGATTCTTTCAGGGCACTTGAGCCAGTGAAGGTTACGAAGGTGTTCTGAAATATGCGAATATTTTGAAACCCCGGTTATGAGCCGTGCTGCTGCATTAAACACTGATTGAAGTTTGTCAATTTGATATTTTGGAAGGCTGGCATAAATGCCGTTGCAGTAATCGAGACGTGAGACTACGTAAGAGTTGATAAGTAGTTTTGTTGCTTCTAAAGGAAGGTTTCTTCGGACAGACTTGAGTTGTCTTAGGTGAAAAAAACCGGTGCTTACAGTCCTATTTATTTGACTTTTAAACGAAAAGTCTGAATCTAAATTACACGCTACTTGTAAAAGTATGGATTGTTTCACAGGACTCGAACAATTCATCAAATGTAATTTTTTTTATTATTTCACTGGGAGAACTGTACGCAGTACTTAAATAATAACATAATTTGAATATTATCTTTGAAATTCTTCAAATTGTAATTAAAATAATGGGTCGCTTTTCCTCCCTCCTACAACATGAGTCTCTTCAAGGCCTGAAATCACTCTTTTCTTTCCTCAAAAGACCCTCCTCACTGCATCCCCAAAGATGCCATAAGCCCCGAGGGAAATTATTTTCATTCAGGCCTCCTATGCATTTAGTGTAAAAAGGGGGAAAATAAAATAACAGATTTTGGAAATAAGTAAAAATCAAACAACGTTTTAATTTCATTAAAGTGTATTTATTTTTTTTAAATCTGATTCGATATAAGTAATATGGGAAGAACCAGAAAGAAACCCATGGAGCATATTAATTGCGTTTCATATATTCATATTTCATGTCAAATATCAACCAGAATAATAATATATAATATAATATGTAATCTTATATCAACTTATTTTTATATTTATTGATCATTGTAAAAAAAACAGTTCATTTAATTACATTTTACAAATTATATATTCACCATATTTCATTACATTGATTATGTTACTAATTATATCAGTTTGCGATGCATTTGTGTGGTAAAAAATATATTTGTCTATAAAATGATTTACAGGACATAATGTCGACAAAGAGATACAGTTGATATTAGAAGAACAATTATATTGAAAGAAACTATGCACTTGATGCAGTTAGTACCTACTTGAATAATAAACTGTGTTTATATATTTTAAAATCCAACATAAGATAGCGTAATACACAAATATAATGTCCACAGAGAGATTCAGTTGATATTAGAAGAACAATTATATTGAAAGAAACTATGCACTTGATGTAGTTAGTGCCGAATAATAAACTGTGTTTATATATTTTACAGTACTTGAATAATAAACTGTGTTTATATATTTTAAAATCCAACATAAGATAGCGTAATACACAAACATAATGTCCACAAAGAGATACAGTTGATATTAGAAGAACAATTATATTGAAAGAAACTATGCACTTGATGTAGTTAATGCCTACTTGAATAATAAACTGTGTTTATATATTTTAAAATCCAACATAAGATAGCGTAATACATACATTGATAAAAAAATTTGTATAGCGCCGCTTTTGTGAGATATCACCTCAGGGGCGCTTTACAGTTGATGCAGGTATTACAGAAAATATAAATATTACAAAAATAGAGTGAAGTTAAGTAAAATGAAGTATAGGAACAGGTGACACGAATATAAAAGATGGAGACTCTGCAGCAAGAATCTATTATATCTATATATACAGTATTATGTCATATTGAAACTGAAAACTGGCGCCCGTAAAGATTAAAGGAACCGTTGTGTCTGCGAATGTATCCGGCATTATTCTAGGCAAAAAATGAACGCTTTCTCTTTTATCATTTCACGTGACTGTCTTGTAAAACATTATCTGAAAATTCCCAAATATCATACTTGTGCAATTGTATATACCTGTTCAAGAATCGCTTACAGCCGGTTGCGATTGCAAAGAATGAGCCTTCAAATTCAACGATGAATTAGCGCCTAGGTGTAATTTTAATCGTATCCAAAGAGCTTGAAGAACGGAATCAAACACTTCTCAGGTCACGTTCGTGGAAGAACGACCTGCAAAATAGAAAAGAGACGATTGATTAGAAGAAATGAGCAAAATTTTCAGACTCGGCGATAATGGCGATTGTCAAAGTTTCAAATGTTAATTTTTCACTTGTAGCAAACACTTTGTGGGTATACATAATTATAATAATTAAAATAAAATAACTTTGTTCGAATACCACTTTATTGTATATATTTATAACCAACCGGTTTCAGTTCAACCCGAACCTTCATCAGGGCTAATAAAAACATATTATGTATAAATATGTTTTTATTAGCCCTGATGAAGGTTCGGGTTGAACTGAAACCGGTTGGTTATAAATATATACAATAAAGTGGTATTCAAACAAAGTTATTTTATTTTAATTATTTCAAATGTTATGTCAAATAGAAGCCAGAACTAACTACACATAATATGCAGATGTCTTATGTCAATACTAATATGTAATAATTTATAACACTGCCGCTCGTGTCAAGAGAAGTTGCGTTACTTTTCAAATATCGCTTCAATAATTATCTAGAAAGAAGAAACATTTCAATAATTGTGCTAGAAATTTATAAATCTATAAATAATAATATTTACCTCGAGAAAGCATCAAAATTCTGCGCTGTCCTTTGTTCAGAATGTCGAGGCTGGTAAATTTGACGGTTTGACGTCCTGTAAACGACAAAAATTATATTAATATATAGTATTATAATTTTAGATTCACATTTAACTTGGTACAACAAAAAGATCTGCAGAGAAACGCTCGTTTAATGATTAATTTTGTGAAGATATCCATCGTCAATTACATCGTCAATTACAGGCTGCGTTTTCAAAGAATGCTCTCGGGCGATGATTAAACGTTTGACGTTGCGATTTATTTAACGTCAGCCAGCGAGCAAATTCAACTGAAAACTTGTAAAACATTCTGAAAAATTCCCAACTATCATACGTGTACATACCTGTCCAAGAAACTCCATCAAAAACCATCGATGAAACCGCCTAGGAGTATTTTTAACCGAATTTGGAAAAGCGTAGAGACGACATTTTTTTAGATTTTAAGATCCACTTGACCACAACGTCCCGTGAAAGTATCCATTGACAATTGCATACAGTAGAATCCTGCAAATAACGAATGTAATAACATTAGAATATAATTTAGAATATCATTAAGAAAGGGACGCTAGTTTTCTTTTTAATGAATCTACTATATTTCATTTTAAAAGTAATTAAGTTTATTTATAATTTTTAAAGTTGGTAGGTTAGTCGAGCCATTTTTTCAGCAATATAAAAACCAACTGTTTAATAATCTTTTATTAATATATATTGTAACGTTATATTCATTTTCAACTCGGTACAGCAAAAATATAACATTAAATAAGAATATTTACCTTACAAAAAAGTCAAAAGTTTATTGCGTCACCATTTTTGTGACGTTCGTGAATGCATATTTTTTTAAAGTATCCCATGACCACACTCTTTGATGACACGCAGAACTTCATTATACAGAATAACATCGACTAACATCCACTAATATCGTATACATTTCAGCGGACTTGATAATATTTAAAACACAAACCGATAATGGGTTTTCAAAAGCAGTCCGTCATTTGCCAAATTTACCACGTGACGTGGCGTCCTAAAATAATGATACCATTATGCAAAAAAAAACATTTCCGCTTAAATTCAACCACTTACCCTATAAATGGGGATATTTCGTACAACTTTTCGTGAAATTAAAAAAAAAAATCAACGTTACCTGATTAATTCAATCATTTCGCGTTCGGGGTGCGTTCGATATTGAATAAAAATATAAACTGTAAAGGAGAAAAAGTTTTACACATCATCCCGATCTATGAAAACGAAACGTTGCGAAAATGCACCAAAATTTGGCCGTTTCGAAACCGCGCGGGTGGCAACACTCGTCATTTCTGGCAGGGAAAAGTCGATTACCAATCGAGAAGCTCCGACAATTATGCGGCCGCAATCGGCTTTTCGCCAGAGCGGGGCCGTCCCGGTTCCGGATGAGTGAACTGCGGTACTTTAGTATCGCGCGCCTCGAGCGCTTCCGGTTTTTGCCGCCAGAGTTACTCAAATTTTTGTCTACGTCTTCTTCCGTACGAATCCGGCCGAGCTTCCGGCTAAAATCACTGACTCGAATTTTCAGTTTTGCCACGCAAAATTGAACTCGAATTCTCTGCCGCCAGAGAGGCGTTTCGGTCGATTTTTGCTTGAACACTGAAACAAATGAAGGGCGACTTTTTCGCTACTTTCACTCCAAAACGAACCTTGAGTTGTTTGAACTTAAGGGGGAGAGTGGTCGATTTTCGCCTAATTTTAAGCGACCAAATAAAAACAAAGAAACTGAGTATTAATATTAATATAGGGTGACATTCAGTTTTTAGCAAATGGGACTTATATAAAATCTTATTATTTAAGAAAGGACAAGGATGAAAAAATATTAAGACAATCGTCTGTCAATACAAAAACCTTAATTAACTTTTTAAATTTAACTAAGGAATTGGTACCTACTTATGTTTTTTTACAACTTCCTATGATAATTAAAAAAGATACTTGTATTGTACCTAGTTTTATCTTTGTTTCTATGTTATGTCAATGACTAAATGTTACCCACTATACACTTATTATTACATTCCTTTGTACAACTTACCTATAATAAATAATGTGTACATGTAAAAGACTTGAAGATCTGAATAAATAAACTTTAAACCAGTGAATGTTGGAGTTTATACGTGCTGCTCATCTCGATATAGGATTAACGGAGTGAGATGATTTACTCATGTTTTGCTTTTATTGTATACTTTTGAAAATAAATAAATAACATTTTGTCGATTTTCTCAGCTACACGAGCACGGCGCTTACTTGGTGGACTCGCTCATCGAGTCCAACCCGATGATGAAGGACTGGGAGTGCATGACGGACCTGCTGCTGGAGGAGGCGGGCCCCAGCGAGGAGACCCTGGACAACAAGCAGGAGTCCTCCCTCATCGAGCTGATGGTCTGCTGCGCCAGGCAGGCGGCCACCGGGGAGCCGCCTGTCGGCAGGGGTGCCCAGAGGAAACAAGGTCACCACACACAGAAAGAACAGTCCAAGGTTGGTGTTATGTGAATACCGCACAATAGTTCCAATTAAATTCTCTCTGAAATCTCTAGGTTCTCATGATTTCATTTCTATGAGCTTTGAAATTTCCATTTAACTGGCAAATATTTCATCTTACATAATGCTTATGTTAACCCACCAGGTTTCTGAAGACAGACAAAGACTGACTACACATTTCATCCAGACCCTTCCTCCCCTGCTGGAGAAATACGCCGCCGATGCAGAAAAACTCGCCAACCTCGTGTGCATACCTCAATACTTTGATTTGGATGTATACACTACATCCAGACAGGAATCTGTAAGTAATAATTTATTTTCCCCCGCTAAAAACCTGAAAAACCTTTGACTGCAGAACTGGTCCATTTGATAGATTCCCCTCTTGCGGATTGCTACCTAGATACTAGCACAGACATCAGGCGGGAAAGCTGTCCTTATTGTTTTATTTATATAAATACTGCGCAAGAGTCCCAACTATCCCAACAGTCTGGAACCAGTGAGACTATGGCATCCCCAATTAGGGTATATTGTGAGGCTGAAGGAGGTGGGGAAGGGAAAAGGAAGGTGGTGAAATATCTGGCTGTTTGGTCTCTCACCAGGGAGATACTGAAGGTATCTCTTGAAAGTGTTGCAAATACATTTTTTTAAATTATGTAATTATTTGTGAAATAACACAAATTATTTAATTAGAATTTACTTGCGCACGCTGTGATTTGAACCTGTAACTTCTGGAGCCTTACCACTTGACCACAAGGCTACCTGTTCTACTGGTATTTCAATGGAAGATGCTCTCAGGAACTTTTCCTTTGTTTCTTCAAGACCCAGGTACACTTCTTCATTTCCTCATGAAGACCCTCGACACAGCATCCTCAAAGCTGTGTGGAGTTGTTTTTAAAAATACAAACAATTTATGGTATTATACAACATTTTATTTGTTAGTTCCTTATTTGATTGCCTGCAAATTAAACTATGTCACGCTTTATCCAACATCCAATGAATATTTTTTTGCTCTAGAACTTGACAGCACTGCTCGGCAAGTTGAAGGAGATCGTACAAACTCACACGGAGAATGAGTTACTCGTGACGTGCGGCAAAACATTGGAAGTTTTGTGCACGGAGGGCACGGCCATATACACACGGTGCAATGTTGCCAGGTCCACCATCACAGACATGTGCGTCAACCGATACAAGGAAGCCATTGACGAGTGGCGGAACCTGATGGAAGGAGTAAGTCAGAAGCGGATAATAATGGTGCAAGGCTGATATAAGCTTAATGAGCAAGATTAAGAAAGGGACGCTTAGATGGTTTGGGCATGTAGAGCGAATGAATAAAGGATTGTAATGGGAAGATATGACATGGATGTGGAGGGTAGAAGAATGGGGACATCTGAAGATTGCACAGTTAAAGTAAATCAAATACTTGAGTTGGACCATGTCAAAAGTAAGAATAAAATAAGGGTGTGTATGAATGTGAATGAAGCAAGAAGTGTGCCAAGACCGAGTTGTTTGGTGGTCCATCCTCTGCCTTTCCCTGCAGGGAAGCGGGATGATGGTTAGATTCTTTTATATATTTAATTTCTAATACACTTATGTATATAATTTTGTTTTTCACATAAGAACAAATTGTAAAGATAATTCATAATGTTTTTCTTAGGGCCAGGTGTTTCACAGAATTTGAACAATACATCAAATTTCAAAGTTAATTTTCAAGTTCTATTCAAATTATCTTGTTATTTCATTATAGGCCAGTTGTTTCTAACCATTTTTGTAAGAGCCGATGATTAAGGTTTAAAAGCGCAAGTGCATGCTAATTTTCAAATTGTTTCTTAACAGGGTGAAGAGCCGGATGCGGACGAAACGTTTAACGTGTGCAATTCCTTGAAAAAGGTTTCCATCATGTATGAGTGCCACAACCTCAACAGTACCAACATCTGGGACTCTATGTTTGATGACCTACCCAAATGCAAAGAGAAGTCCGAATATCCCACTACGGTAATTTACTACAAATGATTATTACATACAGCGTTATTCATTATCGATACTCTGTTTTTTAAATCATGGCAATCCGTATACTAGTGATGGAAATAAATCGATTTTTGTAAAATCTCGCGCTTTTACGTGAAAAGACGTTCTAATGTCTTGACCGCTATTATCATATTTACGTCTTTTGACGTTCTAATGTTCTGAGTGGTTAAGATGAATTATTTGTTCGTGCCCGTATGTGCAATATGAATAAGAATAAATATTTTTGTCCATATGCAAACTCAATTCTTCAAGAAAGGCATACAAATACAATATTTTATCGGTGATAAACAAACTCTTCAAATATAAATATAAAGGGTCAACAAAATACTTGGTACTTTTATTTAATGATAGTTTACAATGAGCTCGGATGGCTTTGTTAGCAGGCGGTAGGAATAATTCTGGTACTTGACCGTGGGCTTGCAATCGTATTTATCTAAGTATCAATCCCTGCATTATCGACAGCTTTTTTTGTTACCAGTACCATCTATGAGTAACCTCTTAAACTACGATCTCGGATATCACAAATCCAATATTGTGTTTGTATGCTTTTCTTGAAAGAATTGAGTTTGTATACGGACAAAACCATTTATTCATATTGTGTATGTATGGGCGCAAACAAATAAATCATCTTAATATATTAATCCACGTGTTCGTAGATGGCATTAATCAATTTATTTCATTAAAATCTTATTTTAGCAAGTTGCTTTACAATATTAAGACAAATTAATTGTTTGCGCCCGTACACACGCAATATGAATGTATAGTTTTGTCTGTAAAAAAAACTTTCTTTAAAGAAAGGTATACAGGTACCATATTGGATTGAATCATCGTTACGAATACGTACGTATACCCTTAAAATTATTTAGTCTTGTGTCCACAGGCCCTTGCCTACTGCATCAAGTGCTGTTTCTTCTCCATCACGTGGAGTCTGGTAGATTTGGAAGACAAGCATGTGAATGGTATGGATATAGACTCTGATGTTCAAATATTGAGAGAAAGGTTGCACGCCTACGTCGACCAATGCAAATCTATAATCCAGCAAGGTTACGACAAGGAACTCAAGGAAGAGGTCAGTTTTAACTTAAAATTAATTTGCATGCTTCCATTTTACATCTTTTCAGATTTTTCATTATATTTCCGTGGAATCATTGTTATTTTGATTAAATTACTTTTAAATAATATACACCCATCTTCTGAAAATTATAAAATTACACATATAGACCTCAGAAACAAGAGAATTCCTTTGTTTTTCTCATGTCTTTTTATAATTACACAGTAATTACCGTGACTCTTCTGTGTGTGTGTGTGTGTGGATGCTGGAGATGCCGTTCCGATCGTTTTTTTAGGAGTAAAGAAGGAGAGGACCTGGTCTTGAAAAGACTAATTTTTAGGACGGAGAAAACACATAAGCCGACGTATGACTCCAGAACCGAGCTATCCATTTATAAGAACAAACAATTCTCATGAACAAAGTATCAACCATTTTAAAGAGTATATTTGAATGTATTTATGCACACCAATATTATTCATCAGTGGCAGCTCTCCGTGGGAGGACGACGGGGACAGACCTCTCCAGATATTGCCGAATCCTGCTAAAAGAAAAAAAATTTGAAGTCTTGTCTACATCAAAATAAATGAATTCTATTAACTAAAAGCAATGAACAGAAATAAAATATAAAATTTTTGTTCCTGGAGCATTTTCAAACGACAGGCGTCTGCTCCACTCCACGTCTTTAAGCTGCTAATTAGCTAGAAGCTAGAACTAGGGGCCAGCCGCGCGAATCTAGTCCTTTGATGCATTTCTCAGTGCCCAGAATGTTGCGTGCAGATTGGGGACAAACTAAGATGTCCCTTCAGGCATTTGGGTAGATTCCTTGATTTCTTTCTCGATTGTAAAGCAATCTTTGAAATTGCGCATGCGTATGTACTTGTATGTGAATTTCAAATACCGTGGGGACAACTGTCTGTTTATTTCTTGCATGGTTTGTCCATGAACGTTTTTGTTTGAAAAATTTTGTATTATATTCTCTGGGTAGTAAGATTTTAGTACACTATGTGTAAAAAATGTCAGTCACCACCATCGAAGAAGTGCTAGAGCCACCGCTGGTATTCACTATACATTAAAATGGTTCCAACTAGAACACCTACCTGCAGTCCCCTCTTCCTCCGCAGTAGTCCTACACACCACTGCAGAAGCAAAAATCTCTTTAAAAGTATTATTTCTATGGCGCCCTTTTCTTGGGAAAATCACCATAAGTGCGCAAGTAGTGATAATGGTATTCTTTCAGGCTTACGTCTCAATATGTGATCTTCTCATATATTTTTCTGAGCAGTTATACTCTGTTCACTATAAAGACGAACCTAAGATGCAGTGGCTAGTCTATGAAGCCGACGATGACCTGGGTGACTTGCTCAATGCGTTCGTTCAAACTTTTGTGTTCGATCAGCAACACTATGGTAGGTGTAATTTACAACAAGTCTTTTGATTTTATCATTTTATTTATCATACAGTACAAATCGGTATATGTAATGACCAAAAGACCTGTGGTTCTGCCACTGAAACCTCTCCCTACTTCTCATAAATGACATTTCTCATAAATGCATTTAATATACATAATAAAATGTGTCTAGCACTGGTTACTGTAACCGGATTGTACTGTACTGTTCTAATAACAGATTTTTACAAAGTGAACCAATTATTTTATAACCATACAGAAGTAATAGCTGCAGCACATATTTCAAAATTCTTTCATTTTGTGTTACAAAAAAATATGCATTATTTGTCCATTCATTTCATGTAAATTTCAATGAGATCTGAATACAATTCGAGACCTAGGTTTATTATTGTAGTATGTAGACAAAAACACTTAGCTGATGTGTGTTTTTTGTTTTACATGTCACGCCGATAAAATAATTGTGACCGATTACTCATTTCTCCGATTTGGGTAAGAATATTACTATGGTACTCTGACACTGGCAAATGAGGGGCACTTATTTTCCCTTAGTAATGACTCCAGTCTGACGTTTCACAACAAAAGTTCAACCAAATCATGTGCACTTTTCAGCCATACAGTACATCTTGGTTATGGTGATATCGGATACAGCTAAAGGCCATCTACACTGTCTACTCATCCGTGATGACAACTCGGCTATGATGACATCCCAACTATTGCGACAACTCAGCTATTGACAAATACGTGATTCCAATAAAGACCTGCATAAATGCAAGCATCAAAAACCTCTGTGACAACTTGGACACCTAATGACAGTTTCCATTCAAGCATTCACATTGTTCGTTTTTAACATGTGTGCGACTGATGGTTTGTGCTCATGTTTTCCTGAAGACCTTTTGCATCCATGGAAAACCGGAGAGTGTGAAGGTTTGTTTGGAAAAGGTTATTTTGTGTTCACAGTTCAAATATTTCCATCGTCACTCCATATTTTTGACATTTGCATTTAAGCGGTCCTTTAGTGTCACTATAACCAAGTTGTACTGTAATACATAATGAGATTGACTGAATATTTCACATGATGATAAATTTGATCCTTACTACCTAACCATACTAAATAATGCATATTTTTAGTAACACCTAATTTTGTTAATAATTAATTGTAGCTATTATGATGTTTAATTGAAATGTTCTCAGATTTATTTGATTTATCATTACTAAGGAAAAATTTGCCCCGGTCGCATTAATTTTCTTTCATTTTGAGTTCAGTACAAATTAACATCCTTGTTTTGCCTTGCCGTTTTGCTTTGAGATACCTTCGCTTGACCTAGATCTGTTCAAATAGAACTTATTTTATAATTATCCCATATTTGTAGGATAAACTTTTAGAATATTTTAAAAAAAAATCTGGAAATTTTACCTAATACTGACATTTTTTCTTTTGATATATTTCTATTTGAACTTTTCTAAGAATAACATGTTTTGCTTTAACAACTATTGCTTTGATGGCTTTTTATAAACATCTGATTCCTGCCATTTAACACAATAACCTTCATTAAATAAATAACTGGTAAATTTCTGGATTCCATAATATTATTTTTAAAAAAATCATTGTATGTTTCTTAAATTTCACCTATTTGCTTGCTTCCAACAAAGCACTTGAATGTACATATTATGTTATTAAAATAATATTATATTGTCACTATACGAAGCTTCTAGTACTCGTTTCAGATTGTTATTTCACTGGCATGGTATATTTTTAGATGGACAAGATGAGAGAAGAATTGAAGAGCTACATAAAAGAAGAAATTTTTTGGCTTCCTATTGCAAACTTATTGTTTATAATGTGATGCCTACAAAGAGGGCAGCTGATGTCTTCAAACATTATATTAAGGTAAATATTACATACCTGCTCTGCCAGGAAACATTTACTTTTTAGAGTTTTGTTGTCTAAACAGGAACAATAATAATTATAAACCTTCCATTAGTGATGCTATAATACATTTAGACTTCTCAAAAATTAAGATAAATTGTGGCAAGTAAGATACATGGGGTATTTCACTATCTCTGATTATGTTCTGACTAAGCACTAATCCGCGGATTAGTCATTTTTTCGTTTTCACTATATCTGCATAACGCTAACGCTCGGGTTAAAGTTCGATTTGACTAATCAGTGCTTGAACCTCACGTTAGGCGCTATTCCTCGAATCAAAGATGGCGTCAAAACATTCCGAGTTTGACAGCGGAGAAGTGAGTCGAATTTTGTTGAATGAATTTGAATGCTTGTATGATCCATCCTGAATTATTTGATTGTGTTCAAAATAAGAAACAATGTATTAATTCGACACGAATCTATCTAAAATGACCTGATAATCAACATAACATAACCAAAAAAATGCACACTTCGCGGTGTGCGGACTGTGACGCATGACAGCCGTGGCAGTAGATGGAGTAACTGCAAACATTTTGCGATGTTGCCAGACTATTTCGAGTGTTATCTATCCGGAAGCTCGGAAACAATGGTGAAACGGTCGCCGTTGAATAACGAAGTTATTCTGATCTTTAAAGCCAGCCAACGGATAGCTAGTCAGATATTTAGCCCGACATAGTGAAATACCCCCCACACTCTCATATTTCCAGTAAATTCTTAATTCATGTATGACAAATATAGACATTAAAATAATTATGTGTTTGAACGAAATAAATTATAGGACCTGCTGGCGTTTTCGTATTCAAAATTTACGTTGAATACTACCTCAAGGTAGACTAGAAAAAAAAAATCTAAAACAAAAAATACAATCCCTGGGTGCCTGACAAATTTTGAGGTGTCAAGTCAGTGCCGTTTCATAATAGAGCAATGACAGTTTGCAAATGGTGGCGATTGTTGTTGCTACTGCTGATTTGTGTGTTGTTTTATTGCAAGCATATAAATAAACAAGTGTTTAGATTATTTTAAACAGTAAAGTTTAATTGGCGACAGCACTGACTTTGCAATTTGGCCCAGAACTCTACTCTATTCGGCCTTGCATTTTCTCTATGACACATAAAATCTTTGGGCGGTAAACAACTGTATTATTTATAATAATGGAAAAAAATAAGTATATAACGCAGAAATAAGCAATAAGTGGCTGTAATCTGCGTGTCGTTTCAACAACTCCTTCACCCAGTATATTTTCTTTCGCTTTAAACACATTTTATGAGCGAGCAATTCGACACTTGCTAAACAAAGCCACTGCTGCTTCCGCGTTGCCGACATGCTGAGGCTCGAACTGTTCGGCGTACACTGAACGTCGAGTCAATCTCGTTGAGTAAAACCATATTTAAGGACATCGCCTCAAGCCTTCGTTCTTACTCATCGCTTTTACTCAATCGAGTAAAAACGAATGTGCTTACTAAGCTTTTGAGTTTTCCATATTCCACCTCATTGACACAAATTCTTTCTTTTGTTTTTTTTCATATAAATTTTGAATTTAGAATTAACTGGTGTTGCCATTATAAACAAGATTTTCAAGAGCATATTTATTTAAGTGTTACCATTATAACCTGGTTCCTACTTAACTCCATTGTTAATAGGTAGTTACTTAGTATAATATAATATTTAAAACTAATGATTGTTTTTCTTCAGTGCTACAATGACTATGGAGATATTATCAAGTCTACCCTGGGAAAAGCGAGAGAGATAAACAAACTTAACTGTGCTCTCACCATGGTACTCAGTATGCAGAGCTTATTCACTGAGATGCTTCCACTGTGTAAAGGAAAGGTTACAAGAAATCTTCAAGAGTTCAATGATTTGAAGGTATGTATTGATTGAATTAAAAACAAATCAAAATGCGTTTTAATCATAGACATATGAATATTAGTAGATCTGCCCTAAGTGATTAAAAGCGTATTATCCCCACTCCCGGTTCCATTGGAGCCGGCTGTGCTCGCGTATGGCCTCAAGTGAAATTTGAAAACGTGACGTCATCATTCTTGTGCGAACTATGGTCGAGGCATCATCGGTTCATTTTACGAAATAACACGGCAAAATGTTGACTTGTACTATGAAAACTTGTAAAAATAGATGTGAAAAAGAGAATAAACCCAATTGTCGTATTACATTCCATATATAAGCATTATTTTACTTTATTTTAAGCATATTCACATCGTATAATATAGATCAGTTTTAGAAACATATACTATCACATCGAGAAACGTCTGGACTCGAAACACAAAGCTGGTTGGTTGCTGGGAAGTAAATTATGAACATTTATAAAAGTGTCTATAACTAAATACTTAAACGAAATATTCGAGTCTGAAAATAGAACCGAATTTTTTTGCCGAATTTGGACTTCGCAAATTTGTTCATAACGTGGCGAGTAATTTGCGCTCCCATGTAAAAATGTCTATTCATTCAAAAGCAGATTTTACTTTTAAGAAGTAAATGGTGATATTATAATGCGAGATGCCTATTTACTGTCAGATTGATTTATTGACGAATCACAGTCAGCCTTACGCCCTTCGTTCTTCAACAGTTGATTTTACCCCTCGCCATTATCTTCTCGTCTATTAATTCCTATGTCTGTGGTTTTAATTCTTCGACTAATTTTTTTTTTTTTAAAGTATATTTAATTTAGTTATAAAATTTAACTATTTATATCTAATGTATCTATTCTAAAACTATTATGAAAATATTCCATTACCTATGTACTAATATTTGAACTTCACATCATTGACTCATAACCCACGAAAAACTGAAAACTTTTGGCTTCCTTAACATTCAAAGGGAGTTCATTGAACATTTTGAAATCTTTATAATAAGTATTGTTTTGCCGATAAATTTGTCTTCGAAGCCTAAAATCGTTGCAGCTTCTCGTAGGATAGACTGTACTATTAATACTAACACTTTTTAACATGTAATCTGGTAACATTTTATTTTTCTACTTGTATATAAATACTAGGGTATTATAGACCAAACGTTGCCACACACTTAGAATATTGAGTTGGCGTTGCATTGTTTTTATCCTGGTATATCTGCTATAGCACAATATAGTTCTGAATTATTTCCAATCTTTTAACTTGCGTTTTATTGCTCAAAAACATTATACTTGTGCAGAATTGACGGTAACAATCAATTAAATTAATTAATCAATTAATTTTGCCATGTTTATAAAAATGTTTTTTTAACGACCCCCAGGAACTTGCGAAGCGCTTTGCTCTGTCCTTTGGCCTGGACGCCCTGAAAAACAGGGAGGCCATAACAGCCCTGCACCGGGCCGGCATCCAGTTTGCTGTGCAGGATTGGGGGGGTGCAGAGGGGGGCAGTGACCCCGGCTCCCCCCCGCCTCATCTCATGTTCCTGGAGATACTGGCCGAGTTCACCAACAAGCTGCTGAAGCAGGATAAGCGTGTTGTGTAAGTACCTAACCCAACCATAATTAAAGACCCTCCACACAGCATCCCCAAAGATGACATAGGCCCTGAGGGAAATTATTTTCTTCAGGGCCTCCTGTGTGGAGTTAATATATAAAAAAAAAATAAAAAAAAATAATAATAATAATTCTCAATATTCTTTAGTGACGAAGAAAAACACATAACGACTTACAATACACTAGCGGAATACTGTTCCGGAAGTATCTTAACCACTTAATACTCGGTTTTTTTTAACAAAAATAAAACTAAAAACATCACGTTATTTTATTTTTTTATTTAAAGAAACAACATAATTTAAAATTGACCAGTTCAAAAAAAAAACAAAACAGAAGCAATAAAAAATGTAAAAAAACTTAACCATATTCAAAAAAATAAAACAAGACTAACTATAATAAAAAATAAAAACAGTAAAAAAATCTAACCATAATAATTAAAAAATAGAATAATAATAATAACTATATTACTATATAATAATAAAAAAGTGATACAATTAAAAATTTGATTTTGTGTGGTATATTTCGAAACACGGCTCCAAACAGAGACCATCTTCACAATTTGCACACCAATAACGACTCTCCCTTCGGATACGTTTTCCTGAGTTATCTGGCTTGGAACAGCAGACCACAAATCTTTTTGTAGGTCTAATCGTAAATATATAAATAATATTCAATAATAGTAAAAGTCGTAAAAAATGTAATACGAAAATTGTAATCAATGTAAATATATAAATAATAGTAAAAGTCGTAAAAAAAAGCAATGAATCAGTAATTATTGAAATATAATACTTACAAAATATTTTTGTGAAGTTTTCAATAAGTTGAAACAGAAGAAAAGATTTGCGCAAATTTCTAGGTACGAGCGTCAAGTGGCGACTGGCGAGTGGCGAGCGCAGTTCATTTGTTTATCTTGTATAACGCAAACAAGTCAAAACACGCCAGCAATGTTCGGGTTGTCGCGGTACAATACATGCGCCGTCCGCGAACATCACTCGTTCAAAAGCATTAAGTGGTTAAATAAACGACACATTGATGTCAGGACATGTGATATGACACAACGTAGATATATTTATCTTTTACATGGGGGGTGTGATACTACACAGCGGACAGTGAAGTCAAGTTTTGTATTATAGTAGTATGTAGCCTGTCTTTTTGTGTCACAATGTGAACACTTTGGTTTACATTTTTTAATACTAATTTTTATTGAATTTTATTCCTCTTATACAAACCGATATAATTCAGACTGTTTTGCAAATTCATGTAAATTATTTGTGTAAAACTATTACTACTACTCCTTGTATGACAATGCCATTATTTTTTCTTTCAGACTCAATCTGCTGGACCAGAAGATAGCAGCGGGTATGCCTTCATCTCGCGGTGAAGATTGGCAGCCCTTGCTGACCTATAGGAACACCCTGGTCCACGGAGAGGCTGAGTTGCCCCCGCAGACCTCCAAGAGGGCATACACCAGAAAACGCAAGGACCTGGGTATGATATACAATCTTTTAACATTATCTACGCGAGTTGCGTATTATGTGTTTCAAGAAAGTTACGCTGAATTACTTACATTGCCGCATGAAGGGATAGCATGCATTGAAAAGGTTAAAGTAGAAGTCCAGCAGTGTGTGGGTTATTCACTTAAACTTAAACCAACGTACTTAAAACAGTTTGCGTTTTCATAATGTTTCCATTAATTGACTCCGAAAAAATTTACAAAATTTTATCTTACAAAATTTTCTCCATATTTTCAATCATTGAATTTCAGTATTATGCTGCTAAGATGAACTTCTGTATATTTATGTTAGTCACAATGGTAACTATCAACTGTATATGTAACTGGCAACTATTTATCTATAATTTATTTGGAAATAACCAAATTTATAATATTACATCTCATTATTTTGTATGTACCTAGGGGAAAGTGGTTACGCTTCGTACACTTTTTAGATTTTATTTTTTTACTTTGTGATTAATTGTCGAATTTATCTAATTTATGTACCCAAGTGTAACAAATATATTGTAGTTTGTTACAAAAAAGTACGAAACTATTATGTCAAAAGGTTAAAGAGTTATAGCCATTTTTCTACGATAAGATATTTGTACGAACGTACCCCACGTACGGGGTACATTCGTACAGTAGGTGGGGTAGATTCATACAGGGTAATTAAAAAGCCTATTAAAGTTGTTAAATTTTTATTAATTATTATAGAAATATTGATTTATTAAAGAACTAATTTAATAATATGTGACTTGACTCATAGACGATTAATCTTTCTTTAGAAAAAAAAAAAATTAAATCGTTCATCCTTAGTTTACTTATTGATAATTCTAAGCTTTACAATCAGTCTAAATGAGATGTTTACAATCATTTTGTATGACATCGTTGTAGAGTCTTTGAAAATTTAAACTTAAAGTAGATAATTATACATTTGTTTGTTACTTTGTAACTTATTGCACATTATAATTATTTAAATTAACTGCAAAAGTAAAAAGTCTAGCCATTCTAACTTTACAGCCCGTTCGTGGTTGAGAATCAGGGAGGATCATGGCGACATCGCTGATATACAGAGTGTGTATGTCTTCTATATCAGGGAAAAAAAATGACCATGATAATCCCGGTTGCTTCCGAAGATAAGATATTTTCATCTCTGTACCCGAATAATGACAGAACTTTTCCGACGTAATAAACAACAGAGGTCTTTTTTTCAAACTTTACCAAAACATTACAATTATCTTTGATTTTTGCTGGTTTACATTTAAATTATTATTGATACCACGATCATCAGTCTCTTCGTCCATTTCAAAATCAACTGGAGATGTTGAACTCTCCCGCAAGCTAAATTGCGATCCTTCAGATTTCTTTGAATCTTCATCGCTTTCTATTTTCTTTTGTCTTGAATTAAGTTCCTTCAAACTACGTCTCGCTGCTTTGGCTCTGGCTTTCCTTTCCTGTTCTATTTTTCAATTCTTTCTGTCTATGTCTCTCTTTTAGTTCAGTTTTTTGAGGTGTGTCTGTATACAGGGTGTCCGGTGGTAAAGTGCAGTAACTTCGGGAGGTGATTCTACGTGATCGTAGGA
The DNA here is from genome assembly GCA_026573805.1 of Hesperophylax magnus. Taxonomy (NCBI): domain Eukaryota; kingdom Metazoa; phylum Arthropoda; class Insecta; order Trichoptera; family Limnephilidae; genus Hesperophylax; species Hesperophylax magnus. Next base: position 17,801,877 of record JAIUSX010000039.1, read on the forward strand.
GTAAAAAAGATAAATAACTTTTTCTGAAATTTCAACTTTTAGATGTACTTTTAAGCTAATAACGAAAAATTTCTCCGACGTGCCTAGACGGCATTATTTTTTTCGTCGTTGCCAAATCTACATCCCGCGCCCCCTCGGTAACTAATCCCCGCTACCCCCGGCACCCGAATTCAGTCGGTCAGCTGGTAAACTGTCCCCCGCACCCCCTCCTGCACCCCCCGCTATTAGTAAATCGTGCTTTGAATGTAATGTGTCACAAAATTTGACGGGCGGAGTAAACAACTTTGAAAATTTAATTTATCTAAGAATTTTTGAATTCGTTCACTAGATTTATTGTTTGTTCTCTGCGAACTTTTCATTTGGTTTGAATTTTTGACAGATGTGAAGAGAACCCCGTACAATTTAGATGTCGGTACGTGTTTTAGAGGTATAATGGTTATGGTGCTGATTTTATCAAAATCAAATTTTATAATATTCTTATTATTATTATAATTTACAAGTACAAGTATATTACATTGGATTTATTAATATAGACGTTGTACATTATAATGATTTATGATCAATAAGATGGATCAAGGAAAAAAATATTTATGAGATGTAATATATTTGGTATGCCTCGTTATTCTGCTGTGTCATTCGTGTGGAAAACGTTCTTTTTTTTAAATGATTTTCGGCTATGTAATCATTGTTTTTTCTCACCTATAAAATTATGTCCCGTCTTTCCGGTTTATAAAAAAAGGTCTGATTTTTCGGATTGAAATTTTCAAAAAATCCCCAGGGTTTCAAAAATACGATAAAAAAAATAATAATAATACGGAATGTCTTAGAATATTTTCCTTAACCGGAAAAAAAATTTAAAAAATATGATGCAAGTGGCCTATTAGTAAAAAGCGATGAAATTAGTTAAGTATTCAATGAGTTATTAATATTTTTTATAATAAAAAGTGTAACGTGATTTTAGTGCAGTTCTCTTTTTGAATTTGGTAAAATATCAAAACATACGGCGAACTCTGTGTTGTTATTGTTTACAATTCACATGCGGTTTCCATGGATACGCGCCACTTACAAATATGCAACGTTGCCACGTTCACACTTGCGAATTTATCGGGTAAGTTTGCACCTACACTATGGCTTTTTAGCAGGTATGTCTTTTTGTATGAAAAATAAAAAATTGGAATTTCGGAAAAAGTTATTTATCTTTTTTACTCCTACGATCATGTAGAATCCCCCCACGAAGTTACTGCACTTTACCCCCGGACACCCTGTATACGGGATTTACACGGTTTTCTTCCTTTATTGGTTTTTCTATTTCTAACGGCTGTAGGATAAGGTCTTATGACTTCTGGTGTTATGGGAAGATAAGAACTCGGTTCAGATTGTGCCTCAGCCGCAGAGGTGGAAGGTTCGCCAGTACCGGTAACAATGTCTTGAGGATTTTGGAGCAAAGAAGGCGACTGCTCACGAATATCTGACTCATTCATATCAGTCGATGACACGCTGGTGGAAGGTTGTAGTTCTAGAGCGACAGTAATTGTTTCCGGATTATGTGGCACATTTACCGAATTATTTGAAGCGTACACGTCAATGGGAGCGAAATCTTCATTGCTGAAGGCCATTTCATTGAACGGCCATATACCTGGCTTTTCAAATACACTTGTAATATTTTTTGTAGTAAAAGGTTCGAAATATGGAAGTTTTGTTTAACGCGGCTTTCCTATACAACAACCGTCCTTGTATTACATCATTAATTGCTAAATTCATGGACTCTTCATCCACTTCATGAGTACGCGTACCCTTTTTTATATTTTCGCACCATGATTCTGCAATAAAATATTAATTATAAGATTGACTTAATAAAAATATTTCATTTTGTTAGAAGTAGAATACGTCATAAAAGGAAAAATATGTTATTGTGCTGTCTGCACAATAATTTTAAAAGGTAATACTATATTTTATTTCATAAAAAATGAATTTCGATATACTATTGGTTAATAAAATCTAAAGGGGAGCATTCGTACGCGTACGAATGTGCCCCCTTTCTGGGTGTCCGAATGCACCCCATGCCTTTGCACAAAATTAAAATACAACTTTATACAAATTCTAATTTAGTTTGAGAAATATAACAATTAAAGCTCAAAATAAACAATGTTAACATTAATCAATCATCACCATTTTGTCAAAAACATAACAATCCTACCTACAATTACGAACTAAACTTAGGTAAAAAAATGTACTCACCGCGCGCAAAAACACGTTACGTTTTGTCAGCTGATACACCGTAGTGCGACTGATGCGACACTCCGCTAGCAACATGGCGGCCGGTATGTCTATGCACACAAGCAAAGGCGTGTTTGTGTGCCGTTTAGTTTTTCTTTTATACTAACTGTACGAATGTGCCCCGCGTACGAATGGTGACCACTTTCCCCTACATCTTAAAATTTTAAAAAAAATAGTTTTGGCTATTGTTGTAACATTCTGGCTTTCTTTTTTATGATGCATTTTTTTTATGACGGTTGGTTTTATCTAAAATCTTTTACAAGCACACAATCGTTATTTGTAATGAAAAACTTACTAATCATTATTGTTTTATTGTTACCAGGACACCAAGAAGAGGAAGAAGATGAGAATGCCGACAGTGACCAAGAGGCCCCACGGTATATGTATTGATGGATTATCGACATAGCCGCTTTGTTTTTCTTTTTGTTTTTTTGTTAGTTTATTTTGTAGTAGTTACTATGAGAAGTAATTATTACATATTTGATATCTAAATAGCAGTGTTAACACTTTCCAGGCCATGACTGGACCCTGTTCGGTATGAATTTTTCTTCCAGTTGGCCGGCACTTTACTCACATACGCTTAACACGCATCCAAAGTCGCGGCCTGGAATGTGTTAATACTAAACTTAATGTTGTTATTTTGGTTCATATTTGTTTTTTATTCCATTGGCATAGAATACACAGATTGGTCCTTGCTGCCCTCACAATGAAGGACAACCTAGGTATTTAATATCAATGGGGGTACACTTTCATTTATCGATACAGTAGAACCCTGATAATTGAAAATATTACGAAAGTCAAACAATTTTTTTTTTTGGTTTTGTAGGTTCAGATTTCAAATTAATCTGGTTTTACTTTATTGTCATTATATGTATTCATTAGTTCATTCATACAAAATATTTGTACTATTTTGCTTCATTTTGTTTTTATGGATATGACTTTTAGAATTATATTATTTATTTTCATCTGTTGTTATAATATCACCACTGTAGTTGTGTCTTTCATTTGATTTTTCATTTGATTTAAATGTGATTAATGTCTTACAGGTACTGAGCAATAATTCCAATGGAGTTAGCAGTACACCTATACTTGTTTTAATAATAATTATACAGTGAAGTGACACATACAAATATTTATTAAAATTCTTGTGAAATTAACAACATTATGAGTAAATATTGAAGTCCTTGTTCTCGATAATCTCGATAAAAAGTTTTTCGATAATTGCATAAATCAGAAATGTATATTTTTTTAATATTCTTGTTATAGTATCAATTAATAATAATGTATTTTCATTTCAACAATTTTGTACTCATATTTTGGTTGGTTAAAAATTTTAAGAAAGTGTGCGGAATAATATTTTGTTCAATATATTTTCTTGATCATTTTGAGAATTCGACATTTTGTATATTTAATAAAAAAATATTTTCGAAATTCTATTATTATATTTAACCTTTGTCAAAATTTCCTTATGTACAGCTTCCTAATTCAATCCATCCATTTTATTTTATCTCATAAACAAAAAAACATTGTCCTTAAGTAATTTATTTGTGTAGGTTAGTACTCATCAAGTAGTTTTATTTCATTCATTTTTATTATGATTATTTTAATATTATTTAGTACATTGCCAAAAAATTAACCTCGCTGCCCAAAAATTTCCACTCCCAACTCGAAATTGAAAATGATTCCATCTTTCCCAATCAGTCCTGTTCCTTTAAGGCCTTTCTTCCACAGGGATACACAAGTATCCGATATTTTAATTATCTCGGCTATTACCGCCATACACCTGTGCGGACGTTCGTACACAGGCACACATTGCTGACGTCTGGTAAACTCAGTCTCCTGCGACCAGCCGGTCGAAGACGTTACCACTCACAGCGTCGATAGTTTAAACATGGCGGAAAAATTAATAAATACGATTGTCTTGAAAAAATGATGCTCTCATTGTCACTTGTGTCAGACATTTTGTGCATGTGCTTTAGAAGAATGCTAGTAACAAAAGGGTCAACAAAGAATGTCATGTATAGCGGTTGTGAGTGAAGTTATGAAATCTAGTTTCGATATTTCGAGAGATGGTGGTGAGGCAGTTCTCATGATTCCAGTAGCAAGGTGTACAGACTGTGCGACAAGTTATTTTCAATTTGACTACATTGCCTATCAGTGTCGGAGACTTGCGTATTCTTGCGGAAAAGGGGTCTAACTGGGAAATTGACCCAATAGGCTATACCTACACTTGGAAGCGGTGGTACCATGCGCCACTGCAGGTCGCTGCGCAGAAAAGTCTCACCATGGACTGCGCTGTAATCCTATAACTTACTTTCGGACTCTGCATAGCGGCCTGTAGTGGCGCGTGGTTCCGCCGCTCCGAAGTGTACGTTCGGCAGAGCCTATTACCCCACTAACCAAACATTTCAACACACTTCTAAATGTGGCACATGTAGATAATTGAATAATTGATAATTGAAGCTGATTCAAGATGTAGAATTCAATAACAAAAAAATTTCAGAACATTTATGAAATCTGCATTCATATATGCCGCAAGGGTCTGCCTTGATGTTTTTTTAGTTAGTATTATTACTCCCTGTGCTATTTTTCCAATATTTTTGTTTAATGAATAGATTATTCTTGGTAAAAATTTTTCTAATTTATAAAAATTGAGGTTTAAAATAATAATAATTATTGGCCTTACCTTGTGATCTGAGAATCCTAAAAATACAACACTGCGCCAATTTGCCCATTTCTCATAATAAGAGATAATATAAGTAGCGCTATTGAGGTGATTTTGCACAAAAACGGCTGTATACAATCATGCAAGTATTATTATTATTTAAAAAAAATGGGTTATCAAAATTTTATCTAATTAAAAATATTCATAAATTTATTAAAGAAGGCTTTTGATTTTTTTATTAATTTTACCTGTGTACTGCATTTAATATTTTACATGATTGGCTTAAATTTGGATTTGAGGACAAAAATAAAAAAATTGTTTTTATAGAAATTTCAGTTTATTTACGAGTAATTTTTTTTATTTCAATGTAAATCGGTCGTTTGTATTTAGAATTTACACCTGTAAAAATACTATTAGTACATTTTTTTTTTCATCATATTATGCTACGTATACATATGCGAGCCGAACTGAACGTCGACTTATGGAAAAGGAATGAAGCAACCGCAAATGGCACAAAACGCCGCTTGCAGTTGCTTCGTTCCTTTCTCGTAATTCATGGCTCGGTTCGCATTTCGGTTCGCAAATGTATACTTACCATAAGCACAGTACACAGAGCAAAAATATATTTTATTTTTAAACAATTACCATTAACTCACAAATAATTGGCAAATTTGCCTTTGAAAACATGAAAAATTGAATTCCTTAATTCTCAATATTTTATAATTTAAAACATAAATTAATAAAGTAGCACATATCCATACTAGATATTTGCTACACATTTGGAAAAAAATAATGTATTTGATTAGGTATTTTGGCCTAAAATTCAAATTTAAGTTTTGTATGAAAAAGGCTGCGCAGCCATTCCCCTTAATTCTCTTGTCTCTTATTTGATATTAAAAATCAAATATATTTCTAGCGTTAGGACGAAAAGAAGAGCTATGAATAGAAGATGTCATCTCAGAGTTGAATATATAAAAACAGAAATGCCCGAAGCAAGATCCTCCAGCACTTCATCATCGGAAGAATCCATGCCCATAATATCCAGTATCTCCTCCCTGAACATTGAAGATACACACTAACTCTTAAATTCAAAACATTGGAGATGGGCCGTGAACCATTATAAGGATGAAACTGCATGCACACAACTGTCCGCTGCATCGCTCTACCCATAAACCAAATGTATAATGGTCATTGGCTCCGCCGCTTTGATAGTCCGTGCAGTCAGCACCTTCCATGTCATATCTCCCTTTGTTCATACGTAGCAATGGTTTTTCCACAAACATTGAATTTTTTTAAAGTGGGTGAATATTGTAAAACACAAGAAGGCTGAAAAAATTCTGACACTGCAAGTGTTCTCAAAAATACGTTATTTTATAGGAATTTCATTCCGAATGGTTCCGTCATAACTCAATGATAATTCAACACACGTTTAACAAGTTATGTAAATATTGAAAAGTGATGAAAAGTAGGTTATTCATTTATTCATTGATACTAATGTTTTTCTTTACTATAGCAACACCAAGTTACTTACATTGTATTTGAAACTTGTTCTTCACATTGACAATTTGTTTTAAACAAACCAGGGAAAACAACATAACTCGATTTTTTTTGTTTTTTAAATTTATAATTTTGTGAATTAGATTTGTTTTTATTTTGATTATCTTCCTTGCAAAGCATTAAATAATAAAAATCGTTTAAACATTAAATTATGATGTAGAATCATCATTTTCCTTTTGGAAACTAACTACCAGTAATTTCTGAACACAGTTTTGTCTGTGCTTTTTTAAACTTAAATTCATTTTCCAACGAGCCATCTTGGTGTAGCCATTTAAAACTATTTAAACAATCGCAGTGCCGTCAATTTTTGTTTACTAATATGTCAGACTGTACATTCAAATTTCTCAAAAACTGGGGTTACATTTTCAGAACACTGTCTCTGATTAAATCTATCTTTTCTGTTCTATTTATTTTCCTCAAATTATATAATTAATTTGCACAGTCCAAGTGAAATCTTGTAATTTTTATTATTATTTCGCATAAATAAAAGTATTTTTTAAATATGGTTAATTTTTGCACCTAATTTGTTTTATTTTTTATTATTTATCGTCTTGTTATGTATGCGCCTTCAAAATCACTATCTTCTAAATTACTACAAGGAGTTACTCTAATTGCGTGATACAGGCGCAGTTACTTGTCCAACTTCAAGAAATAAATATATCATTTTTCTAGTGAAATGGGGAAGAAGGTAGGTTATGTTTTATACAAAACATAAAAGAAACAACAAGTCAAAATTAACAACCATACTAGTAAACCACTGCCGATTACATACGGAGTTCCACAAGGAAGCATACTAGGGCCCGTTCTTTTTACTATTTACATAAATGAACTTTGCAGCATGAAAATAGACGGTGAAATAGTTAGCTATGCTGATGACACAGTTTTACTTTTCAAATCTAAGGATTGGAATAATGTATATAACATAGCGAATTTGGGAATCTCGCAAGTCAAAACATGGCTAGACTCAAACATACTTACACTTAACATATCAAAGACAAAATTCACAACATACAGTATAAATAGCACGGGACAGCCAAAAAACAATACAAACACCATAAAAATACACGAATGTTTAAACACCAACATCTGCGATTGCCCTCCTCTAGAAAAAACAGAACAAATAAAGTATCTAGGAATCGTAATTGACCATAACCTTAGATGGATACCTCACATCAAACAAATCACAAATAAACTTCTCAAAACAATACACATTTTCTTTAACATAAGAAACATATATAAAATAAAACAATTGAAAACAATATATTTTGCACTCTGCCAATCAATAATAGAATATGGAATTATTGCTTGGGGAGGAGCAACAAACTCGGCTATCAATTACATAGAAACCGCACAGAAAACGATCTTAAAGGTAATACTAAAAAAACATAGACTGACCGATACAGACCAAATATTCAACAGCTGTGACATACTAGATATACGCCAATTATACGTTAAAACACTACTAAACTACATTTTTAACAAAAAAAATAAATTTCAACATACACAAAATAACACTAACAGACCAGTTAGACAAGCGTACAAAGAAAACATTAAAACTCCAACAGTAAATTCAACCTTTGGACAAAGACACTACCAATACCATGCTATAAAAGCTTTCAACAGTCTAAAAATTGAAATTAAAATTGAGGAAAATAAAAATAAATTCAGATACAAAATTACAAAATGGATTAAACAACAAAAAAGACAATATTACCAAAATGTCATAGCATAAAATAAAAATAAAACCTACACGTAACACACAAAACCAACATAAACACACATCACTCACAAACACACAAGATTATTTTCATTGTATTATTTTTTAATTTTAAATGTATTATTATGTATTTTTAATTTTTAATTTATTATTTTCTTTTCAAATTTACTATCTTCTCTTTAAATGTAATATGTAGATTAGATTTTCATATTATAAAATGAAGGCCTCAGCACGGGCAAGCCACCCAGTGAGGCCTACATTACTGGAAAACATAAATTGTAACAAAATAATGTACCAAATAAATAAATAATAATACACAACTCCTTACCACTGGCCTGAGGGACGAAGTTCAGCTCGACAATCCTAACTTTGCAGTCACAATTAAAAATAATAGGGATGTCAGTGTACAATGTTTAATTTAAAAAAATATATATCTGAATATTCTAATTTAGGGTTCATTGGGTGTGGTGTATTCATGATGCGCCTGCCCACCAGCTGTGTGGCGTGCCAGATCGGGAGAGGCTGAATTGGGGAGACCCTTGGATCTCTCCAACTGGTCTCTCGACCTATCGCCTTGCGCTGCAGTGGGAGAGATAAATTCATATGTCCGTCACTCCTGGACACATTGATTCCTAGATTCCTACCCAACCCTCATACCTTCTACCTCCCTAGAACGTCCTCTCCATCCTTTCCGTAAAAAAAGTCCCTCCACACAGCTTTTCCAAAGATGACATAGGCACCGGATGAAATTGTTTTCTTCAAGGCATCATATTTGGGTTGAATATATATATCAGAAAAACAATTAAGTTTGTAGAAACCGACTAACAAAAAACATTTCGTCTTTATTTTTTACCAATTATAAATAAAATACCAGCACAGATAATACATTATCAAGCTGATTAAAAAAAGTCTTCAAATAGGTAAGCAATAATTTTTTAGACAATTTTTATGACCAAAAATAAGTAGGTATACCTACCCACTAATTATTACATTTTCTAGGAGCCTTGCCTACACACCACACTGATGAAAATAAAGACAACGAGGTAAGTACATAGGTACTTAATACCGAAATTCATGTTTTCATATAGGTAGCTAGAAACACGCCTTTTCGAACGAACGCGCCTCCAACGAAAAACCCAGTGATATCCCAACGTGCTGGAAAACCCGCCTTTTGTTGTAGAATGGTTGTAGGCATTACCTTCTAGCAGTTCAATTAATACTATTATTATTATTATAATAATATTATTACTGTCATGTGCTAGATGATGATCTTGTTCGCATTCCGGCGCATTCAATAATAAAATATTTGCTGTAGTTTTTGATCAAATTGTGCAGCCAGTATGGAAAAACCGGTAAATGCGCGTTATTACGTTTGTTGCAATTACGTCGCCGCATGAGATTGGTGTTGCGTATTATCCGTATACGCACCGTGCTTGATAACGGGAAATGACGAGGGAATTTGCGTTTGATTCATTAATAAAGCTGGCGTTAAATCAGTTCATTTTTTTAAAGATACATTTACGCTCATGTGTCTTATTCACAGAAGATAATACGATTATTGATTAGTTGTTTGAACAGGAATTTTTCCCTCTTCTTTTTGCGCTTTAGTTGTTATTGTTTGTTTATATTACTTTGCGGATACGTTATTAAACTATTTTTACTCACTTACCGGCATTTCCCGAGATTCAGAAAATTCTGAAGTTTTTTCTTCTTTATTCATGTAAATGTTTTTGTACAAAAGTACTTACATAATTTTTGACCTATCAGACTGGGAACATACATGTGTTATGGTAGTAGAAATGTGAAATTTATTATGCAGGTATAATAAATTAATGTAGATATTAAAGAAAATAATATGATAAACTATAAAATGTTTTCTAAACGTACGCATGTATTATAAAAATAAATAAATACAATATTAGAGAGAAGAGTGGTAATTAGTACGTAATCATAAATATATAAGGGTAAAAACAAGTAATCATTTAAATAAGGTAGATCTTTTCTTGAAGTGAAAATATTATTAATTCAAATGGTTTCTTCGTTTTAGAACCATCGTGGAATTTAGCACTATTTAATGGGTACTTTTATAATTACAACAGCATAACAGGGAAGTAAAGGTTTGTAGGAAAACGCTTTGCCGACCGGGTGCACTCTCTAAATTTTCTTATGGTTAAGACTCAGGGTTAAGTATTTGCTTACTGTTATTTTATTTATTACTAGCTGTACCCCACCACGCGTTGCTGTGGCTCAGTCTGACTGTGCAGATAGATAAACAATAGAGCGTGTTGCCTTTGCGTCCAACAGATGGCGCTGTTTAAAAAAGTCTGTTTTTACCTAATCACAGGTGACATATAATAATATAGGTATACAAAAACACACGCTTATTCGAATGCAATGTTGTGTCAAAATTTCAAACCAATCGGTGAAGAACTTTCGGAGATTTAAGATTTTTAACAGACGGACATTTACATTTTTATTCATATAGATAGATGTTACCGCAAAGTGATTGTTTTCTACAAAAATATTTATTCTGGAAAATTCTACGAACCCCCGGAAACAAACTGATATAATATCACAATATACAAATTAATTAAAGTAAAAGTACTATGAGCGATTATTTAAAAAAAATTTCGTCCAGGCAGAGAGTAGGATGAGATATTCGCTAGAATTCAATATTTTTCCGGTGTTGTGTCTCCTAAAGGGGAGATAAATAATAATACACCCAAGTAAAATTTACTGGGTGTTGAATTGTAGATATTTACATTAAAAATAGTCATTAATTTTTGTATATTGCATAGACCCATAATTTAAATACAGTATATTTAAATTCGCAGATCGAATAATTTTATCCGACTTTAATATTTATTAATAAAATAATTAAAACACTTTGTTTTGACCACGATAATCTTTATTTTTTATATAAAGTCAACATGTTTCGAGAACGATGTTCTCTTCATCAGGACAAGTAATGTACTAAAAACTAAATTGTCAAGTATATAGAGACAGGTGTGGGTAGAAAAGGAAATAGGGGGGGGGGGGGGTTTAGGGGAGGGAAGAGAGGTGGAAAGGGGAGGTGCTTAGAACATCAAAGACAAAAATTACAGTGGAAATATGTTTAAGACAGGGTTATTCAAAAAAATAGTTTGATTATTAATAATATTTAAATTTCTGTTGACATTTTTCCTAATTTCTAATATTTCTAAAAGGTCTAACTGAAAACCACTAACATTAGTGTGTAAAATTTTAAAACCAGTATTTATGTCAAATGAATGGTTGAATTCAATTAGATGGTTAGCAAATTCCGAATAATTATTGCTATTTAGACATCTCAAATGTTCCTTAATCCTTGTTTCAAAATTTCTGCAAGTTTTACCTATGTAAAAATGGTTACAATCATTGCAATTCAATTGGTAAACTCCGGATTTTTTCATTTTTAAGTCTTTGTCCTTGTTATTTAGAATATAATTTTTCAATTTATTATTCGTATAAAAAGCTGGTTGTATTGTATTAGGAATTTTTTTTCCCTATTAAATTAGAGGTTTGATGATTTACAAACAATATTTTTCTCCATTGCTTTTTAATATTATCCCTAAGCAATGGGTAAATGTAGGACAAATGAAATTTTTTCTTATATTTTTTGTTTAGTATGTCGTCTATTAATTTGGAGTTATAACCATTATTAGATGCTATTATTTTAATGGTGATAAGTTCAGCTTTGAAATTATTTGGGGATAACGGGATATTAATTAATCTATTGATCAAATGATGGAAAGCTAAGAGTTTTTGTGAAAATGGATGGTTAGATGAGTTATGTATAATTATATCAGCATATGTTTCTTTTCGGAAAATATTAAATTCAATCTTGTTATTAACTATAGTTAGGTTTAAATCCATGAAATTTATGCTACAATTAATTCCTATTTCTAAGGTAAATTTAATGTTTTTATGAAGTTTGTTCAAAAAATTAAGGAACATTTGAAGTTGTCTTTTGGTACCGGTCCATATACAAAAAATGTCATCTACGTATCGTTTCCAAAGGAACACATATTTTAGTAATAAGGCAGAGCTATTAAAGATTTTATGTTCTACATGGTTTAAAAATATATCAGCTACTAAAGGACTGGTACTTGAACCCATTGCCAAGCCGTCTTTTTGTTTGAAAATTTTGTTATCAAATTGAAAAAAGTTTTGGTTTAAGACTACATTAAGACATTTAAGTAAATCCTGGGTTAAGTCATTAGGCAATTTCGAGGAATTAAGTAAGTTATTTATAATTGTTTTGCTTTCTTCAACTGGGACACTTGGGAACAGGTTGACGACATCAAAGGATACTAATAATGCATTATCGGGGATTTCCAAACATTTTAAATGGTCTACTAATTGTAGGGAATTCTTAATTGTATACTTAGGTTGAAAAATATTTGATTCAATTATAATACTATTTAATGTTGACGCTAATTTATAGCTAGGAGCATTGCAATTGGAAACTACAGGTCTAATTGGTTGATTCTTCTTGTGAATCTTAAGTAAACTGTATAATTTGGGAACTTGAGGATTTTTTACAGTAATTCTTTTATTTCTAAATAAATTAACGATTTTATCACTTTTGCAAGTTTTTAAAGGAGAAAAATATTGTTTGTAAATCATCAAACCTCTAATTTAATAGGGAAAAAAATTCCTAATACAATACAACCAGCTTTTTATACGAATAATAAATTGAAAAATTATATTCTAAATAACAAGGACAAAGACTTAAAAATGAAAAAATCCGGAGTTTACCAATTGAATTGCAATGATTGTAACCATTTTTACATAGGTAAAACTTGCAGAAATTTTGAAACAAGGATTAAGGAACATTTGAGATGTCTAAATAGCAATAATTATTCGGAATTTGCTAACCATCTAATTGAATTCAACCATTCATTTGACATAAATACTGGTTTTAAAATTTTACACACTAATGTTAGTGGTTTTCAGTTAGACCTTTTAGAAATATTAGAAATTAGGAAAAATGTCAACAGAAATTTAAATATTATTAATAATCAAACTAATTTTTTGAATAACCCTGTCTTAAACATATTTCCACTGTAATTTTTGTCTTTGATGTTCTAAGCACCTCCCCTTTCCACCTCTCTTCCCTCCCCTAAACCCCCCCCCCCCCCTATTTCCTTTTCTACCCACACCTGTCTCTATATACTTGACAATTTAGTTTTTAGTACATTACTTGTCCTGATGAAGAGAACATCGTTCTCGAAACATGTTGACTTTATATAAAAAATAAAGATTATCGTGGTCAAAACAAAGTGTTTTAATTATTTTATTAATAAAATGGTGCCACAAAGTGAATTTGAAAAATTTGAAAAAAAAAAAAAAAAAATTTGAAAAAATTTGAAGAAGTTAATATTTATTTTCAAATTTTATAAAGGATAGTATAGACAGTCCTACTCAGGGCTGTTCGTTCAAAAACCAAGTTAAAATGTAACAATACTGACCTTTTTAAATACTCGCTTGTACCTAGATTGCATGAAATTAGTAATATATATCAGTAACTGCGCGGAAGATAGTTACAAGAAAGCTATACTATCATATAATGACCGAATTTTGCACTATAAACTACACTCACTGACGGTCAGACGTAAACTCTCTGACGTACTGCTTCTACACAAAATTATACATGCATCAGTTGATACACCAAACATTTTATCCCAAATTAACATCAATATACCATCAAGAAAATCAACAAGGAGGATGAAAGACATTTTCTATATTAAAGCCTACCACACAAATACAGGATATTTTTCCCCTGTACCGCGAACATTAAGAAATTATAACATTATACGTGGCTCTAATAATGAAATAGACATTTTTAATGACCAATTTAAACACTTAAAAAAAACGTATTACCTTTAATCATATTAAGCTGATATTATGATGAAGTCCTTTATTTAAAGAGAAGCAACATTGTACCTACCTAATCAGTGTCTCACCAGTACAGTTGTGACAATAACAAATCGTCTATGGACATATTTGTATTTACCTTTTACCCATTTTTATTTGTCATTTACTTCTGCATATTTAGTTTATTCATTTTGTTACTATTTTTGTTTTTATCATTTTGATATTATTATGTATTTAAACATCCATGTATGTAAATTTTTGGGCACCATGCCTGTTTTATGTACTTAGATAAAAATAAATATCTTTTCAATCAATACAATTTTTTTAAGATTTAGTTTTTGTGTTTTAATATTTTGCAATGATTGTGACGCGCAATTACTGTTTTTCTTATATTTATGTACCGTTGATATTATATAAATAAATATTATTTTGGGCTCTTCGTACTGACTATGAAGTAATGTGTCTTGCCTTAGCTCTTGTACGTAAGTTAACTTTGAGTATATATTTTATTTGTTATACTGTAGGTAAGTATGAATAACGTATAGCATATCTACAGTTGCAATGTTTCACAATGACAAATAGCCACTAAAATCCCATTGAAAACCAGTTCTAATCGCGATTTTTGAGTTTAGCGGGAAACAGAGATCAGAAGATACGCTTTTCTTTCTAGTTTTGACGGCCTTATGCGTAACTAAATTTGATCCGTCTATTCGGGCTTATAGTTGCGGGTTCAACTCCTGATTACTGGGGCGTCAGCCTGGTCAATGATCAGTTGTTAAATGTTAAAAGTTGGTTAAAAAGTTGTTAAAAAGTGTGTTAAATCAAGTTATGAACCTTACAAAAAAGTCCATTTTATTTAATGATCTAAATATTCATCGACATAATCTTCTGTGATAATTGGTTTATATTTCTGTTTTTTTCTGTTGTTTGAATCAACAACGAACGTGTTGTCAAATGTAAAAATAGATGTAATAATTTGGTTAGTACCTAAATATACAGAAATAATTACCTGTCAAAAATAAAATTGAAAAACCCATGTTTGGTTTGATGTTTTTTTCTTCCTTTGTAATTTTTGTATCCGGGAAAGTTAGCAAGTTTGTGTCTTATTTTCGCGATGAACTACGCAAACGCCTTGTAAAAGAAATATAGGATAATACAAATGCCGTTGCTGTTTTCCCAGTTAGCACCTTATTATTACCGAAATTGGTGTTTGAAGAGGATGTTAGTCAAAGAAAAATATTGGATCACCTGGCTGTTCACACCTAGTAATAAATTATTGTTTAGAAATACAATAAACTAAAATGGGAAGTGGCAGGAGATATTCTGTAATTTTTAGTTTCGAAACGAAAAACCCCTAATGTTTTAATACAGCTTGGGATGAATTTAAAATGGACTATCATAATTAACAGGTGGTGCAAAAGTCAACAGTCATCACTCTATCGGAAGATTGTAGCATTTTGGAAAATTAATGGCGTCTTGACGTGATTTGTAAAGTAAACAGAAAAATAATACAAGTTGGCAAACCATGGATCGCCATGCTCCTTAAGAACACTGAAAAATGGTTGCAAATTCATTATTTTTATTTACAAAAAGGTGCTGACTTAGGAAACCGTGTTTTTCCTCCACCTCTTTTGTTTTACGACAATAGTTTTTGATGGAATTGATTGAAAGTTAATTTGTAGGCAAACAGACAACGAAATGGAAAAGGATAACCAAACACACAACGAGAAGGAATTCGGACTCACAACACACTCATTAAATAATATATTATATACATTACACTTTATATTTCTAGGCATTTAAAACCCGACAATAATCCAGAAGGTACCTTGGGGTAATCACAAAGAAGCGACGAATAAGAAGCGAAAAGAACATTTTCCATCACAACGAAAAATCAACAAGCGTTCAAAACAAATCATTTTTTTCTTTCTTCTTCACGCAAACAATAGAATTCGATTTCCATTTGTTCCGTTCTTCAAATAAGTGATGGTTGGGAAGGTAGAAGGTAATGCGGATATAATATATAATACGCAACGCGGCGGTAGGAACCTAACATTTTCGAAATCCAACAAAAAATATCGCTGCAGCACTACAAAACAAGCTAATAAATCCGCCAGCGAACTGAAAAAAGCTGTATGTTAAAAAGATTGTTATACTCAATGTGGTCATGATTAGGAATTGTCGATTACATTTTTAAAATTATATTTTAAATAATTAAATCGAGAAATCTGCCAGGAGATTTTTTTACAGTTCCAAACAAAACTTTGGTTCCAAGGTAACTGAAATCAAAGTTGGCTATAAAATACATTTTTTCTGGAAAATTTGTCATATCCCTGCTACATAAAAATGATATTCAATTCGAAAAATAGTAGTGTGGGTAAGGAAGTATTATAAATAACTACAGCAGCAAAAAATCGTTTCGATTTTAATCGACACGTTGGCCCCGTGTTATAAAAAAGTCAGAGCTTGGTGAGAAGTGGGAGAATACGTCTCAAATCACCGATGATTGTGTCGTGACGGAGAGAGACGTATAAACGCACGCCGGCCTACTTAGCGTACCTTAAAATAGGCATACTTCGCAGAAGGCGGCATAATCTCATTTTTATCAATGAACAGTGGGTATATCTAGTGGAATACCTAATTGCCACGGTAACCCATGATGCTTTACCTGCTTCATTCGAGCAAAAATTAATAGCGTTATTTCCTAAATCATAACATCATAATAAATACGCCTTTATATAAGCTATTAATAGATTTACCTTTCTGCCTGCCTATAAAAATGATGCCATCAATATTTACATACTAACATCAATATAGACACACCAAGAGACCTAGAAGTTTATTTTTAGTGTCAATGATGATGATAGTGGTGAAGTGATAAAACGACACTGATAATGACGATAAATAATTATATTGGAATAATGATTACAATGAATCATTATATCACAAACCCGTTTCTCTACTTTCAGTTTCGTTATAGTTATGTTGTTGTTAGTTTTGTTGCTTTAAATGGCTATAATAAAATACGGTTAAAGATACTTAAAGCATCGTTTCGATTCTGAATGGTGGGCTTTCACCAGGGCGATACTGAAAGTATTTACCGCTCTGTAACGTGCCGAAAATATACTATATATTATTTTAAATTAATAAGTTGTGAATAATACAAAATTATCTTATTAATTATATTACTAGCGTTCACCGGGATTTGAACACGCGACCTCCTAATTCGTAGCCTCCAAGATTGTTATCACTCAACCATGGAGGCCTTGGCACGCGGATATTTAATTCGTAGCCACTAGGATTGTAACCACTCAACCACGGAGGTCTTGCCACACGGATATTTAATTCGTAGCCACTAGGATTGTAACCACTCAACCACGGAGGCCTTGGCACGCGGATATTTAATTCGTAGCCACTAGGATTGTAACCACTCAACCACGGAGGCCTTGCCACGCGGATATTTAATTCGTAGCCACTAGGATTGTAACCACTCAACCACGGTGGCCTTGCCACGCGGATATTTAATTCGTAGCCACTAGGATTGTAACCACTCAACCGCGGAGGCCTTGCCACGCGGATATTTAATTCGTAGCCACTAGGATTATTACCACTCAACCACGGAGGCCTTGCCACACGGATATTTAATTCGTAGCCACTAGGATTGTAACCACTCAACCACGGAGGCCTTGGCACGCGGATATTTAATTCGTAGTCACTAGGATTGTAACCACTCAACCACGGAGGCCTTGCCACGCGGATATTTAATTCGTAGCCACTAGGATTGTAACCACTCAACCACGGTGGCCTTGCCACGCGGATATTTAATTCGTAGCCACTAGGATTGTAACCACTCAACCGCGGAGGCCTTGCCACGCGGATATTTAATTCGTAGCCACTAGGATTATTACCACTCAACCACGGAGGCCTTGGCACGCGGATATTTAATTGACGGCCGGCGTGGTCTAGTGGTATACGCTTTTGACTACAGATCCGAAGGTCGCGGGTTCGAACTCGGCGTGCGCAAATAAATTTTATTTGATTAATTTGTGTTATTTCACAATTAATTAATTTAAAATAATATATAATATATTTGCGGCACGTTCCAGAGTGGAAGATACTCTCAGTATCGTCCTGGTGTAAGACCACCATTCAGAATTGAAACGTTGCTTGAAATGGCTTTAGCCGTGTTTGGTGACCAGATCTGAATAGCCAGGTACTTCCCCACCTTCCTCTTCCCCATCTCCCTCCCCTCCCCAATACTCTCAGCCTCACAACATACCCCAATTGGGGATGCCATAGTCTCACTGGCTCCAGACGGGAGCAGTTGGGACTCTTGTGCGGTATTACTGTAAAAAAAAAAAAAAAAACGGATTCATTGGCATGCGGATATTTAATTCGTAACCACTATTATTGCAACCATGGAGGCCGTTGCCTGCGGATATTTAATTCGTAACCACTATTATTGCAACCACGGAAGCCTTTGCCTGCGGATATTTAATTCGTAACCACTATTATTGCAACCATGGAGGCCGTTGCCTGCGGATATTTAATTCGTAACCACTATTATTGTAACCACGGAAGCCTTTGCCTGCGGATATTTAATTCGTAACCACTATGATTGTAACCACGGAAGCCGTGGCATGCGGATATTTAAAAAAAATCTTCTGAAATCAAGTGAATAAATAATTTATCGTTGTTTGTTTAAGTATGTATTATCCATAGGAAGGCGAAAATGTAATTATTATTTTATCTAGAATTTAAAAAAGGATTTTAGTTATGCCTTGTGACCAGATCTATACATCAATACGAGAGCACGCCAAAAAATCGCTGTGCAAAACTTATTTAAAATTATAGTTTTAACTGGTTAAATATATTGGTCATTGAATATCTGTGGAACAGTAGTGACCCTTTTACATTATTCAAATTAAAACGGTCCCGTAATACACATTTAGAGTAAAAAATATTTAAAATCTGTGAACTAAGCAAAGTGAATAAGGTGTTGTCGCAAATAAGAAATCAACCAAAACATTTGACAGTTCAAAGACTCACATCACTAATATACCGATAAAATCTCGAACCTAAGTATAGCGGTGATAGGTAAGTGGATTAACGCTCGTTTCCATCCCAGTCCAGTCCCGATTGAACAGAGTTCGCTCCTCGCCGAAACCAAAAGATTTTCTATTATTATTAAATAAATCATTTATGATTATTAAATAAAATCAAGAAACCTCGCAGACAAGACAAATATACAGAAACTGAATAAATAAATACCTAAATAAAATAAACGTTAATAAATACAAAAATGGACTGCTATAGTTGCGATAATATTTAATCCAAAAAGAGCATAATATTCAGTATATTCATTAGCACCGCAGAAATTTTTTAAATAATGTCAAAAACACTCAACTGGAAATGCAAAGAATGTAAAACATTGGATCCTAAAACTCAACCACAATCCAATTAAACTCCTCCTTCTAGCAAGAACTTTCGGCCTACAAATAAAACCGACTCAACATACACTGAAAACCCAGAAAGTATGAATTACATCGACAAAAAATTCGAAGAAATTGAAACAGTAATTTTAAACAAGATAGAAACGGAATCTGCAGACACTAAAAATCGCTTCAATTTATAAGCGACCAATATGATACATAAATAAAATCTGTTGAAAAAATTCCACAATTAGAAAAACAAATTTCGGAAATAAAAAATGAACCAGAACAAAAAAACATAGAATTCAAAAGTATCGTATTAAAAACATCAGAGAAAATTATCTAGAAATATCAGGTATCCAAGATCATAATCCTAAAATGACAACAAAAATAATACAAGTTCAAACTGAAGACACGGAAATTTCGAATGTAAATCGCATCCAAGATCGCCGACCAAACCACCCACTAAAAATAACTTCAAAATAAGTAACAAAAATAAAATTGATGCGACACTATCATCAAGAAGAGGTCTCACCACGGATGCAAAAAACCAGCCCGGAAAACAAAAAAATATGTATTGGAGAAGTAATGACGCCATACTACAAGGAACTAATGTGGAAATTAAAAAACCACGCAAAAATAATTTAACAAATTTGTATGGTTCCGTAGAGGCCAACTACTAACCACGAAGACCCCGGAAGACAAAATTTTCAAAATGAAACATTGTAATGACATAAACACAACTCCACACCTAAAAACACTTCACATCATATACTTACACAAATACTCACCATCATAACTGATTTCATGGAATATATAGACTCGGACAACCAACACTATTGTGTAGGTACAACCGATTTTAATCTATGTACAAACATCATAAAAGAAAAAAAATAGAATAAAAATATTACACCAAAACATTAGGTCGATTAGTAAAAAATTTGATGAACTTACGATATACCCACAACAGCTTGATAATAATTTTGATATAATTGTGCTGACAGAATGCTGGTTGAAAGATCTCCATCCAAAAACAACATTATAAATTTTCTAACTGCACTTAACAATACTTTAAAAGATCTCAACAAAAATAAAAATATCATCATTGAAGACCTAAACATAAACATTTAACAAAACGGACACCCACAAAACATTGAATACCTAACACTACTTGCACAGCATGGACTGGAGCCAACGATAAATGTTTCAACACGAGTCGCACAAAACAGAAAAAAGTCGTATAGATCATATAATGATCAAAACAAAACTAAAACCAAAACCTTAGTACTTGAAAACACTATTACAGATCACTACATGAATATGATAGCAATAAAAACCGAAAACTCAAAACCTAACCAACATGAAGTATTCACAAAAAAATAATTAACTACTCAAACTTGAAAGAAAAACTCAAATAAATAGAGTACAATATACCAAATAGAGAATGTCGAAGAGGCCTGGGATAAATTTAATACCATGTTAGCAAAGAAATAAATAACTTAGTAACTAATAAATAACACTAAGCTAAAACAAGTAAAACTTACACACAAAACGAAAACTATAAATATTAAACTGTATTCGTAAAAGAGACAAAATTCACAAAACAAATTAAGACTACACCGTACGACATGGAACAACTTAATTTCTATAAAAGATATAGAAACATCTGCACGGAAATTACTAGAGTAGCCAAGGAATTGTACTATAGAGAAAAACTAAAAAAAAACAATAACTCAAAGGAAAATATTAAAAGAAGTTACATACACACAAAAACACAAACAGAAAAATACTATTGAACATCTAAATATTAACATTAAAAAATTAGATGTCAATACAAATACAGAAACTATAACAAATCATGTGAATAACTTCTTCACAAATATAGGAAAAGTTTTAGCGAACCGTAAAATACTTAACACATACACACCAACATAAACAAATACATCAAACATCAATACTAAACCGACACAACACAGATTTACAATAAAAAATAACTTCGGAAGAGGAAATTGACAAAATAATAAACACATTACAAAATCATATTGCTCCTGGTTTAGATGAGATAACAACGTATTGCATTAAGATATAAAAAAATGGATTTTTAAAACCTACAACACACCTAATCAACCTTAGTATAACGCACTCCTGCTTTCCTATTACTCTTAAAAAAGGACTAGTGATCCCTGTTTATAAATCCGGAGACAAAATGGAAATAACTAACTATAGACCAATCACATTGTTAAACTCGCTTTCAAAGATTTTCGAAAGCGTATTAGAAAACCAAATTATAAAATACCTAGAAGAAAACAAATTAATCTCAGATAAACAATATGGATTTAGAGAAAAAATAAGCACAAAAGAAGCTTTGGAATGTACAATAGATTATATACATAGCAACTTAGATCAAGGGTACAAATGCATAGCGATATATCTTGATTTAGCTAAATCTATTGACTCAATCTGCAACAAATCACTTTTAAAAAAAAAGTAAAACGTTGGTATCAAAGACAAGGAACTCCAACTATTAAAAAGTTATATGTGTAACAGAACACAACAAGTCAAAATTAACAACCATACTAGTAAACTATTGCCGATTATATATGGAGTTCCACAAGGAAGCATACTAGGGCCCGTTCTTTTTAATATTTACCTAAATGAACTTTGCAGCATGAAAATAGACGGTGAAATAGTTAGTTATGCTGACGACACAGTTTTACGCTTTAAATCTAAGGATTGGAATAATGTATATAACATAGCGAATTTGGGAATCTCGTAAGTGAAAACATGGCTAGACTCAAACATACTTACACTAAACATATCGAAAACAAAATTTACAACATACAGTATAAATAGCAAGGGACATCCAAAAACCAATACAAACACCATAAAAGTACACGAATGTTTAAACACCAACATTTGCGATGCTCTCCTCTAGAAAAAACATAACAAATAAAGTATCTAGGAATCGTAATTGACCATAACCTTAGATGGATACCTCACATCAAACAAATCACAAATAAACTCCACAAAACAATACACATTTTTCTAAACATAATAAACATGTATAAAATAAAACAATATTTTTTTGCACTTTGCCAATCAATTATAGAATATGGAATTATTGCTTGGGGAAGAACAACAAACTCGGCATCGATTTGTCAGAAATCGCACAGAAAACGATCTTAAAGGTAATACTAAAAAAACATAAACTGACTGATACAGACCGAATATTCAACAGTTGTGACGTACTAGATATACGCCAATTAGATGTTAAAAACTACTAAACTACATTTTTTACCAAAAAAACAAATTTCAACAAACACAAAATATCACTAACAGACGAGTTAGGTTAGGTTAGTAAAATTCGGTAAATATTACTTTGGACAAAGACACTATCAATACCAGGCTATAAAAGCTTTCAACAGTATAACACTTGAACATAAAATTTAGGAAAACAAAAATAAATTCAGATACAAAATTACAAAATGCATTAAAGAACAAAAAAGACAATATTACCAAAATTTCATAACATAAAATAATAAAACCTACACGAAACACACAAAACCAATATAAAACACACATCACTCACAAACATACAACATATAATATAAATATACCGATTTTTTACTTTATTTCATTTTATTAAAATTTTATTTTATTTAAATTTTATTTTACTTTAATTTTAGTTTAAATTTATCTAAAGCTTATGTTTTTTTTCTTCATCAACATTTTATTTGTCTTATAAAATGGAGGCCTCAGCACGGGTAAGCCACCCAGTGAGGCCAACATTACTAAATTGTACTAAGAAATGTAAAATATTGTACCAAAACAATAAAAAAAGATCTTTATTGCGAGTTTCCTTGCTTTCAGATAAAAAAACATATAAACAAGATTCGATTAAAAACACGACTAAGAAACTACGCGTTAACTACGAAACTTAAATAAAATTTGTATTTGAGGACAAAATACCCAACCAAACTGAATAATATACATAGTTTTTTAATCGAATGTGCTATTTTATTTATTTGTCTTTTAAATTATGATTTATTTAGGCCATTAAAGATTTTTGCATGATTTTAGAGGCAACTTTGGCATTTTTGTGAGTTGATGAAATTATTTAAAACAATTATTTTGCTCTGTTTACCATACGAATATGATCATAAAATAAAATTGATTAAAAAAGCATTTTGAAGGCCGCACATTTAAATTACAAACTATCGATTTACGTTAGAACACAGATTTGTCGTACATAATTTAAAATCTCTACCAAAAAGCGTCGTTTTTACGATGTTTTATTTTTCATAACATTTTCAGTTTTGTTGGGTATTTATTTTTACTTTTCAAACCAAAATTAAATTTTCGTTTAAAAAGGGTTGCGTAGCCGTTCCTCCTAATTTTGAATAGTAGATAGCATTGAATAAATAATTAAAGATTTCTTGATAAATCCTTTAAAAAATTTACGCATGTTAGTAAGAAAAATTATATTTTCCATTGAGAGATTTCTTTACTACACTTCTGTCGGTCGTTATCAATATACATCTATAGTTGAATAGTTTCCCTTTCCGTAGAAAAATGTTAATTTCCAACTCGAAGGCAAAATCACGTTATTATCGAGTGTCGGAGTATGAATCAGCGTTATGGGATTTTAGTATGCACACGACTACCAACATTTTGCGTTAATATTGTGTAAATATAATAATCTACGTACTTTCATGTCAATATTGTCAAACTTATATTTTAAACTGTATTTGTATGTGAATCATTGTACACAGAATTTCATAGATTTTAGGCAAAAGAATTCACATCTAATGAGAAATTCCATTATTTTTTTAACGGTGTAATTATTCACCATCAAACTTTAATCTCAGTGTTTTTAAGTGCGGATTTTTTTAACTCGCGAAAACGAGTCCAATTTAAAGTGCTAAGTGGCGCCATAGAATGATAGGTCAATAATAAATAGTAGTTTTGTCAACCAATCTGCGATGGCGCGTCACGGAAGTTATAGGGTGACGTCAGAGCAAAGCCGAAGCGTTTAGTAGTGTAGGTTTGTTAACCACTTTTCCATTTTTATTTTAGATACGATAAATCATAACATGTATGCAACAAAACTACCGCTATGATGAGATAGCATTGATCTTATTAACAATGGTGTCAACATTAAAAATCCTACATGAACTGTTGCATTTCACCTTGATAAGTGGAATAAAGCGGTCTTTACTCTCGTAATAATGATGGGTGGTAATGCTTTACATTATTTGCCGACCGCAGTGGTGTGTGTTGGTTTACATAATCAATATTGATATCAGCCGACAGAGGCAGCCCGCCGGCATGCTAATATATTACATCAGGGTTCTTCCACCCACCGCTCGTGACCGAACTCCGACTCGTATTTCTGTATTCCTGGTAGATTATTTTTATTACTCTCTGTTTTATTATTTTCTGTTAAAAAAATAGTTTCTATATTGTGGTTTGTAAGAGAAATAAATGATCATGTCTAGACATCGGATTATATGCAATAAAAAATCCGAAAGATGGTTACGAAACGCTAAATTTTCAATGAGAAGTTTTTGTTTTCTTGAATGGAGAGGGGAGTGGATAGCGAAATAGGTCAACTAATAAAGATCACGCTCGCACATATTTTATTAATGAAATGATTCTCTGCAAGGAAGACGGATAGGTAACAATCAGTTAATTAATTAATCCGCTGATACGCGAAAATATTCAAAAATATTATGCAAGATTTTTCAGCTTCTAAAATACCCACTCATTTAAATTATTCTGCATGATTTAGACAGAAAACTTTTACCCTATAATAAATGTAATTTTCAACGAAAGCTCAATTTTTTTTAAATATTTAATATACTCTCCACGAATACTAAAAACTATACATAATTCATTGCTAATATTCTCAGTAATCCTCTTTACAACTTTTATTTAACCTTCATTAATTTATTTACCAATAAACTTAATTAATATGAGAACCCAACCCATTATTTCTGACATTCACCGATTATTAAGAACTGCAAAAAAACAAAACAAAGACACGTAATATAAATGTAGGTAGCGGTTTGATATCCCTGAGTCTGGTTTCGATAGACTACGAGGAACCACAGTGATGAGGCATAGACTTAACAGGCTAAACAGGAGGAAATGAAGAGAGGTGGGTAGGTACCTTTAGTTTACGAGTAGACTCAATCAAACCACAAAGTAGGTAGGTACCTGCCCATTATTGTTAAATTATTAAAAATCGCACCAAAAAAACATGGTAGGTAAACACTATACTTTTTGATTGCGCGCGTTTTTGGGTATTTAAATTTCATAGTATTTGCTTTTCGGAGATGTGGCTTTATTTATAAATTAACACGATACATTATCATCTTAAATTTTAAAGTGCAACCTTGGAAAAACCACAATATTCACCATATATTATGATTCGATTGATTAGTTCACTCTGTATTTTTCAATTTTGTTGACTTGTTCAATCAGTGTCGATGATTTAATAAGTCTTTAGCAAGTTAAACAGATGAGAATGTACAAAAATGAAAATTAATAATATATTTTTTAAAAATTTAATGTGCTCCTAATAAAAACACTCCAGTTTTTTCCAGCATCATATTATTCGTATTATTCATTCGCTACGTCATTTCAATCGTGATCCTTTTGATCCGCAATCAAAACTATCAAACGGTGAGCTCTGGCGTAATGAAATCTGCACCAAGTCATTTTCTAAATGAGGTACCTGGAGTTTAAAAATATTTTTTAACCTGAAATATAAGACAAGACGCGATCATAATAATATTGTTTCTTTCATATTTTAATGTAACCAACAACAGCATTAAACAGTAAAATTTCTTTGTATGTTCGAACGAGTTTGACATCATATAATTCGGGCCTCTTCAAGACCCACAATAATAAATATCCCCTCCTAACGCCCTTAACCCACCTCACAACGCTGCCCAATCGGGTGGCGATATAATTCCTCCTGATGTTCACTATGCAAACAGGGGCGCTCTTGTGAAGAAAATTATAATTCGAGTACATAGTAATATTTTTTCAAATCTAGACTAGCGATAAAGTACATACCAATCTATCATATTTGCAAGGCAATTATTTTTATTCCTTATTTGAAACTAGTTACATATATATTTTTTTTAATTCTGCAGCAATAAAATTTCTCAGATTTCATCTTGTCAAGTTAAGTTACATCTTGTGATTTTTCGCAGGTAATAAGAACTGAGGATTATTTTTCATAAGTTTCGATATGAATATTATAACTATTCTACCCGATTTGTTATGATCGCTATTATTTGCTCGCGACATTGCTCGACTGACGAGGGGGTTAAGGGGCGAGACGGAGGCATGCCCCCGCGGTAATAGAGGGCCCCGGGCGGCCGAGTCATCGCTCCGGTGCGCCACTGAGGCACAATGGCTGACTCACCTCAGCAATCTTACATCTCACTGGACCAGTACCCGGTACCGGGTATCATCCGAATATCTATAATATAGAGCGTCACGCCTTGTTCACACGTACCAGGGTAACAGCACCTACATACCTCCTGCAAGTGCAGATATCTTAGAAGTTGCATGGATGAGTTGGTAGCCGTATCGGCCAATCAGAAAAGTTACTCCTTTCTTTTATATGCTCCTGATACTTCGTTAAAACTATAAAGTAGAAAATCTTCTAAGAAAAATAATGCAAAATATTTGGTTCATCTATTTAATCGTCTATAAATTAAGGAATCGTTTTTTTTAATATTTTAAAAGCTTTATCATCTACCGAGAATCATCCATTTCTTTCGTCGTATTAACTCGACCATTTGACTTTTCATCTATCTGTAAATTAG
Source organism: Hesperophylax magnus (assembly GCA_026573805.1). Lineage (NCBI taxonomy): Eukaryota > Metazoa > Arthropoda > Insecta > Trichoptera > Limnephilidae > Hesperophylax > Hesperophylax magnus. Next base: position 17,829,267 of record JAIUSX010000039.1, read on the forward strand.
TTTGTTACGTTCCGGTTCCGATTCAAGATGGAGGCCGTGTTTGTTTTTATCAACCTTTTATCCCACCAGAATCGTGGCTCTTACTACGAGGTGTTAAATCGGAATAATCAAATTATGATACCTACCGACCTTTTAACCGACCGAAGAAATTTTGCAAAAAGGATTGTCATTGAGATGGGGACATTTCTTTGAACAAATTGTATAATTCACTACTTGAAATAAAGAAATTAAAAAAGTAGCGGTTTAAAAAAAAAGAAGTTATTTATGTTAGGTATGTAAGCACCTACTAATAAATCTTATGATTTCAGAGGTGATTTTGGTTTTGATTTATGAAGTAAGAGAAAATTAGAAACATACCTTTTTAGACGCTATGTCTACTGTTCACAGAACTACTAGGTTTCATATCGCGTTGTGACATTACAATGTGTGCATTGTATAAACATTTCATGACCATAGATTGAAGATATCTTGGAAGTTGCATAGACCTAAATAAAAATCTGCAAGACTTACAATTTTTTTTTATGTGCTCGTGATGCTTTTGCTAGGAAAACTGTTAAAAATAAACTACACGCAGGTGGTCGTGGGGGAAATAATTTCCCTCGGGGGATGCTGTGTGGAGAGAAAAACGGAATTTAGGTTTTATTAAAATTTGTTTTGTACCTATTAGAGATAGAAGAATATTGTCTTAAAAAAGTTGTAGGTAATTTTATGTTCTAATATACTTGAGCTACTTTAGTATATTTTGGAAAAACTAGATTTTGGCGCGATTTCGGCCGGTTTTTTTGCAAAGGGCGGCGCGAGCACAGGTGCGCCAAGGTCGGAAACTCAGATTTTAAATCAGGGGACCAGTTTATAAAAAATTGGGACTACCGGAATAATTACGATCGCGAATCGCTAATTGCACTGGACTAATAAGAAAAAAGGCGGGAAAGTGCCTACCTATATGGATACGTGTTAAAATACTAATATTCATGATTTAACACCTAGATACGTTCTATTAATTGAGATATTCTTCTCACTTAGTGTACATATTGGATGAATCGGCATATTATTATGTTTTAGTAAAATGTATATTTGTTATACGAATATTTGTTTACGTACCATCAATGAATCATCTTTTTTTCTACAATATATTTTCCGCATATTCTCCAATACAACGTTTGCATTAATTTTCTTAGTTTGCATTCCCCAATAAGTTGTACATGGTCTAAGTAACAAATATTTAAACGATATGGATGTATTTGACAATAATTTGAACTTGACACACTTCAAACTCCGTATGTGCAACTATTTCTCCTTATTTTATAAATGACTGTTAACAACAATTTCGTACATTTTTGTTAATAGCAACGTTGATCTTGAAGAAATTATTATATATATTTTTATTTTCTGTCCAATTTTTGTTACATATTTTTATTTTCCAATATTTAAAAAAAATAACTTTTGTGCATTTTTATAGTTTTTTTTATTTTTGATTTATTTATTTATTAATTTTCGGGAAATCGACAGTTTGCATTTATTTCAGTTTGTTCATAGGTATTATAAAGCCAAAATAAACCAATTGTGGATTTCCTCCTTGTGACTTTAGCTCTACTGAGACAGCATAATAAGAAATAAGTAAATTAAATTTGTAAGAAAGGAATATGAATTCAAAAACAATTTCATCGTAACTTAAAAAATAGATGACCTAAATTATATCTAAAAGCCCTCTGGGCATTTAAACTAAAGATACGGATACCATGATCTTATGGCGAAAGATTATACCTATATTAGCAATAATTATTATGTAATTTCGTCTACTCTAGTTCGCATGGAATAAAAAAGCATCCGTGAGTATTTCTACTATTATAAAAATACAGCCAATGGTCCGAATGGAACGGCGCATTAAATACATTCTGATAGGAGGCAATAATTAAGGCAATCAAACTAAATTTTCAAAAAGAACTGTTACAAATTCATAAAGACCACTTCAACTCAACAATTTCTACGAAAATAAGTAACTGATCAAGATCACGTGATAACTTAGAAATCTATAAATGTTAAACTAGTGCTTGTCAACACCGTTATACTTATCAAGTTATAACATTTTTATTGCCCTTCCGGATAATTAAAACTGAAAAAAATTATAAAACTTTCAAATCACAAATCGAACAACTTTTAGATAAACCCAACAGTAATTATAAATTTTAATTTCATACATTTTTCACATAGTAAGAAGTGAATCGTGTTATGAACCGAACCTAAAGGTAATTAATTAATGAATCAATAATTAATTAAAACATAATGTAGAATTTAAAAAAACCGATATAATTTTTTTTACATATCTTCTAAAATTATTTTATGAGCTTCGAAATATTTCTGTTGTGTCCCGGGAGTGTGATTGATTGATTTTATTAGTATGCGTTTATTGTTGTTGCAGTTTATTAAGTACCCATTTTATACAATATTGCCAGCTCGGTCCTTCAACAATGTACAACCAGCTCTGTACCTGCCTACTATTATTTCTTACATAATAAGTACATTTTCAGTTATATTTCTTTTTTTTTTCTTTTTCCAACTATTATATTATTTAAGTTATATATATATTTTAAAAAATTATATTATCTTGTTTAAATTTATCATATACCTATAATATATTTTTATCTACATCAATTAATGAAATTTTACACCTCAAATATCTACATTTGTAAACTATTGTAATGTGTTTGTATATTTAATAAAAAATTCCTGATTCGAAATATGTAGTTATAGAAAATAGATCGGTACTGCTTGCCAAACTTATGTTTGCATGCGGATAAAGGAAGAACCATCGGATGAATGGACTAATATTTTTTTTTTAAATATTAGTATATTCAGAGGATTTGCCCTCCACGGCAAAATTATAAGTCAATCAATCTTCCAGCAGCTTTTTTTTATTATGTGGGAAAACCTAGGTAAAAACCCTAATAAGATGAAACCGAAAATATAAGGCGTCTCTAATATTTGGATATCGTAAAAATGCTCTATCATTGTTAATGCCCATGTGTTTTTTTTTGGAAACTTTTATTTTTCAGACGTCTTTTTAATCCTTATGATCACTTTGTATTTTTATTCGTGTGTTGATAGCCTCCATTCAAAGCTCTAGTAAAACCGTAACTCTGATTTGCATTCCTGAACATGTTGGCATCGTGGGTATGATATTGTAGAATCCTTGAGAAAACAAGGAGCATCCAACTCTATTGTTACCCTCGTATACCACATTCCCCTATCTGACATTTTTCCATCTTCAAATATAGATCCCGCAATGTATTGGCACGTTACTAGTAAATCCAAGGGGCCCTGCTATGCTTCAATACAATGGACTATCCCATCAAAACCGGGGTTTCAACATTTCCCAAATTTCTTTAAAAAAAAAAATTCCTCACCTATTCGAATGAGGATTGGACATTGTTCTGTTCCTTCTCACTTTTTTTAAAATTCGCGTGCTTGACTCATCAGATTGTACATTCTGTGGTCTAGATGTGTACATTTTATATCACCTCTTTTTTGTTTGTTCCTCTCTAAAGAAATATCTTCTCTTCTATAAAGCCATATCTAAAATTGCCTCCCCTCCATTCAACATCTAATCTCTTCTAAGTCAGAATTCGACTCCAATCTTTCTTATAACTTTGAAATTTGCCAATTTAAACTAAATTAATATATAAACTCACCTATCCTCTCTCCATAATTTGAAATGATGGTCAAGAACAGCCTGGAAGGGTGAAAACTAGAAACGTTTGAAAAAAATTCTCCTTGTTAAAAATATTTTTTTTGTTTTTGTTTAAATTTATTTCTCTCCGTAGTATGTTTGTTTTGTTTCTTTATCTGGTCGCTTGAAAAGAATGCTTGTTTTATTATTTTTGTATATTTGCACCTAAAATGTCACTAATACGATGTTATTGTATATATAAATAATAAAATTCTAGTAATTGCAAAACTTATTTGTGTATTCGGGGTCGTTGCTACTATTGGTTTTGTGGTTACCTGTGCAAAAAAATATGTGTTCATTCCTTAGTTCCTCCTCTGGGCGCCTGTGCGTCATTTTTGTTTCATTTTTCTGCGATCCTTAAAAGAGCTATCAAATCAAAATAATCAATATTATGGTACCTACTTTCCCGAAGAAGGTTTGAATAAGAATTATTATTGATATAGTGATGTTTCTTTGGAGAATTTTGAGAAGAACTTTGTAGTTGTATAATTCCTTACAAGAAATTGAAATTAAATATTGGTATTCGGTGACTTTTTAATATATATATGTGTATATTTTTTTTTATGTGAAACCAGACAAGATTCTCATCTGCTCCCAACCGTCTGGATCCAGTAAGACTATGGCATCCGCAATCAGGAAACATTGTGAGGCTGAAGGCAGTGGTGAGGAGAAGGCGATGGGAAAGAAGAAGGTGGAGAAGTATCTGGCTATTTTTATCTGGTCACCAAACATGGCAAAAGGCATTTCAAGCAACGTTTCAATTCTGAATGGTGGTCTTAATCCAGGGAGATACTGAGAATATCTTCCACTCTGAAACGTGCAGCAGATGTAAACTTAGACAATAAACTTTGTAACAGTGACAATTAGTGACAGTAATAACAGTGACAGTTTGTTTAAGTTTGTCTTAAGACGGTAGCGGGGCAAAAGTGAACTGCTACAACTTTCTTATTATTGTTATCTAAAAATAACGTAGATCTACGTTGTGAAGCTAGATCTAGTCATTAGTAATCATTATAAAACTTAATCACTGAGTTAAGCGTTACCGTTTCTTTACGCTAGAACAGGGGTGTAGTCAGCAATATAAATATTTTATATTCATTTATTTTAATATCTGTTTTGTAGCTTTTCACCTTATTTAAATTTTTTTCTGACAAATTAAAATAGTTATATTAGTTGTTCGAATCAAAAATGGCTGTTTATTTTGGCTCATGGATACGCTTAATTCCCAAATTAACTAAGTAGATAAGTTACATCGTCTTGTTGTTATTATTAAGTAAATATTATTATTCTACACCTAACTACAAAATTTTCGAGCTAATTCAAATTTACTTAAATTTCTTCCTCCATTGAGATTATCACGTCAAAGCTATAACATTCAAAGTTCATAACATTCTTGGAATTTGGCGGATATTGTGCTATTTTTAGGCTACTAGATTCTAACTAGGAAATCGGTATATCCGCAAGTGTCATCGTTTTATTTGCTCAAATGAGGAAAAGCTGACATACGAGTATCGCAATGCATATCATTTACCGGTGTCTACTTGTTAGATTAGATATTGGAATTACGTAAGTAAGTCTTAATATTTCAATGTTTGTATTGATTGCACGGCGTCATGTTTAATCGCCTTTTTGCATATTTTACATAGTGTATAACAAACTAACGTCAGAATGGTTGCAATTGATTGTGTAATCATATCTGATCTAAACCTTTTCCTGGAACAACAATAATTATAAATAGTTGTGCTATATGATAAAGCATATTAAATTCCATACGTTATGAATCATTTTGATAAAATTTGTTGAAAATTGAAACATTATTAATATTAATTAACCTTTTCGCAAATTGTGCGAATTTGACGTACACGATAAGTAAGTAAATTTGATCATTCATAATGCAGTCCATCTCGTATTTAATACACACCTAAACAGTCACTAAATATCTGGGAAAAAGAAACAAAAAATAACCCATTGACGCGTGCGTCACACACATAATATTAAATATCAAATGCATCGGTAGAAAGGTAGCTACCCACCTGTGCACAGTGTTCAAAGTCGGGTTATTTTACAGAATTTTAAATATTCATTGAAATTCAAATTTAATATTCAAGTTCTGTGAAATTCTTATCTGGAATTAACAACAGGCCCAGGATTAAATAAGAACAGAACATGAATATTAACTTTAAAATTTGATGAATTGTGTATTTTCACGAACTAAGAATACCGTTAAAAATGCGTGGATATAAAGTTTATCTTTCTGATTCTGATAAATCTACTAAAAATGTGTTTTTTTCTTAAATATTTTCATTCATAATTATTGATTTTAAAATGAACTAAAACCGCACATTCTGAAACCCTTGAAAACTGGCTGCAACGCCATTCTGCGAAACAACCCATCCGTAGTCAGTAAAAAACATCAACGAGGAGACAGTAGAGAAACCCTACCTTAATAAAAATAAATAATACATATTTTAAAAATATTTTGTTAATTTTTAATTGTATGCATAGAAGATACAATGTGTATTTTTAGAAAAAAATAATGTACCGTTTATAAATAAGCTTGAAATATACATTATATTTAGCAAAGAATTCTACAATTCGTCTAGTAAATTAATTAAAATTTATTCAAACGATCGCAATCTCTTTCCGAAAATCCTTTTACTTTTATGATGCCAGTTCAACGACATGAAATGTCTGATTTGTTCATGATTAATTCATCACTCGCTGTCCACATGCCAAAATACCGCACAGTTCGCACGTCCGAAAAGATATAGCTACAAATTTGCGTAAAGGAATTAACAAAAATAATTAAATAGTTCCGAGATAAATGACAGAAAAGTGTTACATAAAAAAAACTTCTGTGTTATTCCATCGAAAATTGGTCATTGCTCCGTTCTTTCACACCTTCAATTCAATTCAAGTTGTCTTAATTCTCACAAACAATGTTACTGAATTTTGTATCTTTGTATTTTAACACTATATAGCAGCCTTGGCGTAAAAGTGCGATATCGTCACACTTTCGAAATCTAAGTATCCACGCGAAAAATCTGTGAAGTGGAGATTGCCTTAAGTATTTGTTTGATATTACATCTCTTTCAAATATAAGAAACACTTAAAACACGTGAAAATAAATTAACACAAATGTAGGAAGCAAAATAAGTTATTTTAAATGACTTTAACTATACACTTCCTACATAATAGTGTCGTGATTGTAACCAATATATATCTTGCACACGTGCAAGCAATATGAAATGATACTTACTCATTTGTTCATATGAAGCAGACGGTTTGTAATTTGAAATGAAACAATAACTTATTAATCGCCAATTTTATTTGTTATGCTTAATACCAACCGGTTTCGCTATAATTATTTTTTTTTCAAAAGATACTAATTCAATTTTGAAAACGTAAGATGATACCTTCTTTGATGTGTAATCGATCTTAATGTTAACTTTATTGAAATAATTTTATACCATCTTGAATTAAAGACCTTGGAATGAAAAAAAACATAAATAATTTAAATGAAACTGGACAGAAATTATACAATAAACAAATTTATATAACGGTGTACCTATAACCTGACCGACAACCTATACCATTTATAGATAGAATTTATTATCATTTTCGGTTATTTTTTGTAAATCAACATAAAAACAACTAAATTAAGTTATAAATAATTTGAATTCGAAGTATAATTCAATATAAATACTCGTTTTATATAAGTGGCGCTTCGCCAAAGGGGTTTTTCCGCGCCTCGCTCTAAAGAAGAAAGCGATTGGTTAGTTGGGATTGTTTTGACGACTGACCTTGGTACAAGAAGCGTGCCGAGTCACCTGACAGAACCTGCAGCATGAAATGTGTACACTATGTTTGGAGGTGTGTGTTTATCTTATAACTGGTTTGACACATCTCGTGAGTCACTTTACTCGGAGGGAATTCCTCGCCCGCTGACATTGACTTCTCACACTGCTTGGGATCGTGTCAAATAATGATCAATTCATTAAAATTCTTGAGAAATTACGGTAAATATGCATGCCGAGAATTTAATTACTTGAACAATGTAATTTGTTGTTTACTGGATGCAATAATGAATCGTTATGGCATAACCAACGTCTAAAAAAAATCTGCAAAGTGGCAGCTTTTTATAATCGTTCACGATTTTTAAATCAATGTGATTTAACTTTCAGAGAAAATTTCGTGAGAAATTTTTCGAGAATGTTTGGCAGTTAATTATTTGCATTTATTATATCATCAGGGCGGAATAGCTGTCACGTGTTTGATATGAATAAAATATGTTCAATTTCTACACAAAAGTAAGCTGATTCATAGCGTATAAAAAACATTAACACGTCAAAGTTTAATCACGTATCAATTTCAGTCTTGGATGAACCGGTTTGGAAGGCATTGACTACTATTATATTGCTTGTTCATCCGGATTTACACTTGTTGAATGAATTTGTAAAAAAATATGAATGAAAGTGTTGAAATATTTATACACTTTATGTATTCTACAATAAAGAATTCAGTTGATGGCAACCGTGGTCGAGGAGAAAAGCTCTTTACTAGTGATCCGGAGGTCACTGGTACAAATCCCCGTGAGTGAGAATGTAAATTTTGTTTGGTTAATTTGTGTTATTTCGTAAATTACTCAATAATAATAATATGCAGTGCCTTTGCGGCACGTTCCAGAGTAGACGATACGATCACCCTGGTATAAGACTACTATTGAGAATTAAAAAGTTGCTTAAAATTTTAATGGGGACCGCCGAGCACGGGGTGCCCGGGTTCATGGGGTGAGGTTTGTCTAGGTTTTTTCAGTGTATGCATTTGACCACCTACTGCGTGGCGGATCGAATCGGGAGAGACTGGTTGAGGGATAACTTTTGACTTCTCCAGCCGGACTCATCGACCCATCGCCTTGCACTGTAGTAAGAGGGGTAGATTCATAAGTCCGTCACTCCTGGATACACTGTCCCCAGATCTTCTACCCATCCTTCATTCTACCAATCCGTTTTTCCTTCCTAGAATTTCCTCTCCTTCTTTCTCTAAAAGAACCCTCCACGCAGCATCCTCAAATATGGCATACTGTGCCTCCTGTGTGGAGCTAATGTAAAAAGTGGCTTTATCCGATTTTGGTGACCAGATCTGAATAGCCAGATACCTCCTCACATTCTTCTTCAGCATCTTCTTCCCATCCCCAATACCTTCAAATTACCCCAACTGGGGATGCCATAGTGTATCTGGCTCCATACAGTTGAGAGCAGTTGGGACTCACATAAAATTTGTGTAAAACATGTGTGGTATTCACATAAAAAATAGAAAATAACTGATTGTCTTTTGGAATTTGATTTATTTCTCTGTTTTTCTTTATAACTAGATATACGAGTATTGTGGGTGACGCTTTGTGACGATATCAGTTAAACAATTGGCATAATTATTAATTGCAAAATATATCTGAAAATTTATCAGTGAGTCAAACGTTAAAATTTTTATCTAATATTACATTGTATAATTGTTTTTGAATGATTATCACGGCCTAATCAAGTCCCTTTGCGGTTCTCTCATTTCTCTAATGATTACTCACCAGTTTTACAATCTTATCTGTGCTAAACATTGACTAATTACATCAATGGTGCAAAATAGTAATTAGCGAACTATTTTTTCACACTATCTGCAAATTGTAAAGTAAATGTGTAAAAGTTTACTGTGCGTCATGCAGAAAAAAAACGATTAAATCAAAACTAAGTTTTAAAAAGGTGTGTAGGTATTTTAAAAAATCTTTAAGATTATGTAACTGAAAATTTTATTATGTCTAATTTATGGACATAATTACCATGGTTTTTTCCACGAATTTACATATTATTTGCTAATTATTTTCTTCATGGAGATTGCTAATTTAATTTACTAATTTGCCCCCTTAATTGTAATAAAGTTGACAATATCATCCCGCTGTTATTAAATTAGGTTATAATAAATATATAATCGCCTTAATTATAATAAAGTTCACAATATCATCCCAGTGCTTTTAAATTATATTCTAATAAATATATAATCGCCTTAATTATAATAAAGTTGACAATATCATCCCGGTGTTATTAAATTATGTTATAAGAAATATATAATCGCCTTAATTATAATAAAGTTGACAATATCATCCCGGTGTTTTAAAATTATGTTCTAATAAATATATAATCGCCTTAATTATAATAAAGTTCACAATATCATCCCGGTGTTATTAAATTATGTTATGATAAATATATAATCGCCTTGATTATAATAAAGTTGACAATATCATCCCGGTGTTTTAAATTATGTTCTAATACATATATAAGCGCCTTAATTATAATAAAGTTGACAATATCATCCCTTTGTTATTAAATTATTTTCTAATAAATATATAATCGCCTTAATTATAATAAAGTTGATAATATCATCCCGGTGTTTTTAAATTATGTTCTAATAAGTATATAATCATAATATTAGAAATTTGCACAATCGTAAAAAGAGACCAGATTAAAATAAAACTTTTTTGCCAGATATTATGTATTATCATGTTTTTTTACACCCCCATCGCGTGATAACATCTGGCCATCAAAAGCATCATAAAAATGGTTAGTGTAATAGTTCGTCTCCATTTCCCATGAATTATTGCAGTATAAGACTTTAGGTGTCCTTTTCTTGAACTTCTTTAGTCGTCTCCCCAAGTCCAGCCCTTGCATCTATTTTCTAGCTTTGTCCGGGGCGACCAACCGTGCGACAAACAAATATAAAATAAGTGTATTTTTAAAGATATGTTTCGTTTTTCTGTTATTCTGAGCACACGTCCAATTGAGGTAATCTCAACTTTACCGTCTTAACCCCCTGAAACACACGCTGTCCACGATCTCGAACATTTATTCGTTAATTCAGTTAGACAAATTGGTTTAAACAAATAATATGTATCATCGTACATAAAAAACTCGTTATTATGCAAGTGGTTGGGAAATTCTGAACACCATTGACATTTCAGACCTATTGGCCTGAGAATTTCCAAATTAAAAATAATTATGACAGCTTTAACGATTTATGAAAATATTGCTCAGTTTTCCTGTAACGGGGTTAAAACAACTAAAAGCTTAGTAAAACTTATTTTCCTGTAACGCGGTTAAAACAAGTAAAAACTTAGTAAGACTTATTTTCCTGAACCGGAGTCAAAACAGCTAAAAGTTTCGTAAAACTTATTTTAAAATTATCATTAAAACACTTTTAATAAATATCAATAATCTTTCAAAAGGGTTGCGAAGTCCTCTGTTAAAAAATGAATTAAATAAGCACTTACGTTTGTGCATGGATAAGTTGTTAAGCAATGTGAAATATTCCTGGGTAATGTATAACATTATTCAATTTCAATGAACTTTGGGTAAAAAAACTAGGACAAGGCTTAACTTACTTAATAGGCTATCTGGAACTAGCTGGGGATGTGACGACAACACGCTCAGAACAGCATCCATTGCCCTGGTTTTCTCAATGGCTAAATACTGTGTTCCAATATGGGCCAGAAGCGCCCACACTTTCATGGTAGACGTTCAGCTTGATGCCACAATGCGAACCATCAGCGGGACTTTAAAATCTACTCCTCTATCTTGGCTCCCCGTACTTACAAACATAACCCCGCCAAACATCAGGCGAGAAATTGCAACACTTAGGGAATACAAGAAGGCGCTGCAAAAAAGCGCAATATCTTTGCACGAAGATGTCGTCTCCCACCCGGCATGCCGCTTGAAGTCCCGAAAGCCCTTCTGGGCGGAAGGAGAGAGGCTCCTCCGATTACCTCTCACCCCAGAAGATAGGTGGAAACTTGAGTGGCAAACGGCCAATGTGGGAAATGCCCATCTCATACAGGACCCCACCGAGAGACAGCCTGGGTTCTCATTGCCTCACAAAACATGGTCTGCCATCAATAGGTTAAGGTGCTCCCACAACCGCTGTGCCCACATGATGCACAGATGGGGCCTTAAAGAGTCGGCGATGTGTAAATGTGGTGCGGTGCAGACCACTGAACATGTGGTCAACGAATGCCCGCTCCATTCATTCCCCGGCGGGATTGATGAGGTCCACATGGCGACGCCTGAGGCCCTAGACTGGCTCGCAGACCTAGATGTCCCCCTCTGACCCCCCCACCATACGAAAGAAGAAGAAGAATGAACTTTTCAATATTGGAATTACTTATCAAAATTATTTCATGAATTCATGTAGATACTTCACTCTTCGAATGGCTATCCTTTTCACAAGCGGTGCTACATTTTTGTTAGATTATTATGAATATATAGTGTCCTGTATTTTTGTTCGATTATTATGAATATATAGTGTGTTGTATTTTTGTTCGATTATTATGAATATATAGTGTCTTGTAGTTTTGTTCGATTATTATGAATATATAGTGTCTTGTATTTTTGTTCAATTATTATGAATATATAATGTCTTGTATTTTTATAATGTCATTGGATAGATGTCGGATTTTTTAAAGTTTTAAATGTCTTCTTTTGAAAGACAATGATAACAACGCCATCTCCACAAATTCAACAATATATCCCGTGATTTTAACGGGTCTGCGCTAGTAATTAATAATATGGAATGCGTTTAGTTGATAAAATAGTGGAATGAGTTTCGTTGAAATGTTTACGACCCCTATATTGTAGTTTTACAGCGTTTTATTTACAAATAAAATGAAATTCTAACACCTTTAAATAACATTATTGACAACCATAAACAAACATTTGCGATGATACAAAGAAACAAAAATGAGTGAGACGTTTATGGGCATTTTATTGACAGCGAAATCTTAACAAAATTTCGCACACAAATCAAAAAAATGTTTACGACCCCAATTTTGTAATTTTACAGCGTTTTTTTATAATAAAATGAAATTCCAACACCTTTATATAGCAATATTGATAACCACAAACAAAATAAACAAACATGTGTAATGATCCTAACGAAAATATCATACCGAAATTTCGCACACAAATCGTCACAAATCGACGATTAAAATTTTATGACTGGAAATTCTTTTTCAATGTCCCTCAGCAAGTGTATTGATTACATTAAAAGCCATTTGGTTGTTTTGTTGTTACAAATGATAACCATCAATTTAATATTAACATTTTGATACATTTATTAAAATTTAAATGATGATGATTTTATTTTTTATTTATTTATTATTTATTTTACAATTTAAACCTGCTAAACTGCTTTTGCAGGTAAATACAGACAACACTTCATACAATGACACGGTTAAGTTAATATAAGAGAATAGAAAAAATAAAAATATAGTCGCAGTATAAGCCTTATATATCAGACAAGTATCAGAAAGTATTTAATATAACACGGTTAAGTTAATATAATAGAAAATAAAAATAAAAATATACATATATAGTTATATCAGAGAAGTACAATTGAAACAGTCACATCGAAAGAATATCCATATTTAGCATACATATGTAGGTACAATTTACTATATATTTTTAAGTTCCATTGTGAATTCCAATTAGCTATACAAGGGCCTCAGTAGGGCATCAGTACATATCATCTGTGTCCAATAGCCATTTTCTTAGATTATATTTGACTTTAGTGGTACATAAGGTATTATTTTTGATCGACATTGGTAAATTATTAGATATCTTGGGCACAATGTAGTTTAGAGTTCTTTCTCCGTACTTATTGGTACATTTCGGAACCGCTAATCCATCATTTCGAGTGAATCTTGTGTAATGTTTATGGTAGACTCTTTCCTTATACAAGGAATCCGACGATGTAATTTGTTTACTTATGAAATTATTCAACGATAATCCTCTAACAGGTAAAACATTTAAAGACTTGTACATTATTTTGATACTAATTCTGTGTGCATTTGTGTATTTATGGATTAATATTTTAATAATGGAGTTTTGTAACTTTTGTATATAGCTAATATTTGTTTTACATGAATGTCCCCAAGACGTGATAAATGATAGTGATACTAATTCTGCCGAATACGTTATCATAAAATATTATAATTATTATATCTGAATATATTGAATGTGTGTAATTATTATTAAAAATATATAATTTATAATAAGGTAATTATTATTGACTTGATTAGGTATTGTTTTCCGTATTTTGTCAAGTTTATTTTAAAACTCTAGCGCTTTTTAAATACATCTATTCGAATCTCACTTTTGTTTTCGGTAATGAATGAATGCAAATCTTGGAAGAGTATATCAGAAACTCTACAGAAAGACTCGTTCTCAATGACAATATATGCTATTAACTTTTGGTGGCAATAATTAATACGCCTTCATCTGAAATTGCATGACATAACAGCAGTTAATAAACGACGTAAATATCGGTCCTACCCGATCGGTATTTGGAGAGAAAGGCTGTTGATAGAGTTGTCGACTCCAGTTTAAAAAAAGGCAAAATACGAATCTGTTGCCTTAAAAACATTGTTATTTGTATAAAATACATTGTTATTCCTGTTTCATTAATCATACTCGGTTAGTAACATTAATAAATAAATTATGGCAGAACTTTCCATAGAGACATTTTTTCAACGTTTCTGGCTTTCACCCTTCAAGGATGTTATCGTCCTAAACCATCATATCAAATTACGGAGAGAGGGTAGTTGAGTTTGGTATATTAATGGCAAATTTCATATTTAAATGGTGGATTGGTGTTAAAAGGCATTTTTTTATATACACCTCATTTTCAGCATCACAATGAGTTCATCTCGCGAAAACGTTTAACTTCACGGTGCATGCTGCGGTACTGCAGGACTTACTAATTATTAATTTTGAGTAATTATACTGCGTGTTACTTTACGGGACTTGTATATATTTTACCAATGCTTACTTTAAAAGCTCGTAACTTCGTCATTTTTGGAGAAATCAAAAAACTAATTTTGCTGCCTTAATACCTATTTAAATATAATATATTTTCATAAAAAAACTAAATAGTATATTCGAAACGACCTTATTAGTTTTGAATAGTCTAAACTTTATGGCGCACAGTTTAAGCCCGCGCTGCGCAAGCAGGTTCCCTGCATAGCATCGGACTATCCTGAAATCAGGGTTTATGATTTTTTTTAAAGTTTACTTTTTTTGATTTTATATTATAGAAACAAAAAGTACATGTTTTACAGAGATGAAACAATATACAGGAATAAGATACTTCATGTTGTGTACCTATGATATGTTTCCTTGTAATGTCTGCTAAGTGGTATGTTTATTCCTTAATTACCAGGTGACTTGTGTAGTTTATAGTTTAAGTTATATAGTTTTAGGTGTGTGTGTGTGTGACGTGTGTAATGTATGTGTGTGTGTCTGTATGTATGCGCATTGAATAGTTTAAATTATTGACATGATGCCACGCTTGAATTTGGGCAGTGAATCCGAAAAAAATGAAAAACTTATGTTTTATTGTAACCAAATACCTAACCACTATGAACTCCACAAATTCTTCTCCACAAACCCGACATAACCATACGATGAAGAGAACAACTGACAATATAACGCAATTAGCAACAGCGCACATTGTAGGGGTATCTTTAAATTAAAAGTCGTAAAAGTGTCAACGTACTCGAGTGCAGTCTTTAAAGAACTTGTAAATCAACAAGACCAACCTCTCATCAAACATATCAATACGTCGCTGGTCATTGTGAATGAAAGAATGAAGTATTTAATGAATTCGTGAGTCACCAAAGCTCCTCATACTTGGCAGACATGAGACATCACCGCAGAAAAGATCAATAAAAATACATTAAACACAACCGCAATGTTACGTTCTCAACCTATTGATTACTACTTCTTCTTTCTTTACCCCTTCTGCCCTGGTCAATCCGCCGCATCCGACTCGGACTATATCCGTCTACGTTGACTCAGAATTCTTGTAAATAATAAGCTTCTTACATTCAATGAGATACGGTTAGATACAATCCAATTACCTTTTCAGATCAACGCAAAAAAGCTTCCCAAGGTCTGTATTATTCTTGAATGATGTTCGGACGATACAAAAAAGAAAGAGTCATTGAAACATAATTTTTTTCAACTTCTATGACTAGTGCAATAATGGAATCAAAGACTTGTAACGAGATCAATCTGTATTAAATAAACACCACTAGTCAAGGAATGGAAGCCAAGATGAAAGTAATTTATTGAATTAGTTTTTAATATATTTGTAAGCATACATCTCTCCTACAATTTTCTGCACAATTATCTCAAGTTAATCATAATCAATGAAAAAAATGCTGAGACTGCAATAACATAATATGTTATTTGAGTAAGATAGACGTCATTACAATATACATATGAATTACAATTATTCTTAAACGTATTAAACTATGACATGACGTCGAAGGAATTTAAGAGAAAATTACCTCGATTATAAAATAGACTGGTACAGGAAGCGAAATGCAAAAATCGTCAAGAAATTAATAGCGGAAAAACTTGTAAAATAAAAATAATTACTTGCTTGTTCAACATTCATCTAAAAAGCGAAATAAACAAGTACCTAATAAAACTTTGTAAGTAATGAACATTTAGGTATTTAAATAAGCGCAAACAAGGATTTGATGTAAATTGATGAATTAATAGATAAATCTCTGAATACACTAACAAAACCGAATTTCCTCAATCGTTTGGATTGAACAATAATAATATGCACTTAACATGTTATTTGAGACAAGTTAAATTCATCTATCAGGGATCAACATCACACAAAAAAGTGTCGCCGAACTTAAATTAGCATTACCAGGTGCGTCAATGTAATATCCGGACTTCCCGTTCAAATTACTCTCGGCGGGATCAGGCTCGGTCTTGTATATCTTTAACTGCCGAATCCTTCATAGATAAGCAGAAAAAAATAACGGCATTGAAACGACATCCATTGACGCCATTGGTCAAGTTTTCGTACGTCCTTAGATTCCCCACATCGGTAATAGAATATTTATTTTCTCACACTATTTCCTCAATTTTTCTGCCCATTATAATAATATAGGTACATTTGCAATCTATTTTTGGCACTTAAAAGATGGCTTCGCTTACATTTTCCAATATTATATCCTATGTATACAATGTAAACATGGGTTTAGACGTCAGCACCGCATGACCTTTCAAATTGGCAATATAATACAGCTTGTATATTGTGTTTAATAATGGTTTATCTGCCTTCTCTGTTTTTTGTTCCTTCGCGGCGTTAATTTGACACTTTGTTGACAAGTCCACGCGAGGGTATTGTTGGTAGATTGACGTGACAGATACCGGGCGGCGAGCTTTCATGTATCATGCTCATTATATTGTCAGGGCAATTGTGTTTGAAAAATCCAAAGGACTCACTTAGGTACTAAATTCCCTGTGCCAATAACTCATTTCGCTTAAAAGGGCAGAAGTTAAATGCCATCAAGATGGTTTCCGAAAACCCTTTGTTCAAAATTAAGTTTTTTGAAATTTTCACTTGCCAGCAACGTGTTTAATCAAAGAAAAAAGTCAAAGTAAAACCATAACGCACATTACATTTTTTCTTAGTTTAAATAAAAATGAAGTTGCAATATTAAATATTATTAGACGTAGGTGTATCTATCTTTTTTTACATTTTACATTTACCTTTTTTGTAAAAATATTTAAATTATTGTTCGTTGACTGGATTATGAATTTATAAATAATGTATCACTTATTCATAGAAACAGATGTTTAGTACCAAATATTCAGTACCAATGATGCGATAATACTTCCACAAACCTTTTTAATTTTTAGCATTAATCTGCTGATGGGGGTGAAAAATCACTTTCATTTTACGGAATTCGAACTTGAAGACATGCAAGCACTACTTACATTAAATATATTCAAAATTTACAAACAGCCATTATAAAAAAAATTATCACATCTAATATTTACAATCAGAGATATAAATTAAAAGAACTATATGGACCAGAGAGCCTACTTACAATAAACGGTATCTTTTGGTTCACTACTATTATGGATAACATGGGGGAAAGCTCATACAGACATACCACAAGATTTAAAGAAGTAATGGTTCTAAAAACTCCTCAAATATTAAATAAATATGGAAGCCGTACTCTTCAATACCTAATTCCAGTGATTTTCAATAAAAACTTAAAATTTGAAAAACATGAGAGAAAATGATAAAGCTGTGGTAAATTAACGAAAATTTCATGTATCTTTGTATTTTTTTAATGTATATATTTAGTAATTTATAAATTTTATAGATGTTATTTAAATTATCTAATATTACTATGTGATCAATTCTAATGTTTCCTTTAAACCATAAATGTATTAATCTACAAATATTTTCTTATCCATCATATTAAGAATGTTTAATTGGTAGAACCTACAGACAAGCTACCATATGGCAGCTTTGTGGGACTACCCTAAATTGGTAGAAATGTTTTATTTACTAATTAAATAGAAAAAAAAAATAAAAAAACATGCGTTATAAGTACTTTTGTGTATGATCAATTTAATAGATTTGAATTGAGCCTTCAATTTCAGCCTCCCGCTCTCCGACTTCTTCATAATGAGGGGAGTATTACTGCAACAATCCTTCTACCTGGCTAAAGAGTCATCCCATTTCCCACCCCCTTGTTCACCCACCTATTCACATCGGGACTCAAAACCTCCCGGCGTATTTTATAACCATTTAAAAGTGCTGTAAATTTTTGCCATTGGTTATTAAAGAAAGATTGTGAAGAGAGAAACCTATTTTCAGAAGATTTTTATTTTAAATACATGACAAATTTTCGACCCACAAACATAGGAATAAGTATGGAAAGGTAAGGAATCACATACACGATGACTTAACACACTGAAAACATGATTCACTCAAATTAAAAAGCTAACAATTAACTAATTATATTAGAGTTCATTTTTGGCGCACACAATTTTCACGATAAAATAAATCAACTTACACCGCCTTACAAATGAATTGCCTATTTATAGCAAAGTAAACAACGGGGTGTGAAAACGAATATCTGCAAACAAATTCTCAGCAAATCTAACATCCTCTTAAGGAGATCCGCTTCTTGAAGTTTACTGTAATAAGTGACTCTTGCGGTTGGCATTCACAGGGGCCGGAAGTTGGGGTAAATATTTGCTCGGGCGCTACGGTGGTGCTACGAGGCATCCGCCCGCTGCCCGCTGCCCGCTGCCCGCTGCCACATCGCTTACTCCTTGACCGGTCAACATCCTCTGTAGGTCAATATTAGATTAGTATTGTGATTATTGTTTAAACAAAACACAAATTTAGTGTAAATGGATTTATATATAAGAACACGTCAACCGATTTTGAACACCACCGATATAAACTGAATATAATATTGTGATGACTAGATGCGAACACAATACAATTGAGAGGTGTTTAGGGCACATACAAGAGAGACAAAAACAATAGCTGATATGAATGAAATGAAAGGTCAAATGAGGGGATAGTGAACCATTAGGTGCGTGTAATTAGATTTACACAAAGTTACAGTTTTTAATATACATAATAATATTCAATTAAAAAGCTGCTAATTTGCAAAGTATATTTGACTTATTTTGCAGTGCTTTTTCGAGTATTGATTTTTTTCCAAGGTACAAACTACACATAACCTTCCATGGCAAAACTATTTTTAAGCTTCCATCGCTAAATAGACAGCAAAAAACAAAAAAAAACAACACAGTTCAAATCATAGAAAAACCGCCATTCACAGATTGTGTTGATTATATTATCTAGCAGGCACATCGCTATTTCTACTCCCTTTACGTAGGGTGACCTACATTTGACCCCATCATTTAAAAACAGTTTTTAAAACCTTTTTTTAGTTGAGTTCATCTACCACCGCATTTCATTTGTATTTTAAGAAAATCGTATTCTTCTTCTGAAGTTTCGTGGACACCTCGATACAATATCAACATTTCTAAATATAAATTCAAGATATGCGACCGTCCCGTCTAATTTATTTTTTTAAAATCATAAGTGGAGGTGCGGGGGTTGGGGTCTGCTTATGGGCATTCAGCGGCTCTTGGCGCTTTATTTCCAAATACGTTATTATCCTTGTGAGAGCGAGAGGTCACATGATTTTTTTTCATTTACACTTGAGATTTACATTCTTAAATAGACAGACATTTTTTAATTGATGCTGTTTATAATTTTAGCCAGCTAATAAATATAAAAATAAAGTGACAGAAAAATGAACAAGTTAATATGAGCATCACAATTTAATCACAAAACAGAGAGAGCCAGAAAAGTATTACTGATCCTACTTCGGAAAGCCTTATCCCATTCGGCGATTCTGGAGGCAATGAAACAGAGGATTTCTTGCAACCATGTTCATCTTCAATCTTCAACAACGCAAGTTTCCAACATTGTCAAAAACATGTGACCGTTATGGCGTATCCTCTATCAAGCGGAGCTAATACAACGATCGGGTCTGCCGATGTAAAAACATGATATTCAATCAGAAGTTGAAGTAATAGACGAATTAAATTTGCGTCGTGAAAGAACAAAAGTACGTCAAGAAATATTAGCTAAGAATTGAAAGGATAAAACCTCAAAAGGTGGAGAAGAACGGCGCCAAACAATACCCACAAAAAATGTGGAGGGACACATATCTTTAATAAGAAAACCGGACTACATGTAGTTATATCAGAAATGATTTGAGATGCTACGCTGTCCCAAGTGAGAGGATGGCGGAGGGCGGAGAACTTTCCACATTTGAGTTGCTTACCTCAGAAAGATTCATCTTTCTCAGTTAGCAATTGGCTGCAATGGTACATTGACAAATGTCGGAAAACGCGGCGGTGTTATTACATTGTTAGAAAAACGTTTGCGTCGGCCATTAAAATAGTTTATTATCTTTTACATATCAATAAATTAGTTACTAAGGAATCTATTTTTATACTTAATTGGCGCAACTACTGGACTTCCTACGCAGGCACCATTGGAAAACAACTAAAGGAATGCGAAAAGCATCCCAGTGTGACGTAATAATTCATTAACCCATTACCTCCATGACGATGTCTATAGGCATCAAAAAAATAGATGACAAGTGTGATTTTTTTTCACTGTGAATAAAGCTAAATCCCACCAAGTTGTTATGCAGCATTTACAGATTGGTATGTTAGCTTTCAATAATTAACATAATTTAATAAATTTTATTAATTATTCTATTTTTCATATTTTTTTTACTAAAGCCCTGAAAATAGACCCATTTTGAAAATAAAATAAAAAAATTAAAACGGAAAAAAATAAAACATGTGTGAATCACATATTGTTATCAAAAAATGAAATAGTCGACAACACTGTTTCAACATAGTATTATATGCATAAGATGACCGCTGGATGTCACTGAAATCAGGTGATGCCTGCGCGCAACGTTTGGAGGTTAGCTGTGACAGTGTTTTCATATGTTTTTGGTTAGCTTGCCTTCAAATAATACGGTTTTGTTGTGTTTTTATGGGTGATTTTTATTAAAAATAATAGTTAGTCTGCAGTTTTCGGATATTTTTAAACAGAGAATGTTGATGAACAGACGGACGAAGAGCTGATTGACGATGATTTGATGGCATATCACGACTTGACTGGAATCAGCCTTCGACATCCTCTGGTGCGAGTCGTAATACCTTGCGAAAATCTATTTCAAATTCACCACCAGCCAAAAAATTAAAACTACAGTAAACTGTTGCGTTCCTGAACCGCTGAATGTGGTGCATAAATATATGTACGAAAAGCTGAAGTCTTATAATGCTTTTCAAGTGTTTTCATTATTCTTTGATGACGAAGTGATTCAGTTTATTCTTGAGAGGATGATCAAATACGCTCGACTTAAAACCAATACCGAATTCCAGTAAGATATATACGAATTGAAGCATTTTCTTGGTTTCTGTGTTGACCGGCTACAATACATTGCCATCTACCACAGATTATTATTCGTCTGACCCGACCTTGGGTGTAAGCGTCATCAAAAAAGGAACCAACGTCCACATTTCGAGCTTATAAAGCGCTATATACATTTTTGCGATAACAATAATCTAGATATAACCGACAGAATGGCTAAGGTATGATAATGACTAACGTTCCATCTTTATTTGTATTTGATGTTTTTGCACACAAACTTTCCATCGACGAGCAAATGGTGCCATATTTCGGTCGACATTATTGCACGATGTACATTAAGAATAAGCCAATCAAAGTTGGCTACGAGATTTGGTGTCTTGCTTCCTACAAAGGCTACCTGTTTCCAAGCAATGCCATATTCCCGAGCATCTGATACATATGACCCCGTATTAGGTCAAAGATTATCCTTCGTACTGTCTATGATGGAATATATAGAGTTCCTCGCACGCCATGAGTTATTTATGGACAATTTCTTCACATCTCACCATTTGATCTGTATCCTGAAGGATAAGAGAATGTGCGCTACTGGTATATGTAAGCCAGTTCGCTTCCCTAACCTTGAAGCTTCAGGCAAGTTGAAGACAGGAATGTAATTGCCTAAAGGTAACATTTTCTTCTATATTTCCCTTGCGCATAGCGAACATTTACCTAGCAGGTGAATTTGATGCGGTGGTAGACGTAGAAAGCCAAATCCTCGTATGCCGTTGGTTAGGACAACCGTGAAGTAACAGTGGCCACGAACTATGATCGAATGGAGCCAGTAAGTCAAGTGCAGAGTTGGCATAAATTAAAGAAAGACAAAAAGGCAAAGTTTTGAAGGAAGCATGCAAAAATGCCCAGCGTGCCAACACGAAATTATAATTTGGGAATGGGCGGGGTAGACCTCCATGATAATGGTGTACAAAATTATCGGGTCAACATTCGGTCAAAGAAGTGGTACTGGCCTTTATTTGCATCTTGCCTGAGCAGCACTCTTTTAAATGGATGGAAGTTGCTATGCTTCTTTAGGAAGTACGAGTATGATATAGGAAACCAGATGACTAGGCGACAGAGAAAACCTTCCCAGAAGGCATTCCGTGTGGAGGTTACCCGTACTCTTTTATTGTCTTTTCCAAATCAGGTCAATGCCGAATTCGGAGATTCTCGTGTGAAGGAAGAAGGCCATGACGCAGAAGATGGGAATCGTGTGCGTCGAATGCAAGAATTTTATTTGACATATCGTGGCGAATCTCGAATTCGTTGAGCTCTATGTAAAAAAAATCCAGCAATCTATCGATGCCGGGCCTGCAACCGCGCCCTTCATTTTGACTGCTTCGAACGGTATCACTTAGAAAATAATTTGGTTAGATTTGGTTAGTTTTCCTCATTCTAGAAGAATTTTCTAATATTGAATTTTTTGTTATTTTCTGTATTTTCCATTAATAAATTGTATTTTCATTGAATTATAAACAATGGCAATTATATATTTTAAATTATCAATAAAAATCATACAGTTTACTGCATTTTACCCATACTTGACGTAATTTTTTTTTGCTTAGGGGGGTTACCTCCAAGCGTTGCGTTTAGGCATCAATTTTCTAGACGCTCCGGTGAGAGGGTGGGCGGGCGGAAAATTCTAAAACTGATTTTGGGCTCTCCTTTAAGTCTATACTATCGGGTTATAATGATGATTCAAGTTTATAAAAATAAAAAATAAATCATGGAGGTAATGGGTTAATGACTTTAAAGTCCGAAGTGGTGATCAGAGTTACTTATTTGACATCACAACAACTATTAAAACTGATCTCCATTATGCTTGTTGTCAGAGTATAAACTATGAGCATAAGCGCCAATTTGGTTTAAAAATGCAACCCATCCTTCTTGTAAAGAAGTAAGCAAGCTGAAAATTAATTTCAAGTTCTCGACACCTCCCATTCGAACCAACGACCGTATTATTGAGAAAATCAGTTACTCAAGTAAATCCTGAAAACATTTATTTGTCAATTTAGCCAGATCGTTTAAAAACATATTGGTTGAAAGGATATTAAGCATTATACACTGAACTGGTAACAATAATATTTTTTCTGTCTCCTGTCCTTGGAGACGTCGTGGATAAAGAATTCTTGTGGAATCAGGAGGTAATGACGAAATGCCCTTTTTGATAAGTCCGTATCATACTCAGGCTGTTTAACGTTCTGTTAAAACAGCAGCATAAACTTCGATACATTTATGTTGTAAAAAAAATTCTAGTAGAATTCCTCTCATCTAGGCAAAATTAAAATCTTGAAAGTCGATGAGATTTTTAAGTTTTTCTGACCAATTTCATTAATGTTTTTTGTGTACCATTTTTTAAAATTAGTAAATATTATTTAGTCCTTTCTTACTTGATTTATTCAAATAAACAAAGAGTTCTCGTATGATTACACAATTGAGTCTGGCGTACAAAATTTACTCATTTTCAATGCGGTAACGGATTTTTTTTCATGGTTTTTTTTTCAATCCTCTGTAGGTCCGTCACACTTAAACTACTTATTCAAAATATAAAGAGAAAAAAATCAATCATTAAAAAGTTTTTCGATATAATACTCACATCTGTTTTTATTGATGGATGAATTTAAATATATTTTTTTAGGTTTGACTAATGATTGAGGATTGATTCTCCAGAGACTGTGTCAACTGAACTAACAACTGAACCAAACCAAATTATGGGTGTAGTAAACATTACACGAAATAAATTTTGATGGGACCAATTTTGACCAATTTCAGAGAAATGCGTAAATGCTCATGCCACCAAATTGATGTAGTACATCGTCACCGACAACTAGTCTATCTGTCGAGTTTCAGCTCGATCGGATGTCAGGAAGTGGGTTAATTTCCATTTCCAAGATTACATTTCATTCACACATTCGTTCAAGAAAATAAAGATGAAATTCAAATTATGAATTTAAAACTCCGTAAAAGATCGTCCCGCCCGCTATATATTTATTTAAGCATATGTGGTTTTATTGGTATAACAACTTTCTCTTTTGTATTTTCAATCGAAAAAGGTGTCCATTTTATATCTATATCTTTAAAAAAATTAAAACTGGTTACCAACTTGTACATTCAGTGAAAGTATGTATTAACACGCTCATTCTGTAGGTATACTTATTAGTTACAAAATAACCCAGAATAATTACAAATTTTAGAAAGATACTAAGTACATACTCAGTTCCCACTGATGGATTCTCGATTAGACAGAGTAAATCACTGGTAGAGCAGTTGCAGGAATACCTAGGACCTGACCAAGGATATCAGATATCATAGATGGACAGATATACTATCTCTTTTACTCACGTCATTCCCAAAATGTAAAGTCATCGTTCCACGTGTTTTTTTACCGGAAGAACTTCTGAATGTATTATTTGAAAAACATGTCACGGTAATTACAACAGAACGTGTTAATAGGTAATCCGACCGAAATAAAATCAGGTCCAGCTTTTTGACGTTCAGACGCATATCTTGTAATGAAACAAAGGTAATTATGGCTGTAGGTAGTATAATACTATCATAATTATCATTGCTCGATTTCGGAATGGCCCGAGAGACAAGTGGGATTTTCCCGCTACACTGACGTCCGATCACATTAAAATAGTCTCTCTCTTTATCAATGCAATTTGACCACCAACCATTCATTTTTCTTCGAGTGAATATTACAGCATTAAAATTACAAAAGTAGATACTTCGTCTAACTTGAAGGAGGATTTATGTCAAAACTGGACTCCATTTATTTTTAGGAATTTTAACTTTGATGCAAATTATTGGAACAAGCTCTAAAAAGTGTATTTATTTAAAAAAAGTGGGTTATTCCAGGAATTCATGCTTTACCCTTTGGCAAGGTGTCAGTTTGTCAGTATGATAAGCTGCTTAAAATTAAAGAAATGGCTGCTTTCCACCGAATAGATACATCCTAACTTTTCAATGGCCTATGAATTTTGATTGACACCATCACAATCACGAAACAAATAATGGTATAAAATCGAAAAAAATTAAATATGCATAATGCCAAAAACATTTATTTTAACGATTGCTTTATTAATTAATTGTATATTTATTTTGGTGATTGATCAACTGATAGATTTCGACTTTTCTAAATTGAGAATTTCGCCCCATCAATTTTTTTTCAATTAATTTAATTTGTGAAGCTTATCACAGAATGGTGAATAATATTAACAAACTATGAATAATATTCACAACTAATCTACAAATTTGTGCAAGTATAAGTGTATATTAACGGTATCATATAATATTACTCATTTTTATAATAGCTTTATTGTAGGTTTTTATTTTGTTAATTTATAAATCTTTTGAGCCTTGATGTAAGTGAGGAATTAGAGAAAAGGACACACCCTAGTTTTGGTTGCATTGGTGAAATTACCGGCAACTCTCTACGTCAGAGTTTACGTCAATGTTATCATATGACGTAAAGGCAACTCCTTACATCGACGTTAAACCTGGTGATTCATGGTGAATATTACCCAACCAACAGATATTTCAGGTCAACGCGTTAAAGCACACAAGAAGTGACATTTTTATTACACTATTTCGGCAAATAAAAGGCATTGAATGTTATTAATTGGTTGCACTTAATAAAATTATTATTTTTAATATCTTATTAATAGCACGTATGACGTAGATTTTCCAGATATATTCAGATTTCAATAGTTGCTAATTAACAGTTTTTACTTACCTATAATAAAAATCAAATCAATAATTGTTGTCTTCCATCTGCGACAGTCACGGAATTTTAAGTCATTTTTGTCCTTCCTTATCAATAAATAAAAACTTAGATATGTTGACAGTGAAAACCCCAATTTAATAAAATCTACTGTTACTAAGACGCTCAGTTTTATTATGCCACGATTTACGATTTAAATAATATATAAATACAGAAAAATAAATGCTTTTACTTTTGTGATAAATTTTGTGGATTCTGACATTTAAATAGTACACATAAATTGATTGACCTTATAAAACAAAAATTCAATAAAAAATTGTCATTAACATCATCGTCGATGAACAACCCTTGCCGAAATATCAATACAAATTGAAAATATCTCCCGAGTAAAAATAAATGCTACCGACGGTAATTGAACCCGCACCTTCTGATGTCCGGTCAGATGCTCTGGACCACTGCACCACGTCGGCTTATTTCCAACACGCCAAATAATTCAATATGTACTAGTTCTTCAATCAACAATTACTGCTTATTATATATAAATATATATTTTTTATTTAATAATTTGTTATCCTTTGTGCTACGCATAAAACCTTATCTTATAAACGTTAGTTTATAATTTTAAAAAAATTACCCTTGCCTAGTTTACTTGGGAAATGCCTGGTGCTGTCTACCTCCAGTTTCAGTGCCCACAGATACAGTTTTGGCCTCCACCCCATCCAGCCATTTATGTTGACTTTGATGGTTATTGAATAAAACAAAATCATACATTGTTTATCTACCAACTAATGTTGTGAAACGAATCATTATTAGGTAGACAGGTAACAAAAATTGTATCAAACGTTGAAATATAAATTCGTAACTAACCGGTTTGTAAAAGTCATAATATGTATACAAAATTACCATGGTGGTAAAATGGTATTTTTTTATTACGTATATTCATGGTGAACTTGTCTCATTTCTTGGTAATACAACGAAAACTATATAAAGATCTTATTATTATCTCATATCGAAATATTTTGGAATTACCTGCAGCGTGCTAGAAAACGTGAGTTTGACTGGAAAATTCTCTGTTTCTACTTAATTTTTGTATACACCTGTATTAGTATTTTTCTATTGATGTGGTGTCATTCGATGATTATAATATATGCATCCGTTTAAAAATGCAGGTGAAATTCATATCAAAGGTGTGGGCGATGGATAAGGGTAATCCCAACAAACTGCATTTTATTCAGTCGAATATTTGGCAAAATAGTAGGAAATCTGCAGTATATAATAGTTAATCTTTTCACAGTTTAATCCTATCAACGATAATTCGTAATTTGTATCAATTACTGTTTTTTTTCTGTCATAATATCGTGATTCCACATGGCAGTGGCGTTTTATGATTTATGTTCTAATTTTTAAAGTAAACCATGTTTAAATATAATTTTTAACGGAACAATATACTATTCTTAAAGTGAGTTGGGATTCGAAAAAACTAGTCACCATGACGATACCAACCTAGAAAATTAAATAAAAAATAACTCAGATAACTTATAAGAGTCCCTGTACACAGAGTTTTAAGGTACGAACTTCAGTTACGTTAACCAATAACCCTGACATTATTTCAAGAGAAAATGTAAATAAAATTTTGATCGCCGGTGTTTTATTTAACTAAAAACATAGAAAACTTGTTGGTAACTAGGGTCGAAGTGAGAGTTGAAAGTTTACTCGACTGAGTGACCAATGATGACATGTGAAAGTTTTAGAAAAAAATAAAAGAAAAATTAAAACATCATCGTTATCATTACTGCCGACGGCCTCCTTGGTCGAGGGGTAAGGCTCTTGACTAGCAAGTTGGTCGCGGGTTCAAATCCCGGCGAGCACAAGTAAATTGTATTTTCTTCATTTGTCTTATTTCACGATTTACTCAACTAAAATCATAAATATAATATATTTGCGGTACGTTCCAGAGTGGAATATACTCCTAGTGTCGCCTTGTTCGCTTGTTACTTAAAATGGCTTTGGCCGTATTTGATGATCAGATCTAAATAGCCGAGTACTTTCCTAGCTTTCTCTTCCCCATCTCCTCCCCTCCCATTATCTTCAGCCTCACAACATAACCTTATTGGGGATGCCATAGTCTCACTGGCTCCATACGTTTGAGAGCAGTTGAGACTCTTATCCAGTTTCACATAAAAAATATCAAAAATGGCAACGAAGAAAGACAAACATTTTATTAAAATTTTTCACTCCAAATTATGTCAGGAATCACTGGTTTAGGTAAGTCGATTACCACCCTTAACACCCTGTATAATGCGTAGCTATTATTTTTGGAAATTATTCTAAAACAATGTACCTTCATAAGGAAATCCTTAAATGTTAATAATACTAACACATCGGGACTTTTTCCTTTCCCAAACTAAAGACTCATCTCTGGAAAATGTACTTGCTTGTCTCAGAAGGCACGTGAGAGAAATATGTAATATTCTATTTATTTCAACTCTTGGAAGCATGTACGATGTTATATACGATGTACTTGTAATAAATTTAATACAACTCCTAGCTAGTCGTTTAAAAGACGTCATCATGATAATAATAATAATAATTAAATCGTCAAAAACATAAATCCTTCAACTTTACAGCGTAAATAAGCATACGCAGGACTCAACGTAATGGCATTATTTGCATAGCCTAGTAGTAAAAAATTTCAAAAGTACCTACCTACTTCCGAACTGTCGATCAAATAATAAAAATATATTATCCTGCTTCATAAATAACACCGATGATAACCTACGTGCAATATCTAAATTGGTACTATAATAATACATTAGTAAATATTTTTATTTGCTATTAAAATGGAAGTTATAATATCCTTTAAATGGTGTTAGTTAAATTGTTATATTTTGCCTATGAGAGAAGTCAACTTGAGTACAATTTTCCTGTCTGGAACTCACATTATAATATACATGTACAAGCTGTTGAAAGAATACACAACAAATTCTTAAGTTTAATAAATTTTAAAATTGGAATTCCAGCAATTATGTTGAACTACAACACTCTGTTAAATTATATGAATATGCTCAAATTGTCAGACAGAAGAGTTTTCACTGACTTGGTATTTCTATATAAAATTCTAAATCCGGTATTGCTGGAATCGATAAGCTTCCGGATTCCACAACGTACAACGTACAGGATTTATTTTAGTGCAGAAATTCTGGGACTGACTACCATATGTATTCCTCTTTGCCCAGAATACTAATGGAGAGAAACAATAATACCAAGTCAGTGGACATCTTCAATTTATCTTTAAACAAATATAAAATGTTGTTAGTGAAGCAATTCAGTTGTGTACAATAAATAATGTATATTTCTTAATATTCAAATGTAAAAGCCCCGAAATAGGGCGTTAATTAATAAATAATAAATAAATTATCCATAGCGGTGGTTGTGTGCTAGACTGGTTGGTTCAGAGGCATTAATGTGACGGGGATTCCCCGTTTCCAACGAATAACTTGTACAGCTGAGTTATCTTCACGGCCGTAACCTACCGAGGCTTGTCTATGCTTTGTGAACCTCCGATGACGCGCGAAAACACGCGACGTAAATACCATCATATTTGTAACGCCGATATATCTGCTATCGGGGGCACGCTGGTTTTTCACAGCAAAACTCTTAAAAAGAAGGTGTGTTGTCAATATGAATAGTTGATAATAGTTAACAATATCTATATATGTGAGGTGGTCGACAGCCCGGTGGTTATATTATGAATTTTGGAATTTTTTGCTTATTTAGACAAAGTTAACACACATTAAAAAAACTTAACGTAAAATATGTTGCAAGTGCTTAAAAAAATATGAGTGAAATTAACTACGGGTTTAGTTCATTATCCATCATATACATAAATGATGCGTTAAATAACCATGAAAAATATTTACACCTAGTATACGAAATTAACGTATTATTTCAATTATGTATAAAAGTAACCGAAATTTATTAAAATGCATGCGTAAATACTGTATTCAATATTATACAATTAACTAGATTATATCATGCAATGAACTTTATAATTTTATATAGTTCATGGCATGGTACTTAGTTCCATGGCATGAACTATATAATTTTATAGTTCATGACTTGGCACTAAGTACCTACTTAACCAAAATAATAAAAAAATATGTTACGTATCGTATATTTCAATAAAATGAATGAACCTAAGTCCATAAAATAATTATTACAACCGATGAAACCAATCAAAGAAAGTAATCTAGCTGAAATCTATTATTTTATTAACCTGTTAGGCACATTTAAGTAAATAATTTAATACAATATTATAAACAAAACTTTTACCGTAACATCACATTAATGCGACATATGACTCTAAACTCTGCATTTTTTGTGTACGGCTGCTTTACTTACGTCGTTAAAATTCTGGCTTTACTTTAGGGTATTATGTCGTCTTAATAGAGAGAGTAAGTACGTATAAATTTCGTATTTTCTTTCTTAGGAAAGATAAGTATTGTCTCAAACTGTACGTTAAAACTTCTTAACTAATTGAAACAAGAAAAAAAGGATTGACCGGACACAATTTTAATTCAGCATTTTATTTTCCGGAGGTGAGAATATTCCCAAACTATGTGATGTCTAATAAACTTTTAATATAGGCAATCGAGAAAAATATACAGAAAGCTTAAAATACTAATTTCTAACATGTATGCAAAGTAGACACCTTATTATTTTAAAATTATTTACCTAGAATGTTTACAATTGGAAATGTCACATTGTAAATCATGCAGATGTTTTACAATAGTTAATGGTTTGCGTGTAAAATCTAGGTTTTATAATAAATATTTTTTTTAAATTTTAAAACACTAAGAAATAATTATTCTTTCGGATTATATCCGTCAATCAATGATAATGCTAAAAACTCAGGAAAAAAAAAGCAACAAATGAAAACCTAATGAAACTATTTTTCAATATTTCGCGACTTTCATACATCGAAGTAATCGCAAATTTCCGGAAAAAAGCATATGTATTTATTATCAAATTGAAGGTACCGTTCAGTCGAGACCATTGGCGATGGCTTAAAATGTTAAAAGGTATAAAATGGTTACGATTAATCGTTTAAGGAAAGTCTCACCCTTTTGACCGCTCTTTGAATCTAAATCACCCGGCGCTAACAGAGTAAAAAAGGACTGGTTTAGTTTTATTATGAATGAAAACGCAATTTAATTACTTTTTGACCGGCTGAAATCCCGTGCCGCTGATATACACGTTGTACTGACTTGTAACTTTGCTCTCTTTCTTCTTAACACTACTACTTACTTCCGACACATATTACAGTAGGAGACGGAGCCCTCGATGGAAGGACCATATTTGATCATCCGAGAGCATTCCGCCAATGGTAGGTCAACTTTCCTGTCATTCACCTGGTCTGGTTGGTTGGTTGTGAGGCCTGCAACGTGCCGACCGGTGTGTAAGGCGGCGGGAATGCGCCCGGAATTCCTGCAATAATTACAGGCCAGACAATAGTGAGACGACGGGCTCATCCCCGTGCATTTCCTCACCGGACATTGCTCGAACGGAGTAACAGTAATAGCTTTGGGAGGCTTCGATTTCGGCGTATCGGCTGCCTTCCGACTAACGCCCAGTGCGGGATGTCGATTTTAGCTTTTTTATCTTTTAGGCGGTTCCAATTTCAGACTAACCACCGCAGGTCAACCGCCGCTTTAAATCAGGCTTGATTTAATGCTTTTGTCTGGAAAACCCATGACATTGTTAGTGGGAACACACTATGATTGCAGCCTTTTAGAAGTCGGAAAAAATCATTTGTCTTCTCTTTTCGACCCAGTTACAATAAGTACTTGCTAAACCAAATAAGTACAGTAAGTAAAAATCTTTTCACCCTTTATCAGCGAAGGGTGCTTTACAAATTATTAAGAAACGATACAGTCTTAGGCTACTAAAATACAAGTTCCATCTTAGACTTTCTATTTGCACATCAATTTTTTGATTAATAATATGATTACTGTAGGAAGCTGTGTGAAAATCTTTCTGAAAACGCCAATATATCCACGGTGAAAAAAATATTGAGTAAGTACCTGCCTCCATTATTTATAACTTTAATCGTATAGGCAGGTACTGAATTAGGAATATTAGCGCATGAAATGAAAAAAGGAATAAGTAAACAGTAATAAGAAGGTGTACCCCTCGCTCAGAAATTCAAGGTTTCGGCCTAATTGAACTCCAAAAGGCCTTCCACGGGTTCATTGACAATTCGCTGAATTCTCTAATTCGGCCATTATAAAATCTGATATGAACTTTGATATGTCGGCCATCGCACAAAGGGGGCGCGTGAATAATTCATGGATTATTGGAAAATCGGTAAAGGCGTCCCGCCAACTTGTAAGCTCTCCCTCTTTCTCTCAAACGATGCATGTAACAGAAAAAGAAGATACCACAGGACTCTCAGTTAGAACCACATATAAAAGTGTACCTCTGATAGCTTCGTTGTAGCCTCTCCTTCTTTACCACAAACGTTGTATGTAATAAAAAGAGAGGTGACAGCAAAGCTTTCAATGGCAGGACCATACAACATGTATCACTTTAGGATGTTCGAACTTTTAGCGAGTTGTTTCGAAGAAAGGGCTGCAGATAGATCAATGGTAGCGCCCTTGTGACTTGAGTTATTATTTTCGACTATAAATCCTCTCCTCATCCGGTCGTTGTTCGTTCTTGTTTTGCTGAAATTCCTGATTTAATAATCGATTCGCCAATATTGGATGAGCTATTTATTAATTCTAAGAATTATTTTGCAATAACACTAACGTATCACGCAAGCTGCAGATCAAACCAGTAATAAATGGATCAAGTTGTTATCATCAACTATTATTGAGTGTTGCCTTATTTTAAAAATAAAATGTGCGTTAGGTATATCATTCATGGATTATTTTAATATAAAAATAAATTCACCTGGTCATGTAGGTGGGTCGTACGTAGGTATATACACATTGACATACTTCCTTACCTGTGCATGCGACCAAGTGGGGAATTGGAGAACCGACGCTTTTTTAAGTCAATGAATTGTTTGCATGTCCAATATTTACAGTGGTGATGCTTCCTACTACACAGAAAATTTGTTAGCCTGCCCTTCTTCGCTCTCGAAGGGTGAGATCTCGTGTCTTGAAATCTACACATCTGGAACTTCGAATACAACGCAGTAATTTGTTAGCGTGCCCTTTTCGCTCTCAAAGGGTGAGAGCTTGTGTCCTGAAATCTACACAGCTCTTTGTATCTGTAACTTCGAAGACAACGCAGTAATTTGTTAGCGTGCCCTTTTCGCTCTCAAAGGGTGAGAGCTTGTGTCCTGAAATCTACACAGCTTTTTGTATCTGGAACTTCGAAGACAACGCAGTAATTTGTTAGCGTGCCCTTTTCGCTCTCAAAGGGTGAGAGCTTGTGTCCTGAAATCTACACAGCTCTTTGTATCTGTAACTTCGAAGACAACGCAGTAATTTGTTAGCGTGCCCTTTTCGCTCTCAAAGGGTGAGAGCTTGTGTCCTGAAATCTACACAGCTCTTTGTATCTGTAACTTCGAAGACAACGCAGTAATTTGTTAGCGTGCCCTTTTCGCTCTCAAAGGGTGAGAGCTTGTGTCCTGAAATCTACACAGCTTTTTGTATCTGGAACTTCGAAGACAACGCAGTAATTTGTTAGCGTGCCCTTTTCGCTCTCAAAGGGTGAGAGCTTGTGTCCTGAAATCTACACAGCTTTTTGTATCTGGAACTTCGAAGACAACGCAGTAATTTGTTAGCGTGCCCTTTTCGCTCTCAAAGGGTGAGAGCTTGTGTCCTGAAATCTACACAGCTCTTTGTATCTGTAACTTCGAAGACAACGCAGTAATTTGTTAGCGTGCCCTTTTCGCTCTCAAAGGGTGAGAGCTTGTGTCCTGAAATCTACACAGCTCTTTGTATCTGTAACTTCGAAGACAACGCAGTAATTTGTTAGCGTGCCCTTTTCGCTCTCAAAGGGTGAGAGCTTGTGTCCTGAAATCTACACAGCTTTTTGTATCTGGAACTTCGAAGACAACGCAGTAATTTGTTAGCGTGCCCTTTTCGCTCTCAAAGGGTGAGAGCTTGTGTCCTGAAATCTACACAGCTCTTTGTATCTGTAACTTCGAAGACAACGCAGTAATTTGTTAGCTTGCCCTTTTCGCTCTCAAAGGGTGAGAGCTTGTGTCCTGAAATCTACACAGCTTTTTGTATCTGGAACTTCGAAGACAACGCAGTAATTTGTTAGCGTGCCCTTTTCGCTCTCAAAGGGTGAGAGCTTGTGTCCTGAAATCTACACAGCTCTTTGTATCTGTAACTTCGAAGACAACGCAGTAATTTGTTAGCGTGCCCTTTTCGCTCTCAAAGGGTGAGATCTCGTGTCCTAAAATCTACACAGATCTTTGTATCTGGAACTTCGAAGACAATGCAGTAAATTGTTAGCGTCCCCTTTTCGCTCTTAAAGGGTGAGAGCTTGTGTCCTAAAATCTACACAGCTCTTTGTATCTGGAACTTCGAAGACAACGCAGTGTTTCGATTCTCAAAGATGCATTATTACTTAATTGTTCTTTTTTTAAACAGTTTATTCAACCACAAATATATGTGCGTACCGTTGAAAAGCTCAGTTGTAATCTCTTTTTCGTAAACGAATCGTGTAGACGCATGCAGACGTAAATGTTATAAGACAGTTTTTAGTGGATGGACCTTACACGAATACACAAATATACATATTATCAACCCGTGTAAAAGAAAATGATGATGTTTGAAGTAAAAACTGGAATACGATATTGTATAACCTTACAAACCATTAAAATTAAAGAATCCCAGTTACATGATGAAATATTGGTAACCGAAGGGAGTCATAACTCGAACGGAACCTTTTTGATAATGGGAAGTGATGACTGGATACAGGTGTCCGGTGACTGGCGGTGACCCGGAGGGAGAATTGATCAATTGCAGGTTGAGGCGCTCGGGATATTTGTCACGTAATAAAAAACATGACTTCAAACCGTTTAATAATAAATACTCAAATATTTTATTTTTTGCCATTTTTAATGACGTTCAATATTCTTATATTATGATTCCGCAAATCGCAAATTCCTCTATGGCTAGATATAAATGTGAAAATATTTAGAAGTTGCCACTAAACATTACCAAAAACATTTCAAACAGCGTTTGAACTCTTCTTCTTGGAAGTTTAAGTGACATAGTTTAAGACAAGATTCAAGATCCGGATCCTGATCTGAATCGCTTCATCTCCAGAAGCATGTCTATGGAAATGAGAACATCAAATCAAAAAATAACTAAACGCAACATCAATTTTTCAGAAGAACGTCTATTCAGTCGCTGATATATTCCACACGGAGAAAAATGAGTACAGCTGCTAATTTATTATGAATCTCTTCACATTATTTGTAATCCGGTTAAATCTATTTCTTAATAAAATATTGGTCTATTCTGAATATATCGGACACGTGTTCATGCAGGTGTCGTTTTCATTATAAATATGATGACGAAATGTTACAATATTAGAATTTTTATGAACACCTGTTTCGACGTCCTGATAAGACTGTTTAATTTAATCTGTCAATTCATTCTTTAAAGGCCTGCGATCCCGTTTTTAACAGGAATACAAATAATTTGGCCAAAATTTTAATATATTAGCAATATTTTATATTTGTAAGTTTTCTCCGTGCATTGCCATTATTTACCCTCCGGAAAATTTACCAAATGCATATTAGAAAAAAATAAATTATAAGGTTAATTTCGACCTCCCCATCCCCTCTGAGTGTAAATTCTTTAAGTTATTTTACTCATTTTTATTTTTGTTTATCTTTTGTCATAATATTGTAGACATTGCCTAGACAGCGCCCTTGAGGTGTTTTTGCACAAAAACGGCGCTATACAAGTCATCCAAGTATTATTATTATTATTTTATTTATTATTATTTTAAGATGTATGTATTATTTTAAAAATTTAAATTTACCTTATCTACTAAGCACAAAAATATATCTTAAAATATAAAAATCACGTGTCACTCTGTTCGTACACGCTAATCTCAGAAACCGTAAAATCTAAAGATTTTTTTTTTTGGTTTCTTTTTCAAAATTACATACAACCACAAATTTTAACTTCCCTATATGGAAGACTGTCTGTGGCAGGACATTGTCTGCCCGGGCCCATTAGTATATATAAAAAATATATATATAATGTTGCTACCAATATTATGTTTTTATTTTATCATTTATATTATACCTGGGTATAATTTTTGCTGTTGAAATGTATCTGTCGGTCCTTTACTAGTTTATGCAACCCAGTAGAAATGTAATATTACAAAACTGTTTATTTCCCAAATAGAGAAAAAAAATTTTGCACCTCCAGTGTTAACATTGTTAATCATAGCAATTCAAGTATCGCTTTTCTAAAACCAATAATCGTGCACTTGCTATACTCAAACCAATAATCGTGCACTTGCGATACTTGAATCGCTATGATTAACAATGATTAACATTGTTAATCATAGCGATTCAAGTATCGCTTTTCTAAAACCAATAATCGTGCACTTGCTATCGACACACCCACCCCTTTCAATTACTTGTCTCTCATCGAGGTTTATTTATCTTGTAATGTGAAGTGTAAACAAGGTGTTTGCATCTCATACATAATAAAATATTATATTTTTGACAATTCCAGGATTAAAACCCACGACCTCTACGTTCAGAACGAAGGACTTTGCCACTTTTACAAGTGTCATATGGGCAACATAGCTGGTCTGACTTACTCACTCACTTTACTTTCTAGTTTTAAGCCCACGCATGTCGCATACCCAATTTCTACCCGATATAATCGTATAACAAGATTCTTATTAAGGCGATGCACTACGTAGTGTAATATTTTAAATGGAGGCGCTATCAATAACAGCCCTTACGTAGATGGCGATAAGGTTTAAATTCCCGCTTAATACCATCCGCCTGTTTTGATTTATGCAAGAAAAAAACATGGCCAAAGGGTGCCTTTTATTTTATTTTGAGGATGTTCTGGCAGAATTATTTAATTTTTTTCCGATAATTTTATAAATAACTTAATTTACCACATTATACAATAAAATAAAAACCGAAAATGGTTTCGTTAGTAGGAGATTTTGAACTTTAAAGCAGTTTTCATAGGCCTAATACATTATTTTTTTCTGGGCTTATAAAAAGACTTATCTAAAAAATACTGGATCATTTCAAAGGCCAAGATGTATTCTACTCGCAGTATTTAATAAAAGCATCTGAAACATTTCTAGGCGACCAAATTTTCAAACCATAAACACATAATTTTGCATTACTACGTAGTGCATCGGCTTAACTTTTTAAATTTTTAAGTTCCAAAAAAAAACATATGTTATTTTTGAAGATAATATTTATAAATTTGTTATGCCGAAATTTTAATTATATGAAATTCCCTAGATAGAAAAAAATCGAAAAGTAAGCTCCAAAAATTATTTAAAACACGTTTTTTTCTGTTATTTAATTTGTTATAGGCATGAAAAAATCATGGTGTATCTTTAAATGCAACTAAAACAAACACTTCATGTTTTATTGAATTATTTTATTGAATTTTCACTTAATTATTCTCGTTTTTTATGTTAGCGCGCCCCCTCTAACATTCCTATTTGCATATCTAACTTTAAACCGTATTAGAACGCGTACTATGAGGCCTTAAGCACAAAAATTCACTCGAAAATTGGGAAGCATAAATAACATGTCAACACCGAAAGTATTTATAAATGGCTAGATCACTTCCTTGCGAGAAACTTTCAGCCTAAT
This sequence comes from Hesperophylax magnus, assembly GCA_026573805.1. Lineage (NCBI taxonomy): Eukaryota > Metazoa > Arthropoda > Insecta > Trichoptera > Limnephilidae > Hesperophylax > Hesperophylax magnus. The sequence continues at coordinate 17,867,436 of JAIUSX010000039.1, forward strand.
AAAAAATACACAAATTAGAAAAATGTTTTATAAATAGCTTGATCACTTCCTTGCAACAACTTTCATCCTAATAAAAAATACACAAATTAGAAAAATATTTATAAATAGCTTGATCACTTCCTTGCAACAACTTTCATCGTAATAAAAAATACACAAATTCGAAAAATATTTATAAATAGCTTGATCACTTCCTTGCAACAACTTTCATCGTAATAAAAAATACACAAATTCGAAAAATATTTATACAGTTTTAAGACAAAAATGACTTATTTTTAAATGTTGGTGAATGAGTCGTCTTTACGAAATTCAGGAAGTTTCTGAGAATCAATGATCGTCATTATAATAGAAAATTATCTTTTTGGTCTGAGCCGAACTCAATAAACTTGTTTATGACTAATAAATAGCACAAGGTTGTGTACAAAATGCTTATCGTCTCATTTTAATCATTTGCCAATGGAAGAGATATTTTAATGAATGAAAATTTATACTAGAAAAAGGTGTTATGATTGGCTATGATTAATAAAAAAGCAAACGTTCAGTAGTTTGTAGAAATTGATTGATTGTTGCTTAACCGCAAAGTGCGAAACGAATATAAATAACTGTTTTTATCGATTACTAACCATACTATTTGATCAATAAAACAAATAATTATATTTTTCTAACAGCAAAATCCTTTCAACACAAAATTTACGGTTTATTTTATATATATTATAGTAAATATGTGTTTATTTTGCGTATATTAACTGCAAATAAGAAATATATATATTATTAAAATTAAATTTTAGTAAAATATTACAAATAAGAAGAGGTCACTCTTTGAACCTACATATAATATGTGGTTACGTGAAAAATCATATATAATAGTGACTCATAAACACTTGCTTCTAGTTCCTAGGATATGCAAATTACGGTATAATATATGCATATTATATTATGCGCGAATGACCTCCGTGGTGGAATTATGTACTTGAAATGAACTTAGACAATTTCTGGTTCTACTCCTGTCAAAATCACATTAATACTTAATTTTAATTTCACGATCAGTGGTAGATCACGAGATATATTTTAATAATTTTCTCATGCGTTTTTATATTGTTATTTTATGTAAATTTTCTGTTTTGAATATCAGTTACATTACAAACAAGACGAGGTCAAATATTTTTTAATAATATGGTCAATAAATATTTTTACAAGAAAGCTCAACTGACAGTCGTTCGGTTGAGTTTGAATCCTACAGCGGATACCAAAAGTAATACCACTTTACTACTAAATATTGTTTAGTGGTAAAGTTAGGAACCATTTTAGTAAACTATCACGAAACCTAAAATGTTACACTTTTTATTATTTTATTTAAGTACTAGCGCAGACCCGTGAAAAATTACAGGATATTAAAACTTTAGGATTTTTGAAGCTGAAAGTGTTTATTAATACAGGGTTTTCCAATAAGAGGTGTTATTTTGATATTCAATCGTAAAAGATCAATGGTTTCGTTGCTTGTGTGGCACGTAGCGCCGTCTTGTTGAAAGTAAACGTTGTCCAGATCAATACCATCTAATTCCGGCCATAAAAAATCAATAATCATCTCTTGATAGCGCAATCCATTCACCGTAACTGTGGCTCCAGCCTCATTTTCGAAAAAGTAAGATCCAATGACTCCGCCGGACCATAAACCGCACCAAACAGTCACACGTTGAGGATAGAGAGGCTTTTAAACAATAACTCTTGGGTTTTCCGAGCCCCAGATGCGACAATTTTGCTTGTTGACGAAGCCACCGAGGTGGAAATGGGCCTCATCACTCAAGATGATTTTTCGATGGAATTCCGGATCATTTTCACGCATTTCAAGGACCCAATCAGCAAAGACACAACGTTGTTGATGATCGGCCGCCTTGATTTCTTGTGTTAACTGAACTTTATAAGCCTTAAGACACAAATTTTTATGCAAAATACGGTGTAATGACGTTTGTGGAATGCCTAATTCCAAAGAACGACGAGGAATGGACAAACCTGGGTTTTCTTCAACACTTTCGGCTACAGCAGTAATATTCTCGGCTTTTCTTGAGCGACGTGCACGGGTTTTATTCTTCTCATCACTAAGTTATCCCAACAGCTCGAATTTTTCCACCAATTTCTGTATTGCGGTTCGACAAGGTGCTTCACGACGACCCAAAAATTTTCGAGTTTTACGAACCGTCTCTGCCAAATTTTCACCATTTTTATAGTGAATTTTAATAATTTCAATGTGTTGTTGAAGCATGTATCATTCCATTTTTATTAATGGCGTAGTTTCTACTTGTCAAATGTCAAAAAATGACAGCTTCAAAATAACACCTCTTATTGGAAAACCCTGTATTATTATTGTATTTTAATAACAAAAAATAAAGTCACAAAGTTTTATAAAAAAAACAGTATCTATAAACCTATTTTTTTAATGATAAACCAATGTTTATACGACAAGGTTTATATGCATAGCACAAAGGATAATAAATTATTATAAGCAATAATTAGTCGCCTGAAATATCCATACAAATTGAAAATATCTCCCGAGTAAAAATAAATGCCGCCGACGGGAATTGAACCCGTACCTTCTGATGTCCGGTCAGGTGCTCTGGACCACTGAGCTACGAGGGCTTTTTATTGCTTATAATAATTTGTTATCTATAAACCTACTTGAGAGGGGACCCAAACATATTTCCGATACAGATTATAATACATAAACATTAAAATCATCGCTGACTCAACCAATCAAAAAACCAAAAAATATAGTTACCAACTTTTCGCAGTAACCCCAAAAATGCGCATTTCGAATAAAGAGTGATTAATTCATAAAATAATTTTGGTTCCTAATTTCTTATGTGAGTAGTTCCAATTTAGATCATGAATAGTTCACGAAATTTAAATAATGTCACGAATTAGGGGCTAATATTTCACATTACTTACTTACCAATGTACCAATATACGAAATAAGTGAGTTTAATTAAAGAAGGTAACATTTAAATTCTTTGCATTAATTAATGCATTTTTTTTATTGATTTCCATTATTTCGGAGTGGTTGCAACGTTTTGTAAAAATTATATTATTTATGAGGTTATTACTGCATTACCTTATTACGTGATTAAAATCAAAACATGCCATTTATCACTTAAGTTAAATTAAAAATTACTTTGCTTATTTGTCAAAACCATTTTCATATTCAATATATTATAAATTTGACATTGCGAGAAAAAAACATGTGTAGTTTTTTTTTTTAAATAAATTTCTTTGAATTTCTATTTTGTTTTCGATAATGAATGAATGCAAATCTTGGAAATGGAAATTAACGAACTTCCCGACATCCGATCGAGCTGATCGTTGTCGATGACAATGCCTTTTATTAATGGCAATCACACATTTTTCTAAAATTGGATAAAATTACAATAGTTAATATAAGAAATAAAGGTGAGTCCTAGGCATTAGGGATTTGGTTCAGTTGTTAGCGCGTCCTCCCTGGGGAGGAAGATTCAATCCTCACTAGACATTAGACAAAATATTTTTTTTTAAATAGTTTTAAAAGTTCACAGAAGAGCCAGTCCCTGGGGAGTCCTCAGTCAAACAAAAAAAAGTTTTTAAATAAATCTATCAAAAATAGATGTATTATATTAAAAATCTATGTTTTTCAGTTTGATTTGTTTGAGTTTTTCGTATTCTTGATAAACTGATTTTTTTTTACCAAAATGTAAAATATTATCTTACTACTGTAAAAATATACTGGAGTAAAAATTACAATTAAAACATTTCCATGGTCGTTGGATTAGAGTTTAGACAATAGACACATATTTATCTAAATTTATTTGAAACTTGTTAGTAGAATTGCCTACAACAAGGCGCAACTACTCATAAGAAACTTGATTAATTTAGTTTTAATGGTCTAAATTTATCAATAAGTTATTAACGTTTCCGCTAAAAACGTTTAATTTATGTGGGCAGGTATAAATAATTACAGGTTTTTAAATATCGCACCAGCCGCACACTCGCAGGCACACGCCATACCGAGCCGGGCTAACCGAAACACCTTACCTACCTGGTATTACCACATTATTTGCATTATTCTTTCTTTTGATTCAATGAAACCATTAGATTTTTACGCCGTAAAAACCTACGCACTACATTTTTCATAAGCCAATCAGTTCTAGGCAAAGCAGTCGTTTTTCACAAAATACATGTTATTTTAACCAGTAAAAATTGCACACTTTCTTTTTTTACAGCATAAAAATCAACTACAGGCATGTTCTGATAAAATAGTGAATTGGCGAAATAAATTATTATTCATTAATTTTTTTATTTATTTCTATTAATTGCATTTTATTGCCCTGAACACAACACCAGATCGAACGACTTATTTAGAACACCACACCGTAAAGCCAAATATGCGCAAAACTTTTTAATAGGACGTATCTGTAAAACTCACAATGCCTCTAGAGATGTACACATTTTCAAGTGTAACTTGAAAACATATAAAATGCAACTTAGTAAACTTAATATTTTATTTTGTGAAATAATCCTATCATCTTAGTTTATTTTATAGTTTTTACTATAATCATGCAAAAACTGTATTGCTATTAATTGTCTTTAATTGTTTTTATAACATTTTGTAATTCCTTATAATGTTTGTTCTTTATATTTCTTTGTCATTTATAAATATATTGTATAGGTGCAAATATTGAATCAACGACTAGAATAAATGGAACATTATTGGTCTAATATTGTAAATAATTGCTGTTTATGCTAAATATATAAATGACTGTTTGTTTCCTAAATAAAATAAAATAAATAAATAACACAACTTTTTTTAATTTTCAAGAAATTCGTGAAGATTAAAAAAAAATACCAAAGAAACGCAATTTTCCCACAGAAATATTAATCTTAAAAACACTTTTATTTACATGAATCTACAGAGTTGATAACTGTATTTCTTCAAAACTACTGCCTTTCGTAAAAAAAATGTATAATGTCTATACAACATTTGAACGTAGGGTTGTATTTCAATTCTCATGACAGCACGAATATTTTTTAAAGAAAATGACCATTTATTCTGTTAAAATAACAAATTTTCTTTACACCACTATTTTTTATAAAAATTCTCAACGTGTTTTATAACTAAAGAATTTTTCATCAGTGTACAAAGTATGCTAAAAAATGAATATATTCAAAAATATAACTGTGAGCGATGGGAGAAGGTACATAATGATTTATAATTGTTAAAATTGATTATTTATATTAAAACTTTAATAAATAAATTAGAACATCAGAATTAAGGAGATACCTAGCCAGATGATGCCCAGAACCAAGATACCCAGCTATTATTATAAATATATATATTTATTTGAAATCAAATAAAGGCGAAGTATTTTAAAAAATATATATGTTTTTGATTATGAATGCTATTTCATTTCTAAAATAAAAAAGTCCATTTGTATGTTAAACTTGGAACCTTTTATTTAAGTCAAAATAATGACTTATTTCCAAAATTTTGGAAACTTTCGTTTTGAAACATGTAACTAGTTATTTTGATTAAAAATAATAGGTATTTTATTAAAAAAATGTATTAAAAATAATAGCTATTTTACTAAAAAAATGTATTAAAAATAATAGGTATTTTATTAAAAAATGTATTAAAAATAATAGGTATTTTATTAAAAATGTATTAAAAATAATAGGTATTTTATAAAAAAAAATGTATTAAAAATAATAGGTATTTTATTAAAAAAATGTATTAAAAATAATAGTTTTTTTATTAAATAATAATATGTGGTTAATTTCTTTTAATGTAAAATGACTCCACAAAGAAAGTTTGCGATTATTGAAGAAGTATTTATTATTTATTTAATTTGAAATATATTCATTAAGTTCTGTTAGTTTGCGAGAAGAATATTTTCTAAACGTGAGAATAATTACATAAATCATATTTAATGTTTTTGTCTAAACCTGTTGAAACATTTTATCTTAGTAATTTATAACAAATAAAAGTGAAAAAAATCAAGATTGTTATTTAAGAATTCAGTATCATTACTATTTATCTATTTATAGATAATCTGCAAGTAAAACCCATGCTAGTACCCACGTCACGAAATCGTGGGTTTTGAGTTGAAAAAAATGGATTTGTATTTTACTTAGATCATGTATGTTAAAGTGTACTAAATATGTGAATTCGCTCATTATGACATTAAAAATCACGCAACAAAGGTGTGAATTATTACACTCTACATTAATAAGGTACGCCGAATTTCGCTAGAAGTGGATTGGGTTGGAAACTAATACATAGTCTATTATTAAATTCATTATCGTATGATATGTCACTGGGTACAATTTTACACGAGTTTTACATTTCACACTTAATATAAGCTAATTAATACATTGTAAAATTTCTTAATTCTTCGGTTCATTACCACTTATCAAAAAAATGAGATAAAATTTTGTAATGCGGTTAATGTTTAATCACATTTGATTATATAATGTGACTCATAAATATATCCTTACAACCACTTTGTAACACGATTTGAATCGAAGCAGCAATCTTTGGAACCGTAGATCATAAAACACGCTAATCTGGTGACTAACCAATTAACCATCAAGCGGTTTCCCGCGGGGGTATGCATAGAGTATGGACCGGTGTTGGCACATACTCCTTACATTCATATATCCTCTTCCTTCATCTCATAGACCCAAATCAATATTTTTAAAATAACTGTGTTTAAAAATATCTGTTATATTACACATATATTTAACAAAATATTATGGTGATGTATAAATAAGGGAGCCGCGATTCTAATTTTTTTTATTTGGTTCATGTACTTGTGCCATGCCTTTTACTTGAGCGTCCCCGACTGCTTGTACCATCCACTTTCGTGTCATATGTTAGCCTTACCAACGCAGGAGTTTTTTTATAGTAAAATTAATAGAACTGAATCGGTTTTAATAAATATTTTTAACTTATTTGGATTGCTTTTAATTTATTGCTGTTAATAAATAAAAAATAATAAAAAAACAATAAGAGCTTTTGTAATGTGATCTGTGATCATACAAACATTTTAACTGTGAGATGTTGCCAAAACGATGAAATAAGTACCAACATAAGGTCTAATACCAATTTAGAGGCAAAACAAGAAATTTAACTTTTATTTTATATCGATTACTGTATAATAATGACTAGCCATTTAATAAATAAAGATTCGAAATTTTAAAATTGGAAATTCATATGTCATACGTGTAATTTCTATCACCTTAGAAATTCTAAAAATATAGTACTATAGGATTCATATGTCTTATACTGATTTATAAATGTGGAAATTCTAACTATACAATTGTAAATGTTCTCCAAAATGCCCTGGAAAGAATCTCAGACTTGTGATGTCCCGAAAGAAACCATTCATTTGTTCTGAATGCAATTACTAATGTTATCCAAATTGACCCTGGTAATAAATTACAAATTTCCGATTCTTTCAAGGATAAAGAAACCATCCTGTTACTTCTAATGCAATCAACAATGTTCTCAAAATTTGTTTTGACAGCATCGCCATTCCATTGTGAGAATATTATTGTGTACTAAATACACAATTTGGCTGTCCTAAAACGGGAATCCTTCCCAGTTGGACAGACAAAGATTCATTTTGTTTTGTATATATATATAAAAAAAATAAATAAACTGTGAAATGTTTGTTTATACGATGAAATAAGTACCAACATATGGTCTTCTAATACCAATTTAGAGGCAAAACAATAAATTTTACTGTGAGATGTTTGTACTATGCAAAACGATGAAATAAGTACCAACATAAGGTCTAATACCAATTTAGACGCAAAACACGAAATTTCGCCGCTTTTAATAATGTTACTCTGCGTTATTCTGTATTTGATGAGATATTATATAATATTAGCACAGACCCGTGAAAAATCACGGAAAACTTGAAAAATTACGATTTCTGTCAGAAATTTTAACAAAAGAAATACACATTTAAAATATGGTCTTATTTAATAATTAGTTAATAAAGATTTTGGAACCTACATTATCGCTTGTCTTGTTGTTCTAACAATCAGTTCCAATTTTGAAAATTACTCTTAAATTCATAGCAAATCAAAAACAAACCGAAGTTACAAATATAGTCAACAGAAAATTTAAAAAAAATTATTCGCGTGCAACGAAGAATCGAAGTTGGAACCTTCCGCTTGCCGGGCGGAAGCTCTTGTATTGTGTTACCAAACCTCCTTTCAATATATTGTGTAATGCATTTAGAATATATGTACATATATGTTTTAAGTTTCCTAAGAACAAGAAGAAATCGAGCGTTGGGACAATCTGGCGATCAAGACTAGAATAATACGAGGGGTCTGTTACTTGAATCGCAACCACTATACTTAAATACTGATTCATCAGTCTCCACTAAGGAATCATAACGACGTACAGCCTTTCAATTTATTGACAAATACTCGAATAACCTGCCTATATGCATCTACATACTTTTTTATATCGTTAAAAAACCGCAAACTTCGTATATTCTTTCCAAAAATATTTAACAAAAAACGTATTTAGGTACCTATACGTTAAAGTATCTCTTACCAAAAAAAATCATTTTAGAAAAAAATGGAGATTTTGAAATACAGTGTTCTTAAAGTGGCGTAAAGATTTTTTTAACATTGGGTTACTACTAAAATCAAAAAAAATAATACAAAACATAGTCCTTTTTCCCAAAAAATAATGTGTACCTCCGGCATCTTCAAGTAAAATTAACGTCTCGTATTTGTTATTTTTATGGATGAGACCAATAGCACATAAAATATCCTAAAACATTTATTTTTTCCTAGCTTTAATTTAATTTTTTAACTTAATAAACACATCAATAGACAGATGGAGAGAATAAAACGTTCAAAAACCTCTTCCTTAGCAAACCTCTTCTTTCACCACCCTTATCTTACCATTAAAGCCTCCATTTGTCAACTTTTTCATTGCGCTAACATATGCCTTTCATTATTTTTGGATGTTTTAATTCATAATAAGATATTTCGTGGTTTTACACTTTGACATAGACAAGTCTCAATTATCTTGTTTCAATTTTAGAAAGCCAATTGTCTTCGAATGCCAGAAGAAATAATTAAAACTACCAAATATTCCTTTATTGGTTCCATTTGAAAAAATGAATTACGTGGCTTATTCTTCAAGTTACTACTTGACGAATCACATCTGAACAATATCAAAATATTGCATCACTTGTTGATTTTAAAGGTAACCGCTATTATCTATTAGTTAGGAAACTCCATCGATAAACATAATAAACAGATGAGATCTTATTTATTGTTGTGAAATTTCTAATGCACAATCATTTGTTATATCTACTGTAGAGATTTGCAATAAATATAAATGCGTTCACTTTTTTACAGATTGAGAAAGAAAAATTCCTAACTCGTTAAAAAAATCTACAACAGTTTTGAAACGGCGCGCAAGTTAACAATTAGAGTCTCCTTGGAAACTCCAATATTTACATTAAATTCGTATACAACCAATTTTGGGTCATTACGCGAACACTGTGGCGTTCAAATTCGGAATCTCACAGGATCCTAATTGGAAGATGATCCAGACAGTATTTTTTTCCATGTTGAACTCGTTTGTTGAAGAATTTAATTGGTTTATTTAAGATTTTTGATTTTTTTGTGAATACCGCACAAAGGTCCCAGCTACTCAATTGAAGTGTGTAGTGAGGGTTGCAGGGTGGTTGCGAGTTGCGCTTCCTACTTATTTAGCGAACATTGCGGACAGCGTTACCATTTCCATTATCAGGGCAGATGTACACACATATATATATATATATATATATATAATACTTTTGACAATGAAAATCTCAAATCATATCGGGTTAAGAATGCTTTAAATATAATTTAAAGCATTTTTTATAATTTAAATTATTACATTAAATATAATTTAAAGCATTAAATCACAAAAATAAACAAACTCGAAAATGTGTTTGCTTCGTCAAAATTAGGAATCTGAATCTTAAATGACGAAATTCAGATGCGGAAGCTAAAAATTTCTATCGTTTTTTAATTAGCATTTGCATTTTTTTTTTGTTTTATTCCTGATATTATATATTTTGTTCTCATTCACTTTAAATAACAATGTACCTGCTTATTAATTGTGTCAATCAAGGAAAAAAATATATTATAACGTTGGTAGAATAACTAGAATCACTAGTCACTGGTAATTAATTTCTGTTCATTATTGTGATGACATTAAATTGCTTAAAATAAAATATTTTGAAATGTATATTTTTAATTTTCAACCATAAAAAAATATTGACTATTAAAAAATTATTGACTGCGAAAAGATTTTTTTGTGAATTCAGTGGCAGTTAGTTCATTTGAACGAGTAGTATTATTTGAGAAGTAACGAGGTGTTTGAGATTTTTGTCATTGAGGTAAATACCTCGGCAGTAAAGCACGCAGGCGCACGCGCAGTATCAGTATCCCCTCCAGAGCAGATTGAACAAATTTAATATTGTACATACATAGGAGGAAAATGGCGAAGCCCCAGCTGTGCGCTGTGGTATAAAATATCCGCGGGTTTCTTGAAACATCTTCATTGTGAACCTTGAGAGCAAAGCGAAAGCTCATCTGGCACTTCCGCGCGCCTGCTTCAGTCAGAACCCGACGTCAGTGAACTTACTTAGTTACCCGCCACTTCATCATGTCTTTTCCCAAACTATCCGGGAAAATGTTGTTCTGTTTCAACGCAGTGTTTGTGTTTTTGTTTGTTGTGCTCCTGCAGTGCGGAGAATTATCTGGTTTCAACCATGGAACCCGATCACAAACAAGGGAGAAACTGGAAAATGCCGCCAATAAGACAATCTGCCCCTTCACAGTGGATATCAACAGGAATGTGACCCGTTGGCCGCAGGAGATAAAGATAATCACCTGCTCGCGGTCCACAGAGCACAGGTGCTGCAACCACAAATACGCCTGCACCCAGCTGACCGACGACGTGGTCCTCTATTCTCTGGACAGATCCTCCAGCTGGACCGAGCCCCTGGACGTGGGGTGTGTCTGCATGAAGATCAAAGAAGGCTCTACTGCCACTGCAGCCGCGACGCCAATCACAGAATAATCCTATTGGAACTCCTCAACCGAGGACACTCATGAACAGCGATTCGACTGTGAACTTTTCATTGGAGTCATTGATGAATGGAACAATGCAAATAGTACTCACGTAAATCCCATAATAAGGCAAGTGTTAAAAACGCCTAGTATTAACTATGGTGTGATCTCACCTGATGTTAAGTGACCGCGAGAAGAAAATGTTATTTAATGGTTAAATGACTAATTTCAATTGTTATATTTATGTTTAATTTCTCTCTCGTATATGGTCACTTGTAGGGAAAACTATTACTGACCTGGCGATGTACTTACTTTATTTTTATTGTAATATTAAAAACGAAATAATGTTTTTATAAGCTCAATCCTCACATTCATATAATAATGAAGGTTTTTGCCTTTTATCAATTTGTGTGAAAATGTAAATAATATTTTTTTAAGAAATTGTGATATATTTGTTTTTGTTCTGGTGAAAATGTGGATTTACTAAGAAAATACATAACTTTTCAGTAAAAAAATAGAAGTTGAATTAAACAATATTTGTATGACTGGAGCATACGTATATTTTTTTTAATATCAATTGCAGTTTTAGAAATGTTATGTATAATAGTTTATATATATATTTCATGTTTCTCATATTGAAGTATACATATATTGTCTAAAAGATCTGTACAAAAATGACCTTTTCTAAATCTCATTAGTTCTTAAGTTGCTACCAAATATTTTATACTATAATAAAAGTATTAGGTATTTATTTAAAATATTTCATCCAAAACGCTTATTTTTTATTAATTTAGATAGATAGTAATTCGAAAGTGCCATATTTTAATAATTTTTGTAAATTAGATTATTATGAAATAAATGTAGGTTAAACTTATAATTTATATATATTTCAAACAAATAGTTTTATGCTTTATAACTATTCAGTTTGATTGTAATACTTTTTTTTTTACTTTGAAACCTTTTCATAATTCCTTGAATAATTAGATAACATTGTTTCTACTTTAAATGTATTATTGTTATTATTTAAAAATTGCATTCTTGACATAAAACTTTGTAAATATTTTCAAATAAATCTTAATCAGGTGACATAGATTATAGATAAATAAATTATTTCAAATATATTATTTCTAAGGAAAAATCAAAAATGAAGGTTGTTAATAATTGCTCAATTTCTAATAAAATTTAGGTACTTATGCGATGCCAATTTAATGTGAATATGTGCCATTTTGTTAAACTTAGGTAAAGATATTGTTCAAATTCCTATGTTATGTTTGTTGTCAGTGTTGTTATATATAACATTGTTTATCCTATTGTTTGATTATTTAACATTTGAAAGGAGTTCAAATAAAATATTTTTACTATAACATGTATTTTTACATTTTCCACCTTTTATACACCACCCCAAACAAATATAAATGGAATAATTGTAAAATATGACCAATACACT